>CM060377.1:21603963-22250621 GCA_030545235.1 Helianthus tuberosus | reverse complement strand
ACCCAGGAAAAAATCCTGCAGCTGTTTGCTACAAATTTTCCTACAACCCAGGAAAAAATCATGCAGCTGTTTGCTACAAATTTCCTACAACCCAGGAAAAAAATTATGCAGCTGTTTGCTACAGATTTGTAACAAACTTTAAACAAATTAAAAGAAATTAAATAAAACCATTTTTTTATGCAAAAAATGCAGCAAAATTACTATTATATTCCAAAAATAATTGCAGCAAAATTCTAAAACATTCTAAAAAATATTAAAAACACATTTCCGAAACATTCCAAAAATTTTAAAAACATTCCAGAACGCACAAAAAAATCCTAATTAAAAGCATTCAAAACTAATCCGATCTTTAACATTCTAATACTTAACAAGACGAGAGCTTTTTACCTTATTTCCGATGTTTTTGAGCTTTTCTTCCATAGCTTTTTTGCCATGCCGCTTGGTCGGCCCGCTCTTTTTTTTTTTTTCGCGCTCTTCTTGAAATTGTTCGAAACGGGATTCTATTTTTTGTCGGGCCTCGCGTTCTTTTTTCTAATTCCGCCTGAACTTTTTGAAGCTGAAAGTTGTACAAAAAGATATAATTAATACGTATTAACAAAAACATATGGTCAAAATTCACATATCATTTAACAATACGATATTCAAATACCGTATTATTGTTTATAAGTGATTCTTTTCTGATGCAAGCTCTCCAGGAGAGGGGAGAAACACAAAATCATGTCGTTTTATTACGACGTCAACGCACTTGCAAAGGATATGATCCGAATACGAGACATGTCTTGTATGGTCTGGTAAGCGAAACCCACAACTTATTACTACTCAATTTATATGCTATGCCAATTTGACTGTCTTGAATGCGTTTTAGTTTTACATGACAAATGTGTTGAAAGGGTAACACTATTTTTTACCCTGGTGAACTTAAAGGAAATCAGTTAAGATTTCGCTCTGGACGTGTTCAAACGCATACAACTTACCTTCTTAAGTCTTCTAACATGTTACGTGAAATAACATATACAGTTTTTGTGATGGTATTTAACAAACAATAACTAACCTATCTTACATTCCTACATTATTCGTCGCGACAAGTAAAATAAGTGCAATTAATTGCGCCTATCATTTCCCGATTATTTATATTGCTCTAGATTGGTTAAAAAAACGTACTGTGTTTAATTAAGGTCGAAGCAACCAAACTCACTTTAATGACTTTAGAGTGTGTTCTAACCTTATATTCTAACCTTATTTTTATACATGTCATTAGAATGTTCTTGTTGAACCTACTGAACCTACTACTACTGCTACACCAAAAAAGTGTAAAGCCAAGGTGTGAAACTTAAGAGGCTAATTTTAGAAGCAACTTTTTTCTTTCTGTGTTACATAGTAAAAAATCATATACAGTAAAAATCATTTCCTATATATGCTTTACATGGTTTGATTCGAGCCGAGGATTGAATGCCTTAGATCAAACCTATTATCATCTAGTGAATAACTCTATTTCCTACTTATTTACATCTATTTCAGCAAACTCATTCTTCCCAATATCTTAAATTTTTATTACGATATCAAAATAACAAGAATAAATAATGATACCTCCTGCGAGTGTCGGGCATCATCGTTAGACCTCACAAATTCTGGATGATATTTTCCCCGGTCACCAAAAAAATCAGGATCAGAAGATCCTATGCCAAATGTCTTGCGACCCTTACATTCAGGATG
Source organism: Helianthus tuberosus (assembly GCA_030545235.1). Classification (NCBI taxonomy): domain Eukaryota; kingdom Viridiplantae; phylum Streptophyta; class Magnoliopsida; order Asterales; family Asteraceae; genus Helianthus; species Helianthus tuberosus. The sequence continues at coordinate 22,248,908 of CM060377.1, read as the reverse complement.
CAGACTCTTCCACAAATCTAAATCATCGCATTCTATGTCCCCATACAAATCTTCAAGTTGTTGCGCGTACGCGACCTAAAATTTTATCAAATGAATGTCTTCAAACTCGTAAAAGTGTCAGAATAAATTATACATAAATGATAAAAGAGAGCTTACATATGAACGTCTTGCACGCTCAGTAACAAACTTTAACCGATCATAATCTTTTTTTCAGTTATCTCCCCCATCTTTTAAACATCTTTTTTTGCATTCCTTAGTGGCGTGGGTCTGTAAGAACACTTTCAGATATCCAACTGATTTACCCTTTTCTTTATCCTACATAAAAAACGAGTAATGTAACTTGTAAGTGTTAAATGTAAAGGTAGTTAATAAAAAATGCAAACAAAAAAAAAAGTTTGAGAGACCATAATCTTTATTAAAAAACTAAAAAAAATCCAGTTTATAATCAAAATGGATGAGAGACCATAATCTTTTATTCGGTACAAAAAAAAAGAGTTTGTTATAAAAGTATCATCTTTTACACATATATTTTACCAAAAAAATATTAAAAAGTTTCTGACCCGAACCTGTTTTGACCCAACCAAAACAAACCCTTTTTTTTAATTGACCCGTTTTGACCTGACCCGTTCTGACCCTAAATAATGTAGTTGGGCTACAAGGGAAATAAGATTAGATAATACTCAATATAGGTAATCACATTAAGTCAAATTTATGCAAGCATATGAAAATACAATATAATTAGACAACTTACCTTCTCAATGTAGGAACATAGAATAGTCTCGATTTGTTGCACAATGTTCTTAGATTGTCCCTATAAAGATACGTAATATGTTTAAAAAGAGGAGGAAATGAGTTAAAAAAAAAGTAGTTAGAAAAAGTATATAGCATTGAGACTCTAACCTCATCAACAACTACTTCTATCAGACGTGGAAGACCAACTACGGTCAAGTGCACAACTTCCAAAATTGTACATAAGTGATATATTGTAAGCAAAATCTGGGAAAATCTAATCATGGCAGTAGTTGCATGAAATCTGTTTGGTTTTCTTTTCCCCTCTTTTGATTAGTCTCGTCTGAAATTTTCCTTCCTGACAGTAGTTGCATGATCAAATCAGAAAACAATAACAATAACTTGAAAAACAAGTCGGTAGCTAGAGGTGTCATGTACAATAGACCAGCAAATTTAAAAATAGTTCTTATATATTGATAGAGTCATCATCATCATCATCATCATACTCAGTAAATCCCACCAATAGCAAAGCTAAGGTAGGGTCTGAGGAGGGTAGATGTAGACAGCCTTACCTCTACCCCGTAGGAATAGAGAGGCTGCTTCCGGTGAGGACCCCCCGGCTCGATTGTAGTTTTGTATCAAGCCTTGGACCTAAGACACATAACACTCAAACAATCAGGACAGAGACTGATTGGTGGCATGTACCCCCCCGTGTCTTTTAGCTATCAACGTCACCACATGATGCATGATTAACCATTCGCCTCGCTTTTTAATTAACATTATTTTCCACGAAATTAGTAAAATAACGTTAAAGTTAGTACCATTTCACTTTTTTGCCCCCCGAGCGCCCACACATATATACATTATATGTGCACACCCGCAAGCGGGGCATCTATATATTGATAGAGTACTCTTGTTTATTCATATAAGCCACACTTCATCTCCTTTTCAATCTCAAAATTAACACCAGACAAAGAAATCTATAACACCCCATTTTTCGGTGAAAATATACCAAAAAACAACTTATTATTAACAGAATACTCTATCTTCATTATCAAACATCCTTCCCACAAGTTAATGAGTTTTGAAGATGAAGCTTTTTTTATCAATAGTTGTTTTTTTAAGTATAAGCATCTGGCTTTTTAAAAATTAGATCTGGAGCTAATATGGTCAGTACTTAAGCATGGTTACAAGATTAGCATAAATTGTGATTTATAATCTTGTGATTTTGAGCACTGGGAAAATAAAATGTCTGGTCGACTTGACTCAATGACTCAAAGAATCCTTCGATATGGCAAACATGTAAACTAGTATATTGTGATTAATATTTTGCAACCCCCCCCCCCCCCCCCCCCTAGTGAACCTGTTATAGACCAACTATTACAAACAACCCAATAGACCAAAGAACATTTAATACTAAATTATTTATATCAGCTCCAAATTCATGATGATGCATCATCTCTAATTCACCTTAAAATTCATACACCTTGCTAAAATTTACAGCATCATAGTAATTAGTTGAAAGATCCAAAATCAAAGGGTTGTATGTGTGTGTGAAAGGATTAGAACTCAGGAGCTTACCACAATGAGAGGGTTTGAAAAGCTGACTTTGGAGAAAAAAAAAAAAGGGAGAATCCAGTGAACAAATGTAAACTGGGGGGTGCCACCATTATAACTGATCGGATTCACATCCAAAAAGAACCATTATCTTCTTCTCTTCGTCATCGTGTTCATGATCCTATCGTCATTACCAAGTGTTTATAAACCTGAGCCTAAAAAGCTACTATGAGTTTACCCTCAAGAAAGTGGATCAGAGCAATGAGAATGCCTTGCATTACAAGCTACTATGGATTGATGAAGTCTAATGCCTTTGACATGCAATAAACACCATGAATAAAGTTCTTAACAACAAAAATTATATACGACTTTGATTATAGAGATTGCCATGAATAACATGTGACAGGCAATTCATTCATTTCATTTCAATTATATATACATACAATAGTAGCCTAGAGAAAAAAACTAAACACAACAAAAATAAGATTTTGTCAAGAGCAATTTAAAAAAATAGCTTCTAAATTATCCTCCATTCAGTAGCAAACACCTAATAAGTAAACCAAAACCCTAAATCCCCCTCCCAGCTCGTGTTAAGTAAACAAACACAATTATAGATCAACAGTCACAGTTAATACACAAAGATCCATATAAAAACATAAATCAACATTCAGATCTGATTATAAAAGTGAAACATCTAATCACACAGAACAGTTCATGTTCAAAGGAGATAGATGAATATGAAAATGGAACACTCACTCTTGCCAAGCGGAGAAAATGAAGATGGAGATGAACAGAGCACGACCAAAACCCTAACCCTAGCTCTTTCATATGGTTCAGCAGATACAGAATCAACCATATTAGTGTTGAATTCCGTTTCTCATTGGTGACTTCTGGTGGTGCAATTGGGGCGAAGAAGTCAATGATTCATACTGCGAAGAAGTAGAGAGGAGAAAAGGTACCTTAGAAGTTTGACCACCTTGAGCGCTAATTTCGAATGAGAACCCAAATCGACGAAGGGCTGGGGAATGGTCTAGTGAAATGTGATTTTAGGTTTGAGATTGCTTTTTGGGGAGATGGTTTGATTGTGTTGAAACTTTCAGAGGAAAAACTAAAAGAATGGGAGGGAAAATTTTAAGAAAAAAATTTTATTAAATGGTTTTTTAAGGAGGGAGAACGGGATAATTGAAAATTTAAGTTTCCCAAAATTTTTGAAAAGTTTAAGTGTTCTTTATGTAATGGGCATTTGAAAATTTGAGTGGCATAGGGGGTGTGCAATAACCGAACCGTTAAAACCCGAAACCGAACCGAAAAACCGAAAAAAACCGAACCGAAATTAACCGAAAAGTCGGTTAAACGGATATTTTTTTTTTTACCATCGGTTAAAAACCGAAATTAACCGAAACCGAACCGAATCATTTTTTTTTTTTATATACTTTCTTCTAACTTTTATATTACCTTGATTTCATGTTTTATACTTTCATTTCATGTAATAATACCTCTATTTCATTTATTTATGCCTTCATTTTCATGTTTATTATACTTTCATTTCATGTAATAATTTTAAAAACTACTAGTACCTTAGGGTAGGTAGTGTTTGGTATGCATGAATGAGAGGTTGAATGGAATGCACTATCGTGAGGGAATGAAAAAAAAAGTGTGTTTGGTTGGTCAACGTAATGGAATCACCCATTACACAAGTCATTCCATTCTCTCTCAAATGCATTCCATCCACTCCCCCCTGTTTTTTTTTTTTTCATTCAATTCCCTTTCTCTCAGCCTACGTCACAAACACCACCCATCACCCACCTCCACCATCTACCACTACCACCTGCCGTCGTCACCCACCCGCCACCAACCTTCGCTGACCACCACCACCGTCCTCTGCCGCCACCGTCGCCTGCCGCCACCCACCGCCCATCGACTACCCAGCGTTGCCACCCGCCATCCGCAAACCACCCGCCCCCGCCACCCCCGATTTAAAGAAAATCGGGTTTTATATACCTGAACCTCTTCGAAGAGTTATAGTTTTGTACGTTAATATCTTATGCTCTGGTATCATATAGTATCGCATCGTGTTGTATAGTATATTATAGTATGGTATAGTCTAGTATAATAAAGTCTAATATGGTATATACTATGGTATGGTATACGATCTATACTAATATAGTATAATGTAGTAGTATAATATCATAACGTATCGTATAGTATAGGTATTAGTATATATAGACATATAATAATAGATATATACACAACCATTTTCTATTATGTAACCATATTCATTTTGATATTATTATTATTTTCTATAATATAGTATCGTATTGTACGGTACGGTAGAAAAACAGTATAGTAAAGTTTACCATAGTGTATTATAGTACAGTATACCATAGTGTAATGTTGTACAGTATAAGATCGTATCGTGTTGTAAAATACAGTACAGTATCGTATATTATATTGTATAGCATGGTATGGTACGGTACGATATGGTATGATAAGGTATGGTACGGTACGGTACTGTATGGTACGGTATTGTGTGGTAAGGTATGGTATGGTACGATAGGGTATGGTACGGTAGGGTATCGTATAGTATGGTATAGGATCGCATCGTACACTATAGTATCGTATACAGTATAGTATAGTGGTACGGTACGTTACGGTATGGTATCGTATAGAGTATAGTATAGTGGTACGGTACGTTACGGTATGGTATCGTATCGTATCGTATCGTATAGTGTTGTGTTGTGGCATGTTGTATAGCATAGCATAGCATAGTATAATGTTGTGTTGTATAGTATAGATCGTATCGCATCGTACAATATAGTATCATATACAGTACAGTATAGTATAGTATACTATATCGTATAGTATGGTATGGTATGGTATGGTATCGTATAGTGTAGTGTCGTGTCGTGTCGTGTCGTGTTGTGTAGTATAGGATTGTATAGTACAATATAGTGTCGTGTTGTGTAGTATAGTATTGTTTCGCATTGTACAATAGTACAATATAGTACAGTATAGTACAGTATAGTATAATATAGTATAGTTTAGTATAATATAGTATAACATAGTATAGTATAGTATAATATAGTATAGTATAAGATAGTATAGTATAGGATAGGATTGTATAGGATTCTATGGTATCGTACAATATAGTATAGTATCGTATACTATAGTATAGTATCGTATCGTATATCATATAGTATGGCATGGTATATCAACATTTTATTTTTTAAAATTATATTTTTTTAGGAAGTCACTAGTGTTAGTTTGCTACAAATTTAAGACAAATTTAACATTTTTATTTTGTTAACATTTATAAATAACGGTTTTTGTAGGAAATCTGTAGCAAGTGGGAATAGTTTGCTACAAATTTTTGACAAATATAACATTTTAACTTTTAAAATTATTTATTTTTCTAAAACTAATAAATAACAAATAAACTAACATATTTTTTGTAGGAAATCTGGGGTAAATGGTGTTAGTTTGCTACAAATTTACGACAAATTTAACATTTTTATTTTTAAAATTATTTATTTTGTTAATTTTTATAAATAACAAATAAATAACGGTTTTTGTAGGAAATCTGTAGCAAGTGGGATTAATTTGCTACAAATTTTTGACAAATCTAACACTTTATTTTTTAAAATTATTTATTTTTCTAAAACTGATAATAACAAATAATGTAACTTTTTTTGTAGGAAATCTGTGGTAAATGGTGTTAGTTTGCTACAAATTTACGAAAAATTTAACATTTTTATTTTTAAACTTATTTATTTTTTTAACATTTATAAATAACAAATAAATAATGGTTTTTTGTAGGAAATCTGTAGCAAATGGGATTAGTTTGCTACAAGTTTTTGACAAATCTAACACTTTATATTTTAAAATTATTTATTTTTCTAAAATTAATAAATAACAAATAAAGTAATTTTTTTTGTAGGAAATCTGTGGTAAATGGTGTTAGTTTGCTACAAATTTACGACAAATTTAACATTTTTATTTTTAAAATTATTTATTTTTTTAACATTTATAAATAACAAATAAATAATGGTTTTTGTAGGAAATCTGTAGCAAGTGGGATTAGTTTGCTACAATTTTTTGACAAATCTAACACTTTATTTTTTAAAATTATTTATTTTTCTAAAATTGATAAATAACAAATAAAGTAATTTTTTTTTTGTAGGAAATATGTGGTAAATGGTGTTAGTTTGCTACAAATTTACGACAAATTTAACATTTTTATTTTTAAAATTATTTATTTTTTTAACATTTATAAATAACAAATAAATAATGGTACGTTACGTTACGGTATGGTATCGTATAGAGTATAGTATAGTGGTACGGTACGTTACGGTATGGTATCGTATCGTATCGTATCGTATAGTATAGTGTTGTGGCATGTTGTATAGTATAGTATAGTATAGTATAGTATAGTATAGTATAGTATAGTATAGTATAGTATAGCATAGCATAGTATATAGCATAGTATAGTATAATGTTGTGTTGTATAGTATAGATCGTATCGCATCGTACAATATAGTATCATATACAGTACAGTATAGTATAGTATACTATATCGTATAGTATGGTATGGTATCGTACCGTATAGTGTAGTGTCGTGTCGTGTTGTGTTGTGTTGTGTTGTGTTGTGTTGTGTTGTGTTGTGTAGTATAGGATTGTATAGTACAATATAGTGTCGTGTTGTGTAGTATAGTATTGTTTCGCATTGTACAATAGTACAATATAGTACAGTATAGTATTGTATAGTACAGTATAGTATAATATAGTATAGTTTAGTATAATATAGTATAACATAGTATAGTATAGTATAATATAGTATAGTATAAGATAGTATAGTATAGGATAGGATTGTATAGGATTCTATGGTATCGTACAATATAGTATAGTATCGTATACTATTGTATAGTATCGTATATCATATAGTATGGCATGGTATATCAACATTTTATTTTTTAAAATTATATTTTTTTAGGAAGTCACTAGTGTTAGTTTGCTACAAATTTAAGACAAATTTAACATTTTTATTTTGTTAACATTTATAAATAACGGTTTTTGTAGGAAATCTGTAGCAAGTGGGATTAGTTTGCTACAAATTTTTGACAAATATAACATTTTAACTTTTAAAATTATTTATTTTTCTAAAACTAATAAATAACAAATAAAGTAACATTTTTTTGTAGGAAATCTGTGGTAAATGGTGTTAGTTTGCTACAAATTTACGACAAATTTAACATTTTTATTTTTAAAATTATTTATTATGTTAATTTTTATAAATAACAAATAAATAACGGTTTTTGTAGGAAATCTGTAGCAAGTGAGATTAATTTGCTACAAATTTTTGACAAATCTAACACTTTATTTTTTAAAATTATTTATTTTTCTAAAACTGATAATAACAAATAATGTAACTTTTCTTGTAGGAAATCTGTGGTAAATGGTGTTAGTTTGCTACAAATTTACGAAAAATTTAACATTTTTATTTTTAAAATTATTTATTTTTTTAACATTTATAAATAACAAATAAATAATGGTTTTTGTAGGAAATCTGTAGCAAATGGGATTAGTTTGCTACAAGTTTTTGACAAATCTAACACTTTATATTTTAAAATTATTTATTTTACTAAAATTAATAAATAACAAATAAAGTAAATTTTTTTGTAGGAAATCTGTGGTAAATGGTGTTAGTTTGCTACAAATTTACGACAAATTTAACATTTTTATTTTTAAAATTATTTATTTTTTTAACATTTATAAATAACAAATAAATAATGGTTTTTGTAGGAAATCTGTAGCAAGTGGGATTAGTTTGCTACAATTTTTTGACAAATCTAACACTTTATTTTTTTAAATTATTTATTTTTCTAAAATTGATAAATAACAAATAAAGTAATTTTTTTTTTGTAGGAAATCTGTGGTAAATGGTGTTAGTTTGCTACAAATTTACGACAAATTTAACATTTTTATTTTTAAAATTATTTATTTTTTAACATTTATAAATAACAAATAAATAATGGTTTTTGTAGGAAATCTGTAGCAAGTTGGATTAGTTTGCTACAAATTTTTTACAAATCTAACACTTTATTTTTTAAAATTATTTATTTTTCTAAAATTGATAAATAACAAATAAAATAACTTTTTTTTTTGTAGAAAATCTGTAGTAAATGGTGTTAGTTTGCTACAAATTTTCGACAAATTTGATATTTTATTTTAAAATTATTTATTTTTCTAAAAATGAATAATTACAAATGAATTAAGTTTTTTTTTTGTAGGAAATCCGTAGCAACTTGCTACAGATTTTCGACTAATTTAAAAAAAAATTCTTTAAAATTATTTACTTTTCAAAAATTAACAAATGAAAAATAGATTAACTTTTTTTGTCGAAAATATGTAGCAAACGGTATCAATTTGTTACAACTTTTCGACGAATTTAGAAATTTTATTTTTTAATTATTTATTTTTGTTGTGGTTTCAAATTATATAAACTTTTAGTTTAGTTTGTCTGAATTTTGTCGAAAAGCTAATAAATGTTGTGACGAAATTGCTACAAATGGTTTTTGTGTGGAAATTTTGTTAGAAAATTGTAGAAAACTTTTGGGTTTTTTTAGGTTTTCTTTTTTGTTAGAAAACCGTACAAAATTTGTAACAAAATTTGAGTTGTGGGAAACTTTTGTAGGAAAATATCTAGTTTTCTAGTAGTGCGATATTAATAAATCACAAGTTTGAAATAAAAAGGTAATCTTAAATCAGAATCATTCAACGAAGATGAGTCTTCAATTCATTGGTGGCTCCATGGCAATGTTAACGAAAGTTGTCACTATCGCTGTACCCCAAATGTAATAAGTGAGGATCTAAATGACTGTACGTGTACATACATGGAGTGATGAGTGAGAAAAATAAAGTAAAAAATATTAAGTAACTTTAATGTTAATTGTTGTAAGAAATAAAATATATTATTACTACCTAATTTAAGTATTTAACTGAGTTTATAATTTAAGTACGTGTACATCCATGGAGTGATGAGTGAGAAAAATAAAAATATTAAGTAACTTTAATGTTAATTGTTTTAAGAAATAAAATATATTATTACTACCTAATTTAAGTATTTAACTGAGTATATAATTTAAATGAGAAATATTATCTTACAAATCTTTCTTAGATTTATGAAAAAAAATTATCTAAATATACTCTATATATATATATATATATATAGTTGTATGCTTCTTAAATATAGTTCACAAAATTAACAGTTTGATTTAAGTAAGTTGGTTCATATACCAATAAAATATTTTGTTGGCCGTTAAAAAAAGTTTTAATTTAAACTTTAACTTATAGCCTAGAAGTAGTATTGAAAGATCTAATCTGTGTATTAAAAAAATCTTTTACATTATGGGTGTGCATGTGCATGCTTTAATCCTAATTAGGTAAATTTGCTATATCATTAATTTAACTGATAAACTAATCATTTTAAACCCAAGTCTTTAATTTAAGTTGTTTAAGCATCCGTGTGAAACAAGAAACCGATCATCTTGACGTACACGAGCCATATTTAGAACCATATTTCAAAAAATACAATTCTATTGTTTAGTTTAGTTCATACTGTATGTATGTTAACTACTCGTGAGTTTGAAGTTCTCATCTATCTTATTTTCTTCCTTTTTTCCTGGTTAACTAAAACGATCAAATTCAATGTTTCAACCCGAGTCCCGGTTAGAATTGAAAGAATTACTAGTGAGATAAAGTCTTTAGGATATCTTTGGTTTTCTAATAGATCGAAGTATAGGGAGATTGAGTGGGATAGTTGATGTAAATTTGTATAATGTAGTCTTGTTGTTTTTGTCGGCCTGGTTTTTGGCCGGCGTTGTTTTTTAATGAAGTTCTCCTTTCAAAAAAAAAAAAAAAACCTGAGTCCCGAACTCGTGATGTATATTATCTAACCGAAGTAATCGATCCTAATCGTCAAAACGAGTCCCAACTTTAACATGTATGGTTTGTATGATTATCAAATGAAACTCACAAAAAAAAATCTTAAGTTCGATTCATATCATCTTTAACCTTAACCTTTTATGATCCTACTTTAGGAAAACTATAATAAATATATATATAATGCGCTCCATTCAGAAAAAAGTAAAGATGGGCAATTGGTTGAAAAGCCTCCCCTTTTAAGTTTTAATGACACTGATTACGTCGTCCACCACCTTAAGTGATATTAGCAAGGACAGGTGTCACGAATACTTGGAAGCCGTCGCTAAAAAACTAATAATGCTTTCTATCTCCATCACTTGTTGCTTTTGTAATGTGATGAACACGATGCTTTCATGCATCTAGCTGTCTCGTTAAATAGTCCCAAATATGTAGTCGTGGTACTAAGAATTAGGTTTGGGAGTGAGGGATTATATATGTATAAATTAGTTTATTTAAATTTATTATAATATAATACAATGATAAGTTAATTATTTTGAGTGGACCTTTACCCTTTTGCTTAGATGTGACAGATATAAAGATTTAGGAAAGAAAAATTTAACTCATCAGTACGTTAATGTAGGATCGGGGATTCGATCTAAACAAGTCGATCAGAAAAGTTCTCGATCAATACGAAAGGCGGAATCAGACGTATTGATGTTATAGCAGCTTGATTCACACTTAGAATCACTTTAACTGCCGATTGTATTGATTTGATAGTGTTTACAGATCGTTCGACACTTCGGCAGCACTTCGTCTCCGGAATCAGAATGTTACAAATGAAGATCCAAGACCACCTATTTATAGGAAATGCCAGGTCGCACGAACCAGACTTGCCAGGTCGCACGAACTGGACTTGCCAGGTCGCACGAACTGGCCAGGTCGCATGAGCCTGCCAGGTCGCATGAACTTGGTGGTTCAGGTCTGTTTCCCGATTCTCTCGTTCAACTAGTCCTGGTCTATCTATTCTAGTTACATGACTCGATACAAGACATAAGACGAAGTCAACAGACATATGCACTAACAGTTAACAATAATGGTTATTAGGTGTAATGTAAATATCTAGTAACATTTAATAAAATTTAAGAAAAATCCGCAAGTGCCACGTAATGCATGCATTTGTACATGATGTTAGACAGATATAATGAGAGTTAAAAAGAGAGTAAGATAAGCGGATACATAATCATCTTATGTATTTATTGTAGTTAAAGCAAAAATTACACGTGTCTTATGATCCGTAAAAATAGTTATTTAATATTGCTCTTAAATATATACTTTAAATTCAATAAAGATGAACTGAGAGATGCATTTAACAAAATTCAATGATTTAAACTTTTTTTTTTATTTTAGACATCATAAAGATACAAGTTTTATATCATATAGTACTGGATTGATGGTAATACGGCCGAGTTCTACCCATTTCATTATAGCCTAGTGGTATCTTTGGGGTGGGATAAGGCTTATGACCATTAGGTCATGGGTTCGATTCCCACAAAGGGGGGTTTTCCCAGATTTATTGGGTTTCCTCATGAATTGGTGTATAGTCATTATTGCCTAGTGGAGATGGATATGATCGGGTGGTTCTGCTGGTGGCACGATGAAACTCCAGTGTGGTCCGTCAGTGATCCAAATTTGCCGTTCAAAAAAAAAAAAAAACGGCCGAGTTCTCGGTGAATGCCAATAGAAAGGCTTTAATTGCTGGTAGAGGAAATTGTCATCTCCCTAACTTCGATTGGTGCAAATGGGAGTTTCTCAACTGCAACATCATGGCGTGAAGAGGTAATTTGGATCGATTAGCTACAAGAGTTAATTTAAGAAGAAGGAATGTGAATATTTCATCGATCTTGTGCCCTTTTTGCGATGACTTTGAGGAAACGGTGGAGCATTTATTTACTGGGTGTTCGGTGGCGGATTGGGTGTGGACGGCTTTTAGTGTTTGGTGCAAAATTCCTCATATTTACACATTCGATTTCGAAGACGTTCTTGATATTCACAATTTCACTCAAGTTGGAAAGAAAGCGAAGACGCCCATTCAAGGTTTGGTGATAATTTCATGTTGGTGTATTTGGAAAGGAAGAAATGAGTTGGTTTTCAACCAGATTAGACGAAGCCTGCAAGAGATTTTAGGGGAGATTAAATCGAGAGGTTTCATTTGGTTTAAAAATAGATCTTCTTGTAATTATATTAGCTGGGTATAGTGATGTAGATACTCATTGTATATGTTGTAATTGACTGCCATTTGCCCGTTTGGGTCGGGAGTGTTGTTATTTGGTCTTTTGCCCGTTTAGGTTGAATGTTTGTTTTCATGAAGTTTACTTTTAAAAATATGTAGTACAAAGTATAATAGAAACGTGATAAATACTAGAGATACAAAATAAGTAAAACATATCTAAACTCTTATTCAAAACACTAGTATAGGATCATGATTGATGTAATTTATGTGGATTGCTTTCTTAATCAATTCCTGTATAGTCATTGACAAGATTTTAAAGACCTAAGAATATTTATTAGCATGCTTTTTAAGTATAGTAAAAGTGGTCTACAAATATATATAAACGTATACGTTTCTTGCAATACACGGGTCTATAAACTCGGATTCTTAAGTATTTTTTATAATTACAAACGATTTTTTAAACCACTAAATTTTGTAATTACAAACGAATGGTTTTGATTGTTTTCTAATTAATATGGGCAATATAGTTATTGATCGAGTTTTAAAAATACTAAAATCAAATAGTACTCTTATTTGGTTAAAGTTGGAGATGGTTTTAATCATTTTAAACTTTATCATCAATAAGTGGGTAAATTACTTTTTGAGTCCTTGTATTTTAGTGGTTTTAACTAGTTGAGTCAAAAAGCAAAATGTTTAACGACCTGAGTCCCTATAAGCATTTTCTTTAACCATTTGAGTCATTTTGAGTCCAAATTTTAACATTTTGAGTCCAATTTTTTGGACTCAAATCGTTATAAAATGAATAAAATTGGACTCAAAATGTTATAAAATAAATGGCTAGGGACTCAGGGCGTTAAACTTTTTGATTTTGGACTCAAGTGGTTAAAACCACTAAAACACAGGGACTCAAAAAGTAATTTACTCTCAATAAGTTTCTTGCTATTAACTTTGTATCTACTTATTTGAAACATCCTGAGCCCAAAATCATAGATTTGCGGAAGTTACCATATCTCACAACATAAGAAAAGTGTAACAATCCTTGTTGTCAATCAACGGGCCAAGTACGTCGTCATGATTCATAAAAACTTATAATCGCAACCGGAAGTGACATGCGAATCTCAAACTCGCTACATGTACCTCAAGTGGTTACTTGTTTTCCCGACAAACAAGTAGCGTTTTTATTAATCGATGCGTACCAAAATGAATTAAAGTAGGAGTAAAGTCCTTTTTGAGTCCTTGTGGTTTGTGCATTTTAACTATTTGAATCCAAAAACTAAACATGTCTTGATTTGAGTCCATGTGGTTTGTATTTTTAACCATTTGAATCCAAAACGCAAACCTCATCCAAATCATGGACTAAAAGGGTTGGATTCAAAGGGTTAAAAATACAAACCACAAGGACTCAAAGGGGTGGATGAGGTTTCATTTTGGATTCAGAGGGTTAAAAATACAAACCACGGGGACTTAAATCAAGACAAGATTGGTTTTTGGATTCAAATAGTTAAAATGCACAAACTACTGGGACTCAAAAATGACTTTACTCATTAAAGTAGGCTTTCGTACACCATAAATTTGACACCAAATCCAACCAAACAAATACACACTTCTACTATAGCTTAATTCACACCAATGAAAATAAAAACAAATCATTTTTGATAGTTTTTTTTTTCTGAAAATTAAAGATTTTATTCAAAAGCATGCTAGCCTGAGGACTAGCAGCAACAAACAAACCCCAAAAAAATACACCCATGAACCAAAATAAATTATAGACCCCAGCAAACAGAAAAAAATACACCATTATGGCCAATCTAAACACCCAATAATCATTTTTATAGTTTTTTTAAGTAACTATTATTCACAGACACACCCTCGAAACCGAGGGAGGCCAAACAACATCTAACCAAACCGATTACATACAATTAAAAGAATACCAATTGCTCCACGAGAGACCTATATTTTTTTGGTATATTTGTAAGTCAATGTTAAAGTAACAAATTAATTTACAACCATGTACAAACTTAACTCAGTTTTTATAAGATTAAAATAGATACGTGAAAAATAAGTTTGTTTATACAGTTTAATTAACTCATTTATGATAATACGTGAACATACATAAAGTAGATACGTAAAAAAATTATATATTTTATCACCACAAATATATAATTTGGTCGGGCATACTTAACACACAAAACCAAACCAAAAAACACTAGTTTTGTAAATAATTTTCTGAATTAAAAACATGTGAAAGACATGTTGGTTATTTTGTCTAATTATAATGTTAATGATTAATTGAAGTATCCAGCAAACAAAACATTCGGAAGCTACAAGGATAACTACGTCAGACACGTACAAACTTGATACCGATCGAACACGTATGAATAAAGCTGAAAATCAAACTGTACAGCTGCTTACACCATTGTTCTAATCAATGAATTGAATACCAGAACAAGATGATGAGAGCCACTTCATATATATATATGTCGTGTGGTGCTAGTGAGGATGACTTGGATACCAGAACATTGACAATAGGATGTCATTTCACACTAACGAGCTGTTTTGGTAAGGAACTGTTTTCATAACTAGACTGGTTATATCAGAACACTTGTATACCCGGTATGGTTGAGTCTCTTTGAAGTTTTGAACAAGCTATTAAATCGGTTGAATTAACCGTGAGCCGGGTGGTTGAGTCGGATTTTAATTTTCTTTTTAAATTTATTTACCGGTTAATTTACTACTTTACAATCCATAACTTGTATATTCTAGGTTTTAGGCCATAAGGTATACCTTAACCCTTCTTACCGTTATATGAGCGTACATCACTTGTTTTTTATTCCAGCTTATCCTAGGAATAAGGTTTAACTTTGTTAACTCTACCTCACTCATCGTTTTTTAAGTTATTTTGAAATTAAATATTTAAATTAAATACAAAATAATAATAATAATAATAATAATAATAATAATAATAATAATAATAATAATACCATATCATTAACTTCTTAGCTAAAACAAAAACATTGATAATAAAAAACATTAATTTTTTCGAGGTGTTAACGGTGACATGACATGTTAAGTGGCATTGCAAACCACTCCCTCCTTGTGTTAAGAGGTATTAAATGAGTTATTTGTTAACATGTTAAACGGATGTTAAAATAGTTAATTAATTATTCTTTTCTTTTTGTAAACAAAAAAGTGAAAAACCACTAAAAATAGGGTTAGATGAAGTTAATGTGGTTAAACCATTTCCTTGGAGTGAGGCATAGTGAAATAAGGGGAAAATGGGTGATGTGACACTTAGGTGGAATTAAGGAGGGTTATAGTATACCCCAAGACCTAAGTTAACATGTTAACCAATTGAAGTTTTAATACCTTTAACATGGGGAGGGAGTGCTTTGAAAAACATGTTAACTTATCATGTCATCATTAACATCAATGAAGTTAGAATACACCTAAGGTCTTATAGTTTATTAACATTGCAAATTTTAGAAAGGTAAATTAGTTTCATATTTTGGTTTAAATTAGTATACACACCGACACACACAAGTGAGTTTCCTTTCAAAACACTAAATTATTAGACGAAAAAAACCCACATAATTCGTAAATCGCCCATGGTATTATAGTTTAGTGGCATCTTGGGGGTGAGAAAAGGCTTATGGATTATTAGGTCATGGGTTCGATTCCCACAAGGGAGGTTTTCTCATATTTATTGGGTTTTCTCCTGAATTGGTGTATATGCATTATTGCCTAGTAGAGATGGATATGATCGGGTGGCGCTGGTGGCACGACGATAATTCTTCAGTGATCCGTTAGAGATCTAAATTTACCGTTCATAAAAAAAACTTAATTCGTAAATCACGTATTTTTACTACTAGTGCAATTAGATTGTCTTTGGATTGGATTGTTTTTTTTTCTTTGAGCTCCATTCAAAATTTAATTAAAGCATCATTAAGAATATTAAACCTTAATCTATACTATATAATAAAAGAAACCACTTTGGGGACACTAGTCATCATATTAAGGCATCTCTTATAGATAATTTATATTTTAATTTAATATTTTCTAATTAATTATAGATAACCCTCCTATTAAATATTATTTAGTTTAATATCTTATGGATAATTATTATTTAGTTTAATCTTCTTCTCATTTATAATATTATGTAGAGAAAATTACGATTTTGGCTCTTGTAGTTATATTACTTTTACCTTTTTAGCCCCAATTTTTTTTTTTAACATCTGAGCCCCCAACGTCTTCTTTTCTAACCCATTTGGCCCCTAACACTAACCCCATCCATTAAATGTTAGGGGCCAAAAGGGTTAAAAAAAGACATTAGGGGCCAAAAAGGTTAGAAAAAAAGACGTTTGGGGGCTCAGATGTTAAAAAGTTCTTTTTTGGGCTAAAAGGGTAAAAGTGATATAACCACATGGGCTAAAATCATAATTTTATTATTTGATGTATAAAATTAGATTTATTCAATTCGTACAATACACAAGGTTTTTTAAGGATATATATATATTTTTATTATTTAGTACAGAAAATTACATTTATTCAAACTGTGTAATACGCGTATTTTTAAAGATGTAATTTTTTTATTATTTAGTATATAAAATTACATTTATTCAACCCGTGTAATAAATGATATTTTTTAAATATGTATTATTTTATTATTTGGTAAACAATATTACATTTATTCAACTCGTGTAATACACCTGGTTTTAAAGATAAAACTTTTTTTTATTTGGTATATAAAATTACATTTGTTCAACCTGTACAATATTGTTCTTATAGATGTAACTTTTTATTATTTAATATATAAAATTATATTTATTCAACTCGTGCAATAAAGAATGTTTTTAAAGATATATTGTTTTATTATTTAGTATATAAAATTTATTTATTTAACCCGTGTAATACACGGGGTTATAACCTAGTAATCATATATAGCAATAAGATATAGTGTCTGGTGTATAAAAATTAAGAGGCTTTTCGGTTCATTAATTTTAGTAAATTTAGGGATTGTTTTATCACTTTAATTTTTTAAAGGGATTATTATGGTGGGGTGTTGGTGCATCTGGAAGGCGAGGAACGAGAGAAGGTTTTCTAATACACCGGTTGAAACGGAGAAGATCATTCAAAATATTAAGTTTGTTGGGTATTTATGGTATAAAAATAGATCTTTGTATAAAACTATTAGTTGGGATGATTGGTATAGTTTTAGGGCCTGTTTGTTTGCCACTTAATGGCCTCTTATTACTTCATGTCTGACTGGGTCAGATTTCAGATTGTTTGTTTCATGCCTCTTAACACTTACCCAACCTCTTATTACCCTCTGACCGGGTCATACATTGTGTGGAGTCTGACCCATCTCTGAATGAACATTAGACTTCAATATCCCTCACATTCTTCCTCATCTTCTACCACCGCCTACCACCTCCACTCTGCAGCGCCTCCCCCTCAATCGGAGGTCCACAGCCGAGCTTCTTCCACCTTCTACCTCTTCCACTCTGCAGCGCCTCCCCCTCAATCGGAGGTCCACAGCCGATTGCTGGTTAACAACCACTACCTAGCCAAACATCATGTACAACGCCAAGAAGCGTAACAACCACAACACCAAACCGACGCCGACAATGTCACCGGAGGCGGAACAATTTTTCTCGTGAGAGAAAGATTAGAGAAGGGAGAATCTAGATGAGAGAGTGTGTGGGTGTGGTCAGATTGCTGGTTAATCAGCACCGGTAAGTGGGTCGGAGCACGGCTCCGGCGGCCGGACTCGTGAGTGAGAAGAGGGAAATGGCAGTGGGTGTGTAATGGTAGAAGGAAGGGGGATTGGGGTGTTTGGATAAGATCTGCAGAGGAGAAGGAATGGGGTGTTTATAAAATGGTTTTTTTAATTAAAAGGGGTAAAAATGTCATTTTACACAGTCATTCAGATGTCCAACCAAACAGCACTTTACTGGTTCAGAACTTACTGGTTCAGAGCCTCTTACCCATTCAGACCTCTTATTCATTCAGCACTTATTGATTCAGATGTTGCCAAACAGCCCCTTAATATAATGTAGTCGATTGTTGTTGTTTGTTATGTGAAACTAGAAGAAAACCTTTAAAAGGAAGTAAGGAACAATATCATGTACACACTTTGATAGATACCCCTAAGGTACAAATCTTTGGTTTTTCAAGAGTTTAAATTAGTGACAAAAACAATGTGGTCAGGGAGAATACTAGCCGCTAAACCAATAGCCATCTTTCTTCTCTTCCACACAAATATATTTCTCTTTATTTTTTGAAGGACACCTGCCAAATCAGCCTAATGAATCATGCCAAATGACAGCAGAAAAACCTGCTCTAGTCGCTACGTCCCTTGATGAAGGCATGGTTGATTTTTTAAGCATTGATATATATAATTGACATTATTATATTATTCTCATAACAATACTCAAAACATAAAAAAAAAAAAAAATTCGTTTAGTCATTAGTCAATTTTCTTTTATCTAGTTGGTTAAAAAAAACTCTAGTCCTCCCCATTAAGCTCATTAAATTTATTTAAGAGTAAAGTCATTTTTGAGTCCCTGTGGTTTGTGCATTTTAACTATTTGAATCTAAAAACCAAACTTGTCTTGATTTGAGTCCCTGTGGTTTGTATTTTTAACCTTTTGAATCCAAAATGAAACCTCATCCACCCCTTTGAGTCCCTGTGGTTTGTATTTTTAACCCTTTGAATCCAACCCTTTTAGTCCATGATTTGGATGAGGTTTGCGTTTTGGATTCAAATGGTTAAAAATACAAACCACAGAGACTCAAATCAAGACATGTTTAGTTTTTGAATTCAAATAGTTAACATGCACAAACCACAGGGACTCAAAAATGACTTTACTCTTTATTTAAACTAGGTTTATCATCCATGCGCGCGTTGCGGCCCTCTAAACTGAATCGTTCTCGGTAGGAAGATTTACGTACCGGTGTCGAAGTTGTTTGGAATGTATTTATTCAATTCTTTACAATACCGCCGTCACGATACCAGTACGATACCGGAAGTCGGTATATATCAACATAAATAGAAAACCAAAAATATAAAATCATTTAGGTTTTCGTTCGAAAACATGTTACCGATCGGAAATATTAGATCGAATTTAAGAATCTAATGATTTCTTAGGGGTCGTAAACATGCAGAATCAGGTGGAGTTGTCGTGTTCCGTCGTGGCTCCGCTAACGGGGGCGGTGGCCAGCCGCCACTCCCTTAGGACTTTGTTCCCAGACTATCCCGTCGTCTACACAACCTTTCTCTCTTAAACCCTCAGGTGTTGTTCCTTCGGTTGGGGTCGTAAACATGCAGAATCGGGAGGCGTCGCCGTGTTCCGCCGTGGCTCCGCTACCGGGGGCGGTGGCCAGCCGCCACTCCCTCAGGATTCTGTTCCCAGACTCTCTTTGACTCTCTTTTCTATCAGTAGACATCTGCATGTCTCAGTATATATGTCACATGCATAACAACATGAGCACACGTGTGAAGTGCGGGTGATGTGTCAAATAACCATCACTAGGGGTGTGCAAAAAACCGAATTAACCGATAAAACCGAACCAAATTAAAAACCAGTGGGTCGGTTAATGATTTTTTTTGAAAACCGAATGTAGCCGGTCGGTTATGGTTATCAATGTTTCCATATCGAACCGAACCGACATGTAATAAATCTTTATAGGATTTAGGACTTTTCACCAGTTTTTTTTTTAATATTTGATGTTTTTGATTAAAGATTTTTAGTATTTACGGGTTATTTTATATTGTTTTGCGGTTTTGGTTGAATGTTTATTTGAATTTATGAAATATATCACATCACTTTATTTGAATATTCAGTGTTAATATTATAGATTACATGTATTTTTAATACTATGTAATATACTAACATATACAAATATGCAATAACAATTTATTCCATGTTAAAAAATTAACATATTTAAGCTAGGCTAAATGCACGGTTAACCAACCACAACCGACCCGCTATAACCATCAAAACCGATTAACCATAACTACCATAACCAATCGGTTATGGTTATGGTTATCCATTAACCGACATAGCGGTTATGGTTATGGTTTTAGGACAAAACCGATCCAAACAGACCCATACACACCCTTAACCATCACCAAACAACATAGGTCTAATGAATATGTGCCAGGAAGTGCTGGCACTATTCATTCATTTGTATTATTATTATTATTATTAGATATAGATTGTTGTAGGGGTTTGTTGCTGGTTAACTCTTGGTAAAAGTTATATATTAAATAAAGGGTTTGTATTACAGGAGTACCAAATGTGTAGTAAAAGTAATCATTCCAATGTAGTTGAGGGTTTTACTGTTCTAGTCACATAATGATAAACACTGATATAGGTTTAAGATCAAGTTTACAGAGTGTGTGAAAAATATCTTTTTGACCAGAGCCGGTTATGGGCCTGTGCGGGTGGTGCCACCGCACAGGGCCCATAATATCAGAGGGATCAAAATGCTTAAAAGATATATGTATATTTTGTATATAAACGTATTGTAGAACTAGCATACACAAATAAACTCTTCAGCTCAATGGAAGCAGCACTTGGTTATAGATATGTTGGTTCCGAGTTCGAATCCCACTAGCTGTAGCTTTTTCTTTTTTGTTTTTCTTGGGTTGCTCCATGTTTTGTTTGGCTCCATAACAAGGTGAAAGGCCCCATAAAACTTATTTTTTTAACCTTTAGCTTGGAATTTTCAAAGCCTCCATTGATTTGTAAGTTTTTTTTTTTCTCATTTAACCATTTACATAAAAAAATTACAGATTTTCTTGTTTAAATTTATAAATTTTCACATTTAAATTTTGGCTTCCTTCGATTTGTAAGTCTTTTTTTCTCATTTAAACATTTATATAGAAAAAGTTTACATGTTTTGTTGTTTAAATTTGTAAGTTTTTTTTTCTCATTTAATCATTTACATAGATCATTTAAAGGGCCTAGATTTATGAACCAAACACGTTAAAGCCCAATTGTTTCGAAGCCCAACTATTTTTGCCAATCAAATTCAGAAGCCCAGCTTCTTTAGTGTGTAGTGAATTAATGACTTGGCTCAAATCAATAAACAAACATAATGGATTAATGAATAAGGCCCACATTTTTTATCTCGCACAGGGCCAAAAAAAATCTTGTGATTTTCGGAGACGGCCCTGTTTTTGACAAAAGTACTATTAGTTAGATGTTTTTAAAACATATAGACGAAACAAAGCATTGTTGTTTGAAATTAATTCATTCAATATAGACTCACTAATAGGGGCAAAGCTTTATTGGGTACAGGGGTTGCCCCGGTCCTTTTGTTTTTCGCTGCATAATGTAATTTTACCAAAAATGTCCCAATTATACATATTATTTGAATTTAAAAAAAAGAGTAGAAGAGCACAACAGCGAGCAGCGACATTCACTTCCATCCATCCTCATAGCATAGCAGCCCCACCTCCTCCACCTCCGGCCTCGCCCACTGCCGCCGCGACGCCGCTGCTGCGGGGTTGTGAGTGTCGTTCGCCACCCCACCTCCTCCTCATTCTTCCTCAACTCTACTCTCATCCAATTTGGATATTTCCTATTTTTATTTAGGTTTTTTCCTATTATTTATGGCTTACGCAATATTTTGGAATTGTTTAATTACAATCGATCATTGTTTTCATCTAGTCATAGTTATGTGCGATTGGTTATAGCCTTTTAGGATTTATGTGCAATTGATTTAGTGCTTATGTTCAATTTTATGTGTCTTGTTAAATTGGGGAATTTGGAAGTTGGAAGATGAAAAAACAAAGTCTTATTAGTAATCTTTTTAAACGAAAATTCCAAGAAAGTGATGATTTAGGTCCAACGCAAAGTTCAAATATTGCTGATGATATGAAAGAAATTGAAGATATCGGTCCAAGTTCAAATAATGATATTGATATGCAAAAAATGAAGATATTGGTCCAACTCCAAGTCTAAATATACTTTAGCTTCAAGTCCTTCAACACGAAATAAAATCAATTTGAGTGATCTTCCTTTGGATCCCTCCGATAGACCACCTATTGCTAGTTATCATCCTAATCAAATAGACGATATAAGAAGAGCGTATCTTGTTTAAAAATACTTTTCAACCACGAGGTCATGACTTTAAATGGACAAACTATGCTAGTGGCCGGAAACGTTTTAATGTAAAATGGTTTGATAAATATCATTGGTTGGAATATAACACTAAATAAGAAAAAGCGTCCTCAGGGGTGTAGCTCAGTTGGCCAAGGCGGGGGTACGTTGCATCCACAAGCGCGAGTTTGATTCTGGGCTATTGCGTCTTGTCCCTCTGAGTTAGCTCCTGCCCTCTCGCCCCTAAACCTTAGTCTCTGACCGCGCGGGGGGGGGGGGGGGGCTCCACCATCATCAGGGCAATGGTGTGGGCCGGTTAGCGTGTCCGGTAATACACGTTTTGCATCCACTAAATAAGAAAAAGCATATTGTTTATATTGTTATTTGTTTAATAAAAGTGTTGGTAATAAAGGTGGAAGAGGGACTTTTGTAAGTGGAGGCTTTTGTAACTGGAGTAAACCGGGTGTCTTAAAAGAGAATGTTGGGTTAGTTAACAGTTTACACGATAAGGCGGTGCAAAAATGTGAATATCTCTTGAACCAAAAACAACATATTGAAAAGATGTTGGCAAAAGTGGCATATTTTTGTGAAAAAAACAACATTAAGATGTTAGATATGACGGAAAGTTATGGTAATCAAAGAAACCGAAAGTATGTCATTACTAATCGACATCGTTTTGAAGTTGAAGTTTTTAATACAGTTTTGGATATGCGAATTCAAGAACTTGGAAACCGATTTAGTGAGGTCTCAACTAGTTTGATAGAAAATATGCCGGGTTTAAATCCTTGTTATTCGTTTACTAAGTTTGACATATCAAAGATAGTGATATTTTCTAAGATGTATCCGAATGACTTTAATAAAGAAGAAAGAGGGTGTCTTGCGAGTGATCCTTCGACCTTTTATCACACTATAAAAGAAGATGATAAATTTGCAAAATTGACTGAATTGAGCGACCTTGCTCGTGTAACGGTGGAAACCGAAAAAAAATGAAACTTTTCCTTTGGTTTATCGAACATTGACCGGCTGCAACCGCAACTGTTAAAAGATGTTTTTTTCTAAAATGAAGTTTATTAAGATGTATTTACGCAATCGAATGGGTGAGGAGTATTTGAACAATGCTCTAATTTGTGCGGTCGAGAAAGAAACTTTTATAAAGGAAAAGTAGAGGATGTGACGTAGTTTGAAGGAGTACGCCACTACCAATCCTACACTTTGAAGGAGAGTAACATATGAACACTTTGAAACACATTAGGAAAATCCAACATGATCTAAAATTTTATTGTAACATTTCTTTGTGGAACCATTGCTTTTACGCCATCTGGCTCGTTAGTGTGACAAACCGGTTTTCCAAGGCTTTTTAACTATGAACCATTTCTGCCTATGCTCCGTTGTACTTGCAAGCATGTGCTCGTTTTGTGAATTAGTAAAGGTGTTTGATATGTGAATGTTATAAGTGTATGAATATAAATTGTTTGGTAGTTACATTTCGTTTATATGTGAGCTCTCGGCCCAACCCTCTCGAGCCCAAAATAGACCCGGCTCACATATCTTGAGCGCATACACACATGAGGTTGTGTATGGTTTTCATAATTTGCAAAAAACAAGAATTAGCAAAACCCTAGCTCTCCTTCTCTCTCAAGCAAACCGACGGCAGCCCTTGGTCCCTCTCGAAGAATCGTCTTGATTCCCATCTTGTCCTTTCGGTTAGTATGTCCTTATCATTGTTCAAATGTGATTCTATTGTTACACATGGCTGTATTGTTACATGGTAATGTGTTAGGGATACATGATAATAGAACTTTTGTTGAAATTGTGTTCATAGATCCGAATGGAATTATTGGTCTTAAGAATCCTTACGAATATGAAATGATGTTGTGTGCTCGTGAGAGCCGATGTGATAATGTGATGAAATAGTTTCGGATTTAGGTTGTTGGTTTATTATATCATGATAATTTTGATCTAGGGTTGATAAACAATGTGCCGTTGAATCAGGTTGTATACATGCTTCCTGATCGAGTTGGATGATGTGCATGATTGGTTTTGTTGTTTTGATTTAAGTGATGAACTAGGATCACATGTTAGCAAATATGTTAATGATGTTCGTGTGTTCTGATGCCCATAGTTTTGGCAAGATTAATGATCATGTATGTTAGAAATTCCGATTGTACATGGTCACGGTATGATTGTGGTATTGCTAGTGTTGATTAGTGATGACAATTAGGGTTGTATGAGCCTGTATAATATCTGATAAATCATGTTGTTTGATCTGATTTGGAACATGGCAAAGTGTTTGCTGAAATTATGGGATGGTTGTTAATTGGGGAATTGGTCAGTTACGGTGTATGAGGTTTCGACAAAGGTTGCGAGTCACAATCTCTTGATTTCGACTCGAAACCAGACTTCACAAAATAAAAAGACTCGAGACCATTGGTTGTGAGTCGAGACCAGTGTGGTTTCGACTCAGGACATGACTCGGAACTGTGGGGTTTCGACTAATGAAGTAAATACACGAGATCAATGGTTGCAACTCGAGACCCCGGAGATTGCTAGTCGAGATCTAACGGTCTCGATTGATGACCACACGAAACGATACTTTGAGCCTTTTGGGCCACATGCTGGTTCTTGGGCTCAACGTACACTGAGTCGCACACTTACATGGGCTATACGATGAAATTGGATTGTTGTGCCACATGATTTACTATTGAGACTTATACGTGTTGAATGTTGTTACGTGTAATACTTGTATGCTATGTGTTAAATGTGTGTAAGAAAATACATGACTACTTGTACATAAAACTGATAAGTATTGGTGACCATCTTAGGGCGTGGTTGATCAACTTGAAACAAGTAAATAACCAACCGAGCAATCTAAGGTGAGTTCACTGCTCTTTTTCTAGCATGCGTCCCGGGGAGGGACAACTGGTATATATACCGGGGAGGAATACTAGGTTATTGGGTTTAAATTCGATGTTGGATAAGACACTCAAATCTATCACCTTAATTCCCATCTACTACCGAACTGGTTGTCGGCGAGGCAACGCGGTTATTAGGTTATAGCGCTATTAGGTTTGGCACCCTCACACTGTACCGGGGAGGACGGGCGTGAACTAATGACAGGGCCGGCCCTGAGAATTCATGTACCCGGTTCGAGCTCGAAAAACGTGCCCTTAGGTTTTAACTAAATAAAAAATTTAAACTAGTTTTTTCATACAACTTTGAACCGTTGACAAAAATATAGCATTCGATAAACAATGCAATTAACAAAATACAAAATATAGTATTCGAATGAATGACATACCATAAAAACTAATAAGCTAATAGCTAATCACGGGCCCTACGAAATCACGGGCCCTATAAAATCACGGGCCCTGTTCGGTTGTCCTCCCCGCCCCCCTTAAGGGCCGGCTCTGGCAACTGGCAACTGCGACGTTTCTGTTCTTCCTCAGTTCCGACGTTTCTGTTCCTGATTGCCGCCCACTCCCACTTTATTTTTTTTTATTAGTTTTTAGAAAATATTTGGGTATTGGGCTCACTAACCTAATGGGCTAAATAGTTTAAACAATATGATTTTGTTAAGTGGACCTATGTTAATATTTTTTTGGTTATACCTTATTAAAATTTTTTCTTTACATATATAATATCGGATTTTTTTTAGAAATTACGGGCCCTACGAAATCACGGGCCCTGTTTGGTTGTCCTCCCCGCCCCCCTTAAGGGCCGGCTCTGACTAATGACCTTAACCACTCGACCAATGGTTGATAGAGCATTGGGGAAGGGCAAACAAACTGACGCCATCTTGCAGTACTCGAGTTATTATCAACATGTTTTTAAATTAAACACTTGTCAACTAAACGTTTTTACAAAACTGTGAACTCGCCAGCTTTGTGTTGATACACTTATTTGCATGCTTGCAGGTCGTTAGATACATGTCACGGGACTTGCAGTCTGGGATGCTGGAGTGGTCATGGGTCTTGATGCTTGGAGTAAAATTGAACGTTGGCTTATTGAACATTATGGTTTTTGAAATGCTTGAATAATTAAATTATGCTTCCGCTGATGTCACACCCCGATATTTCCACGTTTGACCGGTGGGGGAGTATCGTGACATGGTTGGCAACATTACAGTCAAACAACACAATATTTAATATGCACAGCGGAAGCAAAAGATAAATATATTACAAACCGATATAAAGTAATATCAAGTATTACAAACGGAATGTAAAGGATCCACAGGCGGATCGAAATTAAAATGAAACATTGTTCAACAGACTTTAGGCATCTAAGCTTGCGAGACTCTTTATTGATGCTAGGAGTAGCCAGCCTATTCCGATTAGTACCTGCACTTAACCTTTTTGGAAAAATACGTCAGTTTACACTGGTAAATACAATTTAACTGACTCATTTTGAAAATGTTTAAGAAAATTGATTTGAGTGCAAACGGCACAAAATATCTTTTATAACTTGGGATAATTATATGAATATAATACTTGTAAAAGAATTACATGTTCCTTATGCGTTCAGTAGCCTGGTTCGTGCCGGGTTAAAGATCAATAGACACACCACATGATATAGTCCCGCAGCAGTTTCCCCCGAAACTGCCGGTTATACCTTAATATTTATTTATGCACCAATGGGTGTACTTCTACACCCGCATGCTTAGGTCGTGGCCATTTCGTAAAATGATGCCAAGGATACCCGGGACATGGTCATTAACCTCCCAAAGGCTTTAAGCAAACAAAACAATTTAAACGGGCCAATTAATATAAATTAACCACCATACGATTAAATATTTAATGCCCGACCAAGCGGTATTTTATATACCGTACCCCAAGCCCGTATAGGGAAAATAAGTTAAAAGTATTTACCTGAGTTAAATATAAATTCAATCCCAGCCGTATATCAATTCAGCAAGTACAGATAGCTTTTACTGGGCTCCTATATCTGGAACGAAGGTTTTTAATAACCTATTAGAATCCTAACGGGTCTTAATTAAGCCTAAACTTAGACGGGTTAGTTTTCAAAAAGGAAGATACGGTTCAAACGCATGATAAGGCGAAGACCGGTTTAGAATGTGGTTTTGACCCGGCAAGCTTGTATGCTTGTTTAATATGGGTAACTTAAACACATTCTGGATTTTGAGATGAAAACGATATGGTTTGACCCGTTTCGGCTAAATTATGCAAACTAGTTGCATAAGCCGATCCGAACGCGAAAAGTGCGTAACGGGTAACCATATGAGTCGTATACAAGTTTCCTAAGTTAATATGCTTTAAATATGTTGTGATATCAGTAGGATATCTTTTATTATGCCCGAAACGAACTTAAACTCGAACTATGCCCCGTAGGGGTATTTTAGTCATTTATAAGGTTATAAAAGAGTTCAAGTTTTATCCTGAGTTACAGGTCTGATATAATCAGCCAAAATACTTAATTTGATAAGTTATAACAGTAGGGTATTGCATATATGTGAAATTTATCAATTATAACCAAACTATGCTCCGTATGGGCATTTTGGTAATTTCACATAAGCCGAAAAGCTCAAAACTGAAGTCTGAGATAGACAACTTTTGCTTACTGTTAAAATATTATAATTTACCTTAAATATCAGTAGGTATCAACCCTTGTATGTTTAAAATAGTTTTAGTACATACTATGCGTTAAAAACGCTTAAAAAGGCGATTAGAAGCCGTTTCCGAGTTCTATAAATAAAGATGATATTTTTATTATTCCAGAAGGTCTAAAATAATTTATTTATCATATAAAATCAATAGCAAAAGGTTTCGGGTCAAAAAGATATGTAAAACTCATTTTATAGCCCGAAAGGGCAAAACCGACAATTACCGAATTTAGCTTATGACTCTAAGTTATGCTCAGCCTAAAATTGATTAAAAATCTTCAAAAATACCAAAATAATATATTACATCAGTGGGTAAAGAGTTTGATATCAAAAAGTGGGTTTAAATAGGCTATATGCTAATTATGTCGTTTAATCGCTAAAAAGCTTTCTAATTACGCTAATGAGCATAACTCTCAATCTATACCTCGAACTGATGTCAAATTTTGGGTACAAGTTTATATATCAGTAACTAAGGTTTCTACTCTTTTACATTCTTAAAAATCACGTTTTATGGTGAAAAGGGCATAATGGTCAACATATGAGCAATTAACGGAATCATGCATATTAATTGGATAACTAATGAACCAAGGTGTATAATCACAGAGGGTTACACTAGCATGTAACCTGGTCCAATAAAAGCTCTAAGGCATTTCTAAAACATGCTTAAACGGGTCAGAACTGAAAGTCAAAGCAAAAGTCAAATTATGCGACTTTCGGTTCCGAACCGGGTCTCTACTGAAAATTGTCGGGTTGAACATGTTTAGACATGTTCTTACATTAATTACTAAGTTATAATAATGATCAAACAGGTTGTATGGGTTCTACATTGCTAATTATGTATTAATTTGAAATTAAGCATCCTGTTGACTTTTTCTAATTAACTTTGACCCGACAAATAGTCTAGTTAGAGTGGGAATCAGAGGGTGCCCTTTTAAGGGTTTAATGCCCAAATAATTACCAACTTGTAACTACTTTCAATTCGACTAATCACTGGACCAACAATGATTAATCGCTAAGTCAACCGTTAATTACGACGGTTTGACCTTTAAGCTAAAACTAAGTAAAAACTCAACTAAGAAAGGTTAAGCATACTTACTGAAGTCCTATGCACGAAATGTGATCACTTGAGTCTGCTTTGGAGCTCCAGAAATGATCATAAATGCAGAAGTGAGGTGTGATCAAATGGTTGCAACATTGGCCCTTTATATAGTGCTTAAATCTCAATGGATTGTTAACAAACAACACTACCATTGGTCCCTGATCATTGACACATGTCCCTAGTGTCTAGGAGTCATTTAGGGGTCGTCCAAATATGAGGAAAATCGTTTATAGGTCCGTTACAAGCTCAAGACAGCAAACAGACGAATTTGTAGTAGCTGACAACCCCTTACGGACCGTAAGGGGTGGTCTTACGGTCCGTAAGACCTTGGGCAGAAACAAAAATTCCTTGTTCTTTCGGGTTTTGAAAGGGCAACTGATGTATTTCGAATTTTGGCCATGATTTAACAGTATGGGGCCTCATGTTTTGGGTCTTGAACAGTTATATACCCTACCACTTTGATATGTTTACTTGGATTCTTTTGAAGTGCCATAAACGAAGTTTTACCGTAGAAATTCCATAGGATCCTATCTTGTGCAATGAATTTAATTATTGTCAACAATTCACTGGATTGAAGGTATATTAGATGTGTGTAATATATGTAGGTCTTGGGATTCATAACGAGGTCGTTCAGAGGTAAAAATTAACATGATGACACTTTTAAATCCTGCCATACATCTTTAATTATATCCTGATTTATATCCCTTTTGTCTTATATGACACGTGTCGTTATTTCATTTAACACGAATTTTTGAGGTGTTACATCCTCACCCCCTTAAAAGAAATCTCAACCTCGAGATTTACTGAAATAAATGAGGGT
This sequence comes from Helianthus tuberosus, assembly GCA_030545235.1. Classification (NCBI taxonomy): domain Eukaryota; kingdom Viridiplantae; phylum Streptophyta; class Magnoliopsida; order Asterales; family Asteraceae; genus Helianthus; species Helianthus tuberosus. The sequence goes on along the minus strand of CM060377.1, from coordinate 22,218,827 downwards.
ATTTTTCTTTCATTGTGGATTCTACCTCCCACGTATACTCGGGACCTCTACGGACATCCCATTTTACCTTTACAATAGGCACATGCTTTCTTTGAAGCTTCTTAACCTGTCGATCCTCGATCGACACTGGTTTTTCAATAAACTTTAAGCTCTCTTCTATATGCACATCTGTATGCGGTATGACCAGTGATTCATCAGCGAAACACTTCTTCAGATTGCAAATGTGAAATACATTGTGAATCCCACTGATCTCTTCAGGTAAGTTTAACTTATAGGCAACTGATCCGACACGTTCGATAACCTCGAAAGGTCCTATGTATCTCGGGCTTAGCTTGCCTTTCTTACCAAATCGCATCACTCCCTTCCAGGGTGATACTTTAAGCAATACCTTGTCACCTACCTCGAAGTGAAAAGATTTACGCTTTAAATCTGCGTAGCTTTTCTGCCTATCTCTGGCAGCTTTCAGGCGATCTCGAATCTGGACAATCTTGTCCGTTGTTTCAAAGACTATTTCCGGACCTGACAGTTGGACATCTCCAACTTCTGCCCAACAAACGGGCGTTCTACACTTTCTACCGTATAAGGCCTCGAAAGGCGCAACCTTGATGCTGGTATGGTAGCTATTGTTGTAGGAGAATTCGATTAATGGCAGGTGGTTATCCCAACTACCACCTAAATCAATCACACATGCCCGAAGCATGTCTTCCAAGGTTTGGATTGTACGCTCACTCTGTCCGTCTGTCTGAGGATGGTAAGTCGTACTGAAATTTAAGCGCGTGCCCAAAGATTGTTGGAAACTTTTCCAAAAATGTGACGTGTATCTAGTATCTCTGTCAGAGATAATAGCCACGGGTACGCCATGTAGAGATACAATCTTGTCTACGTACAATTGGGCTAACATGTCGGAGCTATATGTATCCTTTATGGGTAGGAAATGTGCTGACTTAGTCAGTCTATCCACTATCACCCATATCGTATCATTGCCTTTCCTTGTCTTTGGCAACTTGGTGATGAAATCCATCGTCACCATTTCCCACTTCCATGTGGGAAGTTCAGGCTGTTGTAGCAAACCTGACGGCTTCTGATGTTCTGCTTTGACTTGCGCACTCATCAAGCATTTAGCTACATAGGTAGCTACAGACTTCTTTAAGCCTGTCCACCAATAGTTTGCCCTTAGATCCTGGTACATCTTGTCAGCTCCAGGATGAACGGAATATTTAGAACTATGGGCTTCCTGGAGGATGACATCTCGAAGTCCTCCATAAACTGGAACCCATATCCGTCCATTCAATCTCAGAATTCCGTCCTTTCCAAGAGATAACTGCTCCTCAGTTACCCCTAGCTTTTCATTAGGGTAGTTAGCTTCCAACACAGCTTCCTTCTGTGCAGCTAACAACCTTCCATTCAAACTGTTCTTTATCTCAATGCTCTTGGCATTGATTCGGATGGGTTTCACCCTTTCCTTTCGACTCAAGGCATCGGCGACTACATTCGCCTTGCCGGGATGGTATCTGATTTCACAATCATAATCATTCAAAGTCTCCATCCAACGGCGCTGCCTCATGTTTAAATCCTTCTGATTAAACAGGTGCTGGAGGCTCTTGTGATCAGAGTAGATCACACACTTGATACCATATAAATAGTGCCTCCATAGCTTTAGTGCAAATACAACGGCACCCAACTCCAAGTCATGGGTGGTGTAATTCTTTTCATGCACCTTTAACTGTCGTGATGCATAGGCAATAACTTTGCCTCTCTGCATAAGCACACATCCCATGCCAGTGTGTGATGCGTCGCAGTAAACCACGAATTCTTCGGTACCTTCAGGTAACGTCAGTACAGGTGCGTTGCTCAACTTCTGTTTAAGGATATCAAAGGATTCTTGCTGCTTAGGGCCCCAAACGAACTTTACTTTCTTCCTAGTCAAGGAAGTTAGGGGTGCAGCAATCCTTGAAAAATTTTCAATGAAGCGCCTGTAATATCCTGCCAATCCCAGGAAGCTACGAATCTCTGTAGGCGTCTTGGGCTCTTGCCAATTCATGACAGCTTCAACCTTAGCGGGATCTACTTGGATTCCGCGTTCACTAACCACATGTCCAAGAAATTGGACTTCGCGAAGCCAGAATTCACATTTAGAGAATTTGGCATAGAGCTTCTCCTGCTGAAGTAATGAAAGAATACATCGAAGATGCTTCTCATGATCAGCCTTGTTCTTCGAGTAGATGAGGATGTCGTCTATGAAGACGATGACAAATTTGTCCAGGTAGGGCTTGCAGACGCGATTCATGAGATCCATGAATGCGGCAGGTGCATTTGTGAGCCCAAAAGGCATCACTAGGAACTCGTAATGACCATAACGAGTCCTAAATGCAGTCTTGTGTACGTCTTCATCTTTAACCTTCAGTTGGTGATAGCCTGACCTCGGATCGATCTTAGAGAAGTAACTTTCCCCTTGAAGCTGATCGAACAGATCGTCGATTCTGGGCAATGGGTACCTATTCTTGATCGTGACCTTATTAAGCTCACGGTAGTCGGTGCACAGACGCATCGATCCATCCTTCTTCTTGAAAAATAAGATTGGTGCTCCCCAAGGAGACGAACTAGGTCTAACGAAACCTTTGGCTAGCAATTCATCTAGTTACGTTCTTAATTCCTTCATCTCCGTTGGTGCCAACCTATAGGGTGCCCTAGCAACAGGTGCTGCCCTAGGGATGATGTCAATTCTGAATTCCACTTGCCTATCTGGTGGTAAACCAGGTAGTTCTTCAGGAAAAACTTCAGGGTATTCAGAAATGACGGGGATATCTTCTATCTTCGGTTTAGGCTCATCAATAATCACTTGTGCCATGTAGATGACACAACCCTTCTTTAAACACTTGGAGGCCTTGAGCATAGTCACTTGCTCAGGCAGTCCATACTGGGTATCTCCCCGAATGGTAAGTGATTCACCAGACGGAGTCTTAATCACTACTTGCTTTTTGTTGCAGACAATTTGGGCCTGGTTATGAGATAACCAGTCCATACCCAAAACTATGTCAAAACCGGCTAACTTAAAGGGAAGTAGGGACAAAGGAAAAGAGTGGTTCTTAATGGATATAACACATCCATCTAACACAGTTGAGATGGTTTCTATGGTGCCATCTGCTAACTCCACCTCATAATTCACACTTAAGGTTTTGACAGGTAAATTCAGTAATTTGCAAAACTTATGATCTACAAACGATTTATCAGCGCCTGAATCAAAAAGTACTCTTGCATAGACATCATTTATGTGGAAGGTACCTGTAATCACGTTGTCGTCCTGGACGACTTCCTTTGCATCCATCCTAAAGACCCTAGCATTGGTCTTCTTTCCTTCATCGTCTTTCTTTGCATATTTTGGGCAGTTGGTCTTAATGTGCCCCTTTTCATTGCAACGGTAGCACGTTGCGTCTTTCAGCTTCTTGCAATCCAAGGTCTTGTGATCCTTGGACTTGCATATCCCACATGCAAAAGTTTTTGACTGAGTCTGCGAGTTTGATTCATACCTGCACTTCCCGAAGTGCTGTCTCTTGCAGATCATACACTTGGGCTTTTCACCAGACTGATGCCCATCCTTTCTAGACTCAGACCCTTTCTTGTGGTCATTGTTTCCTCGATGCTTCTTGTTTGACCTTCGTGAATTTTCATCTTCACGTTTCCTTTTCTTGGAATCCGTGTTCCTCAGCGATCTCTGTCTAACCGCGTCCAGAGTGAGGGACAAGGATATGTCAGTTACCGATCTGAAAGTAGTCGGTCGAGAGGCCTTCACGCTAGCCTTTATTTCTGGGGCTAAACCCCCGATGAAACGAGCTATTCTTTTTGGTTCCGGGGTTACCAGATACGGAACCAATCGGGACATTGTGTTGAAGCTCGTGAGGTAAGCTTGGCAGTCAAGGTTCTTCATAACCAACGATAGAAAATCAGACTCTATCTTCTCCACCTCATGCTGAGGGCAGTAGTTTTCCCTGATAAGGGCAACAAATTGCTCCCATGTCATGTTGTACAATGGGATCTTCCCGGTCGCTTGAATCAACGATCTCCACCAGGATAAGGCCTCACCCTTAAATGATTGCGACACAAACTTGACCACATCCCTCTCAGCGCATCCACTGATATCCACAACTGTATCCATCTCATCTAACCACGTCATACAATCTACAGCTCATTTCTCCCTAGTGAAATCTCTGGGTTTACATGAGACAAAATATTTGTAGGAGCAACCCTTGTCACGGGGTCCTTGATTTAGCATTATTTTCTGAGACGGGTCACTATGATGATTTGAGGAGTGACGATCGTCATCTCCTTTCTTGGGTTCATCCTTCTTGGAGGGTGGCTTTGAATGCGGTGTAGATAGGGTCCTACTTCGAGTCCCACTATATTCTTCATACTGCCGCTCTAAGGCCTTTGTAACAGCGTCGTCTACTAACGCCTTCAGTTCAGCACCCGTTATATTAATTCGGGCGTTATCATTATTCTCCCTTGGGTGACTATTAATTTCATCCGAGTCAGCCATTTTAATTTGAACTGTTGCATAAGACAATGACAATAGTTTATTTGGGAGTTTATCATAGAATTGTCTTTTATGGCAATTCATTAACCATAGTAAACAGAGACCAGATTTGGTTAATTTGTTAATCATATTTATTTAGGATTTTTATTATAATTTATCCTAATTATAAAAAAAAACAATAACAGTTTTATTAGTGGCACAACAGGCCTAGTCACAAGGACATTTATAAATTATAAGCTATGCTTTCAGAGAATCAAAGCTTTTAAGGCTTGAACATAGTTCATTACCTTTTTCGGACAGGGAGTCATAGCTACCACTGTCTTTTGGCTCATGTAGAAATGAGCAAGGCCCGTAGGCACTATATTACCAATGTATGGTCAAAATATGATCATCTTAATTGATGATTTAAACCCATGATTCAGAGATCATTAAGTTGGGTTAGGAATCTTTTGAGGAATCCTTATATAAGAATGACGTGTGTGATTTTAACGAATCACGTCTGCCAGGAGTGTTAACATATTTTTAGATGTTAACAGGGATCGAATCTTTTAAACAGGTCTTACCATCTTGTCCAGGTCTTTATAATGACACTCAGGTTAGGTTTCACTCTTAAGATTCTTATTCAATATTTAAAATAGGCAGATTAATTCTTAAAAGGAATGGTTTTGATTTATTTATTCCATGTAATATATTTATGCATATAATAGCAAAAATGAAATTTATAAACTTAACATTCCATTAATTATTAAAAGATTACATACTGCCCTAAACGGGACTTTTTAACATACAATTTACCCACGCAGGGGTCACGCTGAAATACTTGTCCACGCAGGGACTTAAACAAACAACATACCCTCGTAGGGGTTAACAAAAAGATAGGCCCACGCAGGGGCTCAAAAGACAACCATACCCACGCAGGGGTCAAAACAGCAAGACAGGCCCACGCAGGGGCTCAACTGTAACAAGGAAAACACAATTTATAATTGAAGGATTCAATGGTCCTTCTTGCTCTTCCCTTTTTATTAAGCTTGTCAATCCCTGGAAGAAACTTTGTCGCTCCCTGCGATCTCTGTGGAAATCTCGCTCGACTTGGTCCAATCTCTGAAGAATTTCTTCCCGCTCGGGTGGGGAAAACCGTGGCGGCTGCGATTGTTGCCGAATTATAGGTCTAGCAGGCATTTGGTACCCATGGGTTGGGTACCCTACTCCCCAAGGAGCTCCATACGGTCCTTCCGGGTTAAAGGCGTTGTAATTGGCCGCTACCAAGTATGGGTCGGCTTCAGTGTAATTATAGTTGCTGTGAGCCGGCTGCTTAAACGGGTTGTACGCCATAGAACCAGTGTAGGCAGGAATCGGGTTATCAAACCCCATCGGTGGTGGCTGCGGTGAAACTGGGTTTGAAGGTCCACCCATTTGCGGTTCTTCCTGTAGTGGCGGATAATGACTGCCACTTGATTGACGAGGAGAGATGAAGTGAAAATCTCCTCCACGCGCGGACATTCGCGCGCCTGTCCTCCTACGCCTTGGCGGTTCCGGAGGTGCCTGATTAACTGGTGGTGGTGGAGGCGGTGGCGTGACAGCCACGAAATGTGAATCCCCAGAGGGATCATGCTGCTGCTGCTGCTACTGGTGGGGCGACAAATGATGCGAGGGTGTAAAATACCACTCGTACTGGTTAAACCATGCCTGGTAACTGTCTGGACCACGGTAGGGTGATCCATGAAAAGACGAACCATCTGAGACCTCTATAGGATGGTTGGGGGTCCCGGTTGCAGGCTCGATGGGGTCCGTGTCCTCGTCCATGTCTCCTGCATGATCGCCGGAGAAATGATCATCTGGCCCCAATGGGTTAAAACCCACTGGTTCTTGTATGTAGTTTGCCGGGTTAAACCGGCCTTGAAACACTGGAGTGGGGTCTCCAAAAGAATGGTGCGATAAGGATCGCTGTAGAGATATGTAAGAAGGTTGTGGGTTATTAGGCCCGTTTTCCGACTGCGGCCCATAAAAGTTATGAAAAGGAGGCGTTGAACTATGTGAAACCGACCGTCTTGCGGGCTCCACATTTGTCCTCCAGTTTTCGCGAGGGTCAGCACTCGTAGTGACAGAAGGAGCTCGCCTTTGCGAATGCCCGGCTTCATGATCATTGGGGGCGGTGATCGGCCCCTTGCCTCGTCCTCTTCGCCTGAAGAATCTTGGCGGCATATTTAGTCCTGTCAATATAACAATAGATAACAACAAGAATATATAAAATAAAAGACAAAGTTAAAAATAAATTGAAACAAATTTGGATTGTTCCTATGTTCTTTGTCTAGACTCGAAAATTTTGGAATGTGCAATTGTGTAACTGAGATTAAACACAAAAGGCTAGTGTTTAATTCACTCAGCGTTGGCTCGGATACCAACCTGTCACACCCCGATATTTCCAGGTTTGACCGGTGGGCCCGGTGGGGGAGTATCGTGACGTGGTTGGCAACATTACAGTCAAACAACACAATATTTAATATGCACAGCGGAAGCAAAAGATAAATATATTACAAACCGATATAAAGTAATATCAAGTATTACAAACGGAATGTAAAGGATCCACAGGCGGATCGAAATTAAAATGAAACATTGTTCAACAGACTTTAGGCATCTAAGCTTGCGAGACTCTTTTTTGATGCTAGGAGTAGCCAGCCTATTCCGATTAGTACCTGCACTTAACCTTTTTGTAAAAATACGTCAGTTTACACTGGTAAATACAATTTAACTGACTCATTTTGAAAATGTTTAAGAAAATTGATTTGAGTGCAAACGGCACAAAATATCTTTTATAACTTGGGATAATTATTTGAATATAATACTTGTAAAAGAATTACATATTCCTTATGCGTTCAGTAGCCCGGTTCGTGCCGGGTTAAAGATCAATAGACACACCACATGATATAGTCCCGCAGCAGTTTCCCCCGAAACTGCCGGTTATACCTTAATATTTATTTATGCACCAACGGGTGTACGCCTACACCCGCATGCTTAGGTCGTGGCCATTTCGTAAAATGATGCCAAGGATATCCGGGACATGGTCATTAACCTCCCAAAGGCTTTAAGCAAACAAAACAATTTAAACGGGCCAATTAATATAAATTAACCACCATACGATTAAAGATTTAATGCCCGACCAAGCGGTATTTTATATACCGTACCCCAAGCCCGTATAGGGAAAATACGTTAAAAGTATTTACCTGAGCTAAATATAAATTCAATCCCAGCCGTATATCAATTCAGCAAGTACAAATAGCTTTTACTGGGCTCCTATATCTAGAACGAAGGTTTTTAATAACCTATTAAAATCCTAACGGGTCTTAATTAAGCCTAAACTTAGACCGGTTAGTTTTCAAAAACGAAGATACGGTTCAAACGCATGATAAGGCGAAGACCGGTTTAGAATGTGGTTTTGACCCGGCAAGCTTGTATGCTTGTTTAATATGGGTAACTTAAACACATTCTGGATTTTGAGATGAAAACGATATGGTTTGACCCATTTCGGCTAAATTATGCAAACTAGTTGCATAAGCCGATCTGAACGCGAAAAGTGCGTAACGGGTAACCATATGAGTCATATACAAGTTTTCTAAGTTATTATGCTTTAAATATGTTGTGATATCAGTAGGATATCTTTTATTATGCCCGAAACGAACTTAAACTCGAACTATGCCCCGTAGGGGTATTTTAGTCATTTATAAGGTTATAAAAGAGTTCAAGTTTTATCCTGAGTTACAGGTCTGATATAATCAGCCAAAATACTTAATTTGATAAGTTATAACAGTAGGGAATTGCATATATGTGAAATTTATCAATTATAACCAAACTATGCTCCGTAGGGGCATTTTGGTAATTTCACACAAGCCGAAAAGCTCAAAACTAAAGTCTGACATAAACAAATTTTGCTTACTGTTAAAATATTATAATTTCCCTAAAATATCAGTAGGTATCAACCCTTGTATGTTTAAAATTGTATTAGTACATACTATGCGTTAAAAACGCTTAAAAAGGCGATTAGAAGCCGTTTCCGAGTTCTATAAATAAAGCTGATATTTTTATTATTCCAGAAGGTCTAAAATAATTTATTTATCATATAAAATCAATAGCAAGAGGTTTCGGGTCAAAAAGATATGTAAAACTCATTTTATAGCCCGAAAGGGCAAACCCGACAATTACCGAATTTAGCTTATGACTCTAAGTTATGCTCTGCCTAAAATTGATTAAAAATCTTCAAAAATCCCAAAATAATATATTACATCAGTGGGTAAAGATTTTGATATCAAAAAGTGGGTTTAAATAGGCTATATGCTAATTATGTCGTTTAATCGCTAAAAAGCTTTCTAATTACGCTAATGAGCATAACTCTCAATCTATACCTCGAACTGATGTCAAATTTTGGGTACAAGTTTATATATCAGTAACTAAGGTTTTTACTCTTTTACATTCTCAAAAATCACGTTTTATGGTGAAAAGGGCATAATGGTCAACATATGAGCAATTAACGGAATCATGCATATTAATTGGATAACTAATGAACCAAGGTGTATAATCACAGAGGGTTACACTAGCATGTAACCTGGTCCAATAAAAGCTCTAAGGCATTTCTAAAACATGCTTAAACGGGTCAGAACTGAAAGTCAAAGCAAAAGTCAAATTATGCGACTTTCGGTTCCGAACCGGGTCTCTACTGAAAATTGTCGGGTTGAACATGTTTAGACATGTTCTTACATTAATTACTAAGTTATAATAATGATCAAACAGGTTGTATGGGTTCTACATTGCTAATTATGTATTAATTTGAAATTAAGCATCCTGTTGACTTTTTCTAATTAACTTTGACCCGACAAATAGTCTAGTTAGAGTGGGAATCAGAGGGTGCCCTTTTAAGGGTTTAATGCCCACATAATTACCAACTTGTAACTACTTTCAATTCGACTAATCACTGGACCAACAATGATTAATCGCTAAGTCAACCGTTAATTAAGACGGTTTGACCTTTAAGCTAAAACTAAGTAAAAACTCAACTAAGAAAGGTTAAGCATACTTACTGAAGTCCTATGCACGAAATGTGATTACTTGAGTCTGCTTTGGAGCTCCAGAAATGATCAGAAATGCAGAAGTGAGGTGTGGTCAAATGGTTGCAACATTGGCCCTTTATATAGTGCTTAAATCTCAATGGATTGTTGACAAACAACACTACCATTGGTCCCTGATCATTGACACATGTCCCTAGTGTCTAGGAGTCATTTAGGGGTCGTCCAAATATGAGGAAAATCGTTTATAGGTCGGTTACAAGCTCAAGACAGCAAACAGACGAATTTGTAGTCGCTGGCAACCCCTTACGGACCGTAAGGGGTGGTCTTACGGTCCGTAAGACCTTGGGCAGAAACAAAAATTCCTTGTTCTTTCAGGTTTTGAAAGGGCAACTGATGTATTTCGAATTTTGGCCATGATTTAACAGTATGGGGCCTCATGTTTTGGGTCTTGAACAGTTATATACCCTACCACTTTGATATGTTTACTTGGATTCTTTTGAAGTGCCATAAACGAAGGTTTACCGTAGAAATTCCATAGGATCCTATCTTGTGCAATGAATTTAATTATTGTCAACAATTCACTGGATTGAAGGTATATTAGATGTGTGTAATATATGTTAGGGTCTTGGGATTCATAACAAGGTCGTTCAGAGGTAAAAATTAACATGACGACACTTTTAAATCCTGCCATTCATCTTTAATTATATCCGGGTTTATATCCCTTTTGTCTTATATGACACGTGTCGTTATTTCATTTAACACGAATTTTTGAGGTGTTACAGATGAACATGACCGTGTTTTAAATTAAATATTTTGAATTGCACTGTTCACGTTAATGGGAATTTTATTTATTACTTAACTATTAGTTCAATGTGATTGGTGGCTAGATCCTGGTACGTCACACGCCTCGCGGGGGTTTCCGCTTATCTTAGATATTTCTAGAACTTTCACAATCGAATTGCTCACAATTGCGGTTGATGACAATTGGCTCGCAAAATTGGTCTACAAACAATAAGGTCACAAATTTGGTCAGTAAAAATTCGGTTACAAAACTGGTCATAAATAGTTGCAAAAGTAATTTACCATCAGAGTCTAAGCGACTGTTGAAGCCGGTAACAGAACTGTTACAAAAGGAAAGGGAGTTACAAATCTATATACTATCAATTAGCAACATGTTTATGCATTTTTGATTTGTAAATTAGGTTGATTGAGTCGTTTGTGTTTATTGGGATGTAACTTCTCTTTGTAGTGTTGTGCCCTCCTTGGGTATTTAAGTTGTGTAAGTGTGTAGGGTTGCTTCATTTTGAAGCACCCCACTCTCCCACCTCTCCACCGACTCCCTCCTTTTTCGTCGTTGCACCGCAGTAGCGGTACCACATCCCCTCCGTCATGTCGTCGCTTTGTGGTAATACACTTTGACGATTTTATTGTCTATTTGACGCGGCTTTGTTGGAATATTTGGCTGAATTTGTTTGTTTATGTACACGGGTGCTTTACTTTTCCGTCGGTTTCTTACCAATCCCAAATAGATTTGTTATTTACTACTTTTCTTGTCCGATGTTGTTCTGTTTTGGGCCTTTGATGTTCTTGCATGCTCTTTTCGAGTGTTGATCTTTTTTCACGTTGGTTTTTTTGGGATGATTTGGAGATTTTGTTGTTTAAGATAGGCTTATGCCGATGAAGATAAAACTTTGGTGTTCATCCGAGGCTTTTTGACGTACTGTTTTTCTAATCCCTTTTTATGGTTATGGTTTTCTGTTTTGGATCGTTTGGAGATTTGGTTTTTTAAAAGGGATGTTGTGCTGATGAAGATGAAGCTTTTGTGTTTATCCAAAGCTTTCTGATTTACTACATCTCTTTTCATGTTTTTACAGTTAGGGTTTGATGTTCGTTTGAGGCTTGATGTCGATGAAGATGATTCTTTTATTTTTCATTGGAGTTTGTGTAGTTTTTGTATGTGTATAAATAGTTTTTTTTTTGGTTTGATGCATGTTAACTTTTTGTTCGATGACGATGATTTGATTGTCATCTAAGAGTGCGGCTGTGATGGTGCTTCGGTTTGGGCTTGACACTTTTTGATGCAACCAACTGAAGTTGCTTATAGTTTGTTTATGTACTATCAATTAGCAACATGCTTGTGCATTTGTTCTTTGTACTGGATTTGGGGTTATTTGTCTACTATTAACAAGCAACATATTGTTGCATTGGTTTTTTGCATAGTAGGCTTATTATGTTGTTTGTGTTTGATTGGGTTGTAACTTGTGCTTTGGTGTGTTGTAACCTCCTTGGTTATTTAAAGTGTTTGTGTGGCTTGGGTTGTTTCATGTTGACACTGGCTGTTGGACTTACTTGGAGTTGGTACCATGTTTTTTGTGAGACCGATATGCTCTTTCGAATGGGATTATTGTTTTTTTGGCCGCAATGTTTTTGTGAGAATTTGGGTCATTGTGGCTTTGTAGCAGCTATATTATCTCAGTTTGTACTCTATGAAGTTATGCGTCATATAGCACGGCATTGCATGGCAATATATATTGCAGTTGAGTCGTGTCCATGTGCATTTAACATGTAGGAATGGCAATGGGCCGGGTATTGGAAATCCCAGGGCCGTACCCGGTTGTAATTCTTTATCCCATACCCGGCCTGTTACCCGTCGGGTATTTGTCGGGTAATTACCTGTTAATTTCATAAAAATACCCGTTGGGACAAATGTGTAATTTTTACTTTGATGTTTATATAATTTACTATTTTATTGACTATAACAAATGAAAATATGATTAATAACTTACATGTCATATTTAGACCTAATATACCAAACTAAATCAAAATGATAATTAAGTAATTGTATTAGAACCACCTAATTGCATTAACATCCACGTAATAAAGGGTGATAGCTTCCATATCCAATATACATGCTCTAAAATAAGTTATTTGTACCTGCCAAATACATATCCACGTATGACTATAGAGAATGTAAGTACATGTACTAAGTTTATATATATATGAAAATCCATAATATGATACTTTCGGGTATAATTCGGGTAAATGGGCCGGGTATCGGGCGAGTATCACTAAATCCCATACCCGTACCCGATTTTTTTTTCTTTTTTTAAGCCCCGTACCCGGCCCATACCCATTGGGCTTCGGGTATACCCGACCCATATGTTTTGGGTTTCGGGTATACCCGTCGAGCTTGGGTTTTTTTGCCATCCCTATTAACATGTTAATTGATTGTATATAACTGTTACACGTAAAAAGGCAATGATGGATTATATCTTTGTTTACAAATTGTGAGGACTTATTACAAGTAACCTTTTTACGTAAGATTTTCTGAGCTAATTTGTAAATATGATCAAACTAATCGAGTTAACGGTTGTCTCAAAGTTTTATCGTGTGTTTTATTGTGTCTCCTTTATATCATTTTTTTTCTTTTTTATTGGCGATGACAAGTAACATCGAACCAGCTTAATGCTTAATGTGATGTATACGAGCCTAACTTGAGCTAATAAACAATAAGTTATATTATTTTGGATTAATTTATTTAAAAAATAAATTGAACTCTTACTTATACATCAACTCGTAGGTAAAAAATGACAAAGTTGAACGAGGAGTTTTCGAACAATTTGGACATATTCTCGAACAAGTAGTCGAGTCTATTCGTAGGATAAACGAAAAATTAGTGGAGCTAACTAAACAGATGTCAAGGATCCGTGAGAAACAAGCCGAGCTGCAATTTGAAATCAACGTGCTTTATGCGCGTTGCGCAGACCCTAACAACGTTCACAGGGGTTAGTATGTTTAGGCGTTGTGTGTTTTAGTAATCGTTGACTGTAATTTTGTTGTAATTTTTAATAGTAATCAATGATATGCTTTTATGTTTAGCATTGTGTGTTAGAATCGTGGGTTACGAGGTCGAAAAAATACAACTACTGCCGCATTGCGAAATGCGGCAGAGCTAAAATATACATGTATTTCTCTAGTAGGGTGGAGATACAATAGGAAGTTTATTTGGCTAGGAAGGCTAGGAAGTGATCTTGACCATCCATTTAGTTAATCAAGGGCTAAGATTAAATAAATGAAATTGAAGCAAAAAAAAAAAGAGGCGCGTGGGTTTGTTAGCGTCATTCTAGTCAATCCAGCACAATAGTTTCTCTCTCCTCCAATTCCCCCCATTTTTTAAACGTTAATAACTTTTTCATACGACATTATTTTTTTTTATAAAAATTGCACCAAAAAAACGAGCATTTTTTTATCTTTAAAACGAGTATACTATTGCTATATTTTCGAAAACCCAGTTGCGTAAAACGCAATGGAGAAAACCCAGTTGCGTAAAACGCAATGAAAAAAAACGTAAAAAAATGACTTTTTCTAAAACGCAACGCATCAAAAACACAAAGAAATGTCTTATTTCTAAAACGCAATAGCCTAAATACACAAAAGAAAGTGTACTTTCTAAAACGCAATGGACTGAATGTGTTTTACCTAAAACGCAATGCACTCAAAACACTTAAAAATGTCTTATTTCTAAAACGCAATGGCCAGAAAACACTTAAAAAATGTCTTATTTCTAAAACGCAATACCTAGAAAACACATAAAAATGTCTTATTTCTAAAATGCAATGGCCTAAAAACACAAAAGAAACTGTTCTCTCTAAAACGCAATGAACTGAATACACATAAAAATGTGTTTACCTAAAACGCAATGAGTAAAAACACTTCAAAAATGCTTTATTTCTAAAACGCAATGACCAGAAACTGTTGTTCACAGAACCAGAAACTATCTAAAACGCAATGACCAGAAACTGTTGTTCATAGAACCAGAAACTATCTAAAACGTAATGAACCAGAAACTGTTGTTCACAGAACTAGAATCTAACTAAAACGCAATGACCAGAACCTGTTGTTTACAGAACCAGAAACACTGTCTACGAATGCAGTTTTGTATGTGAATTGTCTGAACCAGGAAGCAGGAGATAAAAAACTGTCTACGAATGCAGTTTTCCAGAGGCAATTTACAGAAAATTAATTTTTCTGATGCATTATTATTACAGCAATTTAATCGGAAAAAAAAATTTCCATCCCAGCCAGGGGCTGCCGCCCCTGGACCCCGCTACCAGGGGCGCTGCCCCCGGACCCCCGCCAAGATCGTAAAACGCAATGACTAAATCAAAAACCCAGATCGTAAAAATGAAATTAAAGAATTTCTTACATGGATCGAAGTGATTTCTTCAACAATTGATGAAATTTGAATGATTGAAACACTTATCAGCGCTTGAATCGAATGAATCGAGTGATTATCTCCAAAATCACCGGAAAAACGAGATTTTTTATGAAATTAAACTGTGTTTTCTTCAAAAAAAGCTGAAGAACACGTTGATGGGGTGTTTGAATCATTGATTGGTGATGAAAATCGCACTATAATGTAGTGATTATTGAGATAAAAAGTGAAGAAATTGTTGAAGATGGTGGGTTTTGAAAATGGTGGGTTTTGAAGTTACTGGGTTTTGAAAAGGAAGAAGAAAGGGTTGGATTGACTAAAATACCCTTTTTCTTTTTTTTAAATGTTGCCACATTTCCTAATCCTATTGCTTCCTACACTTCCTAGCCAAAATAAACTTCCTATTTGATCTTTTCCCTTCTCTAGTAATAATAATATAAAATAAAATAAACAATAGTATGTGATAAAAAAGGTTCCAACAAGAAAGTTTCAATCATAATCCTTGAGATATCCTATATCAATTGGAAAATGTTTTCTACTTTGTATTTAACTTTTGAGTTGGAAATGCCAATCAAACATGATGGACACTTGTTCAACCATTTGCTGCCATGAAACTTCACATATGTTTCATTTGGTAATCAAACTTTAAGTATAAAAAATGATTAAATACGTCACCATACGAACATGATTGAGTTTTATCTTTTATGATCTAAATAGATATGGGACCGACGATTTCGAATCACAAAGAGATATTTTGCCACGAAGCTTGTATGATAAAGACTAAAGAGTGGATAATAAATCGAAAAGAGCTTCTTGGTCTAGGTTAAAAGGATGTTGGTTTGTAAATCGATGAGCTACAATGGTAAAAGGTTTGAGTGTGACGAGCTCAAAGCATGTTAAATAGCCTTTAATTCTTTAAGTTGATCACTACAAAGAAAGAATCATTTTTGTGACTAAGCTATTAGTGACACGAATAAAAAAGTGTTACTATGAATGAGATTTTCTATTTGCTCGTTTGATCATGTTAAACATAGTTATTGTATTATTATTATTATTCAGATTTATTTTTATATGATTCACGAGATTCCAAAAGGGTTTTCTAGAGTTATTTTCTTGTTTATATTGAGTAAATCCTATCCATTATAATTAATCTCAGTTCATTTTACATGGTATCAGAGCTAAGGTTCTTGGTACAACACAAACCCTAGTTGTCGCATGTATACAACCATTGCGACGACGTGTTCCACGCCTGCTTCCATGTGTTTCCTATTCTAGATTTTTCGTTGCAGCCTCTTCACTACCATTAAACCACAGCCTGTTTGGTCTAGACCTGATGCCGCCCTTATTAACTTACACTTCCACCCAAACATGAACAAAGTAGCCAATTCCGCCACAGAACCTGGGTTGTCGTAAACCCTACTCCATGTTTTACTTTTCGAGTTTCTTATGTTTGAGTTATCATGTTAAAAAATTTCTCGTTCCAGGCACTTGGTTGTTACTCACTTACTCTTTGCACATTGAGGTGTGCTTATATGTGTGTGTGCGCGTGTGTGAGAGGGAGAGCGAAGATATCATAAGAAAACTTCCAAAAAAACACTCTCGTAAAGAAAAAAAACTCTATGTGGCTCCTAAAATACATGTATATACCCCATATGAGATACACATACATATAAATTTATGAGCTACGTATATGTAGCTTCACAAACTATACGGTAACCTTATAATTAAAAGAAATAAAAAATTAAAGTAAAAAATCCGATTGATTGATGGGTTGGTCCTGATTGATTAAAAGAACCAAAGCTCAAGTTTTTTTTTTCTAATGTCGGGTCAGCCTTGGTCGATGGCTACATGAAAACCACGCACTTGAAACCGCTCGTAAGAGAACAAAATAACAAGTGACTCTCTAAACTGCTGAGCAAAGCCAGCACCCCATAAAACTTGATTAAACCCCACAAGAATCCCTTAAACCAAACTTTTTCACCAGAGTTGACTTGGTGAGATGATAAACACAAATATGGATATGTTCATGGCTAAGCTGAGGTGGCAAGTATACGAGAATAACAATATATAGTCATATAGATTGGAAACAATAGTTTTATCGAAGCAAAAAAGCCTAAACTTGAAGCAAAAAAGCCTAAACTTGAAGATTTGCGGGCTTGGCTACTTGATTGGGCCTGTTTGAAAAACAAGACATGAACTGGGCTTGCAATATATAGTGCCCTATTTGATGGGCCTATCATATTCTATTTGTGATTGTGAACGATTAAAGAAATTAATGTAACGTATAAATTATAATTGTGAACGATTAAAGAAATTAATGTAACGTATAAATTATAATTAGTTAAAAGATTAAACTTAGACTTCAATTATTGATCTTTTACATTAGATGAATTATTGATACATAATGCAGAGGTGCACAAAACGGGTTTTTCAAGAACTGGGTTGGGTAGGAACCGGTTCCGGGTACGTTCGGGTTTTGACCAGTTTGGCCAGGTTTTTTTTTGGGTTTTGGCCGGGTTTTTTTCGGGTTTTGGCCGGGTAGAGGTGGAGCCGGTTTCGATTCCAATAGGTCGGGTTTGGTTCGGTTCTTTTTCCAATCCACTGTCATGTGTCGCTTCATGTCACTTTGTTCTTCAAACCTCTTCAAAGTGTGTAGTGCTGAGTGCTGACTAGGGGTGTTCAAGATCGGATAATCCGCTTTTCGGATATCCGAATTTTTCGGATAGTGAATATTGTTATCCGAATCCGAAATTTCGGATATCCGAAATTTCGGATTCGGATTCGGATATCCAAACGGATATCCGAATTTAAAAACAAAACAAAAAAAATATGTTTTATCACAAGACTAAATCTTAACCTGTATTCGACACAACCAACTTTCTAACATCAAAAATAATAAACATTCAAACTTCAAACAACCACAAGCATTCAAAATAATTCAAAGTGTCTAAACAACCACAAACATTCAAAACAAATTTTGAGATAAATCTAAAAGTAGTTCGTAAACACTTAAACATTATAAACAATAAATCCGGCCATAAACACTTGTAAGTTGTAAACATCCGTTATACATCCCTTGTAAACCTACAATTATGCAAATACACAATAACATAGTATTAGATATATAGGGTGGAGATACAATAGGAAGTTTATTTGGCTAGGAAGACTAGGAAGTGATCTTGACCATCCATTTAATTAATCAAGGGCTAAGATTAAATGAATGAAATTGAAGGAAAAAAAAGAGGCGTGTGGGTTTGTTAGGGGCATTCTAGTCAATCCAGCACAATAGTTTCTCTCTCCTCCAATTCCCCCCCATTTTTTAAACGTTAATAACTTTTTCATACAACATTATTATTTTATAAAAATTGCACCAAAAAAAACCAGCGTTTTTTTATCTTTAGAACGAGTATACTATTGGTATATTTTCGAAAAAAAAAATTTGAAAACCCAGTTGCGTAAAACGCAATGGAGAAAACCCAGTTGCGTAAAACGCAATGAAAAAAAAAACCTAAAAAAAAGACTTTTTCTAAAACGCAACACACCAAAAACACAAAGAAATGTCTTATTTCTAAAACGCAATGACCAGAAAACACAAATAAATGTCTTATTTATAAAACGCAATAGCCTAAAAACACAAAAGAAAGTGTACTTTATAAAACGCAATGGACTGAATGTGTTTTACCTAAAACGCAATGCACCCAAAACACTTAAAAATGTCTTATTTCTAAAACGCAATGGCCAGAAAACACTTAAAAATGTCTTATTTCTAAAACGCAATGCCTAGAAAACACTTAAAATGTCTTATTTCTAAAACGCAATGGCCTAAAAACACAAAAGAAATTGTTCTCTCTAAAACGCAATGAACTGAATACACATAAAAATGTGTTTACCTAAAACGCAATGAGTAAAAACACTTCAAAAATGTTTTATTTCTAAAACGCAATGACCAGAAATTGTTGTTCACAGAACCAGAAACTGTCTAAAACGCAATGACCAGAAACTATTGTTCATAGAACCAGAAACTGTCTAAAACGCAATGACCAGAAACTGTTGTTCACAGAACCAGAATCTAACTAAAACGCAATGACCAGAACCTGTTGTTTACAGAACCAGAAACACTGTCTACGAATGCAGTTTTCCAGAGGCAATTTACAGAAAATTAATTTTTCTGATGCATTTTTATTACAGCAATTTAATAGGAAAAAAAAATTTCCGAGCTTAACCCCAGCCAGGGGCTCTGCCCCTTGGACCCCGCCAGGGGCTGCCGCCCCTGGGACCCCGCTACCAGGGGCGCTGCCCCCGGACCCCCGCCAAGATCGTAAAACGCAATGACTAAATCAAAAACCCAGATCGTAAAAATGAAATTAAAGAATTTCTTACATGGATCTAAATGATTTCTTCAACAATTGACGAATTTTGAATGATTGAAACACTTATTAGCGCTCGAATCGAACGAATCGAGTGATTATCTCCAAAATCACCGGAAAAAACGAGATTTTTTTATGAAATTAAACTGGGTTTTCTTCAAAAAAGCTGAAGAACACGTTGATCGGGTGTTTGAATCATTGATTTGTGATGAAAATCGCACTATAATGTAGTGATCATTGAGATAGAAAGTGAAGTAATGGTTGAAGATGGTGGGTTTTGAAGTTACTGGGTTTTGAAAAGGAAGAAAAAAGGGTTGGATTGACTAAAATACCCTTTTTCTTTATTTTAAATGTTGCCACATGTCCTAATCCTATTGCTTCCTACACTTCCTAGCCAAAATAAACTTCCTATTTGATCTTTTCCCTAGATATATATATATATATGTGCATACAGTATATCAATAATATACATATGTAAGTTAAAGTATTTAAAACCTAACCATAGTATTCTGCGATAACTAATCTTCATGATTCCATGGTCACTTCTACCTGTGTATTTAGTAACATACATTATAAATTAAATGGAATTTACTTCCGTCAGGTATGTATAGAAAGGGGTTTAACTTTAATAGGAGGTTATGACTCTACTAGAGATAGATGTGTCAGAATAGAATATATATATACAAACCGTAATGCAAAACGTGGAGTGAATTTCAAAATGTTCGTAATGATCGTCGGGTGGTATTGAACTTGAATGCTCGTAACTGTGGAAATTCTGATAGGATATAAAAGACGGCAAGTATCGTTAAGAAATACTAACTTTGATGCTCGGCTTGTTGGCCATGTTCTTTTGAACAAGACATTGTAGAAAAGATATGCATGGCATAAATAACGATAGTAACCATGGAAACAATGCTTGGTCTTCGTGATTTAAGTACGGATAATTAAGTTTAAGAAGGGTGATTTTAGTTGTAATAATAAGTCCTTGAATGATTATAGTATGCGTATGATAATATATCGACCCCTCCTATGAGCTTAAGGGTAATCGGAAGTAATGATAGTAATGGGATGTTTAGGATGACTCATAGTGAACAAAATGAAAGATAGCATATGATGTATGAGTAGTATGAAATAAATCGATTTGTTTCGATTAGCAAATATATGAATGTAATATGCTTAAATAGGAAGTTAGAAACAAACCGCAGACTTAGGTTTGTACGATTAATAATTATATACAATTGAAATAAATTCGATAAATGAAACGTTAGTGATGATATGTGTTAAGAGCTAGTATTATAAAGTAAAAGACACTAATAAGAGCTCTGGAGCAGAATCTGACATAAGTATAACTATGAAAGTAATTTACTTAATATAAGGGCATAGGAACGATGTGTACAATTACGTTCATGCATGAATAAAACATTTGACAAGATCCCGAATGCGTTTAGGTTGTAGTAAGTATTGTGGATGAACAACTTGAAAGGGGTAAGAGTAGAATTGGTCTAGTTTGAATGAGAAAGGTTTCGGGGACGAAACCTTGTTTAAGGGGGGTAGACTTGTAACACCCCAAAACCCGAATGTTTATAATGTCGTATGTTCCTATAGGACATAACATGAGATAAATAACTAGGCTATTTAACCTAATTAAAAGGGGTAGCTAAAAATAATAAAGGAATGAATCCTTAGGGGGCAAACATGTTAAAAATAGAACTTGAATGGTTAATTAGGGTTAAAACACAAACACACACACATTCAGGTGTGTGTGTCGCGTGGATCAGGAAGGAGAAAAGGGGGAAAACCCCTAATCATCATAAATTTAGCAAATTCAAGCCCTAGATGTGATCTTGAGTCCATGCATGTCTCAATTTTGGATCATCTATGCATTCTTGAACACAAGGTAAGTAGAATTTTGGTGTTTGATGACTTTGAATGTGATGGGTTATGTTGTAAATCGTGAATTGGTATGAAATTGAGTATGAGTAGGTGTTAATGTCATGATATAGAACCAAGATTATACATGGTTTGGGCTAAATTGATGATTAGAGGTGAAACCCATTTTTCTTGGTAAGAATGATGACTTGAATGATCATCCATGTTTAATTAATCATGATTGTTGATGTATTATGATGGATAGGATGGATTCTTACTAGAGGAATTGAAAGAAATATGATGATAATATGTTTGAATGTTTATGTGTGAATGATATATGTTATTAGTAGGAGGATTTGATGAATTATGTATGAAACTAGGAAGAATGTGTTTTAATTAGTTGTACATTATGCTTAGATAGTAGTATGCACGCCAAGTGTATGATGAAATGTCTAAGTGAAGTTAAGATGGGAGATTGTATGAAATGGCTTGATATATATGAATGAGATGAGGTAATGATGTAATTAGTAGTATACTAACTTGAAGAATGTGCTTTAGATGGAACTTATACAAGAATTCGGGTTGAATGTATGTCTTGGTCAAGACTATGCATCAAGGACTTGTACGTTGTGTTTAATATCACTAGGTGATCATGTGATTGTAGGCATATTGCATCGTGAGTAAGAAATGTATATAGTGTCATTGAAATAGCATAAATGATGTAACGGATACATGAGAATAAGCCAAAAGTTTGTATGATGAACTGTTGACCTTTGAAGGTCAACTACGCATAAGAAGCATAAATTGACTTGTTGTTGTAAAGGTAGGATATTAGAAAGTCGTATGTTACATGTTACATCAATACGCGTTATATGGAATGACATAGTGAATTATATGAGTTTGAAAGGATGTGAAAGTGAGTATATGTCTTATGCTTGTTATAATTGACTAATGAAAGTCAAATGTGAAATATGCAATTGATATGATCTTCAACATGTAAACTTGTGTATGCTAATAAGAATGTGATTTCGATTACATGAAAGTATAGGAATCATGTCGAAATGGAATCAAACATGAAAGGCTAACGGGTCAAGAGGAGGAAAGGAAGCGGACACGAAAACGGAGGCATAAGGTAAGTGATTTTTGGAATCACTTCTCATGTTATTTAAGTAAAGTTATGTACTAGTATATCAACATGATAATTGAATTCAAGTAAGGTTTTACATATATGGTTATGTAGAATGATAGTTAGATGTGATAATGTGGCCATAAGATATAAGGAAAGGAAAGCAAGATTTAAGTTTAAAGTGTTTGAATCCTTTAGCGGATTACAATACGTTTACACGTAGAAATTGGTAACGGGCGCATAAACTTCATGACTAAGGTCCGAGTATTAGGGAACATTCATGGTTATGAAGCTAGTACGAAATTTATAGTAATCACACAAGTTTGTGGATTTAAAACATGAACGGGTCGAATAAGTGAAAAAGGGTATTTAAAGCCGAGAGATTAAGTTAATATTTTCCTTAAACCGGATGTTGGATTTCAAGTTCATATGATAGAATGTGAATTTACAAGCATGTAGGAAGAAACGGGAGGTTAAACGGGTAAACGGTTCAAAAGTTATGCGAGTTTTAGTGCGTACGAACGACAAAACAACATAGCAAGAAAACTGATGTTTCTGGAGGCCGTCGCCGACACCCTAGGGGCCGTCGCCGACGCCCCCTGGAAACATCAGTTTTGCCAGACGCCTTATTTAACTGTCTACGGGTGTTTCTGGCTACGGGTAAATGCAAGGCCCGTCGCTGACGCCTCTAGGGCCGTCACCGACGGCCTCCCCAAGTCCCAAAAGCTGAAATCTTGTTATTTAAGTTGATTTATGTATCGTAGGCTTCGGTTTGTTACCCGTGGACTACGGCGGGCTTTCTAAACATGATTTTGATCGATCCTTAGATGTTTATGGGCTATAAATCAAAGTCTAAGTTCCATGTAATTAACGTATGAGTATGTAAGAGGTATGCAAGATTTTGTACTTGTATGTAGATGTGCATTGATGTATATATGGAAGGTATGTATGAGTGTATGCATGCATGTAGAGACGTATGAATGTAGGTACGTATGTAGAAGCGTATTTATGTATCTATGAAGATATGTATGATAATATGTATATATGTGAAGGCGTAGGAATGTATGTACGTATGCAGATGTGTATTTATGTATGTATGAAGATACGTATGAGTGTAGGCATGTATGTAGAAACGTACGAATGTAGGTACATATGTAGAAGTGTATTTGAGAATATATGAAGATACGGATGAGTGTATGCATGCATGTAGAGAGATATGGATGTATGCACGAGTATATGTAAGTATGATTTTGGATACGTTGAGTGTTAATGATATTAATCGTGTGCCTGGAAAACGAAGATTAATGCAGGTACATTATTGAAGGCTCACCAGGGAATGGATATGTGAATGATATGCTTAAAAGTGGAGAGAAAGCTGAATGGAAAGTGTACATGTATGAATCTTGTTTATATGTATAACGTATGCTAATGTTAAAAATGTATATGGTGAGTGCAGGTTGTACGAGAGTACGGATGATTATCACAAGGAATAGAGATAGAAGACCGAGTCACAAGGTAGATTGTACGGGAATAATCGATTGTATACCTTAGCAAACAGGAAGTTTGCCTTTGTTTAGTAAAAGAGTTACTTTTAAAACGGACTTTCAAGTAAGTCAAGACGTTTGTAATAAAAGAAATTTTATGGCACGAATTTCCGCTGCAATTTTTGTCAAATACTAGTTAGGGTCTTACAGAAGGGCGTCGCAGCGGCCGGCGATTGGCGGTGGGAGAAGGGTGGAGGCCAGTGGCAACGGCGCAGTGAGAATGTGAAACCCTAGCTTTCAATTGTGAATGTACGTGTTCTGTTATGTGTGTATATATGTAAACTAGTGTTGAGCCCCCCGCGTTGCGGGGAGGGGGGCGTAAACCGTGCTAAGCAGCAACTGAATGACGACCAAAACCATGGAAAAAACGTAAAACAAAAAAACGCACTTTGTACACTTAGGGACTCATGTAACGTAAAAATAAGCACGTAAAATTCGAGGAAGTAAAAATGATATTTTACAAAAGTTTTAGATAAGTGTTAATGTTGAAAGTTAAAAAAAAAAGAAGAAGAAGCAAAGATCTACTCAAAATAATTACCATTATGTTAAAAGGAAAGAATGAAAACAAAAATATAAGCATTAGAAAAAAAAAACAGAAACTTACTGTAGCAACCGCAAAAAAAAAAAAAAAAAAAAAAACCACAAAAGACAAAACACTATTCACCACTGTTCATTAGCATGTTATGAATTAATACATATACTAGACTCAATAACACTACCTCCTCCCGGCACTTTAATTGCCGTCAATTAATACCCATGTGCCGAACAACCTAATTGAGTCCTAAACCGAACAATGTTCAAAACTTTAGTGTGGAAGCAATGGAAACGGGTCAAAGGTTGGTTAAAAATCTCATTTTTATAGCAAAAACTATCAACCCGTATCCCCACACTTAATGTTGAACTATACCCAAACCGAGCCAGCCGCAGAACATAAACAATCAGACCCAAACAGCCCTTCATAACCTGTATGCAACTTCACAACCAAACATATATTGAGTCCAAGCTCATAATAGAAAAGTTTAGGCGTCAAAAGTTTAGCGCAACTCTAAAAAAAACTTCTTCATTAATTCAAACAATTTCAACGGAAGCTCAATTTACTTTCAAGAACAGATTTTTAACATCACCCAAACCACCCTATCCCCACACTTATTTCTGTCTGAAGCAACAA
The DNA here is from genome assembly GCA_030545235.1 of Helianthus tuberosus. Classification (NCBI taxonomy): domain Eukaryota; kingdom Viridiplantae; phylum Streptophyta; class Magnoliopsida; order Asterales; family Asteraceae; genus Helianthus; species Helianthus tuberosus. The sequence goes on along the minus strand of CM060377.1, from coordinate 22,193,950 downwards.
AACACAACCAACCCGTACCATCGGCAAACATATGACCTTTTGATACCAACCCAGCCGTCCGCAACCTCTAAGCAAATATCAACCCAACCCAACCTCCCGCAACCTGTGAACATCCTAAAAATAACCTAAAACAGTACTGACAGTTGACCCAACACCTAAATATGGAATAAAAACTGCTAAAACTGAAACACGAGACTCAAAATAAGCGAAAATTGCAAGAAGACATACCTAATTGTAGAATTATATGCAGAATACTATGAGAATCGGCTAACCCTCAGAAAACCACTTCGAATCTTGTGTGAACTGTATGAAAAAAATGGACTTTTGGGGCGATTGAAGATGGAGGTGATAATATTTGCACTCTGTTCCCGAGTCTCATTTAACAAGGGGAGGGGAAAGAAAGGAGATGAAAATAGGAGAAAACCATGTTCCCGAGATTTTTTAAGGATGGGAGGGGAGGGGAAAGGAGGGAAAAGGGAACAATTTTTGTAGGTATCTTTATCCTCCCAAATTGGAGAGATTAGGAGAGAAAACCCTATCAATTACTAAAATACCCTCCAATCTAATAAATCTCACGTACGGTTATTATAGATCAATTTTGGCGCAAACTTCTTCATCCCCTCTCACTCTCTGACTTCTGGAATCGAACATCTTCTTCACTTCCAGTTACATCAATCTGGTGCGTGGAATCTCCAGGTAATCTCCTTCCTTAGAATAATCGGTATGATATTTGTGTGAGATTAACACCATGATTATTTGATTCTTCTCGAAGCTCTTCAACTGTTAGTTTTCACCTAATTGAGTTTATTGAATTCGATTTTGCCACGTGTCTAGGGTTTAGATTAACTGTTTTTGCACAATCGGATGTTTTAGGTTATGTTAAACTGAGTTTTAGCCTTCTATTAGTAGAATGGAGATTTAATTTGCACTAATGTGAGATACAGTAGAAAAATCATTTGTTTTTTTTTTTGATAGAAATTATGAGTTATTTGAAGTTAGAACATCTTGTGTTGCTCTAGCTTACAAGTACTGAGTTATTGGTCTTTCTTGATGTCAAAAATAAAATTGTCAAATTATAACAATCTTACCTTTGAAGGATGTAACATGTAGTATGTTGTGCTTTTAAAGATTATTCATAGTCTAGTTCGGTTGGTTTTGATGAAAATTATGCACCAAACTGCTAACTACATACGATGAATTAAACTGGCTAGGTCGGGTGGGTGGGTTGGATTCGCCGACTTGTCGGTCCAAATCAGTTTTTAAATAAATTGACTGTACTAAAATTATACAATGATAGGAGTATATTAAAAGGTTTAACAAGCAGTTTAGTATGGTCAGTTCTAAATTGCGTGTTGAATCGTTAAACTGTCATAAATGAATCAGTTCTAAACAGCGTGTTGAATCGTTGAACTGTCATAAATGAATCGAAAACTTTTCAGATCGACCGATTTGTTTCAGTTTGATTTTATCAGATTCAACTTTCAGCTATTTATAAACACCCCTACCACTAAATGAGGATTATATTCTTTAGCCTTTACAAGACTTGGAACATTATACTTCTTTTTCTTTATATTTTAGAATTTGAATAACGGGTACATTAAATATGATTAAAAAAACTAGTCATTTAACAATAAAAGCTGCATCAACTTCATTTAATCACTATGTGAATGATCGTTATGTTGCTGTTATGTGTGATCGCTAACAGATATCATTGGCTGCTAGACTTTAATCATAAAAGCTTTGAACAAAATCTTAATCATCAGTACAGTAAATAAGTAGGAGACTTTTGTACAAAGAGTTAAAGTGTCATGTTGTTCAGTTTTAGCTGTAGGGTGGAACAGTAAATAAGTAGCAGACTTTTGTACATATTAGAAGAATGTCCGTAAGTCCATTAAGTCATCGACGAATCAAAATGTGAAAAAACCAAAAAGAAATCTGTTTAACCTTAAATAACAATAAGACTAATGAGTTTGAATGTTTATTTTTGTTAACAAGTGCCTCTTACTTAGTTGCCAGAAGAGTTGTCTAATGAGTTTGAATGTTTAATTTTGTTTTCTTGATTTATGGTTGCGATTCCGGTTTTATCAGATAGCATAGACGAATGGATCTGGACAGAAGACTCTTCAGGCGTGTATAGGGTCAAAAGCGTAAAGGAGATTCTCCAAAATGCACCATACACTTTGCCCCAATATGTTTTCAGATGGAACGGTTGGGTCCCGAAAAAGGTTGGGTTTTTAGCATGGCGAGCGGAGCTTGATAGGTTGCCGACGAGATGCGCTTTGGTCCGTAGAAACATTAATGTTGAGTCGCATCTTTGTCCGTTGTGTGGTGACGAACCGGAGTCCACTGAACACCTTTTTCTTTCGTGCGGATTTGTGCAGTCCGTGTGGGCGGTTATTACGCAATGGTGTAAGCTGCCAAACGCCTTTTTTTTCAGCATAAGAGACATTCTGGACATGGACATGCACACTCCGGGGTCCGCTAAGCTCAAGAAAGCCTTGTATGCGGTATGTTTGACTTCTTTATGGTGTGTGTGGAAAGTAAGAAACGAAACAGTTTTTAACCAGGCAAGTCCATCGGTTCAGAAGACGGTCTCAGATATTAAAAGTCTAAGTTTCCTGTGGGTCAAATCTAGATCTAAGGAAGTGTCTTTAGACTGGGAAATATGGAATGGATTCAATCTGCACAAGATGGGATGGTAGGATGTAACCTGGGTGTCAAATATGTTTAAACAAATTGTTCTTGGCTGTCAAATAGGTTTAAACAGATTGTTGGTGCAGTTTTGGTTTGGGCTAGTTACAAGCTAGTCACTTGTAATCTTTTTTTTTTTTTTTTAATAAAGTTTCTTCGTTGGACGTTCAAAAAAAAAAACACAGAGATAAAGCTGACTGAATCATTTAAATTTACAGAAATTCATAATTATGTCAAGTTTAAAGGGGAACTGGCAGAATGTTGTGTGCATGCTAAGTCAGGTTACCAATTGCAAAGATAAGTAAATAGTGGGTACATATTTATGAACTAATGGTGTGCTTATTGGCAGGGTTCTTGGTGCATGACCTAGGTATGGACCATCTTGAAATTAAGTGTGCCAGACATGGCTCATGGGCTTAACAAAGTTAGAAATTCTTTAGTTAGTGCATTGATTACTTGAACCACAAACTAATGATGGAGTTAACGAAGTATAACCGGATTTATGATCCACAATTTAGCGACCACCAATTAAATAAGGACCTGGCCATCACATTTTATGAAGTTTTAATTTACTAGTGTAAATGTAAAATTAGAATATAACACCCCGCCTCTAGACCTTCGGTTTTCTTTGTTTACTGTCACAATTTTGTGACTTTTTCTTTGATTAAAATGTTATATATTTAAAGGGTATAATGGTAAAATTGTTCTCTCTTAATTCATTTTCCTTCCCCTCCCCCTGTTAATTCATTAAACTCGGGAACACGAAAAAAATCACATCTTTTCCCTCCTTTTCTCTCTTAATTCATTTTCCTTCCCCTCCACTTATTAAATGAGACTCGGGAACAGAGTGTTGATGATTTTCAAGTGATTTATGTGAGTGATGGTGAAAATCGGAGGTATATAGTGGTGGTTTTGATGTTCACCCGTCGAGTAAAAAGGAGAAGGTTAGGTCAAAATATGCAGAACAAATAAATGAAACAACAAACGCCGTGACCGTTAGTGTACTGTTCCTCGGTTATGTTATCAATTAATATATATATATAAATGGGTAATGTTGTAATGGGCCATTGGGCCAGCCTAATGGATATAATATATACTTATTTTTTTATTTTTTAAGTTTTCGGATTCGGATAATCCGAATATCCGAAAATTTTTAAAACTAACATCCGAATCCGAAATTTCGGATTATCCGATTTTCGGATATCCGAAAATTCGGATATCCGAAATTTCGGATATCCGAAATTTCGGATACGGGTTTTCGGATATTTCGGTTTCGGATTCAGATTATTTTGAACACCCCTAGTGCTGACTCATGAGATCCTATCCTTAAAATATAGAAATGTAGGTGACGTGGAATTCAATGGAAAGTAGGCAGTTTACAAATATTTGAAAATAAAGATATTATTAAATATGAGTAGCTAGGACTTTAAATGTCTTATTAGAGTAAACTTTCGTTTTGCTCCCTATGGTTTGGTCACTTTAACGGTTTTGCCTCAAACCTTTAAAAATAGCCATTTTACTCCCTGATATTTCGATTTTTTTCGCCATTTTGCTCCATGGCCTTAACTCCATCCATATTGTATGTTAACTGAAAGGGTATTTTCGTAATTTCAAGTATAAAATAAGGGTATTTTCGTAATTTACATATATTATATATTTCTATCTTTATATACCCCCACATATTGAAACCTCTCGATCCACTGCTTCCTCCCTCCTCCCCATCGCCAACCACCACCATCCATCACCTCTTGCTGCCACCACCAACTGCCATATGACCACCACATTCACTTTTCTCCCTCCCCCATTCCCTAGACAACCATCACTCCATCCACCACTTGAACCGTCGTCCAGATCTCCAACCGCCGGCAACCGGAGTTTGAAAGGGTTACCGGAACCCTAGCTCTGTTGATAGCGGCGTCGCCGCCCCTGTGTCTCATCTCCGTCGCTAGCCCTTCACCACCACGTTCTGCTCTATCGTCTACATTACAACCACTAACATCAGATTTGGGCCTTAAACTAACCTGTCAACACCTGAATGCTCTGGTTCAGATCCACCACCATCACTTACAAAGAATCTCCGGCGCCGATTCAAGCTTTTTTAACCTCCGACTGCACCCATACCAAATGAATCTCCGGCGCCGATTCAAGCTTTTTGGACTTGAATGCTCTGGTTCAGATCCACCACCATCACTTACAAAGACCGACACACCAAAGGAATCTCCAGCGCTGGTGACTTTCGTCCATCACTCCGCCGCCGCTGGCCAACGATTTGTCCATCACTCCGCCGATCTCCCCACTAATTTAGGGTTTTTGTATATATATATATATATATATATATATATGTAAATCTGGTGGTTTGGGTTTAAAGTGTGCCGCCAGAGATGGTGCAAGGTGGCGATGGTGGTCGGGTAAGGGTGGTGGTGGTCCGATGGAGCAGGTTCAAGGTGGTGGTCGGGTGGGGGCGGTGCAGACGGTGGTGGTGAGGTGGTTGTCGGTGTTGGAGAAGACAGAGAGAGTGTAGAGATAGAGAAGAGAGAGAGAGGGGATAGAGAGGAGTTAGAGATAGATTTGGTCTCAATTACACACAATTGAATCGAAAATTGAAGATGAATGGAGATGAATTGTACCTGAAAGATGATGAGATGTGAAAGTGAAGTAAAAGTAAGGTGTTGAATTTGGATAATAATGATTGTATATATTTATATATTTTGTTTATATTGAATATCAATAAAAAAATGATTTAAGGAATTAATAAAGGATTTTAAAAAATCAATTTAAATACAGATTTATAGAATTACCATAATACCCTTATCTTTAACAAACATTTTAGACAGAGTTAGGGGCGGGGAGTGAAATGGAGATAAGTTAAATAGATCAAGGAGTAAAATTGCTATTTTTAAATGTTTGGGGCAAAACCGTTAAAATGACCAAACCACAGGGAGCAAAACGGAAGTTTACTCTATTTATTATTAGATGGCCTACCTAATTTTTGGTGTCCATTGGATCATGCGTATGTCGAAGTATTTTGAGACCAAAACCAAAATTAAAATATGTCATACAAAACTGCTAATTAAGATGGTTATTATAATATTTTATTATAAGAAACACAAACTTGGGTTGTAAACCACTCAAAGATGCATTTTGTGGACTTCTCTCATGTGCATATATGTCTTTGGGTGTAGTCATGCTTTAAATCCTTGTCACACACTCGTTCTCTACCTTGAAAACAACACCGGATCCATATTGAAATATATGAGAAAAAAACATAATATTTTAACAAAACAACATGAGAGTATCTTTATTTTTAAAAGGTAACAATATTTCAAACTTTATAGTATGAAAAAGTATGATATGGTCTCTTGAGTAAAGCACGGTCCACCAACCATGTGCAAACCTTGTATACACTTTGTTTTTTTTTTCTCTTATTAGAGAGATACATAATATAGGTTTAGGATTATGATATTGCATGTTTAATTAAAAGTTAAAACCCCTTATTTTACAAGAGTGTGTACGCTACTTATAGCGAAAAAGATGATTAAAACTGGTTATTTTGAAAAAAATTGTGTTTATTACAAATTAATCATTTAAATTAATTTCTCAAAAACTATGCCAAAATATGAAATCTTACTTACCACATAAATCACCATCATTCTATCTATAACCAATTAGAAAATCTCGCACTTTTTATGATTTCTTTTTATAATTTTAAGAATTAATTACACACTTAGTATCTGTGTTTCACCCATTTCGCTATTTTCATACATATTTATTGAAAATTACAACAATGGTACCAAATTTTTACAAATGGTTTCACATACACTAGAAATACTAATTGTGTAATTATTTCTACAAATGGTTTTACCATTAGTACGCCAGAAGTACTAAAGTGAAATCATATCTAAAAGTTGATACCAATGATGTAATTTCTTGCAAATAAGTATGAGAATGACAAAATGAATAAACCATATATACTTCATGTTATTAATTATAATTTGAATAAGCCACACTTTATAAAACATAACATTTATTTCTACCACTTTACAACTTTACCACTTTGAAAAAGGAAAACACATAAATGCAAAGGTAAACACATAATATTTAAAGGGTTGTTTGCGAATTTCTGAATGGGTCAATGCTGAATCAGTAAATGGTCTGAACTGTTAAGTGCTAAACCAGTAAGATTTTTGAACCCTTGAGAGCCAGTATAATGCTTTATCATTCAGAGACAAATGTCTGACCAATTCAGATAAGAGGTCTTAACTATTTAGATTGAGTTTAATGTTTAACCATTCAGAGCCAAATGTTTGAACTATTCAGACATCTGTTTCTGAGACAAACACTCTAAACCATTAAGTGCTGAACAAGTAAAAAGCTGACGGTATGGTGTATATGGAAAAATCGGAACGCAAAGATCTTTAAAGATAGGAGTGAAGCAGTATACAAGATAATTGAAGAAATAAAGGAGGATTCGTACCAATGGATGAAGCAAAGAACAAGGGTGCAAATAACAAACTGGGAGGAGTGGAAAATGTTCTCATGGTGAAGTTAATAGTTTGTTCTTGTGTTTTCAAAATATAACTGTATGTTTTGGTTTTGGAAACTGTATGGTCCATATAGTTCCTTGCTATAGGACTGGAAAGGTTTTTCGATGAGTAATAAATTTCGTTTGCTATTCAAAAAAAAAAAAAGTAAAAAGCTGACCTAGAAAAAAAAAAAAAAAAAAACCTTTACGACTTTGAAATTTAATTGAAAAGAGTAAATTGTCGTCGGCCGTTTCCTTTGACGCATTCATTCATTCCATTAATGGAGTCAACAATCCGCCACCGGTAGCTGTCTCATTCACCTTCCTTTCCTTTTAGAGAGAGAAAACAAAACAATCACCAACAAACTCACAATCATCATCATCATGCATGTCGTACATCCACCGAAGCTATCCGATGCCGCCGCCGCCGCCGACGACGACTCGCCGGAGCTTCTCCGCACCTACCAGACATGGAAAGGAAGCAACGTATGCTATCATTCTTCACTCACTTCATTCCAATCGTTCTATATTTTGATGTTGATGTGTTGTTACAGATCGTAGATGTTGAATCGATGAATTGACTTATCTAGTTTTTGAATCTACGGTTATATGATTTCACGGCTCGATTTTAGTGTTTTAGGTCTAGCGGTTTCGAATCTAGGGTTTTGGTTTGAGCGTGTGAGATGAATAATGAAGTAGGATGATGAAATTGAGTAAATGAGGATGAAATAGGTGCTTATTGACAGATGAGGACAATGGATTGTTATGTGTGCCCTAGATTTTAGGCGATTTTGTCGTCTGTGAACTGTGATTGCTTGTGTAGGAGACTAAAAGGTGTTCTTATTGTTTAGAAATGAGGTGTCTCATATGTGAATAGTTTGTTTAAGGAGAAAAGTAATTAGAGCTTTGAATGTCATGAATTGTGATTTATCGTTGACTGATCTGGTTTCTGAATTTACGTTTTTACCATTTACGGCTCGATTTTAGTGTTTTGGTTTTGGTGGTTTTAAATCTAGGGTTTTGGTTCGAACGTGTGAGATGAATGATGAATTAGGATGATGAAATTGAGTAAATGAGGATTTTAAATTAGAGATAGGATGTACTAGATGCTGATTGACAGATGAGGATAATGAATTGTTAAGTGCGTACTTAGTTTTAGGTGATTTTGTCGTTGGTGAACGGTGATTCCTTGTGTAGGAGACTAAGAGGTTGTTTGTTTAGCTCTTAATGGGGCTCTTCATGGTTCAGACCTCTTACTGGTTCAGCACTTAATGGTTCAGACTGTTTGTTTCGCGAGCAAATTTCTGAATGGTTCAGACATTTGCCTCTGAATGGTTAAGACCTCTAATTTGAATTGGTCAGACATTTGCCTCTGAACGTTTAAGCATTATACTCGTTCTTAATGGTTTAGACTCTCTTACACGTTCAGCACTTAATTGTTCAGACCTCTTACTGGTTCAGCACTTGACCATTTAGAAGTTGTCAAACAGCCCCTAAAAGGTGTTGTTATTGTGAATAGTTTTTTAAAGGAAAAAAGTAACTAGAGCTTTGAGCGTCATAGATTGTGATTTATCATTGACTGATCTAGTTTCTGAATCTACGGTTTTATGATTTTATGGCTGGATCTAGTGTTTTTTAGCGGTTTCGAATCTAGGGTTTTGGTTCGAAATTGATGAGTGTAGATTGGTGAAAGGACGTAATAGATGCTGATTGACAGATAAGGACAATGGAATATTATGTATGCACATAGTTTTAGGTGATTTTGTCGTCCGTGAACTGTAATCATGTGTGTAGGAGACTAAAAGGTGTTCTTATTGTTTAGGAATGATGTGCTTCATATGTGAATGGTTTGTTAAAAGAAAAAAAGTAATTAGAGCTTTTGAGTGTCATGAATTGTGATTTATCATTGACTGATGTAGTATTGATATTATAATTTTATGATTTTATGGCTCGATTTTAGTATTTTATTATAGTGGTTTTGAATCTAGGGTTTTGATTTGAACATATGAAATGAATAAATAATGAATTAGGATAATGAAGTTGATGATTAGAGATGCTGTTTGACAGATAAGGACAATGAATTGTTATGTATGCACTTAGTTTTAGGCGAGTTTGTCGTTTGTGAAGTGTAATCACGTGTGTAGGAGTCTAAAAGGTGTTCTTATTGTTTAGAAATGATGTGCTTCATATGTGAATAGTTTGTTAAAGGAAAAAAAGTAATTAGAGCTTTGAGTGTTGTGTTATAAATATGTGCGTTTTTCTCAATCAGCTGCTTTGTTTTCTCCTGTGCAGATATTTTTTCTTGGCGGAAGGATTATATTTGGACCGGACGTGGGATCTGTTTTCCTATCGATGTTTCTAATAGTTGCCCCTGTTGCTGTTTTCTGTGCATTTGTTGCAAGAAAGTTGATTGATGATTTTTCTCATAATCTGGGAGTTTTGATTTTGGTGGTGGCAATTGTATTCACATGTTATGTAAGTGTTCTGAACTTTCTAAGATATTTGTTGTTACATTAATGCTTGTTAGTTGTATGGAAATGCTGGGTATGGTGTCTGCCTCTAGAATTACTATAGTCGAAGCCTTTATACCATAGTTACCTAATTTGCGGTTCACTCTGTATGGGTATGAGTTAAATCAGAGAGTATGCGATTCGCTAGAGGGGACGTATTTGGTATGGAGGGGATTAGGTTTGTTTCTGTACGAATCGGTATGGTGTACCATGGAGTCCAGTTCGGTCTACCCAAATTAAAACAAAAATTACCAAATTCATTAATCCGAATTACGAAATTCCAAAATTCAAATTACCAAACAGAAAACATAAACATGAACATAAAAGTTTTTTCCATTTCAGAAATTGAAGATAAAATACTGAAGTAGAAGACTAGAAATAAAATTTGGTGATCTAATTTGGTAGAAATTGGAATGTAGTTATCATATTCCTAGATTCAATTGGTGCAATGTGAAAACGAATTTGGAAAAGTTGTATGGAATCAAAGAGACGTCGCAAATTACTGGATGCGCTTTTCCCGCCAAAATCAGTGATCGGCACGCCCTAAAAACGATCCAGCCGGCGTATTTCAAATCAATTGGAAGGGTTTTAAAATTCGATTAGAAGGATTGGATCTCTTACCTGGAGGCCGATCGGAATCACTGAATTGGCGAATTGGATCGAAATCGAATTCCGTATGGTACAGTTCGTACAAATTCGAAATTCGTGGCTCTTGGAGCGAATTTGGTAATTATGTTTATACAACTAGAATTAAGACCCGCCGCAATGCGGCGGGGATTCTTTAGTGATAACTAAGTCGATTTAGTGCGCGCACGTTATGTTGAACCTATCAAACAGGAAAAAATAGACGATGTAAAAACGTTCACCCGCAAAATTTTTGAACGAAACGTAAAAACGTTAAACCAAAGACGCACGTTGTGGTGTGTTAAGTCACAAAATTTAGAACGAATGATAAAGCTAAAAATTTGCGGAAAATGAAAAATATAAAGGACCAAAGTTGAAAGTAAAAAAAGTTGTGAGGATAAATTGCAACAGATAAAAAGTTTTGTGTTAAAAGTAAAAAAAAAACAAATAGTTTTGGGTTAAAAGTAATTTATAAAATACTTTTGGGTGAAAAGTAAAAAAATCAATTTTTTTTTTGAAAAACCCCCAAAGCCAAGGTTACAACAACCATATGCATAACCATTTTTTCTTTGAAAAACCCCCAAAGCCAATATTACAACACATAAGTAAAAAAAAATCAAAGTGGTTAAATCGCAAAAGATGAAAACTTTTGAATTAGAAGTGAAAAATCAAATTAATCAAAGGGGTTGTTAAATTACCAAAGATTAAAACTTTAAACTTAAATTGTCAAAGATTAAAACTTTAGGGTTAAAAAGGAAACAAAGATTAAAATTTTAAACTTAAATTGCCAAAGATTAAAACTTTAGGGTAAATTGTCAAAGATTAAAACCTTAGGGTTTAAAAGGAAATAAAAATTAAAACTTTAAACTTAAATTGTCAAAAAATTAAAAGTTTAGGGTTAGAAAGGAAAATTTCCATTTTTTTTGAAAGCCTCCCAAAGCTAAAGATACAAGATATATATGCACATATAAGTTGCTTCTTTATAAGGTTTTAATTACCTAAGTTGATTATCGATGATGGAACAAATTACAGTTGGAAGTTAGTAATATGATCAGGCTGCGTAGTCTTGTGGGCCACGCTTGCTAAATGCTAAACTTGAGGACGGGAATATAAAAATCTTGGTTAACAGTTAAAGACATTGCTAACACTATCACTATTAATGATATACATATTACAAAATTGTAGACCAGGAGAAGTTGGGTATCATGTAGGGCTGTAAATGAACCGAACAAACACGAACAATGCCTTGTTCGTGCTCGTTCGTTAAGGATATAATGTGTTCACGAACGGTTCATGAACACTTACTAAACGAGATTTCCTGTTTGTGTTCGTTCATTAAGGAAATGAACGTGTTCACGAACACAGATAAAATCGGCGAAGACGACAGTTGCTAGAGGTGTATGGCGCGAGGGAGTGGCGCTAGACCTTGAAGCTCTAATTGTTGAACGAAGGTCGATAGTATTTTTCGATGTGAATAAATGAGAAGGAAAGTGGAGCGGTGCATAAAGAAGGTGTACATGAACGAATGTTCACGAACACATTACCGAACATTCACAAACATAATTGAACGAACGAGACATCTGCCCGTGTTCGTTCATTTAACTAACCAAATGAAATTTCTTGTTCATGTTCGTTCATTAATTAAATGAACGAACGTAAACAAACTTCCTGCCGAACAGTTCACGAACTGTTCGCTGAACTTTCAGTTTGTTTACAGCCCTAGTACCATGTGAGCTTAAATTTGGTGTAAATGATGATTTCACTTATAACTCAGTAATATACTAGGATGGGCCCTTCTTTTTTGCCACTAAGCAAGCATGATGTAAAACCATCCTCAATCTGAATAGGGGCTTGTACTTTCAATCAAATATAACTTTTTTTTGAAGTAATTTGTCTTTCATGTGTCATACTGTTGTTGTTTAGTAAACTTTTTATTCGAAAAAATCTTGTGCTATGAGAGTATGATACATCTTTGTATCGGCTGAGTTCACGAGGTGGAGATAGACGGATTCGAATCGCTGACATCCACCGTAGGGTAAATCACTGCCTCTTAGGCATAGTTGTTAATAGCGACAAGGGACCTATATGCTACATAGCGAATAGCGACAAATAGCCACCGCTATTTTATAAATAACGATACACTAGTAAAAGAATTTTGAAAATTTTTATATGTATATTATATCAAAATACCCTCGTATATATGCTATTTTACATGTATCTTTAACAAAAACCTATAATCCAGCTATTTTATAGCTATATCTAATTGCTATTTATATAAAAAAACTAATTGTTGCTATTCTTGCTATCAGTCGTTATAACCCTAATAGCAACACTTCATCGCTTCGCTACGTAGCACGCTATAGCGATCCCTATAGCCGCTATTGACAACTATGCTCTTAGGTCCTCCGGCTTTTTAGCTTTTTTTTTTAATGAGTTTGGCTTTCATAGATGATCCTTTGTAGGCTCTGTTTGTGTCGTGTTTCGAAGTTTAGGATTTCTTTTTGTGATGAGTTTCTTACGTATTTAATTGAATTCTGTCATCTTGGATACTATACAACTAATACTCAAGAAGAAGTTATTAAAATTAAAGATATAGGAAGCAGAAATAAAGACTTCATAAATTGTGTTAAATTTTGTTTTAAACAATACCGAGGCGAGCACATTAGTTTTGTTTCCTAGCCGCTTATGAGTTGTAAACAAATCAGTAGTTCATATGCACTTTTTCTTGTTTTGGAAAATTGCGGTCAAGAGCATTCATGGAAAATTTTGCAAGCTACAAGAGACACAGTGTTCTTAGTTTATAATTTTATACTTCTAGAGTATCCATGTGTAACAATTAAACGCTATAGAAAGTCTTTTTGAATTAAATGGCATAGCTCATGTGGTAACCTATTATACTCTACAAAAGTTCACGTATAAAAAGATATGCTGCATGGTTTTGCAGGTAATAATCCTTCTTCTAATGACCTCTGGAAGAGACCCAGGTATAATTCCTAGAAATGCACACCCTCCACAACCAGAAACTACAGATCAGGGTATAGAAGTCGGGCCTGGTCAAACTCCACAGTTACGTTTGCCTAGGGTTAAAGAAGTAGTGGTCAACGGGATGACCGTTAAAGTCAAATACTGTGATACTTGCATGTTGTATCGACCACCACGTTGTTCTCATTGTTCAATATGTGACAACTGTGTGGAAAGATTCGATCATCATTGTCCATGGGTTGGACAGTGCATTGGACGGGTAAACAGCATTCTTCTTCTTTTATTTGTGTCAGCTTCTCTTGTTTCCATGTAAATCTCATGGTACATGTGGCAACACGGGTGGGTTGGGTAATGGGTCAAAGTGGTTATTTTTGTTGTCATGAAGATACCAGTTGGGCCTAGTTGCCAGAGATACTTTTTGTCAAACATTTTAAAGTTTTTTAATAGTTGGTGTCAAATAGACTAAACAACATAGTTGGTCTGTTTGGTTGCGCGGAACGAAGTAACAAAGCATTTCATTATCATGTTTATCCTACTTCTGTCATTTTATTCTCATTACCATCGGACATAACAAGACATGTTCAGAAAAAAGTTGATATGTTTCTTTTATTGTTTTTTTCATGTTTTTATATCAGGTTTTCATGTTATATTTAAATCAAGATATATTACATACTTTTAGAAATAACACAACATATTATATCATGAAAATAAAAAAGTAAACAGAAAAGATTAAAAAAAATCTCAAATAAGCATATGGTAATAGAAGATTAAGAAAATCTCAAATAATAAAATAGTAATAAAATAATTAGTTCTAAAAGTTTAAAAGTTATTTTAAGTAAACTTAATTTTATATAAAAAAGGACATAGTTTTAAAATAAAATATATATATTTTTTGAATTGATTAGACTTTAAGTTGTCATTCGTTCATTTTGTTTTAGAAAAGAAGTTAAACCATTCTAAAGGAATGAGTAAAAATACCCGTTTTCTAAGGAATTAAAATTCCAAATAGGGAAGGAATCACATTCTTTCCTTTAATATATGGTTAACAAACACAATTTCGTCGTTCTGTCGGAATGGTTCATTCCATTCTATGTTGCCTTCCAGCATACTAAACACTGCCATTATTTCAGTGATAACCTAATTTGTTGATGAAAATGGTTTATGAGGTCGCTTGTAGGTGACTTGACAACTATTTGACTTGCTTCTTTTTAGTGTTGCTTTCTTATTTTTTTTATTTCACCCGTTTTCCCTCTAAGTATGTTCTGACTTGTTGATTTTCGTAACCATGGTTTGTGGTGCTAGCTTTCGGAACAACAGTTGAACTTGCTAAAAGTACTTGTAGAAGATGATTTTTTGGACAACTTTTGAGTTATGACTTGAATAAATGCATTTAATTCATCTTGTTTAGATTGGGACCGATTTTTGGTAATCATGCTTTTGGTTCCAAAGTAATTGTTTCACTTTTAAATTTACCAAAAGAGAACCACAGGAAACTATAATATGCAATATTTCTGATTGCTATATCAAGTAGTTAAATGATGATATATTGGGCTGAATCAAAAGTTGTCCAAACTTCCATGTATATTGACTTATAATAGTTCTATAAATCTCAGGTCATGTTCAAATACACAATTAACATTTGTTAACAAGCATTATGTTTCTGGATGCAGCGTAACTACCGGTTCTTCTTCATGTTTGTCTCCTCGGCAACTCTGCTGTGCATTTACGTGTTTTCCTTTTGCTGGGTGTATGCCATAAGGATCATGCACAGTGAAAACACTTCAATTTGGAGAGCATTAATCAAGACTCCTGCATCAATCGTGCTAATAATTTACACTTTTTTAGCAGTTTGGTTTGTTGGTGGCCTCACCATCTTTCATCTTTATCTCATCAGCACAAACCAGGTATGAACTAGTTTTCTTTAGGTCTGTGCTATCCAAACTTCAAGATTTTAAATGCCTGTTAACATCTATTCTTGCAGTCAACATATGAAAACTTTAGATATCGATACGACAGATCCGAAAATCCATACAACAGGGGCATTTTTGGAAACTTCAAGGAGGTCTTCTGGACCAGCATTCCTCCATCTAAGAACAATTTCAGGGCATTGGTACCTAGAGAGCCTAAGCCTCCAACTAGAGTCGGCGGTGGCAGTTTTGTAAATTCAGACATACAGAAGGTTCCGAGCGACGTTGAAATGGGTAGCATGAAGCCTATCCGAAAGAACGAGGCCACAGGCGGAGATGACGGCGGCGCTGGTGGCGGCAGGCGGGCTAGCTTGGGGCGGAGCGGAAGCTGGGACCTGCAAAGTGAGATTGCTTCAATTACAGGTATTGGGTACTCAGACAGGTTCAGCCGCGGTGGAAGTAGTGGCAGCTTAGGTGGCAGTGTGGAGGTGCCAGTCAAATGACAGGTCAACTTTGACTGTAAGAAGATATTAAGCGAGTTTGGTTTGTGTGTACCCTTTAAAATTGGGGTATAGTTATAGTGGAGGCCTTTTATTGTGTATATTTTTTAACCATTATAATTTATGGAGATGATTAAACTTAGTATCCAATATTTTTTATATCTTCAAAGCAAATGCAATTAAAAGAAAGTAAATAACTTACTATGGTCGTATGTGTGTGTTTACTTTGGAACAATTTATAACTAATATTAAGAATTTATAACTAAAATTATCTTGGGAACATTTCAATTTTAGAGGTTCTTAGATCCATGTAAAACTCATGTCGATAACAATGTGAATGTCACCATTGCATCGCTTGGGTTTACGTCAAGGTTTAATATCGGTACTAGTACTGGTAGTCATTTTTGTCTCTTTTAGCTACTATACCATGTGCCGGTAACATAATAAAACGAACAATGCTCAACCAAATTCTAGTTCTAGTCATAACGCGTGAGTTAAAAATACTATTTTATTATAGAAATAAACTGAAATGGACGTGAATTTTAATATGTTTGAGAGTTAATCGAAAAGCATGATATTGATGTCAATATGCTCCCTTCTCTCTATATGTACACACACATACCTCACAGATGCACATGTGCATACTTATGATTTAAAAAAGGTAATGACAGATGAGATAAAGTCAAAGAAATAGGGAGGAAAAAATCAACCAATTTTTATATATTTTTTTTATTTTTATTAAAGCATTATTTACATCTGCTTAATTATTCAGTTTTTATAGTTTTTAACATAGTATTAGTTCTTAGTACACAAACTATATTATACATTTACCTTTTGCTTTAAGTGTATTTATGTAGGACACTCACATAACTATTTACACCAATATCTTTCTTTCTCTTATTAAGTTATCAATGCGGTTATCTTCTTAACATAATAGTGGCTGTGAAAAGAACGCGTCGTTGTGTATATATGTGTGTATAGAGTGATGTTCATTACATTTCCTTATATTTTTAGGTAAATAAAGCAAACAAACTTGAAACGTTTAGTTCTTTTATCAATATTTTTTTTTAAATTTTGCATATTTTACATACAAATGCATATGTTTATGTATATAAAATTTGTATTTATTTATATATATGTGCAGGTAACATATGTTACACATGGCTTTTACATGTGTAGGTAATAAGCAGTAACGAAATTTTTTTCATATTTGTTTACGAATTTCAGAAAGACGAATAAATATTGCATGTATATCATATTCTTATGTTTTAAAAGCTTTTAAGATTAAAAAAATAAATGATTTATTTTGTTTTATTTTGCATATTCTCAAAATATTTAGTGTTCACTTATACACACTAAATGAAAAATTATGGAAAACAACTTAATACATTTGTATGAAAATGCTTTGCTGACTTGAAGAGAAAAAAATGGAGTAGGCTTTAGCTAAAACAAAAGTAACATTTTTATGTAGTTCTCTTTTTATTTATTTATTTAACATCCTTCTCTACACACTAGCACATATCTAAATCATGCTATTTTGCTTCTAGAAGCATGCTATTTTCAAAATGCTAATATTGAAAACTTTTTCAAGCACTAAAAAAATTCGGTGAATGGATGGTGATAGGAAAGAATCTTTAGTGCTTGAAGTTTGAAGCTGTGGAGTTGCTTGAGATTGAAGTATTCTTCCAATGTGATGAGATATGTTGCTTGAAATTGAAGTTCTCTTCAAAACATATATATTTTTTAAATTGTTACAGTTGAAAAAATACCAACTAATTTATTAAAAGAATATAGGAAAGTTACTTCTCAAGCAAGGAAAGCACCTATGCTCCATAACCCAATTGACAAGATCAATTCCTCATGCTTATGCTTCCATTACTTGCTAATCCCCCCATTGTTCTTAAAGTCTTTCATGTATTTCTTTCCTTTATATTTTAAGATACAAACCAAAGTTCAAGTCTTTTAGAAAAGATTTTGGATCTTATTTTTTTGAATTGAAATAAAAAAACATCTAATGGGAAAGAAATCTTTGTTGGATAGATGCCCTTTTATGTCATATATCCATTAGTCGAAAAGTCTTTTATGTTAAAAAGCTATTCAAAGAAAAAATCATGGCACAATCCGAGAAGTAAGAAATTGTCATAAGTACATGTGAAAACCTGTTTTTCTTGTTTATAATAATTTTAGTCGAGTTCAAAGGGTCATGCATGGTAATGTTATGACCCGAGATCTATGGACGTAGTTTTTAAAAGACTTAGTCTTGCTATTCAAAAAGGTGTAGCGGCGCAACTTGTTGCCGGTTTACCAACTATCTCGATGTAAATTCATAACTGAATATAAACACTACAAGAAAGTCGACCAATAGCGGCGACAAAAGTCGCCGCTATTGGTACTGATCTGCGCCGCTAAAGGTAATAGCGGCGACAAGTCGCCGCTAAAGGGTCGCCGCTAAAGGTTGGCCGCTAAAGGGTCATATGTCGCCGCTATTAACTCATGTCGCCGCTATTGATGTTGACTTTTAGCGGCGACAGATGTCTTCGCTAATAGTGTCTTCGCTATTGATTTTAACTTTTAGCGGCGACATATGTCGCCGCTAAAAGTCAAATTTTTTTTTTTTTAATTTTGCTGCATTTGCAGTATTTCCAGTTATAAACAAACCTGCCAATTTTCCAATTTTACGCAACACAAACAAACTAAACAAACATAATGCTTTACATACTAAAATCGCATAAAACGTATCTGTACAATAACATCCTAAAATATTCGAAAACTACAAGTAGATAATACTAATTACTCATCCTCATCATCCTTGTCAAAAAGGTCGTCATACTCATCGTCGGTTGCAGCTTGCTTTCCCCTCCATTAGCGATAAATTCATCCTTAGCCATGTATTTGCGGTCGGAGTACCGCTTCATAAGCACTTGTCTAATGCTGCCTTTCATGTTGGTGGCGTCCAAATCCTGTTCAACTTCATCGAAATTGAAGTTCTCCTAGGAATTAAATAAAAAAGTTAAAACATTATATAAAAACATTAAAACAATAACGGCGCGTTTACAGCTGCAAACGCGGCAGCAAATGGCGGCGTTTTTATACCCGTTTGTTGCTGCGTTTGAATCCGTTTAACGTCGCGTTTACGGCTGCAAACGGCTGCGTTTATGGGCAAGTTCTTGGGGAAAAAGTAAGGTCTTTATTTTTTTTGGATACAATGTTCGGAAAATGTTATAAATAGCCGGCATTGAATAACTCTCCAACCAAAGTTACAGCCAATTGGATTACATGGCCATTACTTGATAGTAATGGGTCTTTTAAAACAACCGACCAAAACTAGTTCCTTAGTAAACTAAAGTAAAACATTTCTAAACCATTAATAAGCTAAAACAAATTAATTAACTTTAGTTTCAAAACAGTATGACCATTATAAAATCATTAAGCCCAAAAGGATATTTATATAAAACTCAAATAACATTAGAATTAAATCGAGCCCGCACTCCCGCGGCACCTAACTCGTTCGATCTCCAATGTTATTTCCTCGATCAACGAGTTAATCCAATATCCTAAAATTGTTGATAACACTAAAATTACCAACAATTTCAACCAACCTAAACTTGTGGAATAATATAGCAAAGATTCTTGCAGTCACCAGCATCCTCAATTTAACATAGTTCTTTAAGTTTGACCATCTTGTATGATATTGCATTTTCATAAACAAAGCATCAGTAGTTGATAATAATTTAGCACAGTTCAGCTCTTTAAAGGCATCACAAGATCATATGTTACAGAAGACGATAGGATAAGCAATTTACCGTTTCGACGCGTACCGTTTCGACGTGAACCGTATCGACTCGTACCGTTTCGACCCGTACCGTTTCGACCCTCTCTGTTCAGCTCAATGATTTTTTTAGACAAGAGATCAAATAAAAATACGTTTATCATATAAAACATACGAATAGCAGGATCCTCTCTGTTTTTAAACGTAATAGATTCGATTCAGATTTATCTTTTTTAATAGTAATATAAGGAGGTTTTATGTATATTCAAAACAAACCGTGGACAACTTTTGACCTAAATGAGCTATCTCATTTTAAGTATTTTTTGTTAAATGTCTGACCCGTTTGGCTGTTAACTCTTGAGATTATTTATAATTGAATTAACCATTTACAAGTACATAGGTTAAATGTCTGACCCGCTTGGCTGTTAACTCTAAGTTATTCAATTTTGAATTTTAAATTAACTACTTAATGTAAATCTTTTTTTTACAGTTACATGTTAAAAATATCTCTTCACTGGGTACATAGTGAACCTTAGATTGAATTTTATTCTCTATGTTGTTATTCAGTTTTGAATTTTAGTAATAAGTATATTGAACTCTTTTACAACTTAAATCCATTTAAAGTCAACAGCTTTCATCCAGTTGAATAACCTTAGTTTTAGTCTACAGAACTAGGCTGGTAAACGGGTCGGGTCGGGCAGGTTTGCTTAGGGTTGTTATTGCGTTCAGGTCGGAACGGGTTATGGGTCAGAATGGGTTGGTTTAAAAATGGTTATTTTGAAATTAGTATACAGCTTCTAAGTTCTGACTTTCTGGTTTTCGGTATGTGAAACTCAGTTTTTGCATGTTTATATGCCAGTTACGTGTGCTGGTTTTCGACCCGCCGTTTTAGTACCATCAAAAGGCTGTCACAAGCAATAACTCGGGTCAATTTTGCACGCAATAAATGATAAACTCTACCACAATAAACCAACCTTGGTAACTGTAAGTAACATCCGTCGAAAACACGTTTAGGCGTTACGCGCGTTTAGGCGTTGGTTATGTAGGCATCTCTTAAGCGCGTGACGTTGGTTATGGGTGTTTAAAGGCCGGTCACGCGTACCGGGGCCGGCAAACACCCATCATGCGCCGCGTAACGCGCGTAACCCAGCTTTGATACACACTTAACCTAGCACTCGACGCGTAACCGATGCGGGTTACGCGCGTTTAAGCGTTAGTTTTGAATGCTTAATGCAGGTTACGCTTGTACCGAGTTTTGAACAATTATGCTGTCAATAGTTATTATAAAAAAGGGTCAAGTTCAATGGAGTTGTGATTTCTCAGGCTCTGCTACTGTTTCCCAAACACCTCCTTCAGGTAAGTCTTATGTTAATTTACCATCTTACCCCCCTCAAGAATCAAGATTTCATTATTCTTATTTTTTTTTGTGTGTTTCTTGATTGTTTACTGGTGCAAATTCTGCTTGTTATTCTAGGTATGATCACTACCCATCTTAATTGGATCTTGTCTTTTTTAGTTTACTGTTGTCATAGTATTAAAAGATGTATAAGGATCTGATTTTTATTGCTATTATGTTGGTTAATTAATATATGAACTGAATTTTAAAATAAAGGTTCGATCTTTTTAAATTTTACATTGTCAAAATGGTAGTTTTTGCATTAAATGTAGTTTTATATGTCTTTAATCACTTGTACATTAAGCATTAACACTGTGTTCTGTGTTCCTGTGTTCCTGAGTTTAATAAGAATACAGAGTAAATCAAACAACCAACCAAAAACTAAGCAAATTAAACCAAATAACTAATTATCCACCAATTAAACACAAATAAAACTCATATAATCTAAAATTACCTAAAAATCTAAACAAACTAAACCTAATTATTCACAAATCAAACACAATTAAAACTAAAAGAAGCTGAACTACCTAAATTACCATCCATTCAACCACAAAATAACATCAAGATCTATGAAACTACCCTCACACCACACTAGATCTATGAAACTAAACAACATTCTGCTACAGTGGGCACAAAAAGAGAAGGAGCACTAACCGATTTTGAAGGAGGAGAAAAGATGGTGACGGTGGAGACTAGGTGGTGGCCGTGGAGACGAGGTGGCGCCGGCGGTGATGTTATCTAGCATACACTAACCGATTAACAACATATATAACAAATTAAACAAGAAATTCAACATAAAAGTAACAACACTAACCGATTTGAAGAAGAAATCGGTAAAAACGAAGAGATGAAACCGATTTGGAGAAGAACCGTGAGAGAGATGAAAGGTTTTGGGAAAGTGGAAGGAGGGAACAGGGAAGTGGAAGAAATGGCGCTATATTCGTCGGACCAATAGGGGCGACAAATTGTCGCCGCTATTGGTTAAAACACGTCGCCGCTATTGATCTGGAGAATCCTCAACCGTTGGATGATGAAAGAAACGTGTGGCTATGGTTTAACGTGGGACACAGCACGCGGATAAGGCCAATAGCGGCGACATATTGGCTGTCGCCGCTAATAGTGTCGCCGCTATTAATCCTTTTTCTTGTAGTGAAAAGTATAAATTCGCCATATTACAATTAGAACAAAGAAACTACCCTTTATAGTATATGTAGCTTTCTTGATATTATATGTAAATTCATTCCATTTGCTTAGAAACGGTATCTGAATTGATGTAACAATGCATGTATTAGATACGATTTAAGATGTAATTTAAAACCATAAAGCTTATTAAAGAATCGCGACTAGACTGTCTTGTTTGTTGTCCGTTTGTTTGTTTCTTTCCGTATATATGTATCTAAAAGCTTGTTTTACGACGAAAATGTCAAATTTTTTATAAAGTTAGTTTTAAACTTTAAAGCACCAAGTCTTTTACATTAAAAATGAAGAAAAAATCAAGGTATAATCAAGAGCCAAAAGCCTAGAAATCAATTGGGTGTGTAGGACAAAGGCAATTGCATTTGTGAGACATGTTTAATGTAAATAACTCAACCTACTCAAAGGATGCTTTTAATTACGAAATAACAATCCCAAAGTTAAGTTAAAAGTAAAGTTAAACTTCCACTTTTCCTTTAATGTCCATATATAGTTAATAATTCATATTAGGTACATTTCTTAAAACACAGTTGGTAACATTTTACCAAAGGTTATAAAAAATAGGTTTACTTTGCGGATAATATGCTTATCCAACTTAAGTGACAAGTATCATATGGTATATGTTCCAAAATGATAAAAAGAAAAGGCTTTTAGTTTGATTCTAAGAGCATCTAGTATATAAAGGACACTCATATGTTCACTACTTCAACTTATGACTTAATCTTTTTTTCTTCTTATTCTTTAAAGCTCTCTTATAGGGTTTATTATAATTCTGATGTCAATCCATCAAAATAAGCATGGAGAAAAGGTTAACATGGAGGTATCAAAGCTAAATTTTATTAAAGATGGAGCCATTAGATTACCACCCGGGTTCAGGTTCCAACCAACGGATCAAGAGATCGTGTTTCAGTATCTGATTCGTAAAGTTTTCTCATGTTCTCTTCCCGCTGCAATCGTTCCTGAAATCATCAACATTTGCAAGTTGAATCCTTGGGACTTGCCTGGTTAGTAATTTTATTGAAACCATTTTAGCAAAACAAGAATTTTTTAGTATATATACCTATTATGTTATGTAACTATTATTATTATTCTTGTTGTAACTTGTTAGTCTATCCAAGTCTAATCATGAACATTATGCAATGTCTAATGTAGCATAAAAGAAGAGTTAACTGCCATTTTCGTCCCTGTGGTTTAGTGGAAAATGCCAATTCAGTCCAAAAAAAAAATTAGCGCCAGTTCCGTCCTCAATATTTTTGAAACGTGCCACTTCAGTCCAAAAAGATAACGCCTTGCTCCAGTTTCGTCCTCAACGTTTTTAACGGGCGTTATCTTTTTGGACTGACGTGGCATGTTTCAAAAGATGTTAAAGACGGAACTGGCACAATTTTTTTTTTTTGACTGAAGCGGCATTTTCCATCAAACCAAAGGGACGAAAATGACAGTTAAACTTATAAAAGAACGTGCATGCTACGTATACACGTGTTGTTTACAACCCTAATAACTTTCATGCACGTTATTAAGTTTACATTTTGTTAAGTTTAAATTTAATATTTAATAGGGGATTGGGAGCAAGATAGGTACTTTTTCAGCAAGAATGAAGCTAAGTATGGCCATGGATCAACTAGACCAAGCGGTGACGGGTATTGGAAAGAAACTGGTTTCGACAAACAGATCACAAGGTGCTGTAATAACAATTTGATCACTAGAAAGAAAGAGATCATTATGGGGATGAAGAAAACACTTGTTTTCTACAAAGGCAAGCCTGTGAAACCGGGATCAACCACGAAGACTTGTTGGATTATGCACGAATATCGCCTAGTTCATTCCACTTGCTCGCCAAAGATGAGCTCCAATGATAAGGTAATGATGTAAACGTATTATACTCCATCTTTCGCGGTGGATTAGACGTTACAACACCTTCTGAAATCCATTATAAAAGGAGAAAGCTTAATTTGATTTACGATATATACACGCAATTCTAATTGATTTCTTTGGTTTATTCGTGCCTTGTTTATGTTAGGACTTAAAAGATATTAGAGAGAATACATCATATAGCACTTGTTTATGTTAGGACTTAAAAGGATATTAGAGAGAATATATCAGATAGATAATATTTATCATAAATTGGAGATATCATTTGATTAGATTCTGCTTTGTAATTA
The DNA here is from genome assembly GCA_030545235.1 of Helianthus tuberosus. NCBI lineage: Eukaryota > Viridiplantae > Streptophyta > Magnoliopsida > Asterales > Asteraceae > Helianthus > Helianthus tuberosus. The sequence continues at coordinate 22,169,693 of CM060377.1, read as the reverse complement.
TCCTCATGGTACTTCTATATATATATATAATAATAATTATTATTATTACTATTATTATTATGGTTTTATTTTTCATACATGTTACTGTAGAGATCTTGGATGCAATTGGGAAACTGGGTTCTATGTCACATATTCTTGAACAAAAGAAGTAGTAAAGCAAGAGTTGCAGATGAGAAGCCGGTATCAAGTGGTTTAACTCCACAGACAGAGCTTCTGCATCATGATTTTATAATGAGAAATGATGATCAGATGAATGTCCTACATGAACCGCCATCATCTTCGTCGGTGTCATCATCTTCATCGTCTTGTGGCTCTAGTGACGTCACTCAAGAAATTTCTTCAAGTAGAAAGTTGTTGCATCATGAAGTTAAGTAATTTTATTTGAACGGTAAGGAACGACGTCTCAATCACCGTGACACCAGGCTCCGTAGCCAAGATCGACTACTCGACCGCCGCTAGCATGTTGGCTCCATTCTAGTTTTTTTTTATTTTTTATTATTCAAATATGGTATTCTGTGCTTCGCAAGATTAGTATTGTAATAATATTCGCTTGGAATGTTTAGGGTATTAAATGAAATGTATTTTGTTTCTAGTAAATTAATTTAATTTAACTTAATGATCTATATGTTAATGTGTGCTAGCTCACAAAGATGTAAAGTAGTAACATTTGTGGTTGAAATTTTTTAAATGATTCATGTTTTAAGTCCAAATAAAAAAAAAATCTCGGTATAAAACCAAAAAAAAAAAAAGCCTATAATCTCCTGTATACGAAAGTATTGACATTTTAAGTCCAAATAAACAAAAAATCTCGGTATAAAACCAAAAAAACCGTTAATCTCCTTTTGTTTGAGTTAACACCATCTTCAAAATCTTTATAACCGTGCTTAGTCACCAGCAATATACACAAACTAGCTGCAAATTTTCCCCAAGCAATTAAGTATATATTGTTGTTAAGCAACGATGAATAGTAACATTAAATTTATAATAATATATAGTTTTTTAATATTTTATTATTTTAATATTATGCTGCTTTATTATTGTATTTACTTTTAACATATTTTTTTCTAACGATTTTTTTTATCTAACGATATTTTCTTTTATCATTTACTTTTATTTTTCATAATTCTTTTTTCTGTTTTTCAAAAGATATTGCCTTAATCAATTAATTTAATATTTCTTTAATAACTTTCGTAAGCTAATTTGAAAAAAACAATACTTAAGTATGCTTATTTTTCCCCTAGACATTCCAATATAAGTATTGTTAAAAATGAAGTTGTATCCAGAATAAAATATTTATTTTGTATCGTTTTTTACTATACGATGATAAACTAAATCGATTCTGCTGGTTTGGCTTTTGAAACAACATGCTATATTTTCAAATAACGTTTGTTTAACATTATCATTTGCTCTGTTTCGCCGCAACGCGCGACAATATAACCTAGTAAATCTATAAAAAGCGTCTTTACATTTTAACATCATTATCATTTTTACACACCCACACACACACACACACACATATATATATATATATATATATATATTCTTTTAACAACAAAGTAACGTACTACTAAATACTCCAAATCAGATAATCGGATTTTATGCATTCCGGATTGGATTATAAAATCTGGATTTCGGATTTCAAAAACTAAATATTAAATTTATAAAATAAACTCTATAAATTTATATTGTATACGTTTTAATTTTTTATAAGTTATATAACATAAACTCCTTAAAAACATAGAAAAAAATAATAGATAGTATAAACTCACTAATATTCATATTTGTAGATTTTTACAAATATTATATATAGATAATATTAAAGCTGATAACATCATCATGACATCTGATTTTTACAGTATTTACGGCTGCTGTAAATGAAAAAAACTAGTTTTTTTTTTGGAGGGGGGGGGGGGGGGGGGGGGAAGTTGATTAATCTTCTAAGATTTTTGGTTGATTTTTTTTTTGAAAAAACCTTTCATTAAGCTGAGTTCTATAAGTTCTCACAACCCGTATAAGTTTTCATTTTACTATATATATATATATAAGATACGGATCATGTGAGAAGTAGTAGGCTAATTGAGAAACTTGAGAAGGATTCTGGATCACACATTTTCCCTAAGCAAAAAATTGCAAAAAAAATGTAAAAAAATTGAAATTTTTTTTTTTGGAAAAATCAGAGCTTTTTCTTTAAGGTTTTAATGTTTAATATAAAAAAATGCGATTTATACACATGTGTATATTGTTTATCTTTTAACTATGCATATGTGTATATTGTCAAATATACATATATGTATATACATGTTTAAAATCGAAAAATAAGTGTTATTTAGAGTTTAGCATTAGTATTTAGGGTTTAGCATTAGGGTTTAGGGTTTAGCATTAGTATTTAGGGTTTAGCTTTAGGGTTTAGCAATAATATTAAGGTTTAGTATTAGGGTTTAGCTTTATCTTTTGGATTTAGCTTAGGGTTTAGCATTAAGGGTTTAACTTTATGGTTTAGCTTTAGCTTTAGGGTTTAGCATTAGGGTTTAGAATTAGGGTTTAGCTTTAGGGTTTAGAATTAGGGTTTAGCTTTAGAGTTTAGGGTTTAGCATTAAGGTTTAGCTTTAGGGTTTAGGGTTTATAACACATATTTTTCAATTTTAAACATGTATATACATATATGTATAATTGACAATATACATATATGTATAGTTAAAAGATTAACAATATACACATGTGTAAAAATAAAAAAAAATTAAAACCTTAAAGAAAAAGCTCCGATTTTTCAAAAACAAAAAAAAAATTGCATTTTTTTCACTTTTTTTTTGCATTTTTTGCTTAAGGAAAATGTGTGGTCCAAATTGTTTCTCAAGTTTCTCAAATAGGTTGGAATTCTCTTAGGATCCTTACCCTATATATATATATATTTGACAATTAAACTTCATTGAAATGCCTCCGACCCAAATGGGCAAAAAGCAAAAAACATACACGAGCGCCTTCGACCTAAACGGGCAAAAGACAAAAAATTACAACATATACAAATGATATTTACACCAATCCTCTCAACTGAGCTATTTGATCGAAGACCTATTCTTTAACCAAAAGAAACTTCTAGATTTGACTTCTCCTAACACCTCATGCGTACTATGTTTTATACTTTGAATATCTATCTCGTTTCTTCCTTTCCAAATATACCCACACATGATAATAATAATAATAATAATAATAATAATAATAATAATAATAATAATAAGGCTATGAATAATCTTCCTCGCTTTCTTCCCCATATTTATAAATTCGTACGCTTCCATCAGAACTTTAACCGAGAATATATATAACGAAGGCATACCACACCAAACACTAATGCTTATCCAAACCCGATTCGAGAAAAAACAAGCCGGAAATAAATGTTCTGGTATCTCTTCATGCTCCACACAAAAAACACACAAATACGATGGAATGTTCATGTTTCTTTATATGGGACTGAAAATTTACAAAACATCGCATTTAATTCCTAGTTCAAATATATTATTTTTTACAAGGGCTCGGTTCAAATGAGAACCACCATGAGTTGTGAGAACTCATTCTTCCCGCGCGAGTTGGGCCAAAAATTTTCAGCACAAACATAGATGAAAATATTATAAACACATCTGTAAAAAAAGTAAAAAAAATTGTCGAGTCGGTAGTTTTGACTGATGCAAGTTTTTTTACGTGCTGGTGTAAATTCTATACGAAGATAAATATTTTTTTACGCCTCATGTAAATGTGTGTATGCGGCATTTTTTTTTATTTTTTTGCTGAAACAAGTGATTTTTTTTTACTTTTGAGAAAAAAAATTCGGAGAAACCTTTTGAATGACTTAATTCTCACGATTCTCATAACTCAAGGTAGTTCTCATTTTAACCCAATATCTTTTTACAATACTGATAACAATTAAAGTTTAAACAAAGATAAACATTTCGTCATACGATTATTCATTAATTAAAAAGAATTAGAAAATATATCTCAGTGAATAATAAGTTATTGTAATTAAAAATATTAAATATTAAACTAACACTAGACAAAACTAAAATTTACATGGACGCTAAAATATTAAATTTAAGTATTGAGTTAATTACTGTTTTCGTCCCTAAGGTTTGTTAAAAATAACGGTTTCAGTCCATTAGTTTAAAAATTGCGATTTCAGTCCATTAGTTTCATTTTCGTAACCATTTCAGTCCACTAACTTAACCCCATCCATTTATTTTGTTAACTTTGGGTGAAATTACCAAATTACCCCTGCTAACTTAACAAATTGTAATAAAAAAATTCTAAAAAATCTAAAAATCAAAAAAATTCCAAAAAAATCAAAAAAATTTCAAAAAATCTAAAAATCAAAAAATTTTAAAAAATCATAAAAATTCTAAAAAATCCAAAAAAATTCTAAAAAATCCAAAATGTTTCATTAAATGTTTCGAACCCGAACCGTTTCGAGCTGAACCGTTTCGACGCGAACCGTTTCGACCCGTACCGTTTCGAGCCGAACCGTTTCGACGCGAACCGTTTCGACCCGTACCGTTTCGACGCGAACCGTTTCGAGCTGAACCGTTTCGACGCGAACCGTTTCGACCTGTACCGTTTCGAGCCGAACCGTTTCGACGCGAACCGTTTCGACCCGTACCGTTTCGACGCGAACCGTTTCGAGCCGTACCGTTTCGAACCGTGTCGAAACGGTTCAGCTCGAAACGGTTCGGGTTCAAAACATTTAATGAAACGGTACGGGTCGAAACGGTTCGGCTCGAAACGGTACGGGTCGAAACGGTACGGGTCGAAACGGTTCGCGTCGAAACGGTACGGGTCGAAACGATTCGCGTCGAAACGGTACGGATCGAAACGGTACGGGTCGAAACGGTTCGCGTTGAAACGGTACGGGTCGAAACGGTTCGCGTCGAAACGGTTCGGGTCGAAACGGTACGGGTCGAAACGGTTCGCGTCGAAACGGTTCGCGTCGAAACATTTAATGAAACATTTTGGATTTTTTAGAATTTTTTTGGATTTTTTAGAATTTTTATGATTTTTTAAAATTTTTTTGATTTTTAGATTTTTTGGATTTTTTTTGATTTTTTTGAATTTTTTGGAATTTTTTTTATTTTTAGATTTTTTAGAATTTTTTTATTACAATTTGTTAAGTTAGCAGGGGTAATTTGGTAATTTCACCCAAAGTTAACAAAATAAATGGATGGAGTTAAGTTAGTGGACTGAAATGGTTACGAAAATGAAACTAATGGACTGAAATCGCAATTTTTAAACTAATGGACTGAAACCGTTATTTTCGACAAACCTCAGGGACGAAAACAGTAATTATATATAACATTTCAAGTAGGATCTTAGCTACAGTGATATTGTTAGTGATTGGTGCACAGCTAACACAACACAAGATACAAGATGGGAATGCACAACAGAATAAGGCAGCACAAAAACATAAAGCTGGAGAGAGGAATGAAAAAGTACAACAACATGGGAAAGAGGAAGTCGGAGAGACGAATCGTGTTGCTATCGGAAAGCATGGAATCTGACTCATTTTTGGCTACACCACCACCTGAATTCGAATCTGAGACGCTCGTGTGAAACCGGATTTGAAATCGCGTCCGATTCCATTTCCTACCTCACCGGAATACCTTATCCGGAAAATAGATCCATCATTGCATGTCATCCAAATCAACGCTGCCGTCTTCGGTTCTCGTAGACACACCACAATCAGCTAAGAAGATGACTCCCTCTCCGTTTCCTCCACCCCTGATTTCAGATTTGAAACTCTATACGTTGTTGATGAGGATACGTCCTGGGCCGGACCGAATCCTTAATAACCCAAGGTCGGACCGTTAGCACAAGGGGCTGGTCGGACCTAGTGTCCCCAGTCGGAACGATTAACCAATAGGATCTTCCTTAACTAACTGGGGGCCCACAGCTTTAACTGCCTGACAGCGACTGGTCCGACCCTAACTAACTCGCCACGTCAGCATACCCAAAAAGTATAAATACCCCGCCAAGACCTCCATCAAAGGGTAATCGCTACTTTCTCTCTCTAAACTCTCCTCTCTCTCTCACTGACTTACTTCTCCTCCACAAACACTTATTCTCACGCCCGAGCTTGGTCACAGAGAGGCCCCCTCCCTGCGACGAGACTAACGGTGTGTTTCCTTTCTTGTGATCTTACAGGTCTCTGTCAAGGTCATCTGAAGCTCTGTTCAACCCAGCTCGGATCAACTGGTTTTTGAGTCTTCAGTGGCGCCATCCCCTCGAATTCACAAAATCTACTTCGTTGATTCTTTTCATTCGAAATTATGGAATCTACAAACACCTTCCCATCTTATGACGACATTTTAGAAGGTAGGGCTGCTCTTGTGACAGCTGCTTCTGTAGCTCCCGTCACCTTGCTGCTTCGTTGGGTTCGGCAACAGTACCTCCACCTATAAGTTCTTTAGTTACAAGCTCTGTAACCACAGTTTCTGTCACCACTCCGGTTTCCACGCCGTTGCCTGACTTTGATAATTCTTTTCTGTTACGCAATGCCGATATGCTACGGCACCTCCAGCAGCAGCAACAATGGGAAGAAATGTTACAGAGTCTCCGGACAAACTTGTTTAGCAGTGCCTACCCAGGGGCTAATCCCATCTCTACCGGAATCTTCGCTTCCGGATCTATGGTAAGTCCTGTAATCTCCACTCCTATAACATGTGTTTCACAAGTTTCCACTCTTACGAACGCTCCAATAAATAACGGTCTGTACGACTTGTTTCGCCAGGGATCTATGGGTCTAAACCCTCAGGATCAAAAGTTGATCATGCCGTATCAGCCAACATCCATGACTTCTCAGTCAAAGTTCACGTTAAGGATCGCTAATGCACCGCTGCCGGCGAAGCTAAAGATGCCTCCAACGTTGAAATTCTACGATGGTACGTCCGATCCGGATGATCATATGTTCGCCTTCGCCGAAGCGGCCAAGGTCGTGGCCCATGCCAGCATGGTGTCATATGTTCGCTCGGACTCTTACCGGATCAGCACGGGTGTGGTTTGATGGATTACCGGAAGGATCGATCGATCATTTCGAGGATTTCCGGCGTATATTTCTGCAAAACTTTTGCCAACAGCGACGCTGTTCGAAAGACATCACGGAAGTCCACCACATAAAGCGTCACGACGGGGAATCGGTAGAAGATTTCATTGATCGGTTCAACCGAGAAAGTATGCAAATCAGCGGAGCGGTTGATCAACTCCGCGTTTCCGGGTTTTGTCACGGGGTACGAAACAATCAGCTCGTAGAAAAACTCCATGAAGATCTCCCAAAAACCATGGAAGTGCTTATGGAACGAGCCCGAGCCTTTGTCCGAGGAAAAAGCGCTTGTGGACAGCCGAATGAAACAACAGCGAAAAATGCAAAGGCTCGAACCGCGTCATGGAGGTGGAACACATCACCACCAAAGGTTAGAAACAACAATTGGAATCACAATTGTGGTTCGTACCAAAAGTCTGATCGAAGCAGCTTTCAAACCGGTAACGTACATTTCAACACCTTCTCCGAATTAACAAAGTCGCCAAGCGAGATCCTTAGTACGGAAACCACACGATTTCCTGTGCCTTCGAAGCAACGTCCTACATCAGACAAGCATTCCAAAAAGTACTGTGAATATCACCGAGACAAGGGGCATACGACTGATAAGTGTTGGGCACTAAAGCAGGAAATCGAAAAAGCTGTACGGTCCGGAAAACTTTCTCACCTCGTAAAAGAAGTAAAGGATGGCAAGAAGTCAACAGCCGCAGCCGACAACCCAAACACCGAAGCCGGAATCAATATGATCCGATCCGCCGAACCAAGGGGAGTAAAGTGACCGAACCAGCACATGGCAGCTTGGATGCACCAACCTACGTACTTCCCCCCGATCGACCCAGAGGATGCTCGGGACGGTCCGATCACAATATCGGCAGTGATCGCAGGACATCTGGTTCGACGAATATACGTAGACGGAGGGAGTGCCTTTGAGATAATGTATTTACAGTGTTTCCAGCAGCTGGCTCCCCAGACAAAGAAAAGGCTCATTGAGGTGTACACTCCGTTGATAAGCTTTTCGGGAGAAGTTGTTCATCCGATAGGACAAAATACCCTCCCGACTATGTTTAAAGATAATGATAAAAACAGGACCGTTCAGTTAACCTTCTTGGTCTTCGGTACTCATTCATCACACAACGTAATACTCGGGCGCCCCGGGCTGAGAACTCTTAGAGCAATCAGTTCTACAATACATGGAGCTATAAAATTCCCTACTGAAGCAGGGGCTGCCACTATCCTCTCCGAGTCGAATTCATTCGTCGAGGAGGTAAGACACGCAGCAGAAAGGAGTTCCAAAAAATCCGAAGTACCTACGGAACTATGGGCAATGAATCCTGAATTCCCAGAATAGCAAGTGGCAATCGGGGCACAGCTCCCGAAGCGAACTAAGAAGCTCTTATAGGACTTGCTAAGCAACTCAATTGATGTTTTCGCCTGGCAGCAATCCGATATGCAGGGAGTCCCCAGATCCATGGCCCAACACCGATTGAACGTGAAAGAATCAGTTAAACCGATAGCGCAAAGAAAAAGGCACATGGCACCAGATCGAGCCAAAGCAGTTGCCAAAGACGTAAGAAGTCTTTTGGATGCTGGAATCATCCGAGAAGTCCGGTATCAAACTTGGGTATCAAACCCGGATATGGTGCGAAAGAAAGACAACTCCTGGAGAATGTGCATCGATTTCACCGATTTGAATGACGCATGCCCGAAGGATTGTTTTCCATTACCGGAAATCGATGAAAAGATCGATTATGTTGCCACGTTCAGGCTGAAATGTTTTTTAGACGCTTACAAAGGGTATCATCAGATACAAATGGTGATCGAAGATGAAGATAAGACGGCCTTTGTTACTAACGAAGGGATCTATTGCTTTACAAAGATGCCTTTCGGTTTGAAAAACGCCGGTGCTACATATCAGCGGCTAATGAACAAAGCCTTTAAAGACCAAATCGAACGAAATTTAGAGGTATACGTCGATGATATCGTGATCAAAAGTCACGACGAGGAAGCTATGTTGAAAGATATCCTTGAAATGTTTACCCGACTACGAAGCATCAATATGAAGTTGAACCCTAAAAAATGTACGTTCGGAGTAGAAGAAGGGAAGTTTTTAGGTGTCATGGTCGGATCACGAGGCTTACGAGCCAATCCCGACAAAATAGACGTTGTTCTCACTATGAAGCCTCCCACCTCGGTCAAAGAAATTCAGTCCTTAAACAGACGTTTGGCTGCTCTCCATCGTTTCTTGTCGAAAGCTGCAGACAGGTCGCTCCCATTTATGGACGTACTGCGAAAAAGTTTTAGATCAGAATTCAAATGGACCAATGAGGCTGCTCGTGCTTTTGAAGAACTCAAAGTTTACTTGGGTACATTACCGACTCTCACCGTCCCAGAAGAAGACGAGGTGCTAACAGTATACTTGTCCGCATCACGCGGCGCTATCAGTGCAGTTTTAGTTGCCCATCGAACCGGAGCTCAAATCCCCATTTATTACGTAAGTCGAACGTTAAAAGATTACGAACCAAGGTATCCAAATTTGGAAAAATTAGCTCTGGCCTTGGTCCATGCCTCACGAAGGCTCCGGCGATATTTCCATTGGTTCGAACCGACCAAAGAATCCAGCACATATTCCTGCGACCTGAAGTGTCGGGTCGGATGGAAAAGTGGGCGATTGAGTTAGGCGCCTTCAATATTACCTTCAGAACCAAAGGCCCATTGAAAGGGCAGGTGATAGCCGATTTCTTGGTTGAGATGCCGGAGGACAAGGAAGTGGAAGGAATGGAACAAGCTCCAAACAAACCTTGGTCTTTGTATACGGATGGAGCTTCGAGCGCCGAGGGTGCAGGAGCCGGGCTAATACTCAGTGATCCTAATGGCATAGACATGACGTATGCACTCCATCTAGAGTTCAAGAGCTCCAATAACGAAGCCGAGTACGAGGCGTTGTTGGCTGGCTTACGTTTAGCGGCCAAAGTCGGAGCAAAAAATGTCGTAGCCCATGTTGATTCTCTACTTGTAGCAAACCAAGTAAATGGCGGATACGAAGCAAGAGAAACTAACATGATTGAGTACTTAGAGCAAGTAAAACAAGCAATGGCACTGTTCGACTCATGCAAGGTCGAGCACATTCCCCGCAGCAAAAACAAAAAGGCCGACGCTTTAAACAAACTAGCATCTGTGTCATTCAGCCATCTCGCACAGGAGGTACGGTTGGAAGTGTTGACCGCACCGTCGATTGCTGCTCCACAAGTCATGCAAGTAGAAGCCCCAGCCCAGACCTGGATGACTCCGATCATCAATTACTTACTGCATGATGTCTTACCGACTGACAAGGCGGAAGCCTGAAAAATCCAGATCAACTTGCTTCAGTACCAAATGCAAGAAGGAGGGCTGTATCGAAAAACCTTCCTAGGTCCATTATTAAAATGCCTCGATCCGGAGCAAGCCAGTTACATCATTAGGGAGATACATTATGGCATTTGCGGTATCCATGCCGGGCCAAAAATGATCGTAACAAAAGTAAAAAATGTAGGACATTATTGGCCCGGTGCAACACTCGTCTTATATAACCATTATTTTATTATAAAATACACACTTTTCAAAAACAAATGCATAATTATCAAAAACTTGGTTAATAACTAAGATGCACATTGTTATAGCGTATTAACATAACCAACTACTTCGTTTAAAAAACATTCAACGTCAAGTAATGTTTACCAAAACAACATTATCTAACATAATTAGATTAGTGCGGAAGCTTCAAAACTTGTATTCGGTTCTTGATTTCTTGCTTGATCGGCAGCCGATATACCCCTCAAGCCTTTTGGGCAACTGACACTTAATGTTCGTTTCAGCGAGGGTTTGAAAGAAAGAACCCAACCACTAACCTTTGTGGTTATCAACATCCCCTCGAGCTATGACGTAATCATCGGAAGACCCGGGCAGTGTGCTTTCTACATGGCCGTGTCTGTTGGCCATGGCACAGTCAAATTTCCTACTGAGAGGGGCATATCAACCCTTCAACCCTCTCAAGAAGCTTACATGGTTGAGGGTGAAAGCTCAAACAGTGAAGAAGACAGGCAAAGGTTGGTCACAAATCCCAAGTACCCTGAACAAAGGATAAGGGTCAATCCAAACCTTTCTCAAGAGACCCTTTCGTATCTTAAAAAACTGCTAACACATTACAGCGATGTCTTCGCTTGGTGTCCAGAAGATATGACAGGAATCCCTCGAAACATTGCTGAACACGAGTTAAGAATACCACCGGATGTCAAGCCTGTGGTCCAAAAGAAAAGAAGCCTAGGACCCGAGAGAAGTCTGGCAGCCTGCCAAGAGGTTGAAAAGCTTGTGTCAGCCGGCATTCTCCGGGAAGTCAAGTACCAGTCATGGGTTGCAAACCCGGTTATGGTCAAGAAACCCGACAACTCATGGAGGTTGTGCATAGATTTCAAGGATCTTAACAAGGCTTGTCCTAAGGATTGCTATCCACTACCAGAAATTGATCTCAAAGTTGACTCCCTCACCGGTTACTCGTTCAAATGCTTTCTTGATGCATACAAAGGTTACCACCAAATCCTCATGAAGGAAGAGGATGAGGAAAAAACAGGCTTTCACACGGACAAAGGGATCTTTTGTTATCAAAAGATGCCTTTTGGTCTCAAAAATACCGGAGCAACCTACCAACGACTCGTTGACAAAGCCTTTGCAAGCCAAATCGGTAAAAACATGGAGGCATACGTCGACGACTTGGTGATCAAAAGCAAGACAGAGTATCAAATGCTCGATGACATTCAAGAAACTTTCAAGAACCTCAGAAAGGTTAACATGAAGCTCAACCCTGAAAAATGCTCGTTTGGGTTTGAGGAAGGAAAGTTCTTGGGTCACATTGTCGGGAAACAAAGCATCAAGGCTAACCCAAACAAGGTGAAAGCTGTCCTTGAAACCAAGCCTTTCAGCGTCCCTGCTTGAAGATTCCTGAACAGGGGTAGCAACAACCTTTTTGCCCGAAACCTTTTTACCATGAACAACCAATTCTTTATCCTTCTAAGCACCTGCTTCACCACCTTAATCTTCCGAAACTTCAATATCATCACTCAAGTCCACTGGTTCAGTAGAAGTGGATTGAGGACCAGCCTTCAACAACCGACGAGAAGATCGACGGGTTGAAGACTTGGGAGCATTAGACTTAGAAAAACCCTTGACATTGGCAGCACTAACATAACCCGAGCCCTCAAACCTTTGCTCAACAGTTCTAACCACAACATTCTCACCAGGAACAGACGGAGCATCCCCAAATACAACATCAGAAGTATCGTCGCTCTTAATAAAATCCAAAGCAGACATGACTGCAAAAAACAAAACAAAAGCACATAAGTCACAAGTTAAGAAAAATATAAAGAGGGCAAAAAAGGAAAATGCATACCCATGCCATTCCTCATAAGAACCGGATCCCGATCAACATTCCCCCAGATTTTACTAACCCCTAAACGAACTAGTAAATGTTCAGGAAAGGGACGAACCCTCGAAGGGCACTCCCGGATGGCTTTGAGAAAAAAATCATTCAATTCAGACTCGGAGGGCTCCGGATCATTAAGAACGGCATCCGGCCGCCTCCACACCATCTTGAATGGAAGAATAGTATCAGAAACCCAGAAAAAGCGATCCGTCCAAGCCCCAAGCGTGGTAACCATGGACGAAATAAGGCAGGAATCAACTTTGGACGTTTCAAAAGTAAACCAATCGCCATTCTTAGCCAAACGAAAAAACCGGCGAAAGAGTAACAGGGATGGATCATATCCAAGGGCACGACACAAAACCTCAAAATGCAAAACCCTAGCCATACCTAAAGGGTGAATCTGACCAAAAGACACTCGGTAATATTCCAAAATATTCAACACAAAGTTCGAAAACGGATAACGAAGATTGGAAAACTCAAAATGTCGACAATACAAAGCGATCATACCAGAGGGACAGGCATTGACATATTTATCGCAAGCCGGTGCAACCGGTTTATACTTTGTTCCTATACCCCATTCCATACAGAATAAATCGACTTCCTCTTGGGTCAGTCGAGAGAAGGATTTTGCCATATCCTTCCGAGCACCCGTGACTATGAACAATTAAATAGAAAATGAGAGAAATGGAACTGACCTGATTTTGAATGAAAAGGGGAAACTTGAGAGAAATAAAAGAGCAAGTTATGTTCTTCAAAAATAAAATGAGAAAATAAATGAGATTAGGGATAATTATGAAGAGACAAAAAATTTAAAAACCGCCGCCTGACAAACTGCCACAAGTCTTGTCAACTGTCTTGTCAAATTCCGAAATTCAAAAACCGTTCCAACCTTCCGACCCTTGAACCTTCGAAGCCTTTGGGCAATAAAAAACACGTATAAAAGTCAGAAGTCTTTGAGCTCCTTCCTCAAAAACCCCTGACTTGGGGGGCTGATGACGGGGGTAGCCCAAGACTAAATAAAATGACTAAATATATTAAAAGGTTCAATGGTTGAAAAGCTGAGGAGATGGAGTAAAGCAATACGAGAACAGTAAACAAGTCACATCTCCGAGCAGCTCCACCAAACCACCAGCCGCAAAAGCAGCGCAGGTCCGCAGAGCACACGCTATTATCCAGGGGTCAAAAGGCTTTAACCCCCGAAAGGGCAAGCCCCTCACTGCAAGCAAGGTCACTAGTCAAATGCATTCTACTTCGGGAGATGTCTTCTCTTATAAATTGACACTTCATTTACTTCAGAAAACATTCTTGGCCAGGCCTGTTTCCTTAAACTCTGGTCATTCGCATCGAGTACTTGCTTCATGCAAGTCGCTCTCTTTCACATCCAACACACACACACATTCTATTTTCTCCTTCATCCGAATCTGAATATAATTCAGAGAAGGATCTTTAGCAAATAACAAAAATAAACTAGTGAACCTCCTTCCACGTCTTGCAAACGTGGGGGGACCCCACGACCTGCGTTAGGCAAAGTTGAACCCTTCAACCCTTTTGCCTAACCAGCACAGCTACTACCCTTGGTCTCTTATTTGTTGCATCAACACCAACTTTCAAACTAACAAACATCAAATTAGCAGTGGCACGATGAACGGTTAATAAATTCACACACAAAACAAGTAATTCTTAATCTAATAAACTCAGTGCCAGAAATTTTCTACAAAAATACCGAAAGCACAATCAAATAAGATTTAACAGATAGGTTTTTAATAATTTTGATTTGGGGAAGAACAGTGGTTAGTGGTTGGGAAAGAAATGGGATGGGGGTGGGGTAGGGTTTTAAATAATTAATTATATTTTTATGTTTTATTTATTAGTAAGGGTGTTTTGGTCATTTCACACCCACTTAATATCAAAAGTTAACCTCCATCCGTGCCAGGGACTATCCGAGAACGAAATTGCAAAAGTTAGGGACTATAGCTGTAATTTTAGAAAGTTAGTGACTAAAGGTGAAAAATGAGCAAACCACAGGGAGTTTCCGAGCATTTTTCTCTATATATTAAATCGGTCAAAGCGGAAAACATCTTTAGTCAGGTTAAAGCTATTAGTTTTCTTTGGTTCGTTGATAGATCGCGTCACAAAGGTATTTTATGGGATGATTGGTGTAAATTTGTAAATATGTAGTTTCGGGTTTTGTCGGTCGGCCCGGTTTGTGGGTTGGCTGAGGTTGTGTTTTGGTTTTGTTGTTTAATGAAAGTTACTGTTAAAAAAAATACATATACAAATATGAAATACTAAAGGTATATTTAGATTGTAATACCAAATAAAGATATTTATTATTATTATTAAATAAAAATATTAATAAACTGATGGAATATTATAACTAGATCAGTAAATTGCCAAAATCGTCCCTGATGTTTAGGTCGGTTTGCCAGTTTCATCCAAAAAAATTTTTTTTTTGTGCCAAATAGCAATTCACCTTTGACATTTTTTTGTAATTTTCATCCAAACCACTAACTTAGTTTACTTTTTCTGTTAAGTTGAAGTAAACATACCTAAACCCCAAGGTCAATTTTGATAAAAAAAAAATGTCAAAGGTGAAGGGATGTTTGGTAAAAAAAAATCATTTTGAATGAAAATGACAAAAAATACCAAAGGTGAAGGACTGTTTGGGACAAAAAAATCATTTTAGATGAAACTGGCAAACAGAGATAAACCTCAGGGACGATTTTTGCAATTTACTCTTATAACTATAACAATTTGCAACTAGCTTGAGTAGCTGAATATAATTGGTTGTGGTGGTTGCATGTTTTTTTTGTTTTCCAGATTTGAGAATTGATACATTTCTAAGTTCTTTCGTAGTGGTAAGGGATATGACGCCCATATGATTTATAGCGCTCCATAGCACCTGATAATACCATTACGGGCAGTGTTATGGGGGTGAATTTTTGAAGTCTCGCGAAAAATATCACGCCACAATTTTCCTCCCTTACTCACACACATATATTTACATAATATGTATGTATAATAGAAGGGGGTATAATAGAAGTGGCCACTACACCCTCTTGTGATATAACCCCACATAAAGCTCTCTCTTACACTTTTTGTCACTTGTTACATAACCTTTATCAAAGGGCTTTATAGAACTTTATAACTACACATGGCTTAATTGGAATTATAAACTAATAGGTTGATCTTAAGTTTCTTTTATTTGCTTTTCGTAAGCTATGTTTTTACAACGTCTTGTAGGTTTTTTTTTTTCTTTTCGAATATATCATTATTATTGAGTGTGTTTTTTTTTATATTTAGATTTTTAAAAACGACCTGTCACAACGCACCGTTAATAAAGGTGTTTTCCCGTTGCATAGCGCGGGTATAACTGCTGGTTAACATATAATTAGAAAAAATAAACAATAAGTTTTAAATCCGCAATATTAACTATATATTATGACTAAACATAAAAATTAAAAGTAAAAACTAAAGAATAGATTAAGTTCATTTTTTCTGATTGATATTAAAATAATTATCTACAGAACTTATGCTAATCTACAGAACTTATGCTAATAAATAAGTATTTATCTTAAATAAATGACAACTGGCCATTTATCCTTATAAATTCATAAGCAACAATAGAAGACTATTCAAAAGTCCACAGGCAGCCGTCTTATAAATTATAAGAGCATTCACAATAATACATTTTTGGGTGTTGTTTTTACTCATTTTTCCACATCATCCATTTTTTCTTATTGTGGACCTTATTTTTGTACTCCATTTTTTAGATATGTTTGTCACCAAAAATGACTAAAAACAACAAAATAGTGGGACCCATGTACTTTTAATATATATAATATATAGATAGAGAATAAGTGGTGTAAATGTGTGATTAAAAATTAAAAAGGTGGTGATGATGTGGTAATGTTTTTAAGTGTTTTTGTGTTTTCTTATTGGATGGGTTTTTGATGTTTTTGAAGGGTGAGTGTTTTTCTGATGTGGCAGCTGACTGGACATGTTTTTAGGTGTTTTTAATGGACCCTATTGTGGATGCTCTAATATTGCCAAGGACTATTACAAAATGTAGACCAAACGCAGCCGTCTATAATACTGCCAAGGACTATTACAAAACGTAGACCAATACAACGATTAGAATTTGTATAACCAGCGGCTGAAATCGTTCTCATCTCTATACCCTTATCTTTTCACCGTTGACAATGGCTGAAATCGTTGCTTCTGCCCTCCTCAATGCAATATTCGATAAGCTGGCCGATGAAGCCTTGAGGAAACTTGTTCGGTCACAGGGAATTCACTCAGAGCTGAAGAAACTGGGGAGGACATTGTCCCAAATCCAAGCTCTGATTAATGATGCTTCACAGAAGGAAATAAGTGATGAATCTGTTAAACAATGGCTGAATAGTCTTCAACATCTGGCATATGATATCGACGACACACTCGATGATATGGCAACCGAAGCTATGCATCGTGAGTTCACCAAAGAATCATGTGGAATCCGTAGAAAGGTAAGAAAGCTTGTCCCAGCTTGTTGTACAAATGTTTCATTAAGTAATAGATTACGTCACAAGTTAGATGATATTACCACCAAGTTAGAAGATCTGGTAAAGGAAAAAAATGCTCTAGGTTTGATTGTTAAAGATGAAAGGCTCAAAAATATGAGTTGAAGAAACGAGACCTCTTTGCCGGATGCATCTAGTATAGTTGGACGGCACGTTGATAAAGAGAAATTGCTTAGCAGGTTGTTGGCGGACGAGCCATGTGATCAAAACTTTAGCATCGTACCCATAGTTGGTATAGGCGGGATAGGTAAAACAACTCTAGCTATTGTATAACGAGTCACAAGTGAAGAGTCACTTTGAACTCAAAGCTTGGGTTTGTGTGTCTGATGAATTTGATATCTATAAGATAAGCAAAACCATCTTTCAAGCTGTGAGTAGAGAACACAAAGAATTTGAAGATTTAAATCTGCTTCAAATGGCTCTTGCAGAGCAAATTATGAACAAAAGATTTCTACTAGTACTCGATGACGTATGGAGTGAAAACTATGGTGATTGGGAAATTTTAGTGCGCCCGTTTCATTCCGGAGCTTCTGGAAGTAAAATTATCATAACAACTCGCAAGGAGAGGTTGCTAAAAAAGTTGGGGCTAGATCATCTTGACCATCTAAAAAGCTTGTCACATGATGATGCCATGTCTTTATTTGCTCAACATGCATTAGGTGCGGACAACTTTGATTCACATCCAACACTTAGACCATTAGGTGAAAGTATTGTGAAAAAATGCGGTGGTTTGCCATTGGCTTTAAGAGCACTTGGAAGGCTATTGCGTACAAAGATAAATGAAGAAGACTGGGATGATGTGTTGAATAGTGTGATATGGGAAATAGAAAGCGTTGATGAGATTGTTCCAGCCCTTAGGTTAAGCTATCATGATCTTCCTGCATGTTTGAAACAGTTGTTTGCATATTGCTCCTTGTTCCCTAAGGACTTTGTGTTTGACAAGGATGAATTAATTCTATTGTGGATGGCAGAAGGGTTCTTAAACCAATCAACAACAAACAAATCGATAGAACGATTAGGCCATGAATATTTTGAAAATTTATTATCAAGGTCATTTTTTCAACATGCACCTAATGAGGAATCATTGTTTGTGATGCATGACCTAATGAATGACTTAGCTACATTTGTTGCTGGAGATTCTTTTTTCAGGGTTGACAATCAGATGGAGATGAAAAAGGAAATTTTGGCAAAATACCCTCATATGTCATTCGTTCGTGAAAAATATGTAGCTTACCAGAAGTTCGAGGCATTCAAAGGAGTTAAAAGTCTAAGAACTTTTTTAGCAGTGTCCGCTGGAGGGAAACAAGTTTCTGGACACGTTTACTTATCTAGAAAAATCTTGGTTGACTTACTTCCTGGGTTATCATTGTTAAGGGTTCTTTGTTTGAGTTGTTTTCAAATAAGTGAGGTGCCGGAGTTCATTGGTTATTTAAGGCACTTACGGTATCTTAATTTATCTCGAACTCAGATCAAAGAGTTACCTGAAAATGTGGGCAATCTTTATAATTTACAAACGTTGATTGTTTTTAGTTGTTGGAGTTTAACTAAGTTGCCTAAAAGCTTATTGAAGCTTAAAAGTTTGCGGCATTTTGACATTAGAGATACTCCGTTTTTGACAAAGACACCCTTAATGATTGGTAAGTTGAAAAACTTACAAACTCTCACCAAGATCATCATAGGAGAGGATGATGGCTCTACAATAGACAAACTTAAAGAACTGAAGAATCTCCATGGGAAAACTTCCATTAAGGGGTTGGACAAAGTCCAAACTGTGATGCATGCAGGAGAAGCAAACTTATCGCTAAAAAATCTTACTGAGATAGAGTTGGAATGGGATGATGTGTTTGGTAATTCACGAAATGAGACACTTGAAAAAGATGTCCTCAACATGTTGAATCCTCATAGTGATAAGTTAAGAAAACTCGAAATCTTTTCATATGGTGGTATAGAGTTTCCTGACTGGGTTGGGGATCAATCGTTTCGTCAGTTGGTTCATGTGTCGATATGTGATTGTAGAAAGTGTACATATCTGCCGGCACTTGGACAACTACCCTTACTTAAGAAGTTGATTATTCGAGGCATGGATGGGGTTGAAGTTGTAGGTTTGGAGTTGCTTGGGAATACTGGTGTCGCATTCCCTTCGCTAGAAATCTTAATTTTTGGAAATATGCAAAGTTGGGAGGTTTGGTCAATCAATAGTTGGGGTGCACATGAAGTGTTTCCATGTCTTCAAGAACTTCATATAACATGTTGTCCTATTTTGGTTGAAGTCTCACTTGAAACAATACCTACACTTAGGGTTCTAATAGTCACCGGTTGTGATTATAGGGTCGTGAGAAGTTTGGTTCGTGCAAATTTATCAATCATCAGGTTAGAAATAGAATATATTTCAGGGCTTACTGATGAGATGTGGTTAGGTGTTATGGAGCATCTTGGGGCGGTTGAAGAACTAAGAATCCAGGTATGTGATGAAATAAGATATTTGTGGGAAACCGAAGCGAAGGCAAGTAATATTCTTGCGAATTTAAAGAAGTTGCAAGTTTCTTTTTGTTCAAATATGGTGAGATTAGGAGATAAAGAGGAGGGGAATAATGGAAGCAATCTTCTAACATGTCTTAAAATTTTAGAGATACGAAACTGTAGAAGCATGGTTAGTCGCATTTGCCCAAATAGCGTAGAAAGCTTGACGCTCTATGATTGTGGTTCAATTACATCAGTCTCCTTCCCAACACGACACAAGCTCAAGTCACTTACAATCTACAACTGTAACAAACTAGTGGAAAATGAATTTGAAGTCACAGATGTTAGAAATGAATTTACACTTGCAGCGGAATTACTTGATTGTTTAGGATCCATGATTATCGAAGAGATATACAGAGATATTTTGGAATTCAATATCGAATGAAATTGATTCTTGGTACCGGACATAACTCCCGGCAATGTACATATATAGTGATGGTTTGTGGCGGTTGAATTTGGAGGGAAACCAACCGTTTGAAACGGTGCCACCCCTTTGCCACATAACCGTTCACATCTTACTTATTGTTACATACATTTAACATTCATAATACATATATAATTCGAATATAATACATAGACATGATATTAAGTTTATAATGCCAACAATCACTCCCCATAAACTTAATTTCCCTTTCGTGAGTGTTTCAGCACGCTATCATTCCCCTCGCTTACCGCCTTTTCAGCTCTTCGGAAATCAAATTTCTTTCTTTGCTTAAGTTGCTTCAATCCATACCAGTCATTTCCCGCAAAGAGTGCGAAATGTTCATCTGTTGCTTCTTCCTGTTCAGCACCTGATTGTTTGCTTGTTCCAGCGTCCATCTCCATGCTCCTGGTTCTTCTCTTTTCACCGACATCTACACTGATTTCCTTCTCTGCTGCAACACCTTGAATGGACTTGATTTTGTAGTAATAAACCAGTACATCTAAGTACATTGCATACATGAGCCTCATAAGTTCTGCATCATTGTAATCAAGACCCATATCCTTTGCTATCACCGCCCACATATGATTATCTGTTACACGTCTATGACCACCCTCTCTTTTAACCGCTAAGTATAAGTCCAACAGGCTGACTTTCCTGTTGTTCTCGGCATAGGCAGGCAATGGTCTTGAATTGATTTCTAATTTAACTTTTAAGAACCAATCGACCATATCTTCGAACTTTTTCTCTATGAAAAACTTATACTTTCCTACATATCCATCATCCTCCAACATATCCATTAGGGCCTTGCAGTCTTGGAATTCGTTGAACGACATTGCTTGCAATATCATTACATTCCAGTCTGGTTCTTCTGTCGTGATATTTAAACTCTCGAAGTATGAATTTAAGTAATCATTCTTGAACTTTTCATACTCGGTCGCAGATCTCAGAATTTCTTCCTTTTCTTTGTTCCCTAAATCATCTTCTCTAGAGTAACATGTAATATCATTTCTTTTATCGTTTGCAGGAATACTAAAAGTTGGATATATTTTACACTTGTCACCCATAAATTTCACCGTATAACCTTATGTTATCAATTGAACAAAACTCAGGACGTTCCGATCAATGTCTGGTGTATAAAATACACTTTGAATTCGTAGTTTTTCTGATCCGGAAATCATTTCAACAACACCAATTCCTTGAATGAAATAAAAATTACATTCCCCAGTGTTTGTTTCAACTTCATACAGTTTTTTGATTCGTTTAAACATGTTTATGTTTCCAGAATAATGTCGTTTAAATGATTTGCTTACATACCAGATATTCGACCAGTAACTTCCGTCTGTACCGACCACCATAAACTCTGATCTCCGATCTTGTTGATTATTATCATCAACCCCCTTTTGTGGTTGTGATCCCGTGTTTATCGCTAAACGAACGAGTTGAGATGCCTCATCTTCTTCTTTCCTTCTACACTGTGCAATCTGATGCCCTGATAGATTGCAATAATAACACTTTCTTTGAAACCTTCGTCTTTCTTTCTTCTCACTCGAACAGTGCAGACATGGCAGAGTTGTTGATGTTTCTGCAGGGATCTCTTCTCTTCCAGAAGTGGCTCTGATACCACTTGTTAGAAATGAATTTACACTTGCAGCGGAATTACTTGATTGTTTAGGATCCATGATTATCGAAGAGATATACAGAGATATTTTGGAATTCAATATCGAATGAAATTGATTCTTGGTACCGGACATAACTCCCGGCAATGTACATATATAGTGATGGTTTGTGGCGTTTGAATTTGGAGGGAAACCAACCGTTTGAAACGGTGCCACCCCTTTGCCACATAACCGTTCACATCTTACTTATTGTTACATACATTTAACATTCATAATACATATATAATTCGAATATAATACATATACATGATATTAAGTTTATAATGCCAACAACAGAAACGATCAACCAACAACACATGTCAATGCTTGAATATGTTAATGTCAGACGTTTGTCGAATCTGAAATCAGTTATTGAATTAAGTCACTCCATTTACCTCACCAACTTAATTATACAAGATTGTCAAAGTATGAAGTCATTTCCTCATATACAGCTACCAAATCTAACCCAACTGATAATAGAAGATTGTCCAAATATGGAGTCATTTCCAGACATTGAGCTGCCAAATTTCTCCTTGTTAAAAGATTTGGTAATCAAGAACTGTCCGTGTCTAAATGATTCCTTTCCTCGTGCCCTTTGGCCTCCGAAACTGTGTTCCCTTGAAATAGGTGGATTGAAGAAGCCCGTCTCGGAGTGGGGCCCACAAAATTTTCCGAATTCCCTTGTCAAGCTACAATTATATGGTAACCATATGAGTAATATTCATCAACTGACTCATGTTCTTCCGTCATCTCTTACTTCTCTTGGCAAAAATAATTTTGAGAAACTGGAATCACTTGCCATGGGACTCCAACACCTCACATCTCTCCAACATCTCTACATTAACAACTGTCCAAAAATGATACATCTACCAGAAACATTATTGCCTTCACTTTTAAGCTTGAAAGTATTTGAGTGCCCAAAGCTGAAAGAAAGGACTAGTGGAAGAAGCTCTAACTACTGGCCTCTAATCTTCCACATCCCCCTGCATCAACATAGATTGGGAATTACAAACTTAATATCAAGGTATTCCCCACTCTTTGCCATTTTGACATCTTATATTTTCTATATGTATAAGTTGAATAATTATCTTTGCTCTTATTTAAATAAATAATTCTATGCTAACTGCTACTTTGGATTTTCTTTTTAGCGATGGATGGCTGAGAGGCATCAACGCAGCGCCTCTATGTAGCTGCTCGAATGACACCGATTCACTAAACATTTCACAAGTGATGAAATAGCCTCACTGGATTGAAAATGAGAGTATGTGATCCTTCTAAACTGCATTGGCATACAAACTATAGTTATAATGTGCATATTTTTAAACTTAAATATAATAAAAGTACTTGCATGTTTTTTTTTTTTTTTTTTTTTGTTAATCAAGTTGAGGAAGTGTGTACATTTTAATCATTTCCACCTAGGTTTTAAATCTGTGGGAGTAACTTTCATATATTACTTTAAAAAAAGTATATGATATAAAAAGACAAGTCACACTAAATTTTTTTTGAACGGAAAAAAACTTCACTAAATCACAAACTTTTTATTGCATAACTTTTTTTTTGAAAAATGTGAATTATTCGCGAATGTCGGAAGGTTTAGCATACGTTGTCTTAATCGGATCCGTGCTAGAGAGCCCCCTCGCACAATAGATCCTAAATTTAAACCCTTCAATGAGAAACCCCTATCACCCGTCCCAGACTCGAACTTGAGACCTGGAGGGGAAAACTCACCTGCGTCTACTATAGGTGGAACTTAAATACCCGTGAGCACTATTAGTACTTTTATGAAGCTCGACCAGGCTCGAGCTCGGCTCGTTAGGTTTTTGTGAAGCTCGAGCTCGAGCTCGGCTCGGTTCGAGCCTACTTCTTTGAGCTTGAGCTCGGCTCGCGAGTAAAACCCAAAGCTCGAGCTCGGCTCGAACTATTTTGAGAACAACCTTAAATGAGCTAAAAACTCGGCTCGAGCTCAATTCAACATCGCTTAAACGAGGCAAAGCTCGGCTCTAGCTCGGCTCATCAATGTTATCATTATTACTAATATATTATATATAAAAAAATTAAATATTTGTATGGGCTCGTTTAGGCTCGCGAGCCTAAACAAGCTTTGTATTTCAGGCTCGAGCTCGAGCTCGATAATAAAACAAGCTCTATTTCAGGCTCAAGCTCGGGCTGGGGCTCGTTAAGGCTCGGCTCGTTCGAGCTTTTAACCGAGCCGATCACGAGTAGCTCTCGAGCTTCTGGGCTTGTTTACACCCCTAAGCACTATAATTAGGGGTGTAAACGAGCCGAGCCGAGCCCGAGCTCGACCGGTCGAGCTCGGTTCGTTAGGTTTTTGTGAAGCTCGAGCTCGAGCTCGGCTCGGTTCGAACCTACTTCTTTGAGCTTGAGCTCGGCTCGCGAGTAAAACCCAAAGCTCGAGCTCGGCTCGAACTATTTTGAGAACAACCTTAAACGAGCTAAAAACTCGGCTCGAGCTCAATTCAACATCGCTTAAACGAGGCAAAGCTTGGCTCTAGCTCGGCTCATCAATGTTATCATTATTACTAATATATTATATATAAAAAAATTAAATATTTGTATGGGCTCGTTTAGGCTCGCGAGCCTAAACAAGCTTTGTATTTCAGGCTCGAGTTCGGGCTCGATAACAAAACAAGCTCTATTTCAGGCTCGAGCTCGGCCTCGGGCTCGTTAAGGCTCGGCTCGTTCGAGCTTTTAACCGAGCCGATCACGAGTAGCTCTCGAGCCTCTGGGCTTGTTTACACCCCTAAGCACTAATAGAGCACTAGCGATGGTTTTTATTGCATAACTGTGATGCCTTTGATATATTGATGTGAATTTAATTGACTAGTAATGACCGTATTTAGCAGAACACATTAATTATTAACATTAATGTATAATTAAACGAAAAAATCAATTGTTTTTATTTTATTGATCAGTTATTTATTTCCGAAATAATTTCATTTCTTAAGTATATAAAATAGAGTTAATTGCCCGGATGGCCCCTATGGTTTCATGTTTTTTCATGTTTAGTCTCCACCTTTTGAAAATAGCAGGTATGCTCCATATGGTTTGTTATTTTGTTACTCGGATAGTCCCCTGAGTAGATGTCAGTTAGTTTGAAAATAGCATGTATGCTCCCTATGGTTTGTCATTTTGTTACTCGGATAGTCCCTTGAGTAAATGTCAGGGGACTATCCGAGTAACAAAATGACAAACCATAGGAAGCATACCTGCTATTTCCAAAAGGTGAGGACTAAACATGAAAAAACGTGAAACCACAAAGACCATCCGGGCAATTAAATAAAAGCTTCTTATTGTTTTAATAATATTTTAAATGAATTATAACCCAAGAGTGAAATACTATCAAATTTGCATTCCTAAGGACCGTGTACTATCCACACGTTCGTTTTATCAATCACTTGGCATTGTGCACACCAACATTTTCTTCATGAAAATGAATATCGCACATCCAAGGGATTAGAAGCAGCGGCGGACCTAGCTTGTTAATAGGGGTAGCGGGGTTCGGCGGTAGTGTAAATTTTTGAAAAATTTAACGTTTTTTCGATTTTGTTACCCATTTTTTTGAAACGTTACCCCTATAAGGATTTTCTAAATCCGACACTGATTAAAAAATTGATTAAAGATTGATGTTGAAATAATTTGGCATAGAGGATAATTTTTTTTGAACGGGCAAACTATCATAGTGTTAATCTATTCCTATTAACCACATGCAGCTTACCTATAATTTGGTATAGACTATTAGATATGCTATAAGTTATGGCCTGATGGATTAGTGTAGCTAGCTATATTAATATTTAGTTATTTATCTATTTATATTGAAGTTATTGGTTTTTTAGTATAACTAGTGTTAAGCACCCCGCGTTGCGGCGAGGGTGTAAAACCGTGTCAAATAGCATAACTCTCATACCACCGCGAGCAATCACCAACACCGAATTTGCGGCAAAAAAATTAGACAGAAACATAAAACATAGAGAATAATAAATAAGTCGATCTAGGCCCTGCACGTTATGACGAACTTGTCAAACAAGAAAAAAAAGACGACGTAAAAACGTTGAACTACACACGTACATTGCGTCGTATTAACTAGCAAAACTTAGAACGAAGTGTAAAACGGAGGGTAAAAAGTTGAACCACACACGCACGGTATACCGTGTTAACTCGTAAAATTTAGAACGAAGCGTAAAACGAAAAAATTGCGAAATATGATATGTTAAAATGTTATGATGTTTTAAATCATTCATATGGGCTTTGGTTTATTTATTTTAGCCTGGTGGGCTACTGATTGGTAGAATGGGCTGGTTTCATATAGGCCTACTTGGTTTGGGTTAGTTGTTATTCTGTTGGAATTGTTTTGTACATGTTGGATAGTTGAGGGGGCTATGTGAAAGGTTTCAGGGACCGTGATCATCTCATGCAATAGTTTTGGACTGAAGTGTAACTTTCATTGTTGGAGGATATAAAAGGGCTCAGTCTGCCCCGAGTCTTCATTCACCTTTTCACTTTCTCGCACATTCTTCTCTGTATTGTATTGTTAGGGTTTGTTGGTAGTTGTTGAAGTTGTTATCATCTCTCAACTGTATTTGAGAGATTGATCTGTTGTTTGTGTTGATGATCATCAGTGGATGATCATCACGAGACTTTGTATTGTCGTATTGTTCTGATCTTACAATTTGTAAGATCTGTTTGGGTCTTGGGGGTAACAGTTTGGGTTGGATAAATAAGATTTTGTCACCATTTTTTGTCGCTATTTCTTGTGTTTGTGTGATTGATCTTCATATCATTGTTATTACCAGTATAGAAGACCAAAATTGAAAGAAAAAAAGTTATGAGGTTAAACTAAAAAGATGAAAAGTTTGGGTTAAGAGTAATAACTCAAGTTAGAAATAATTCATCAAATTTTCTTTTATTTCAACAGATCACCTATGTTAGGTGGTACAGTTATGGCCATCGTATAATTATTATATTCATGAACGTTAAAGAAATTCCATGGCGTTCATGATGATAGAAGATTGGCCACTCGAAAAACTTAGTTATATTAATTATTATTTGTTATTAATACGACCTCATTACATCAAGCATCTCATTGGATTCAAAAACAATGTCTTCACATCACTGGATTAGATCATGAACCCATATTAGAGGTCAAATAAAAGCACAACAGGACCACATGAATAACATCATTTCCACTTTTACTTCAATGCACTTATGTGATCCGATGATTTGGGATTTTGTAAAAATGTTTGTTCTTGTACTTCTTTACAAAATTACATAGAATACAAGAAAACGAAACAATGACTTAAACAGATGTTGAGTTATTCAAATTTCTGTTGACTACTAAATGAGATGTTGACCAAAACTCAAACAGATGTTGACCAATAGTCAAACAGATGTTGACCTTAAACAGATGTTTGGTTTAAGGCCAAACATCTGTTTATGGCCAAACATCTGTTTAAGGTCAAACATTTATTTAAGTCCAAACATCTGTTTAAGGCAAAACATCTGTTTAAGGCCAAACATCTGTTTATGGCCAAACATCTGTTTAAGGTCAAACATCTGTTTAAGTCCAAACATCTGATATAGAAGGCCAAA
Source organism: Helianthus tuberosus (assembly GCA_030545235.1). NCBI lineage: Eukaryota > Viridiplantae > Streptophyta > Magnoliopsida > Asterales > Asteraceae > Helianthus > Helianthus tuberosus. The sequence continues at coordinate 22,142,401 of CM060377.1, read as the reverse complement.
CATATGTTTAAGGCCAAACATCTGTTTAAGCCTGAACAGATGTTTAACTTAACCAGATCTACTGTCGTCTCACACTGTTTTCCTCTTCAAAACACTGTTTAGGATTAATAAACCAAGTTTTTACAACATGAAACACAACATCATCATGCCAAATACGGTCATATATATCCATCCATTATTCTGAATTCATAAACCCATAAATGCAGAAGAATGTCACATTTGCGATTTATAAACCAAGTTTCTACTAATTGCAGTTACTATTAGCAAAAAGAAGCATGATATCATCTATATATAAAACACAAACTGCTAATAACATTGTTTTATCATGTTAGCCATACACATCAACAAAACATCAAGTTAATAAGTTCAAAAACAAAAAACCATGCAACATGACCATCAAAAAATTCATAGTTATAATATCCGATATCAGAACATACTTAAAGGTCGTTGTTAAAACTGAAGTAACGTCATTTAGTACGATCTTCTGCTACGAAGACACGTATGTGAAGTGCAACATATCACCAAACCTCAAGTTATTCTCAGTCATGAACTTTCGCCAACCATCCAACGCGTAACGTGGCTTGCATTCATTTAACTCCGTCTTCACATCATAAACATCCACAACTCCAACCATATTTTGAACTTTCAAGGGATGAAGATCAACAGAAAGACCTGCTCGTCTGGCAACTTCAGCAGGAAGACGCTACATGTATTGTGTGGAAAAAAATAATAGTCAAACAAATAAACATAAATCATTAGTTTGTTATAAAAAATGGTATACCAGCCTATAGTCTCCTTTCTGAACAAAGTGAAAGAACTCAGGGTCGAGAAGATGTCCAGAATGTTTTTTTGAAGTCTTTGTACTCTTATTTGTACGGTTACGATTTTTGTGAACATTGTCGGCTCTTTTCCCCTTGATGAAAAAAGTAAACATATACATGTGAATTAAAGGAATGTTGAATATATGCGCAAAAAAAATAGTTTATATAACATATACTAATTAAGTGGCGAGTATAGATACCTTAACCTTATGAGCAGATGAAGAACATCCAATATGATCAATTGTGTCGATAGGTAAGGCGGCATTTCCCTTAGTCGTATTCTTGACCGTCTCCTTTCTGTCATAAGTAACTTTACCTTTCTTCTTAACCTGTTGTCATACAGTGACTTTAATAACCATAGTAATATAACAATCTTTAAGATGGTAAACTTACATCTTGTGTTTTGTTCAATCGTGAAGACATGCGTTTCTTCGGCGTGCATTCAACATCAAACTTGACTAGTTTACGTGAGTTAACAGCCTTTGGTAGTGCATTGGTTGGCAACTTCTTCTAAATATTACATTATTGGATAAATATAACATCAGTAAACAACATTACTAATAGTTGTAAAAACATTAAATTCTTATATGTGTTAAATTAAAAATAAATAATTTTAATAATTAAGTAAGTACCTGAGTAACGGTTTTTCCTTCACCTAAAGACGCAACTTTTTCATCCTCATAGATGTCCTGGTCAACATTAATGGAATAATTAATAAAATGCTAAAAATAATAAATCTTTTACTGCTAATGCTAAATACATACGTACCTTGAATGCATTCTCAAAATAATCAGCCTTGGATATCTGAAGTACACTATCATCGTCAGATTCAGGTTTCTTCGACAACCGAATCTTAGTCTCGTTTCGATAAACTAATAACTCAAAAACAACATTATCAATTCTCCTGAAAATAAGCAAATCATCCTCCAGTATCCCAACATCGTTGCACATTTCCGGTCTTCCTTTAGCAAATACAAAGTTGTTATCAAACTTAGACGCCTCAACATTCCAATAAGAACCCTTATAACATATTTGATATTTGCCACTTGGTGGGCTGTTTACGTAAAATTGTTTAATGAAACAATCTTCGATTACCTGCATAAAATTAAAAATAATGAATAATATACGTGAAGTATGTAACTTATGAGAATAAGTGTTGACACGTTTAAGGTGCAAAAGAATTGAAGTTAAGATCAATAGTCATACCGTAAAACCAAATTTTGAATAACGATTAAACATGAAATAAGATTCACCACAAATGTCTTCCACAAAACATGAAAGTTCAAGCCCAAAATCTCCTAATGGTCTGAAAATCAACAAAGTATCCCTCGGCAAATTACGATCTTTAATAACACTGTCCCAACCATCAGTTATTACTGGCTTTGAATTTTATGTTCTGACCCTCACAACCCATTTTTACCACACTCATGATAGATTCGCAACTTATTTTTTTCCCAACAATCTCCCCACTTTTGATTAGCAAAGGCTAAAGGTACATCCTGTATATAATTTTTATGTAGTGTAAGAAAATATAAACCATAACAACTGTTAAATATATATTTCAATAAAAATAAATTATGTATATAAAAACATGTCATACCACTTTCAATGATTTTGGGTTATCAAGAAACTTCACAAATGTAGAATACATGATAAAACCTGAATCAGTAAAGATGTTAAAAGATTGAAATTAAAAAGTTGGCTTCGAAGATGAACATGAACTTTTTGTATTACACGTTATAACTGTTAGAAAAAGTATATTAACTAAACTAAAAACTCAGTATCACACAATGTCATTAACTTGTTTTAATATCTAAATCAGTAATCAGTTATTACAAAGGTAGAAAACAAAGATATAATTCTTGATGATTATAAAAACATGCACAAACAAATTCCAAACAACACACCAAAGTGTTGAAAAATACAAACAAATCGTTGATCAACATTTAATTACAACTTCCATAACTGCTTTCAATAATGATTGTTTAACAGAGTATCCACTGAAATTAATCATAGAAACAGAGTATGTGTTAAAAATTTTCCGCAAATAATGAGTATTTTAACATGTTCTCAACGAATGATTCAAACACCTAACTAAACCATTCTTCAATTTATAGTAATAAACGTTTAAAATCGTATTTGTAGCAACATAGGATTTGAATTAAGATTGGTTAAACACTACAAAGTTCATTACAATATGAATGTGCATACCAGTTGCTCAAGAAAAAACGGTAAAACCTCCGGTGATTGAAGTGTAGAAGTCGGAGAATATGAAACTTGAAACCCTAGAAAATGACGAGGAAGAGATTTTTGAAAGAAGAGATGATAGATGTTTGATGTGTAATGATGCTAAAGGTATAATGACGGTTGTGTTTTCATTTCAACATTTTTTCAAGTAATGAAAAACATTTACACATACACCCCTTATTGAATTTGTTATTTACATTTACATTGAGATACAAGAGTAAAGTAGATGATTAGTTGAATTCATTTGGTATTTACATTAACAAAGAAAAATAATTTTTCTTATAGCAAAGCCATTAATATGTCATATTTTTTGTATGCTTTTAATCATGAATTAATCATAATTAGTTTTTAACATAAGTAAGTTTCTCGAGCTCGGGAAGCAATCCCGGGTGAAAACCTAGTTTTATTATATATACACCTCGATTATCGATCTATTCCAAAGAGTCTTTCTGTATCATTTTCTTCCATATTGACAGTGAACCCGGGGATCTTCAGAATTGTCTGTGTTGTAAATTACTTACGAATAAATTTATCACACATGGTTCTGACATGCAAAACACAATAGAGTTTATAAAGTTTAAACCAAATAGTAATTAAGAAAATATATATACAACTATACTTAGAACGGTGGAAGTTAAAAGTCTGAAAAAACAATGATTACAAGCTAGTAAAAACTTCTTTGTAAGCGACATTAGAAGTCTTATTTGTGGGTTTTCCATCAGCGTCGAATATTAGTATTTTAACGCCTTCTTTGGTCTTGACGCTTGATAATGCAACGTACAACTGACCATGAGTTAAGACAGGATCTTTTAAATAAAGACCAACCTTTGATAACGATTGTCCTTGACTCTTCTTAATTGTCATGGCAAAACAAACTAATAAAGGAAATTATCTTCGTTGAAATTGAAAAGGTATTTTTTTGTCAGACTGGATCATATTAATCCTTGGAATAAAAACTCTAGTGCCAATGTTACTGCCAGATATTACTTCAGCTTCTATAACTCGTTTACCAAGAAAAGTAATTTGAAGCCTTGTACCGTTACATAACCCTTTCTGTTGATCAATGTTCAAAGAAGCATCACAGGAACACCAACTTTAAGAACTAATCTGTGATTAGGCAAGCCAGAAATCTTAAGAGCATTCAAATTTTCTGTTGAGTATAAGCTTTGTTGAAAAGAATCAAACATTTGTTCAGTTTGACATATACTATCAGAACTCAAATTGTAACACCTCGAAAATTTATGCCCAATAATATATCAACACGTGTCATGGACTTTAAACGTGTAAAGAAGTGATTTAGAGAGACTAAAGTTGACAAACAAGGAAAGTATGTGAATAAAAGGGTTCAAAATGTCAACAATGGATAAATATATCTTTCAATAGCCCCACATGATGTTTATACCCTTAAACGAATAAATCATGGATCATACGAAGCTAATTGTGAAAGAAAAGGAGGAATTACAAACTACAGGGGTTAAATGTGTCAACATGTTTAAAGTATACCTCTGAGTGACCTTTTAGCAAACCCAAAGCTTTGTAATGATTAATTATGCTCACTAGAATAAGTGATAAAAATTTCACAAGGTTTCGATAAAGTATGAGAAAGTTATGACAATATTCGTATACGAGGGATTAAAAGCGTCAACGTTGAAATTTAAGGCCTTACGGGTGATCACAAAGTTAACCGAGGACTTAACGGTGTTTGGTTATGTCTTGGAGCCCTTAAAAGTCAAGTTAGGGGGTTGAAATTGCAAGAAAAGAAGTTAAAACCACGTTTGGAGGGACCAGGGACCTAAAATGCAATATTTGCAAACTTGTTAAACAGACTAGACATTGACACGGGCCGCGTAAGGTCAGGCCCAATCCTTACGCGGGCCGCCTGAGTCTCCCAGATGCAGAAAATAAGCACAGCTGCCTGTTCAGCCTGTTTAACCGACTTATGGAGCTTGTTTTCGATCCTATGGGCTTGTTTGATGGTTTATTTTGGCCTAGGGACACCTTTAATGATCCCATAACATCCATAGACCTTGTTGGAATGATCTTGGAGCTCTAAGAAACCTATATAAGGACCATGAGTTCATTTGTTCAAGTGTTCATTTACTTGCAACAATTCAAGCACTCATTTCTGGAGGTAGCTGACTTGGGAGAAGATTAAGAAGTGTAGAAAAGATAGCAAGGACCTTAAGTAAGAGTTCTAATCCGTGTTTGGTTCTTTTAATTAGCCTTTAAACCAAAAGTCAAACCGTCGTAATTAAGATTTGACTTCGTCAATAATCTTAATTTGTCCAGTCAAATTCTAAATTGAAAGTACCTATGAGTTGGTAATTATGTGAGCAATAAACCCTTAAAAGGGCACCCTCTGATTTCCAATCTAACTAGGTCAATTGTCGGGTCAAAGTTAATTTCAAAAAGTCAACAGAAAGCTTATTTTCAAATTAATACATAATTAGCAATGTAGAAGCTATGCAACCTGTTTTGTCATTAATATAACTTGGTAATTAATGTAAGAACATGTCTAAACATGTTCAACTCGACAATTTTCAGTTTAAGCTCGGTTCGGAACCGAAAGTCGCAAAAGTAGACTTTTGCTTTGACTTTCAGTTCTGACCCATTAGAGCATAGTTTAGAAATGTCTTAGAGCCTTATTAGGACCGGGTTTCATATAAGTATAACCCTCTGTGATTATACAACTTGGTTCATTAGTTATCCGATTCATATGCATATTTCCGTTAAATGCCTAAATGTTGACTATTATGCCCATATGACCTTAAAACATGAATTTTGAAAATGTAAAAGAGTAGAAACCTTAGTTACTGATTTATAAACTTGTACCTAAAATTTGACATCAGTTTGAGGTCTAGATTAAGAATTATGCTCATTAGCGTAATTAGAAAGCTTTTTAGTAATTAAACGGTGTAATTAGCGTATAGCCTATCTAAACCCGATTTTTGATATCAAACTTTTTACCCACTGTTATAAAATAATATTTTGGGATTTTTGAAGATTTTTATTTATTTTTAGGCTAAGCATAACATAGAGTTCTAAGCTTGATCCGGTAATTGTCGGTTTTGCCCTTCTAGGCTATAAAATGAGTTTTACAAATCCTTTTGACCCCAAACCTTTTTCTACTGATCCAATATGATAAATAAAGTATTTTAAGCCTTCTGGAATAATAAAAATATCAGTTTTTCTTATAAAACCCGGAAATAGCTTAAAATCACCTTTTTACGCGTTTTAAGAGCATAGTATGTATTAAAACCATTTTAGATATATAAGACTTGATACCTACTGATGTTTTAAATAAATTTTATACTTTAGCAGTAAGAAAAAGTTTTAAACTCAGATTTCCAGATTTGACCTTTAAACCTTAGGTGAAATTACCAAAATGCCCCTTCGGTGCATAGTATGGTTAGAAATGATAAATTTCACATATAGGTTATACCCTACAGATATAACTTAGTAAATTAAGTATTTTTACTGATTTCATCAGACCCGAAACTCAGATTTATATTTAAACTCTTTTATAACCTTTAAAATGACCAAAATACCCCTACGGGGCGTAATTTGAGTTTAAATCCGTTTTGGGCATAATAGAAGATATCTTACTGATGTCACAACATATTTAAGACATATTAACTTAGGAAACTTGTATATGACTCTTTTGGTTACCCGTTACACACTTTTCGCGTTCGGATCGGCGTATGTAACTAGTTTGCATATATTAGCCGAAACGGGTCAAACCATATTGTTTTCATCTCAAAATCCAGAATGTGTTTAGTTTACCCATATTAAACAAGTGACCAAGCTTGTCGGGTCAAAACCACATTCTAAACTGGTCTTCGCTTTATCATGCGTTTGAACCGTGTCTTCCTTTTGAAAACTAACCGGTCTAAGTCTAAGCTTAATTAAAGACCCGTTAGGATTCTAATAGGTTGTTAAAAACCTTCGTTCCAGATTAGGAGCCCAGTAAAAGCTACGTGCACTTGCTGTATTTGATTTATACTTTGCTCTGGTAAATACTCTTAACTTATTTTCCCTATACGGGCTTGGGATACGGTACTATAAAAGTACCGCTTGGTCGGGTGTGTAGTCATTTAAATCGGATTGTGATTGATGTATTTACATAACTCGTTTTAATCTGTATTATTTGGTGTATGGCCTTTGGGGGTTAAATGACCATGTCCCGGATATACTTGGCATCATTCAAAGAAATGGACACGACCTAAGCACGGGGTGTAGGCGTACACCTGACAGTTGCATATGTAAAAACTGGTAGTCCACTTAAAGGAATCAACCTTGTGGGTATTATACCTGTGGCGTGTCAGTTAATCTAGACCGGCCCTAAAAATCGGCCCTAATGGACGACAAATAAGTAAAACTGTATACAAGATTATTTTTAAATAATTGTCCCAAGTTATAAAAAAAAATAAAAAAATATTTTTGCCTAAGCGCATTCAAATCAATTTTCAAACTCTTTTCAAAATGAGTCAGATAAGTTGTATTTACCAGTGTAAACTGACGTATTTTCCAAAAAGGCTAAGTGCAGGTACTATACGTAATAGGCTGGATACTCCAGGCATCAATAATCAAGTCTCGCAAGCTCTAGATGTTAAAGTCTGTTGAACAATTTCCTTTTATTTCGATCCGCCTGTGGATCTGTTTCAACTATTTTGTGATACTTAATATTACAATTTATTCAGTTGAAATAAATCTATCTTTTGCTTCCGTTGTGCATTTAAAATTTGTGTTGTTTGACTATGATGATATCAACTACGTCACGATACTCTCCACCGGGCCCACCGGTAATACGTGGAAATATCGGGGTGTGACAGGTTGGTATCAGAGCCAACACTGAGTGAATTAAACACTAGCCTTTTGTGTTTAATCTCAGTTACACAGTTGCACATTCTCGAGTCTAGACAAAGAACTTAGGACTAATCCTAATTCGTTTTATTTTGTCTTTATTTGTTTCCTTGTTATTTTCTGTTTAGCCCCTACATGGGCAAGTCATTTCAATTAGAAGTCCCGTTTAGGGAAACCATGTGTTTGTTTAAATTTTAATGGAACGGATAGATTTAAAATAACATTCCTATTATAAGATCTACCATTATAATAAAATGGCAAAATCTGAAAAGACAAGACCTAGCCATGTGTCACCTTAAGACAGGGCCAAGATGGTAGTTCCTCAATTAGATTCAGATCCTTGTTTACATCTCAATTTAGGATTGTTCTGCGTTAAATATTAAAAAGAATCTTAAAGGAAAAACCTAGTCTATATGTCGTTGCAGACATGGCCAAGATGGTAAAACCTATTCAAAAGATTCAAATCCTTGTTAACATCTGAAGACATGTTAACATTGGTGGCAAAAATGTGATTCGATAAAATCGTGTAAGTCATCCTTAAATTGGATTACTCCAATTTTCCTTATTTAAATAATCATCCCTCTAAAGATGAAGTGCCTACGGGCTATAATTAATGTCCTTTGGGATTAAAGACAGTGGTGGCCTACAACTCCCTGTCAAGAAAAGGTAATGAACTTTGATTCAAACCTTAATACCTCGATTCTGAAAAAAAAAATCCTGGTTTATAAATTAAATCTGTCCATGTGACTAGGCCTTAGTGCTATTATTAAATTATAACTAGGGATTGTAATAAAGATCCTGAATATGTATATACTTAACAAATTAACCAAAAATAGTTATTAAAACCATGGTTAATAAATCGTCAAGAACGATAGTACTGTATAGACTTCCAAATAAACCTTGTCCTTATTTTCTTTTATGTAGCAATTAAAGCTACATGACTAGGTCAGAAGAGGTAAACAGTCATCCGGTGGAAAACCATGAAAATGCTAAGATACATGTGACCGGTGCGGAGCTGCAAGCATTAATAGATAATGTTGTTACAAAAGCTATAGAGCGGCAGTATAATGAATCTAGCGGGACTCGAAGTAAGACCCTATCCACACCGCATTCCAAGCCTAAGACTCATTCAGAGGCTCATAGCAAGCCACCCTCTAAGAAAGATGAGCCAAAGAAAGATGATGATCGACATTCATCTAATCAACACAGTGCTCCATCCAAGAGGATTGTGTTCGATAATGAACCGCGTACCAAGTCCTGTACTTATAAGTACTTTGTTTTCCTACAAACCCCGGGATTTCACCGGGGAGAAAGGGGCAATTGACTGTATGACTTGGTTAGATGAAATGGACATCGTGGTTGATATCAGCGGTTGTGCTGAAAGGGATGTAGTGAAGTATGTATCCCAATCATTCAAGGGAGAGGCACTAGCATGGTAGAAGTCTCTCATTTAAGCTGCTGGAAAGATCCCACTATACAATCTGACATGGGATCAGTTTGTTGCTCTCATTAAGGAGAACTACTGCCCTCAACACGAGGTTGAGAGGATTGAGTCAGACCTTTTATCGTTGGAGATGAAAAATTTAGATTGTCAAGCTTACCTCACCAGTTTCAATACCCTGTCTAGATTGGTTTCGTATCTGGTAACACCGGAGCCCAAACGAATTGCTCGTTTCATTGGGGGTTTAGCCCCAGAGATAAAGGCCAGTGTTAAGGCATCTAGACCTGCTACTTTTAGGTCGGCAGCTGATCTATCTATGTCTCTTACTTTGGATGCGGTCAGGCTGAGATCGCTTAAGAGTTCGAAAGAAAGTAAGATAAAGCGTGAGGACGATAACTCACGACAATCTGAGAAGAAGTTTAAGGGAAACACGGACCACAATAAGAAGTTTGGGTTTGGAAAGGGTAGTCAACGAGAAGAGGAGAAGCCAAAGTGCACGACTTGCCAAAAACGCCACTTTGGAAAATGCAGGCTTGAGACCAAGTCTTAGTCAGGACGACCTGCATGTGGGTTATGCAAGTCTAAGGAGCACAAGACCGTAGACTGCCAAAAGATTAAGGATGCGACGTGCTACAATTGCAATGAAAAAGGGTACATTAAGACCAACTGCCCTAAATACGCTAAAAAGCCTGAAGAGGTCAAGAAGACCAATGCAAGGGTCTTCCGTATGGATGCACGAGAAGCCATTCAGGACGACAATGTGATCACATGTACCTTCCTCATAAATGATGTCTATGCAAGAGTGCTATTTGATTCAGGAGCTGATAAGTCGTTTGTAGATAATAAGTTTTGTAAGTTGCTGAATTTACCTGTTAAAACCTTAAGTGTGAAATATGACGTGGAATTAGCTGATGGAACCATAGAAACCGCATTAACCATGCTAGATGGATGTTTCATATCCATTAGGAACCACTCTTTTCCATTAACCTTACTTCCTTTAAAGCTAGCTGGTTTTGATTTAGTTATAGGTATGGATTGGTTATCCCATAACCAAGCCCAGATCGTCTGCAATAAGAAGCAAGTGGTTATCAAGACTCCGTCTGGTGAGCCACTTACCATTCAGGGAGATACCCAATATGGACTGCCTGAGCAAGTGTCTATGCTCAAGGCATCTAGGTGTTTGAAGAAGGGTTGTGTCATTTATATGGCACAGGTGACTATTGATGAGCAGAAGCCTAAGGTTGAAGATATTCCAGTCATTTCTGAATACCCTGAAGAACTACCTAATTTACCACCAGATAGGCAAGTAGAATTCAGAATTGACATCATCTCTAGAGCAGCGCCCGTCGCGAGAGCGCCTTATAGATTGGCACCAACAGAGATGAAGGAATTGAGGAATCCTTTGACATCCTTAAGCAAAAGTTGAGCAATGCTCCAGTATTAACATTGCCTGATGGAATAGAGGAATTTGTAGTATATTGTGATGCATCGCACACAGGTATGGGTTGTGTGCTCATGCAGAAAGGCAAGGTCATTGCCTACGCTTCTCGACAATTAAAAGTGCATGAGAAGAATTACACCACCCATGACTTGGAGTTGGGCACCGTCGTATTTGCACTAAAACTGTGGAGGCATTACTTGTATGGAACCAAGTGCGTGATCTATTCTGATCACAAGAGCCTTCAACATTTGTTTAATCAGAAGGACTTAAACATGAGGCAGCGACGGTGGATGGAAACTTTAAATGATTATGATTGTGAGATAAGATACCATCCTGGCAAGGCGAATGTAGTCGCCGATGCCTTAAGTCGAAAGGAAAGATTGAAGCCTATAAGAATCAATGTCAAGAGCATTGAATTAAAGAATAGTTTGAATGAAAGATTGTTAGCAGCCCAGAAAGAAGTTGTATTAGAAGCTAACTATCCTGATGAAAAGCTAGGAGTAACTGAAGAACAGTTATCCTATGGCAAGGATGGAATCCTGAGGTTAAATGGACGAATATGGGTTCCAGTTTATGGAGGACTTCGGGATGTTATCCTCCAGGAAGCCCACAGTTCTAAGTACTCCGTTCATCCTGGAGCTGATAAGATGTACCAAGATCTGAAGGCAAATTTTTGGTGGATAGGCTTAAAGAACTCTATAGCTACCTATGTAGCCAAATGTTTGACGTGCGCTCAAGTCAAAGCTGAACATCAGAAGCCGTCAGGTTTGCTACAACAGCCTGAACTTCCCACCTGGAAATGGGAAATGGTGACGATGGATTTCATCACCAAATTGCCAAAGACAAAGAAAGGAAATGATACTATATGGGTGATAGTAGATAGACTGACTAAGTCAGCACATTTCCTACCCATTAAGGAGACTTATAGTTCCGACATGATAGCCCAATTATACGTAGATAAGATTGTATCTCTGCATGGCGTACTAGTGTCTATTATCTCTGACAGAGATACTAGATACACATCACATTTTTGGAAAAGTTTCCAACAATCTTTGGGCACGTGCTTAAATTTTTAGTACAGCTTACCATCCTCAGACGGACGGGCAGAGTGAGCGTACCATCCAAACTTTGGAAGACATGCTTCATGCATGTGTGATTGACTTAGGTGGTAGTTGGGATAACCACCTGCCATTGATCGAGTTTTCCTATAATAATAGCTATCACTCTAGTATCCAAGCTGCACCATTTGAAGCCTTATATGGAAGGAAGTGCAGAACGCCCGTTTGTTGGGCAGAAGTTGGAGATGTCCAACTAACAGGACCTGAAATAGTCTTGGAGACGACAGACAAGATTGTACAGATAAGAGATCGTCTCAAAGCTGCCAGAGATAGGCAGAAAAGCTACGCAGACTTAAGGCGTAAACCTCTAAATTTTGAGGTTGGTGATAAGGTTCTGCTTAAAGTATCACCCTGAGTCTCCCAGATGCAGAAAATAAGCACAGCTGCCTGATCAGCATGTTTAACCGACTTATGGAGCTTGTTTTCGATCCTATGGGCTTGTTTGATGGTTTATTTTGGCCTAAGGACACCTGTAATGATCCCATAACATCCATAGACCTTGTTGGAATGATCTTGGAGCTCTAAGAAACCTATATAAGGACCAAGAGTTCATTTGTTCAAGTGTTCATTTACTTGCAACAATTCAAGCACTCATTTCTGGAGGTAGCTGACTTGGGAGAAGATTAAGAAGTGTAGAAAAGATAGCAAGGACCTTAAGTAAGAGTTCTAATCCTTGTTTGGTTCTTTTAATTAGCCTTTAAACCAAAAAGTCAAACCGTCGTAATTAAGATTTGACTTCGTCATTAATCTTAATTTGTCCAGTCAGATTCTAAATTGAAAGTACCTATGAGTTGGTAATTATGTGAGCAATAAACCCTTAAAAGGGCACCCTCTGATTTCCAATCTAACTAGGTCAATTGTCGGGTCAAAGTTAATTTCAAAAAGTCAACAGAAAGCTTATTTTCAAATTAATACATAATTAGCAATGTAGAAGCTATGCAACCTGTTTTGTCATTAATATAACTTGGTAATTAATGTAAGAACATGTCTAAACATGTTCAACTCGACAATTTTCAGTTTAAGCTCGGTTCGGAACCGAAAGTCGCAAAAGTAGACTTTTGCTTTGACTTTCAGTTCTGACCCATTAGAGCATAGTTTAGAAATGTCTTAGAGCCTTATTAGGACCGGGTTTCATATAAGTATAACCCTCTGTGATTATACAACTTGGTTCATTAGTTATCCGATTCATATGCATATTTCCGTTAAATGCCTAAATGTTGACTATTATGCCCATATGACCTTAAAACATGAATTTTGAAAATGTAAAAGAGTAGAAACCTTAGTTACTGATTTATAAACTTGTACCTAAAATTTGACATCAGTTTGAGGTCTAGATTAAGAATTATGCTCATTAGCGTAATTAGAAAGCTTTTTAGTAATTAAACGGTGTAATTAGCGTATAGCCTATCTAAACCCGATTTTTGATATCAAACTTTTTACCCACTGTTATAAAATAATATTTTGGGATTTTTGAAGATTTTTATTTATTTTTAGGCTAAGCATAACATAGAGTTCTAAGCTTGATCCGGTAATTGTCGGTTTTGCCCTTCTAGGCTATAAAATGAGTTTTACAAATCCTTTTGACCCCAAACCTTTTTCTACTGATCCAATATGATAAATAAAGTATTTTAAGCCTTCTGGAATAATAAAAATATCAGTTTTTCTTATAAAACCCGGAAATAGCTTAAAATCACCTTTTTACGCGTTTTAAGAGCATAGTATGTATTAAAACCATTTTAGATATATAAGACTTGATACCTACTGATGTTTTAAATAAATTTTATACTTTAGCAGTAAGAAAAAGTTTTAAACTCAGATTTCCAGATTTGACCTTTAAACCTTAGGTGAAATTACCAAAATGCCCCTTCGGTGCATAGTATGGTTAGAAATGATAAATTTCACATATAGGTTATACCCTACTGATATAACTTAGTTAATTAAGTATTTTTACTGATTTCATCAGACCCGAAACTCAGATTTATATTTAAACTCTTTTATAACATTTAAAATGACCAAAATACCCCTACGGGGCGTAATTTGAGTTTAAATCCGTTTTGGGCATAATAGAGGATATCTTACTGATGTCACAACATATTTAAGGCATATTAACTTAGGAAACTTGTATATGACTCTTTTGGTTACCCGTTACGCACTTTTCGCGTTCGGATCGGCGTATGTAACTAGTTTGCATATATTAGCCGAAACGGGTCAAATCATATCGTTTTCATCTCAAAATACAGAATGTGTTTAGTTTACCCATATTAAACAAGTGACCAATATTTTCGGGTCAAAACCACATTCTAAACCGGTCTTCGCTTTATCATGCGTTTGAACAGTGTCTTCCTTTTGAAAACTAACCGGTCTAAGTCTAAGCTTAATGAGTAAATTGCAGTTTTACCCCCTGAGGTTAGGGGCCATTGGCACTCTTACCCCCCCTAAGGAAATAAATGCAAAATTACCCCCTACTGTTAACACTTATGTCGCATAATTACCCCCCGGCTTGATTTTTCTTGACCGGTCAATGAGGGTCAAAGGGTATAAATGTAATTTCACCAAAATTGTACTTTATATTATAAAATAACCCCTCAAACTCAACAAAACCTCACAACCTTACCCCCTAAGTTTCCCCTCTTCTTCTTCATCTCTTCCGGCGATTGTGCTCTTCCGGCGAAGTCTTTCTCCGGCTTCTTCACCGGCGACCTTCACCCTCCGGCGACATCCACTCCTTCACCACACTAGCACAAGATGTCTGAACAGAATGGCATTATGCATCGAGCTCCACCGGCTGAGCCAGGGCCGGCGACCACACCACCGGCCACCATCGATCCAGATGTGGTCCAGAGATCCTCCCTTTTCTCGCAATTTTCAGGTAAAATCAAACAACAATTTTGATTGTGGGGTAAAATCAAACAACTAGTAATGGATGTTTGTGTATTTGCAGTGGACATGAGGATTCATGTTTCACTAAGATCGATTGTGGTCTCATTGGTGCTCAAGATGCGAGGCCGCCCGTTCCTGCATTTCCAGTTTCCGCCTCAGCAGGAAATGGTTGTGTAGGATACTTAAACTCTAATCTTCTAGGTTCTTTTGGGTTAATATGTAGTGTAGGATTCTTAAACTCTAATCTTCTAGGATCTTTTGGGGTAATGTGTAGGATCTTTTGCTTGATCATAGAACAGGTTATGTTTGATCATAGAACAGGTTATGTATTTGACTGTTAAGTGGGTTAATGTTTGATCACAACATAATGTGGGTTAATGCTGTTGTATTTGATTTGATCATAGAACAGAATAGAACCTGCTGCTGTTAAAGAGGGTGTATGTGGTTGATTTGAACATAAGGTGGGTTAATGCTGTTGTATTTGATTTGATCATAGAATAGAACAGAGGTGCTGTCATGGCACTTGGTGCAATCACCATCACTTTCAGTCCCATGCATAAGTGAAAGAGGGTGTATGTGACTTAAGCTGCTGTTGTTAATGTTGACTTGATGCTGTTAATGAATTATCACCTGAGGTTATGAATTATGTGTAATGTGGATGTGCAGTTTGATTTCTAGTCAAACAGGTTTGTACAATGCATATACAGGATGTGCAGTTTTAATACCCAGTCTCTACAAATGCATATAGGTCAATAGGTGTATCAATAGGTCAATAGGTGTATCAATAGGTCTATAGGTGTATCAACAGGTGTATGTGAAGTTACTGAACATGGTTATGGCAGTTACATGATCATAGTTGATGATAGTTATATGTGCAGTTAATGAACATGGTTATGGCACCACAGCAGGTATGCTTAATCAGTGGTTAATAGTGGTTACTGAACATGGTTATGGCACCACAGCAGGTATGCTTAATCAGTGGTTACTGAACATGGTTATGGCACCACAGCAGGTATGCTTAATCAGTGGTTACTGAACATGGTTATGGCACCACAGCAGGTATGCTTAATCAGTTACATGATCATAGTTGATGATAGTCTGGTTAATAGTCAAAATGTGCAGCAGTGGTTTAATCACACCACAGCAGGTATGCTTAATCAGTGGTTAATAGTCACCACAGCAGGTATGCAACATGTATGCTTGAGTATAAAACACATTGCAGCAGGTAAGCAGGTATGCAACAGGTATGCAACAGGTATGCTTGAGGTATGCTTGATGATTTAAGAAATAAAACAAAATAACTGTGAATTGATTCAGAATTAGGTGTTTATATGATCAAAATCAGATTACATGTGAATTGATTCAGAATTAGGTTTCAGATTATAGAACAGTTCAAGATTTTTGATTATAGAATCATAGATCAGGTTTTTGATTTTGGCGGGAAGGTTTTTGGAAGTTGCAGGGGGTAATGTTGTATCTTAATTCAAAGTACAGGGGGTAATAACAAAGGACAAATTAGTAATTTACCAATGGGGGGTAATTGTGCGACTTAACAGAAATGTTGGGGGGTAAAATGGAAGGGTAATATAGTCATTTCAACTAAAAGTCAACAGATCTGTCATTGACTTTGAAGCCGGGGGGTAATTATGCGACATAAGAGTTAACAGTAGGGGGTAATTTTGCATTTATTTCCTTAGGGGGGGTAAGAGTGCCAATGGCCCCTAACCTCAGGGGGTAAAATTGCAATTTACTCAAGCTTAATTAAAGACCCGTTAGGATTCTAATAGGTTATTAAAAACCTTCATTCCAGAATAGGAGCCCAGTAAAAGCTACGTGCACTTGCTGTATTTGATTTATACTTTGCTCAGGTAAATACTCTTAACTTATTTTCCCTATACGGGCTTGGGATACGGTACTATAAAAGTACCGCTTGGTTGGGTGTGTAGTCATTTAAATCGGATTGTGATTGATGTATTTACATAACTCGTTTTAATCTGTATTATTTGGTGTATGGCCTTTGGGGGTTAAATGACCATGTCCCGGATATCCTTGGCATCATTCAAAGAAATGGCCACGACCTAAGCACGGGGTGTAGGCGTACACCTGACAGTTGCATATGTAAAAACTGGTAGTCCACTTAAAGGAATCAACCTTGTGGGTATTATACCTGTAGCGTGTCAGTTAATCTAGACCGGCCCTACAAACCGGCCCTAATGGACGACAAATAAGTAAAACTGTATACAAGATTATTTTTAAATAATTGTCCCAAGTTATAAAAAAATAAAAAAATATTTTTGCCTAAGTGCATTCAAATCAATTTTCAAACTCTTTTCAAAATGAGTCAGTTAAGTTGTATTTACCAGTGTAAACTGACGTATTTTCCAAAAAGGCTAAGTGCAGGTACTATAAGTAATAGGCTGGATATTCCAGGCATCAATAATCAAGTCTCGCAAGCTCTAGATGTTAAAGTCTGTTGAACAATTTCCTTTTTATTTCGATCCGCCTGTGGATCTGTTTCAACTATTTTGTGATACTTAATATTACAATTTATTCAGTTGAAATAAATCTATCTTTTGCTTCCGCTGTGCATTTAAAATTTGTGTTGTTTGACTATGATGATATAAACTACGTCACGATACTCCCCACCGGGCCCACCGGTAATACGTGGAAATATCGGGGTGTGACACAAATACTCTTTCGCATCACCAGGAAATAATGAAAGCAATCGATCGTTAATTTCATGAACTACCTCATTTTTGGGTGCTAGAATTGCTCGCTCCAAAAAAATCCAGGAATCCTAAATTGTTCGATAATTGAAGGATATACGAAGTCAATTAAACTTTGTATCGGGTCACAAAATCGATGATTAGTAGATCATCTGGTATCTCTATAATTGCTTCACCATCATTATCATCTCCAACGTTTCCTTCACCAATATCAATAAGCCATTTTGCAAATTCTCTTATAGACTCCATATTTGAACTTTCAGCTCCAATAGTCAGACGCATGTTTTTAGTCAGCCGTAACAGTCTGCATTTTGACCATATATATGAAGAGCTTAAAGATGCAATAACAATTTCTTGTCTAGTACCATTAGGAATAACAGGTAGGATTTGTCTAAAGTCACAACCAAATACAATAACTTTACCTCCAAAAGGAATATCCGAACGAATACTCCTACCTTCCGAAAATACGTCGGTCATCGTCCTATCTAAAGCTTCAAAGGCATGTTTGTGTACCATCGGTGCTTCGTCCCATATGATAATAAAGGATGGTATAATATTTTATTCACTAATACTTATTCACTAATATTTTATTCACAAAATATGCAAAGTAGGAAAAAAAAAGAGAGAACGTCAATTTTAAATTACCATTTTGCATATTTTGAATTTCAAAAGTTATTGATATTATCAGTAATTACTGATTTGATTTGCAAGCAATTGTCATCATGACTTTTCTAATTTTTATTTTAACTTTAATTAAGAGATAATAACCGTCAATTTGAAATTCCCATTTTGCATATTTTCAATGTCCAAAGTTCAAGAAATTAGCATTAATTACTAATTTGATTTGCAACAAATTGTCATCAAGATTTTTTTTTATTTTAACTTTAATTTTTATCATGAAAACAATGTTGGAAGAACTCTTATCTCATTGGAATGTAACGATTAGGTAAAATGGTAATTTCATTGTAATTCTAGTTTTCATTTGATAATTTCATTCTATCACTAATTAACCACATCAACAATAAGAATGTAAGCAGTGGTTGTTTTTTAGGGAAACCACTGATGGTCAATATCAGTGGATGACTTTTAACAATCAGATGTTTGAACCAAAACAGTGGTTGTAACAGACTTTTAAGGATTAATGAAAACTATCATTTTTAACTATTTTGAAGAGTGTTAAAATATGAGAAGACAATGGATCTGGTTAAACATCTGTTTAGACTTAAACAGATGTTGGGGCTTAAACATATGTTTGGCCTTCTATATCAGTTGCTTGGACTTAAACAGATATTTGACCTTAAACAGATGTTTGGCCATAAACAGATGTTTGGCCATAAACAAATGTTTGGCCTTAAACAAATGTTTAACCTTAAACAGATGTTTGACCTTAAACAGATGTTTGACCTTAAACAGATGTTTGCCCATAAACAGATGTTTGGCCTTAAACCAAACATATGTTTAAGGTCAACATCTGTTTGAGTTTTGGTCAACATCTCATTTAGTATTAAACAGAAATTTGAATAACTCAATCAGTGGTTTGAACATCTGTTTGACTTTTGGTCAACAGTTGGATGGAAACCCATGTTAGATTGAACATTGTTTTGAAGAGGAAAACAGTGCTAAAATATGAGAAGACAGTGGATCTGGTTAAACATCTGTTTGACTTTTGGTCAACATCTGTTTAACTTTTGGTCAACACTTGTTTGCAAAAAAAAGACCAATTTCAGGAATACTATACCTAAACAATCAAAAAAGACCAATTACATATAAACACTGTTGTGATAAACACTATTACATATAAACACTAAGGTGATATGACATCTAACAACCTAACAGACTATCAAACATTGATGTGATAAATACTGTTACATATAAACACTGTTAACATAAAAAAAGGTAGAATATATGCTGTTGATGCTGAACCACTGTTGTTGTTGGGCAGTGGTTCACCTTTGGTTGATCAGGCCTTTGGTTCATCAGTGCTTGTCTTCAACAGGGGTTTGCTCTTTATCAGTGCTTTGGTCTTCAACAGTGGATAATCTTCATCAATCTTTGTGTACAACAGTCTTTATATCCAACAGTTGTTAGGCAGATCAGTGCTTTGCCTTATTAACTTGTTATAACCACTGTCATTGGAGGAAATTTAGATGGGCAGTGCTTATTGTGGATCAACTATTGGGATCCCGTTTTGGCTTTCCATATCATTTGTTCTTCAGGATCTGATCACCTGGTCCAACACATTATAAATTACAAATAATTAGCTAATAGACAGCACACATTTAGCATCCTAAATCATTAAGAACCTTAACAATTTGACCATATGATTTAATCGTGTGATTAACAAAACTCCGTTTAATTGCTGAAATTCAGACGACGGGTGATCTGCAAGTGATTACAAATGAATCAATGCATCAATAAACGGTAAATCAAAATGTTACGAATACCAAAAAATAAATCAGACCAAATGAGGTTACCTTGGTGTTGTGCAATGAAGAAGGAAGAAGATGATGCGACAATTATATGGCAAAAGAAGAGATTTAAACTATATTATGACTCAAAAAAGTCACATATTTTACTTTATGCAATTGCTCTACACCAAACATAAAACATGGAGGCATGTGAAATCACCTTGATGTCAATGACAACAGCACCTTCTTAAAAACAAAGTAAAATTGATTGTAAGAATAAAACATTCAATGACTTACAGTACATGGGTCCGACTGATCTCAATCATGCACTAAAATTCCTCTACTCATCTGAGATTGTCTTCCGCTCCACCATCTTAATTCGTCTCTCTCTAACTTCAATTGTAAATAAAAGGGAAAAAATCAAATACATGACTAAAACAACATCATTGAAAGTGGGACTGTAAATGAGTACCATACCGAATAACAAAAAGCGATGAAGCCTGAACTTTTGGGCTGGTATCACTATCAACAGACCTGAAAACAAAATCAGTTTCTAAACAATGACTTCATGAAACTGAAAATCCTTAAAGTAAACACAAATTAAGTAACAACCAACCTTAATTCACAAGCCTGCAAATATAAAGTTGCCAGATGAATAATGAAGTGGAACTTGCTGCAAGAATAATAAAGTGTGAAAACAATCTCAAAAACTCCTCTGTAACTGAGTAGTAAAGCTACTCAATTTAGTTAATTGCATAAACAATCCAACAATGAATTTGCCGTCCTTCTCCTTCTTCACATTTCCATCTCCTCAACAGCCGTCCGGCAGAGGTTACTTCTAATCAACAAAGTCTATAAAATAATAATAATAATAATAATAAGCATAAAATCTATATATTCTTCTTGGATTGCTAGAATAATAGTGTGAAAGATGGAATAAAAACAGAGGATCAAGAAACATAAGAGCATCCAACATTACTAACATGGGTGAATAAACCAACAAAACAGATTGTGAAAAACAAAAACTACAAACATATCAAAATCAATCTACTCGTAATCACATGGTACAACAATGCAAGCATCTGAATAAACAATAACAAATCAAAGACAAAATCAAAAGCTACAAACAGAGTTATTCATATATATATATATATATATATACACACACAATAATAAAAACATTATTACAACATACCACTGTCACCGATTAACAGGAGCTTGATAAGGTAATCATAATCCGCTCAAGCCCTAGCAGGGGGAGCAGCCATGTCTAACAATTATTAATCAAATTGTGCGATAAGAAACCCTAGGAGTGCTTCTTCTTCTTCTGAGTGTACCAAAGGGTTCATCGTGTTCAGAATGAGAAAATAGATAAAACCAAATAAAATTTATGAATGAGAAAATAGATCTTACATGAATATTTTGTTTTTCAACTACTCGACGGTACATGATTTAGGGTTTCAAACGCAGATGTGTCCAAGAGAAGTAACCTCTGTCGGACGGTTGTTGAGGAGATGGAAATGTGAAGGAGAAATATGAACATCAGAAAGAAAGGGGATCCTGTATGTAAGCGTGAAGGAGAAGAATGAAGTAGCGGATGAAAGCTTTGGTATTTAGGGTTTGTCAAAAAGTGAAAATAAAGGGGATGGAACCTTGGGCGGGAAAATGGCAAAAATGATGCCCTAATCTACTGACACGTGGCCCAAATAACTTTTATTTATTATATATAATAGATTACGAAAATAATTTGATTGATTGAAGCCTTAGAAGAACTCTATATAATAATTTTAAAAATAAGATTCTAACTTAATTACATTCTTTTGAACGACTAATTTCATTTAATCCCTGTCGTCTGTGAGACTTGAACCCAAGACTTCCCCCTCCCAAACTCAGGTGTTTAAAAGACTTTGTTTTTATCAATGGACCACCATCCCATTAGTTCTAAGTTAATTACATGATAGTCCATATGGTATATTTATATTAGAGAAAAATGCACGGATAGTCCCTGTGGTTTGCCCTTTTTTCACCTTTAGTCCCTAACTTTCTAAAATTACAACTATAGTCCCCAACTTTTGCAATTTTGTTCCCGAATAGTCCCTAGGCCTAACATCAATTACTTTTCACAGTTAAGATGGTGTGAAATGACAAAAATACCCTTACTAAAAAAAACAAAATAACTTAACCTATTTAATAGATTTATTTATATGTGGGACCCACTCATTTATAAAAACAAAAAAACAACCCCACCCCACCTTCATCTCTCTTTCTTATTTCTTATCCTCCCCTGCACTTCCATCTACCCCACCTTCTTCTTCAATCTGCCATACACATACACTAATCTGCTATCAAAACGACACTCCAACTTCGATTCTCTTTAATCAGTCGCTCATAAACAAACAAAGCGATAACATTACCTAGTAGATGTTTTTTACACATAACCCGCTTGCAGAAAATTGCGTTTTATATCATCAAGCATCACCTGTTTTACAGAGAGTGCTTGATCATAGGCACGGTTGATTTCATATTTGGAGATGGTGGAGGTGGTGCTTGATCACCGTCCGCTGGCGGCGTGCCGCCGGCACGGCCGGCAACCCTTTCTCTCCCGTGTCTCTCTCTCTCCACCGAGTCTCTCTCGTCAATCCTTCCACAAATCTCTTTGTTTCATGATATTGTTGTTAAAGTGGAGATCTCTCGAGTCTTGAATTTGCTCATACTGTGAAGATTCGAAAAAAAAATTGTTGAATTTGCAGTGTGGTGGGTGAGTAATGTTGCAGGTGTGGGTGTGGTAGGCCGGAGAAGATGGCGGAGCTGGCCGGAATCCTCGGTCTCCAGTCGTCGGAGCCGAATCAGATAGAGACGAGGGGTGTGGGTGTATGGGGGTGGGTGTTTGACTGGTAAGATAGACGATCGCCTACAAGCTGGAGGTGCACCGGTCACCGGGTTAAGAAAAACGAGATGGTGGTGAAGGGTGGTGAGGGTGGGGAAAATGAGGTGGTGGTGGTGGTTTGATCTTGCAGACAAAAACGAGAAAAAGGAAGAGAGAAAGGGGAGATGGGCTAGGGGTGGGTAGGGGTAGGATAAGAGTGGCTCTATTTTTTAATAACAACGGCATTTTAGTAATTTCACACCCACTTAACTGAAAAAACTAACCTCCATCCGTGCCAGGGACTATCCGGGAACGAAAATTGAAAAGTTGGGGACTATAGAAGTAATTTTAGAAAGTTAGGAACTAAAGGTGAAAAATGCTAAACCACAGGGACTATCCGGGCATTTAACTCTTTATATTATATAGTTTTAGTCCCTAGACTTAAGAAATTACACCAGTGGCGGACCTAGAGTGATAGAAGGGGTAACCTCTGTTGCCCCTTGATGCTCTGGTGACGCTCCGACGGTAGCGTAAATTTTGAAAAAATTTGACGTTTATTCGATTTCGCTACCCCTTTTTTATTGAAACATTACTCCTATGCGGATTTTCTAGATCCGCCACTGAATTACACATGATGAACTATTTGTAAATGTAACATTGTAACACATGTAGTCCTTTATATTTTTCTTTTGCGTGTTCATTGTGAATCGGTTATTCTGCTGCGCCACTTAAGACCCAACAAGTGGTAGCAGAGCTTCGGCTCGTAGGATTCACGTAAAGTTTCGCAATCTGGTATATTACGTTCGAAGATCGGTCTCGTTTTGCCGTTTGCATTGTGGACATTTCCGTGTTCGTTTTCTTTTTTCCTTTGCGTTTCACTAGAAAAGTATGAAAACTAAAAGTCAAAGCGGTGCCCACGTGAAGGTAGAAAATAAAAAGTGTGTCACAGTTTTCGTTAAGAATTGTAATTCTTGGTGAACTAATTCAACGAAGGTGTCAATTTATTACATACCTTTTTATGGTTAATTGGATAAAAAGAAAAAGGAAGCCCTCCGTTTTTCTGTATATTGCGATTAGGTTATCTAAATTTCCTCCAATGATAGTGGTTATAACAAGTTGACACGTCCTATAATATGTTGACACCTCGGAAATTCACGTCCTATAATATGTTGACACGTGTCATAAAGTTTAAACGTGTGAAAGAAATATTATGGAAGGACTAAAGTTGACAAATGTGGAAAGTATGTAAATACACGTATTCTAAGTGTCAACTGTGAATAAATATATTGTATTTTAACCATACACGATGCTCATACCTTCAAACGAATAAATCATGGATCATACGAAGCTAAAAGTGAGTGATTTCAAACTACAGGGACCAATTGTGTCAACATGTTTAATTTATACCTCTGAGTGACCTTTTGACAAACCCGAAGCTTTGTAAATATTAAATATGCTCACGAGAATACACGATTTAAATTTCGTAAAGTTTCGTTAACGTATGAGAAAGTTATGATCAAATTCGTGTGCGAACGGTTAAAGCGTAAACGTGGAATGTTAGGACTTTTCGGGTGACAACGAAGTTACCGGGGGGCCTAACAAAGTGGGTATATATTTTAAAGCCTTTCTAGATTAATATAGAGGGTTTACAATGCAAGAAAAACAAGTTCCCGATCAAATTTTGAAGAGCCAAGGATCAAATCGCAAAATATCACAAAAGCTGATCAGGAGGGCCTAGCGCGACGCGAGGGGGGTCCTAGCGTCACGCTAGGGGTGCCCAGCTCCGGAAATTTTGGGTCTTGCCTGCTGAGTGCAATCTGATCGATCCCCATCTGATTTTCCACATCCCTTGGCCCCTAAAACACCTCCTAAACCTCTAGGACACATGTTGGAAGCTTGTGGTGTGTCCTAGACCTTGTTGTCAACATGTTGTGGTGATTGAACTTGCTATATAAGGGCCTTCATGTTACCAACATTTCTCACACCTTCTTCTGCATTGTTTGATCATTTCTGGAGCTCTCAAGCATGTCCATTTGATCTTATCTCGTGCATAGGACTCTTGTAAGTCTTCTAGTTCTTCTTTGTTTGAGTTTAGCTTGTTTAATTAGCTAAAAGTCAAACCGTCGTAATTACGGTTTGACTTCGAGATTAGTCAATAATGGCTCAGTCATATCTCGAATTAAAAGTAGTTATGAGTTGGTATTTATGTGGGTAATAAAACCTCAAAAGGGTTTCCCCTGATCACCACTCTAACCAGGTCTAATGTCGGGTCAAACTTTTAATTAAAAAGTCAACATAATGCTTAAAATGTCATTTATGCATATTTAGCTATCTAGAACATATATAACCTGTTTGATCATTGTTATAACTTAGTAATTAGTGTAATAACATGTCCAAACCTGTTCAACCCAATTATTTCCTGTTTAGACCCGGTTCGGAACCGAAAGTCACATAGTTTGACTTTCACTTTGACTTTCAGTTCTGACCCGTTTAGGCATATTTTAGAAATGCCTCAGAGCTTTAATTGGACTAGGATACATGTTAGAACAACCCCCTGTGATTATACACCTTGGTTCACTAGTTATCCAATTAATATGCATGTTTCCGTTAATTGCTCATATGTTGACCGTTATGCCCTTATTACCTTAAAACGTGATTTATGAAAATGTAAAAGTGTAGAAACCTTTGTTACTGATATATAGACTTGCATGCAAAGTTTGACATCAGTTTGACTTATAGATTAAGAGTTATGCTCATTATCGCAAAACTAATGCTTTATGTTAACATAATGGCGTAATTAGCGTATAGCCTAGTTAAACATACTTTTTGGTATCAAATCTTTTACCCACTGATATGATATATTATTTTGGGATTTTTAAAGATTTTTAATTAATTTTAGGCTGAGCATAACTCGTAGTCGTAGGCTTAATCCGGTAATTGTCGTTTTACCCTTACGGGCCATAAAATGAGTTTTACACATCTAAATGATTCCAAACCTTTTGCTACTGATTAGTTATGGACATCTAAATCATTTACACATCTAAATGATAAATAAATTATTTTAAGCCTTATGGAAATATAAAAATATCAGATTTAAGTATCGAACCCGGTAATGGCCTTTAATCGCCTTATTTAGCATTTTTAGCGCATGGTATGTTTTAAAATCATATTGGACATACCCGGGTTGATACCTACTGATATAAGAGGAAAATTATAATAATTTAACAGTAAGCAAAGGTTGATAAACTCAGACTTCAGTTTTGAGCTTGTCGGCTTATGTGAAATTACCAAAATACCCCTACGAGGCCTAGCTTGGTTAAAAATGATAAGTTTCACATACATGCTTTAACCTACTGATGTAACTTAGCAAATTGAGTATATTTGCTGATTACATCAGACCTGTAACTCAGATTATCACTTAAACCCTTTTATAAACTTTTAAATGACCAAACTACCCCTACGGGGCCTAGTTTGGGTTTAAACACATTTCGGGCATAACGAAAGACACCTTACTGATGTCACAACATATTTGAGACATAATTAACTTAGGGAACCTGTATATAGCTCTCATGACTACCCGTCACGCTTATTACGCGTACGGTTCGGTTTATGTAACAAGTTTACATAAATTAGCCGAAACGGGTCAAACCTTAACGGTTTTATCTAAAAATCCAGAATGTGAATAATAAACCCATATTAAACAAGTCTCCAAACTTGTCGGGTCTGAATCACATTCTATCCGGTCCTCGCTTAATCATGCGTACGAACCGTATCTTGAAACTAGCCGGTCTAAGCTTAAGCTTAATAAAAGACCCGTTAGAATTCTAATAGGTTATATTAAACCTTCGTTCCAGATTAGGAGAACCAGTAAAAGATACTTGCCATTCTGCTTATTGTGATTTATACCAGTGTAAACTGACGTATTTTCCCAAAAAGACTGAATGCAGGTACTAAACGAAATTTGGCTGGATTGTCTCCTAAGCATCAATAAAAGTCTCGCAAGCTTAGGATGCCAGAAGTCTGTTGAACCATAAATGTTATTTTGTTTCGATCCGTTCTGTGGATAAACACCGGATATTGTGACTTTGATTACAATAAATAAATTCGGTTGTATCTTATTTTTAAATTGCTTCCGCTGTGCATTATTATATTGTGTTGTTTGACTATTACGTTGCCAACCACGTCACGATACTCCCCCACCGGGCCCACCGGTGACACGTGGAAATCGGGGTGTGACAGGTTGGTATCAGAGCCAACACTGAGTGAATTAAACACTAGCCTTTTGTGTTTAATCTCAGTTACACAATTGCACATATCTAAACCTT
The DNA here is from genome assembly GCA_030545235.1 of Helianthus tuberosus. Lineage (NCBI taxonomy): Eukaryota > Viridiplantae > Streptophyta > Magnoliopsida > Asterales > Asteraceae > Helianthus > Helianthus tuberosus. The sequence goes on along the minus strand of CM060377.1, from coordinate 22,115,265 downwards.
CGAGTCTAGACTTATAACCTAGGACAAAAATTCCACCTTATTCGGTTTTTGTTTTGTCCTTTAAATTTTATATTTTGTTATTGTTATCTTATGCTTTATTAACAGGAATATCAAAATGCCTCCAAGATTTTTCCGGACACGGGGACGAGGACGAGGAAAGGGACCAGTTAAAGCCCCCAACGATCATGAAGCTGGACCTTCACGAAGGCGAGCTCCATCCAACACCGAGAGTGACGACCCTCGGGAAAACCAAAGAAACCAGTACGAGCCGGCCAGACGGTCGGTTTCGCATACTTCAACACCTCCTGCTCTTAATCCTTTTGAACCCAATAACCCTCAACCGTCCTATATACCACTGCAGAGATCCCTATCTCTATATACCATATACGAGTGGCATGGGATACAACCCGTTTGAACCCCCAACGCATCACGACTATGGGTACGCGGAGGCTGATCCGTACATGTTAGCAGCAAACTACAACACCCAAGGACCCTATGGGGATCCATGGGGGGTGAGTTACCCGACACAGGGATACGCGATACCTCCTAGACCCATCATCCGGACTCAATCGCAGCCACCTAGATTCTCACCACCCGAACATAAAGAACTCCTGCAAAGGATAAATCAAGTTGAACGGGTAGTTCACGAAGACCGCAGGGAGAGGCAAACATTCTTCTAGGGATTAGTGGGATTGATCAAGGGGAAGAACAAGAAGGATCGTTGAATCTTTCCACAAGTTATTTTCTCCTGTATTTACTGTTGAGCCCCTGCGTGGGTATATTTGGTATGTTGCTTTGAGCCCCTGCGTGGGCATGCTTGTTTATTTGAACCCCTACGTGGGTGTATTGTTAGTGTGAGTCCCTGCGTGGACTATTATATTATGTAGTCCCTACGTGGACATGTGTGATATTTGGCCCCTGCGTGGGCATGTGTGTTATTTAACCCTTACATGGGTAAATTTGTAATTTGAAAGACCCGTTTAGGGCAAGTGTGTAATGCTTTGAATAAATAAATGGAATGGTTGTTTTTTTTTTTTATAAATTTCAAGATTGCCAATTATGCATATATATACTTTATGGATGAAATAAATAAATTAAAAGCATTCCTTTTAAATTAATCTGCTTATGTAATTATTTAATTAAGGATCTTAAAGTGTGAAACCTAGCCTCGTGTCAAATATAAGACCGGGCCAAAATGGTAAGACCTGTTTAAAAGATTCAAATTCCTATTAACATCTTAAAACATGTTAACACTCCTGGCAGAAGTGATTCGTTAAAATCACATGTCGTTCTTATATGTATAAGGATTCTTTAGAAGATTCCAAACCCAGTTATATGATCTCTGAATCATGGGTTAAGATCATCAATTAAGATGATCATATTTTACCATACGTAGTATCATGATGCCTACGGGCCCAGCTCACTTCCATATGAGTTAATAGACAGTGGTAGCTATGACTCCCTGTCTGATAAGGGTAATGAACTAGGTTCAAACCTTAAAAGTCTTGATTCTCTGAAATCACAGCTTATAATTTAAATTGTCCATGTGACCAAGCCTTATGTGCTAATATATATTGTTATTGCTTATGTTTAGGATAAATTTTAATTGAAATCCTAAATTAAATGCGATTAATAAGTTAACCTCATATGGTCTCTGTTTACCATGGTTAACGAGTTACCCTAAGGGGTAATTCCATAATAAACTCCCAAATAAAATATTGACCTTGTTTTCTGCAACAGTTCAATTCAAATGGCTGAATCAAATGAAGTGAATAGCCATCCAGTGGAGCCAAATGAGAAAGCCCAGATTACGTTAACGGGTGCCGAATTAAAAGCAATCATAGACGGCGCTGTTACACAGGCTTTGGATAGGCAGTATGAGGAATACAGTGGTACTCGGAGTAGGACCCACTCTGCATCACATTCAAAGCCCAGGACACATTCTGAGGCTCATAACAAGCCTCCTCCCAAAAAGAATGGACCCAAGAAAGACGGTGATGACCGTCAGTCCACCAACAATCAAAGTGTCCCATCTCAGCAATTGGTACTGCATCAGGGACCCCGTAACAAGGGTTGCACTTATAAGTACTTCGTGTCTTGTAAACCCAGGGATTTTACTGGGGAAAAGGGGGCCGTCGACTGTATGACTTGGCTGGACGACTGTATGACTTGGCTGGACGAAATGGACACGGTGGTGGATATCAGCGGGTGCGCTGAAAGGGATATAGTTAAGTTTGTGTCACAGTCCTTCAAGGGTGAAGCATTGGCATGGTGGAGATCTCTGATGGAGGCCTCCGAAAAGATCCCGTGGTATAGTATGACGTGGGATCAATTCATTGCCCGGATCAAGGAAAATTTCTGCCCTCAACATGAGGTGGAAAAGATAGAATCTGACTTTCTATCGTTGGTGATGAAGAACCTCGACTGTCAAGCTTACCTGACAAGCTTCAATACGCTGTCCCGGTTGGTTCCCTACCTGGTAACCCCGGAGCCAAAGAGAATCGCTCGCTTTATTGGTGGTTTAGAACCCGAGATCAAGGCCAGTGTAAAAGCTTCTCGGCCAGTTACCTTCAGGTCTGTGACTGACCTTTCCTTATCCCTCACTCTAGGTGCGGTCCGACAGAGATCGCTGAGGAATAAGGAGGCCGAGAAGAGGAAGCGTGAAGATGATGGTTCGCGAAGGTCGAATAAGAAACACCGTGGGAACGGTGATAACAAGAATGGATCTGAGTCAAGGAAGGATGGGCGTAAGTCTGATGAGAAGCCCAAGTGTAAAATTTGCAAGAAGCAGCACAATGGAAAGTGCAGACTGGAGTCGAGCTCTCAGACTCAGTCAAAATCCTTTGCTTGTGGAATTTGCAAGTCCACGGATCATAAAACCCTGGATTGCAAAAAGATAAAAGACGCAACGTATTACCGTTGCAATGAGAAGGGGCACATCAAGACCAACTGCCCGAAATACAACAAGAAGCCTGAGGAGGCTAAGAAGACTAATGCCAGAGTCTTCAGAATGGACGCGAAAGAAGCTGTGCAGGACGATAATGTCATAACAGGTACATTCCTTGTAAATGATGTCTTTGCAAGAGTACTTTTTGATTCAGGCGCAGATAAGTCTTTCGTAGATCATAAGTTTTGTAAATTGTTGAAATTACCTGTCAAAACCCTAAGCGTAAACTATGAGGTAGAGTTAGCAGATGGTACCATAGAAACCGTCTCTACTGTGTTAGATGGATGTGCTATATCCATTAAGAACCATTCTTTTCCTCTATCTCTACTTCCGTTCAAATTGGCTGGTTTTGACATTGTTCTGGGTATGGACTGGTTATCTCATAACCAAGCCCAAATTGTCTGCAACCAGAAACATGTGGTAATATAGACTCCGTCTGGTGAATCACTTACCATTCGGGGAGATACCCAGTATGGGCTGCCTGAGCAGGTGTCTATGCTCAAGGCTTCCAAGTGTTTGAAGAAGGGATGTGTCATTTACATGGCACAGGTGATTATTGATGAGCCCAAACCGAAGTTAGAAGACATCCCTGTCATCTCTGAATACCCAGAAGTGTTTCATGAAGATCTACATGGTTTACCACCAGATAGACAAGTTGAATTTAGGATCGATATCATCCCAGGAGCGGCACCAGTTGCTAGAGCACCATACAGATTGGCACCCACCGAAATGAAGGAGTTGCGGACGCAGCTAGATGAATTGCTGGCTAAGGGTTTCATTCGACCTAGTTCATCTCCTTGGGGAGCGCCAATCTTGTTTGTCAAGAAGAAGGATGGGTCGATGCGTCTGTGCATCGACTATCGTGAGCTCAATAAAGTCACGATCAAGAATAGATATCCATTGCCCAGGATCGACGATTTGTTCGATCAGCTTCAAGGGGCAAGTTACTTCTCGAAGATTGATTTGAGGTCAGGCTACCATCAGTTGAAGGTTAAGGATGAAGACGTTCACAAGACTGCATTCAGGACTCGTTACGGTCACTACGAGTTCCTAGTGATGCCTTTTGGGCTCACTAATGCACCAGCCGCGTTCATGGATCTCATGAATCGCGTCTGCAAGCCTTACTTAGATAAATTTGTTATCGTCTTCATCGATGACATCCTTATTTATTCTAAGAATCAAGCTGACCACGAGAAACACCTTCGTTGTATTCTCAAACTTCTACGTCAGGAGAAGCTCTACGCCAAATTCTCTAAGTGTGAATTTTGGCTACGAGAAGTCCAATTCCTTGGACACGTGGTGAGTGAGCGTGGTATCCAGGTGGATCCCGCTAAAGTTGAAGCTGTTATGAATTGGCAAGAGCCAAAGACGCCTACGGAGATTCGTAGCTTCCTGGGATTGGCAGGATACTACAGGCGTTTCATTGAAAAATTTTCAAGGATTGCTGCACCCCTAACTTCCTTGACCAAGAAGAAAGTAAAGTTCGTTTGGGGCCCTAAGCAGCAAGAGTCCTTCGATGTTTTGAAACAAAAGTTGAGCAACGCTCCTGTGCTTACCTTACCTGAAGGCGTTGAAGAATTTGTAGTTTATTGTGATGCATCACACACTGGCATGGGGTGTGTGCTTATGCAGAAAGGCAAGGTGATTGCCTATGCATCACGACAGTTAAAGGTGCACGAAAAGAATTACACCACCCATGACTTGGAATTGGGTGCCGTTGTGTTCGCACTAAAACTGTGGAGGCATTATCTATATGGAATCAAGTTTGTGATCTATTCTGATCACAAGAGCCTCCAGCATCTGTTTAATCAGAAGGAATTAAATATGAGGCAACGCCGTTGGATGGAAACTTTAAATGATTATGATTGTGAAATCAAATACCATCCCGGCAAAGCGAATGTAGTCGCTGACGCCTTGAGCAGAAAGGAAAGGGTTAAACCCATTCGAATCAATGCCAAGCGCATGGAAATAAAGAACAGTTTGATAGAAAGGGTGTTAGCTGCACAGAAGGAAGCTGTGTTGGAAGCTAACTATCCTAATGAAAAGTTAGGAGTAACTGAGGAGCAGTTAACTCTTAGCAAGGACGGAATTCTGCGATTAAATGGACGAATATGGGTTCCAATTTTTGGAGGACTTCGTGATGTAATCCTCCAAGAAGCCCACAGTTCCAAATACTCCGTTCATCCTGGAGCCGATAAGATGTACCAGGATCTAAAGGCAAATTATTGGTGGATAGGCTTGAAAAAGTCTGTAGCCGCCCATGTAGCAAAATGCTTGACATGTGCGCAAGTCAAAGCCGAGCATCAGAAACCGTCAGGTTTGCTACAACAGCCTGAACTTCCTACGTGGAAGTGGGAAATGGTAACTATGGATTTTATAACCAAGTTACCCAAGACGAGGAAAGGAAATGATACGATATGGGTTATAGTTGACCGACTGACTAAGTCAGCTCATTTCTTACCCATCAAGGAGACTTATAGCTCCGATATGTTAGCCCAGTTATACGTTGATAAGATTGTAGCCCTACACGGCATACCTGTAGCTATTATCTCTGACCGGGATACTAGGTACACGTCACATTTTTGGAAGAGCTTCCAGCAATCTTTGGGCACACGTTTGAACTTCAGTACGGCTTACCATCCTCAGACTGACGGTCAGAGTGAGCGTACTATTCAAACGTTGGAAGACATGCTGCGTGCATGTGCGATCGATTTAGGAGGTAGTTGGGATAAGAACCTACCATTGATCGAATTCTCCTACAACAATAGCTACCATACCAGCATAAAGGCTGCGCCTTTTGAGGCATTATACGGTAGAAAGTGTAGATCGCCAGTTTGTTGGGCGGAAGTTGGAGAAGTCCAGTTATCAGGACCAGAGATCGTGTTCGAAACGACGGACAAGATTGTCCAAATTCGTAACAATCTCCAAGCCGCCCGGAATAGGCAGAAGAGTTACGCTGATCCAAGTCGTAAGGATTTTCACTTCGAAGTAGGTGACAAAGTCCTACTTAAAGTGTCACCCTGGAAAGGAGTGATGCGATTTGGTAGGAAAGGCAAACTAAGCCCGAGATACATAGGACCTTTCGAAGTTATCGAACGTGTCGGGTCAGTTGCCTATAAGTTGAACTTACCAGAAGAGCTCAGTGGAATTCACAATGTGTTCCACATCTACAATCTAAAGAAATGTTCCGCTGACGAATCACATGTCATGCCACATACAGATGTGCAGATAGACGCGAGCTTAAAATTTGTTGAAAAACCTTTGTCGATTGAAGATCGACAGGTAAGGAAACTTCGAAGGAAGCATATACCTTTTGTAAAGGTCAAATGGGATGCCCGTAGAGGTCCCGAATACACGTGGGAGGTTGAATCCACGATGAAAGAAAAGTACCCTTACTTATTTCAGTAAATCTCGAGTCGAGATTTATTTTAAGGGGGTGAGGATGTAACACCTCGGAAATTCACGTCCTATAATATGTTGACACGTGTCATAAAGTTTAAACGTGTGAAAGAAATATTATGGAAGGACTAAAGTTGACAAATGTGGAAAGTATGTAAATACACGTATTCTAAGTGTCAACTGTGAATAAATATATTGTATTTTAACCATACACGATGCTCATACCTTCAAACGAATAAATCATGGATCATACGAAGCTAAAAGTGAGTGATTTCAAACTACAGGGACCAATTGTGTCAACATGTTTAATTTATACCTCTGAGTGACTTTTTGACAAACCCGAAGCTTTGTAAATATTAAATATGCTCACGAGAATACACGATTTAAATTTCGTAAAGTTTCGTTAACGTATGAGAAAGTTATGATCAAATTCGTGTGCGAACGGTTAAAGCGTAAACGTGGAATGTTAGGACTTTTCGGGTGACAACGAAGTTACCGGGGGGCCTAACAAAGTGGGTATATATTTTAAAGCCTTTCTAGATTAATATAGAGGGTTTACAATGCAAGAAAAACAAGTTCCCGATCAAATTTTGAAGAGCCAAGGATCAAATCGCAAAATATCACAAAAGCTGATCAGGAGGGCCTAGCGCGACGCGAGGGGGGTCCTAGCGTCACGCTAGGGGTGCCCAGCTCCGGAAATTTTGGGTCTTGCCTGCTGAGTGCAATCTGATCGATCCCCATCTGATTTTCCACATCCCTTGGCCCCTAAAACACCTCCTAAACCTCTAGGACACATGTTGGAAGCTTGTGGTGTGTCCTAGACCTTGTTGTCAACATGTTGTGGTGATTGAACTTGCTATATAAGGGCCTTCATGTTACCAACATTTCTCACACCTTCTTCTGCATTGTTTGATCATTTCTGGAGCTCTCAAGCAGGTCCATTTGATCTTATCTCGTGCATAGGACTCTTGTAAGTCTTCTAGTTCTTCTTTGTTTGAGTTTAGCTTGTTTAATTAGCTAAAAGTCAAACCGTCGTAATTACGGTTTGACTTCGAGATTAGTCAATAATGGCTCAGTCATATCTCGAATTAAAAGTAGTTATGAGTTGGTATTTATGTGGGTAATAAAACCTCAAAAGGGTTTCCCCTGATCACCACTCTAACCAGGTCTAATGTCGGGTCAAACTTTTAATTAAAAAGTCAACATAATGCTTAAAATGTCATTTATGCATAATTAGCTATCTAGAACATATATAACCTGTTTGATCATTGTTATAACTTAGTAATTAGTGTAATAACATGTCCAAACCTGTTCAACCCGACTATTTCCTGTTTAGACCCGGTTCGGAACCGAAAGTCACATAGTTTGACTTTCACTTTGACTTTCAGTTCTGACCCATTTAGGCATATTTTAGAAATGCCTCAGAGCTTTAATTGGACTAGGATACATGTTAGAACAACCCCCTGTGATTATACACCTTGGTTCACTAGTTATCCAATTAATATGCATGTTTCCGTTAATTGCTCATATGTTGACCGTTATGCCCTTATTACCTTAAAACGTGATTTATGAAAATGTAAAAGTGTAGAAACCTTTGTTACTGATATATAGACTTGCATGCAAAGTTTGACATCATTTTGACTTGTAGATTAAGAGTTATGCTCATTATCGCAAAACTAATGCTTTATGTTAACATAATGGCGTAATTAGCGTATAGCCTAGTTAAACATACTTTTTGGTATCAAATATTTTACCCACTGATATGATATATTATTTTGGGATTTTTAAAGATTTTTAATTAATTTTAGGCTGAGCATAACTCGTAGTCGTAGGCTTAATCCGGTAATTGTCGTTTTACCCTTACGGGCCATAAAATGAGTTTTACACATCTAAATGATTCAAACCTTTTGCTACTGATTAGTTATGATAAATAAATTATTTCAAGCCTTATGGAAATATAAAAATATCAGATTTAAGTATCAAACCCGGTAATGGCCTTTAATCGCCTTATTTAGCATTTTTAGCGCATGGTATGTTTTAAAATCATATTGGACATACCTGGGTTGATACCTACTGATATAAGAGGCAAATTATAATAATTTAACAGTAAGCAAAGGTTGATAAACTCAGACTTCAGTTTTGAGCTTGTCGGCTTATGTGAAATTACCAAAATACCCCTACGAGGCCTAGCTTGGTTAAAAATGATAAGTTTCACATACATGCTTTAACCTACTGATGTAACTTAGCAAATTGAGTATATTTTCTGATTACATCAGACCTGTAACTCAGATTATCACTTAAACCCTTTTATAAACTTTTAAATGACCAAACTACCCCTACGGGGCCTAGTTTGGGTTTAAACACATTTCGGGCATAACGAAAGACACCTTACTGATGTCACAACATATTTGAGACATAATTAACTTAGGGAACATGTATATAGCTCTCATGACTACCCGTCACGCTTATTACGCGTACGGTTCGGTTTATGTAACAAGTTTACATAAATTAGCCGAAACGGGTCAAACCTTAACGGTTTTATCTAAAAATCCAGAATGTGAATAATAAACCCATATTAAACAAGTCTCCAAACTTGTCGGGTCTGAATCACATTCTATCCGGTCCTCGCTTAATCATGCGTACGAACCGTATCTTGAAACTAGCCGGTCTAAGCTTAAGCTTAATAAAAGACACGTTAGAATTCTAATAGGTTATATTAAACCTTCGTTCCAGATTAGGAGAACCAGTAAAAGATACTTGCCATTCTGCTTATTGTGATTTATACCAGTGTAAACTGACGTATTTTCCCAAAAAGACTGAATGCAGGTACTAAACGAAATTTGGCTGGATTGTCTCCTAAGCATCAATAAAAGTCTCGCAAGCTTAGGATGCCAGAAGTCTGTTGAACCATAAATGTTATTTTGTTTCGATCCGTTCTGTGGATAAACACCGGATATTGTGACTTTGATTACAATAAATAAATTCGGTTGTATCTTATTTTTAAATTGCTTCCGCTGTGCATTATTATATTGTGTTGTTTGACTATTACGTTGCCAACCACGTCACGATACTCCCCCACCGGGCCCACCGGTGACACGTGGAAATCGGGGTGTGACAGGTTGGTATCAGAGCCAACACTGAGTGAATTAAACACTAGCCTTTTGTGTTTAATCTCAGTTACACAATTGCACATATCTAAACCTTCGAGTCTAGACTTATAACCTAGGACAAAAATTCCACCTTATTCGGTTTTTGTTTTGTCCTTTAAATTTTATATTTTGTTATTGTTATCTTATGCTTTATTAACAGGAATATCAAAATGCCTCCAAGATTTTTCCGGACACGGGGACGCGGACGAGGAAAGGGACCAGTTAAAGCCCCCAACGATCATGAAGCTGGACCTTCACGAAGGCGAGCTCCATCCAACACCGAGAGTGACGACCCTCGGGAAAACCGAAGAAACCAGTACGAGCCGGCCAGACGGTCGGTTTCGCATACTTCAACACCTCCTGCTCTTAATCCTTTTGAACCCAATAACCCTCAACCGTCCTATATACCACTGCAGAGATCCCTATCTCTATATACCATATACGAGTGGCATGGGATACAACCCGTTTGAACCCCCAACGCATCACGACTATGGGTACGCGGAGGCTGATCCGTACATGTTAGCAGCAAACTACAACACCCAAGGACCCTATGGGGATCCATGGGGGGTGAGTTACCCGACACAGGGATACGCGATACCTCCTAGACCCATCATCCGGACTCAATCGCAGCCACCTAGATTCTCACCACCCGAACATGAAGAACTCCTGCAAAGGATAAATCAAGTTGAACGGGTAGTTCACGAAGACCGCCGGGAGAGGCAAACATTCTTCCAGGGATTAGTGGGATTGATCAAGGGGAAGAACAAGAAGGATCGTTGAATCTTTCCACAAGTTATTTTCTCCTGTATTTACTGTTGAGCCCCTGCGTGGGTATATTTGGTATGTTGCTTTGAGCCCCTGCGTGGGCATGCTTGTTTATTTGAACCCCTACGTGGGTGTATTGTTAGTGTGAGTCCCTGCGTGGACTATTATATTATGTAGTCCCTACGTGGACATGTGTGATATTTGGCCCCTGCGTGGGCATGTGTGTTATTTAACCCTTACATGGGTAAATTTGTAATTTGAAAGACCCGTTTAGGGCAAGTGTGTAATGCTTTGAATAAATAAATGGAATGGTTGTTTTTTTTTTTATAAATTTCAAGATTGCCAATTATGCATATATATACTTTATGGATGAAATACATAAATTAAAAGCATTCCTTTTAAATTAATCTGCTTATGTAATTATTTAATTAAGGATCTTAAAGTGTGAAACCTAGCCTCGTGTCAAATATAAGACCGGGCCAAAATGGTAAGACCTGTTTAAAAGATTCAAATTCCTATTAACATCTTAAAACATGTTAACACTCCTGGCAGAAGTGATTCGTTAAAATCACATGTCGTTCTTATATGTATAAGGATTCTTTAGAAGATTCCAAACCCAGTTATATGATCTCTGAATCATGGGTTAAGATCATCAATTAAGATGATCATATTTTACCATACGTAGTATCATGATGCCTACGGGCCCAGCTCACTTCCATATGAGTTAATAGACAGTGGTAGCTATGACTCCCTGTCTGATAAGGGTAATGAACTAGGTTCAAACCTTAAAAGTCTTGATTCTCTGAAATCATAGCTTATAATTTAAATTGTCCATGTGACCAAGCCTTATGTGCTAATATATATTGTTATTGCTTATGTTTAGGATAAATTTTAATTGAAATCCTAAATTAAATGCGATTAATAAGTTAACCTCATATGGTCTCTGTTTACCATGGTTAACGAGTTACCCTAAGGGGTAATTCCATAATAAACTCCCAAATAAAATATTGACCTTGTTTTCTGCAACAGTTCAATTCAAATGGCTGAATCAAATGAAGTGAATAGCCATCCAGTGGAGCCAAATGAGAAAGCCCAGATTACGTTAACGGGTGCCGAATTAAAAGCAATCATAGACGGCGCTGTTACACAGGCTTTGGATAGGCAGTATGAGGAATACAGTGGTACTCGGAGTAGGACCCACTCTGCATCACATTCAAAGCCCAGGACACATTCTGAGGCTCATAACAAGCCTCCTCCCAAAAAGAATGGACCCAAGAAAGACGGTGATGACCGTCAGTCCACCAACAATCAAAGTGTCCCATCTCAGCAATTGGTACTGCATCAGGGACCCCGTAACAAGGGTTGCACTTATAAGTACTTCGTGTCTTGTAAACCCAGGGATTTTACTGGGGAAAAGGGGGCCGTCGACTGTATGACTTGGCTGGACGACTGTATGACTTGGCTGGACGAAATGGACACGGTGGTGGATATCAGCGGGTGCGCTGAAAGGGATATAGTTAAGTTTGTGTCACAGTCCTTCAAGGGTGAAGCATTGGCATGGTGGAGATCTCTGATGGAGGCCTCCGGAAAGATCCCGTTGTATAGTATGACGTGGGATCAATTCATTGCCCTGATCAAGGAAAATTTCTGCCCTCAACATGAGGTGGAAAAGATAGAATCTGACTTTCTATCGTTGGTGATGAAGAACCTCGACTGTCAAGCTTACCTGACAAGTTTCAATACGCTGTCCCGGTTGGTTCCCTACCTGGTAACCCCGGAGCCAAAGAGAATCGCTCGCTTTATTGGTGGTTTAGAACCCGAGATCAAGGCCAGTGTAAAAGCTTCTCGGCCAGTTACCTTCAGGTCTGTGACTGACCTTTCCTTATCCCTCACTCTGGATGCGGTCCGACAGAGATCGCTGAGGAATAAGGAGGCCGAGAAGAGGAAGCGTGAAGATGATGGTTCGCGAAGGTCGAATAAGAAACACCGTGGGAACGGTGATAACAAGAATGGATCTGAGTCAAGGAAGGATGGGCGTAAGTCTGATGAGAAGCCCAAGTGTAAAATTTGCAAGAAGCAGCACTATGGAAAGTGCAGACTGGAGTCGAGCTCTCAGACTCAGTCAAAATCCTTTGCTTGTGGAATTTGCAAGTCCACGGATCATAAAACCCTGGATTGCAAAAAGATAAAAGACGCAACGTATTACCGTTGCAATGAGAAGGGGCACATCAAGACCAACTGCCCGAAATACAACAAGAAGCCTGAGGAGGCTAAGAAGACTAATGCCAGAGTCTTCAGAATGGACGCGAAAGAAGCTGTGCAGGACGATAATGTCATAACAGGTACATTCCTTGTAAATGATGTCTTTGCAAGAGTACTTTTTGATTCAGGCGCAGATAAGTCTTTCGTAGATCATAAGTTTTGTAAATTGTTGAAATTACCTGTCAAAACCCTAAGCGTAAACTATGAGGTAGAGTTAGCAGATGGTACCATAGAAATCGTCTCTACTGTGTTAGATGGATGTGCTATATCCATTAAGAACCATTCTTTTCCTCTATCTCTACTTCCGTTCAAATTGGCTGGTTTTGACATTGTTCTGGGTATGGACTGGTTATCTCATAACCAAGCCCAAATTGTCTGTAACCAGAAACATGTGGTAATAAAGACTCCGTCTGGTGAATCACTTACCATTCGGGGAGATACCCAGTTTGGGCTGCCTGAGCAGGTGTCTATGCTCAAGGCTTCCAAGTGTTTGAAGAAGGGATGTGTCATTTACATGGCACAGGTGATTATTGATGAGCCCAAACCGAAGTTAGAAGACATCCCTGTCATCTCTGAATACCCAGAAGTGTTTCCTGAAGATCTACATGGTTTACCACCAGATAGACAAGTTGAATTTAGGATCGATATCATCCCAGGAGCGGCACCAGTTGCTAGAGCACCATACAGATTGGCACCCACCGAAATGAAGGAGTTGCGGACGCAGCTAGATGAATTGCTGGCTAAGGGTTTCATTCGACCTAGTTCATCTCCTTGGGGAGCGCCAATCTTGTTTGTCAAGAAGAAGGATGGGTCGATGCGTCTGTGCATCGACTATCGTGAGCTCAATAAAGTCACGATCAAGAATAGATATCCATTGCCCAGGATCGACGATTTGTTCGATCAGCTTCAATGGGCAAGTTACTTCTCGAAGATTGATTTGAGGTCAGGCTACCATCAGTTGAAGGTTAAGGATGAAGACGTTCACAAGACTGCATTCAGGACTCGTTACGGTCACTACGAGTTCCTAGTGATGCCTTTTGGGCTCACTAATGCACCAGCCGCGTTCATGGATCTCATGAATCGCGTCTGCAAGCCTTACTTAGATAAATTTGTTATCGTCTTCATCGATGACATCCTTATTTATTCTAAGAATCAAGCTGACCACGAGAAACACCTTCGTTGTATTCTCAAACTTCTACGTCAGGAGAAGCTCTACGCCAAATTCTCTAAGTGTGAATTTTGGCTACGAGAAGTCCAATTCCTTGGACACGTGGTGAGTGAGCGTGGTATCCAGGTGGATCCCGCTAAAGTTGAAGCTGTTATGAATTGGCAAGAGCCAAAGACGCCTACGGAGATTCGTAGCTTCCTGGGATTGGCAGGATACTACAGGCGTTTCATTGAAAATTTTTCAAGGATTGCTGCACCCCTAACTTCCTTGACCAAGAAGAAAGTAAAGTTCGTTTGGGGCCCTAAGCAGCAAGAGTCCTTCGATGTTTTGAAACAAAAGTTGAGCAACGCTCCTGTGCTTACCTTACCTGAAGGCGCTGAAGAATTTGTAGTTTATTGTGATGCATCACACACTGGCATGGGGTGTGTGCTTATGCAGAAAGGCAAGGTGATTGCCTATGCATCACGACAGTTAAAGGTGCACGAAAAGAATTACACCACCCATGACTTGGAATTGGGTGCCGTTGTGTTCGCACTAAAACTGTGGAGGCATTATCTATATGGAATCAAGTTTGTGATCTATTCTGATCACAAGAGCCTCCAGCATCTGTTTAATCAGAAGGAATTAAATATGAGGCAACGCCGTTGGATGGAAACTTTAAATGATTATGATTGTGAAATCAAATACCATCCCGGCAAAGCGAATGTAGTCGCTGACGCCTTGAGCAGAAAGGAAAGGGTTAAACCCATTCGAATCAATGCCAAGCGCATGGAAATAAAGAACAGTTTGATAGAAAGGGTGTTAGCTGCACAGAAGGAAGCTGTGTTGGAAGCTAACTATCCTAATGAAAAGTTAGGAGTAACTGAGGAGCAGTTAACTCTTAGCAAGGACGGAATTCTGCGATTAAATGGACGAATATGGGTTCCAATTTTTGGAGGACTTCGTGATGTAATCCTCCAAGAAGCCCACAGTTCCAAATACTCCGTTCATCCTGGAGCCGATAAGATGTACCAGGATCTAAAGGCAAATTATTGGTGGATAGGCTTGAAAAAGTCTGTAGCCGCCCATGTAGCAAAATGCTTGACATGTGCGCAAGTCAAAGCCGAGCATCAGAAACCGTCAGGTTTGCTACAACAGCCTGAACTTCCTACGTGGAAGTGGGAAATGGTAACTATGGATTTTATAACCAAGTTACCCAAGACGAGGAAAGGAAATGATACGATATGGGTTATAGTTGACCGACTGACTAAGTCAGCTCATTTCTTACCCATCAAGGAGACTTATAGCTCCGATATGTTAGCCCAGTTATACGTTGATAAGATTGTAGCCCTACACGGCATACCTGTAGCTATTATCTCTGACCGGGATACTAGGTACACGTCACATTTTTGGAAGAGCTTCCAGCAATCTTTGGGCACACGTTTGAACTTCAGTACGGCTTACCATCCTCAGACTGACGGTCAGAGTGAGCGTACTATTCAAACGTTGGAAGACATGCTGCGTGCATGTGCGATCGATTTGGGAGGTAGTTGGGATAAGAACCTACCATTGATCGAATTCTCCTACAACAATAGCTACCATACCAGCATAAAGGCTGCGCCTTTTGAGGCATTATACGGTAGAAAGTGTAGATCGCCAGTTTGTTGGGCGGAAGTTGGAGAAGTCCAGTTATCAGGACCAGAGATCGTGTTCGAAACGACGGACAAGATTGTCCAAATTCGTAACAATCTCCAAGCCGCCCGGAATAGGCAGAAGAGTTACGCTGATCCAAGTCGTAAGGATTTTCACTTCGAAGTAGGTGACAAAGTCCTACTTAAAGTGTCACCCTGGAAAGGAGTGATGCGATTTGGTAGGAAAGGCAAACTAAGCCCGAGATACATAGGACCTTTCGAAGTTATCGAACGTGTCGGGTCAGTTGCCTATAAGTTGAACTTACCAGAAGAGCTCAGTGGAATTCACAATGTGTTCCACATCTACAATCTAAAGAAATGTTCCGCTGACGAATCACATGTCATGCCACATACAGATGTGCAGATAGACGCGAGCTTAAAATTTGTTGAAAAACCTTTGTCGATTGAAGATCGACAGGTAAGGAAACTTCGAAGGAAGCATATACCTTTTGTAAAGGTCAAATGGGATGCCCGTAGAGGTCCCGAATACACATGGGAGGTTGAATCCACGATGAAAGAAAAGTACCCTTACTTATTTCAGTAAATCTCGGGTCGAGATTTATTTTAAGGGGGTGAGGATGTAACACCTCGGAAATTCACGTCCTATAATATGTTGACACGTGTCATAAAGTTTAAACGTGTGAAAGAAATATTATGGAAGGACTAAAGTTGACAAATGTGGAAAGTATGTAAATACATGTATTCTAAGTGTCAACTGTGAATAAATATATTGTATTTTAACCATACACGATGCTCATACCTTCAAACGAATAAATCATGGATCATACGAAGCTAAAAGTGAGTGATTTCAAACTACAGGGACCAATTGTGTCAACATGTTTAATTTATACCTCTGAGTGACCTTTTGACAAACCCGAAGCTTTGTAAATATTAAATATGCTCACGAGAATACACGATTTAAATTTCGTAAAGTTTCGTTAACGTATGAGAAAGTTATGATCAAATTCGTGTGCGAACGGTTAAAGCGTAAACGTGGAATGTTAGGACTTTTCGGGTGACAACGAAGTTACCGGGGGGCCTAACAAAGTGGGTATATATTTTAAAGCCTTTCTAGATTAATATAGAGGGTTTACAATGCAAGAAAAACAAGTTCCCGATCAAATTTTGAAGAGCCAAGGATCAAATCGCAAAATATCACAAAAGCTGATCAGGAGGGCCTAGCGCGACGCGAGGGGGGTCCTAGCGTCACGCTAGGGGTGCCCAGCTCCGGAAATTTTGGGTCTTGCCTGCTGAGTGCAATCTGATCGATCCCCATCTGATTTTCCACATCCCTTGGCCCCTAAAACACCTCCTAAACCTCTAGGACACATGTTGGAAGCTTGTGGTGTGTCCTAGACCTTGTTGTCAACATGTTGTGGTGATTGAACTTGCTATATAAGGGCCTTCATGTTACCAACATTTCTCACACCTTCTTCTGCATTGTTTGATCATTTCTGGAGCTCTCAAGCAGGTCCATTTGATCTTATCTCGTGCATAGGACTCTTGTAAGTCTTCTAGTTCTTCTTTGTTTGAGTTTAGCTTGTTTAATTAGCTAAAAGTCAAACCGTCGTAATTACGGTTTGACTTCGAGATTAGTCAATAATGGCTCAGTCATATCTCGAATTAAAAGTAGTTATGAGTTGGTATTTATGTGGGTAATAAAACCTCAAAAGGGTTTCCCCTGATCACCACTCTAACCAGGTCTAATGTCGGGTCAAACTTTTAATTAAAAAGTCAACATAATGCTTAAAATGTCATTTATGCATAATTAGCTATCTAGAACATATATAACCTGTTTGATCATTGTTATAACTTAGTAATTAGTGTAATAACATGTCCAAACCTGTTCAACCCGACTATTTCCTGTTTAGACCCGGTTCGGAACCGAAAGTCACATAGTTTGACTTTCACTTTGACTTTCAGTTCTGACCCATTTAGGCATATTTTAGAAATGCCTCAGAGCTTTAATTGGACTAGGATACATGTTAGAACAACCCCCTGTGATTATACACCTTGGTTCACTAGTTATCCAATTAATATGCATGTTTCCGTTAATTGCTCATATGTTGACCGTTATGCCCTTATTACCTTAAAACGTGATTTATGAAAATGTAAAAGTGTAGAAACCTTTGTTACTGATATATAGACTTGCATGCAAAGTTTGACATCAGTTTGACTTGTAGATTAAGAGTTATGCTCATTATCGCAAAACTAATGCTTTATGTTAACATAATGGCGTAATTAGCGTATAGCCTAGTTAAACATACTTTTTGGTATCAAATCTTTTACCCACTGATATGATATATTATTTTGGGATTTTTAAAGATTTTTAATTAATTTTAGGCTGAGCATAACTCGTAGTCGTAGGCTTAATCCGGTAATTGTCGTTTTACCCTTACGGGCCATAAAATGAGTTTTACACATCTAAATGATTCCAAACCTTTTGCTACTGATTAGTTATGATAAATAAATTATTTTAAGCCTTATGGAAATATAAAAATATCAGATTTAAGTATCGAACCCGGTAATGGCCTTTAATCGCCTTATTTAGCATTTTTAGCGCATGGTATGTTTTAAAATCATATTGGACATACCCGGGTTGATACCTACTGATATAAGAGGCAAATTATAATAATTTAACAGTAAGCAAAGGTTGATAAACTCAGACTTCAGTTTTGAGCTTGTCGGCTTATGTGAAATTACCAAAATACCCCTACGAGGCCTAGCTTGGTTAAAAATGATAAGTTTCACATACATGCTTTAACCTACTGATGTAACTTAGCAAATTGAGTATATTTGCTGATTACATCAGACCTGTAACTCAGATTATCACTTAAACCCTTTTATAAACTTTTAAATGACCAAACTACCCCTACGGGGCCTAGTTTGGGTTTAAACACATTTCGGGCATAACGAAAGACACCTTACTGATGTCACAACATATTTGAGACATAATTAACTTAGGGAACCTGTATATAGCTCTCATGACTACCCGTCACGCTTATTACGCGTACGGTTCGGTTTATGTAACAAGTTTACATAAATTAGCCGAAACGGGTCAAACCTTAACGGTTTTATCTAAAAATCCAGAATGTGAATAATAAACCCATATTAAACAAGTCTCCAAACTTGTCGGGTCTGAATCACATTCTATCCGGTCCTCGCTTAATCATGCGTACGAACCGTATCTTGAAACTAGCCGGTCTAAGCTTAAGCTTAATAAAAGACCCATTAGAATTCTAATAGGTTATATTAAACCTTCGTTCCAGATTAGGAGAACCAGTAAAAGATACTTGCCATTCTGCTTATTGTGATTTATACCAGTGTAAACTGACGTATTTTCCCAAAAAGACTGAATGCAGGTACTAAACGAAATTTGGCTGGATTGTCTCCTAAGCATCAATAAAAGTCTCGCAAGCTTAGGATGCCAGAAGTCTGTTGAACCATAAATGTTATTTTGTTTCGATCCGTTCTGTGGATAAACACCGGATATTGTGACTTTGATTACAATAAATAAATTCGGTTGTATCTTATTTTTAAATTGCTTCCGCTGTGCATTATTATATTGTGTTGTTTGACTATTACGTTGCCAACCACGTCATGATACTCCCCCACCGGGCCCACCGGTGACACGTGGAAATCGGGGTGTGACAGGTTGGTATCAGAGCCAACACTGAGTGAATTAAACACTAGCCTTTTGTGTTTAATCTCAGTTACACAATTGCACATATCTAAACCTTCGAGTCTAGACTTATAACCTAGGACAAAAATTCCACCTTATTCGGTTTTTGTTTTGTCCTTTAAATTTTATATTTTGTTATTGTTATCTTATGCTTTATTAACAGGAATATCAAAATGCCTCCAAGATTTTTTCGGACACGGGGACGAGGACGAGGAAAGGGACCAGTTACAGCCCCCAACGATCATGAAGCTGGACCTTCACGAAGGCGAGCTCCATCCAACACCGAGAGTGACGACCCTCGGGAAAATCGAAGAAACCAGTACGAGCCGGCCAGACGGTCGGTTTCGCATACTTCAACACCTCCTGCTCTTAATCCTTTTGAACCCAATAACCCTCAACCGTCCTATATACCACTGCAGAGATCCCTATCTCATCATTCATATGGAGACCCTACACCTGTCTTTCGGGGACAGTTTAACCCGGTAGGATTCATACCAGAGCCCGTGGGTTTTAACCCACTGGGTCCAGAGGACCACTTTTCAGGGGATCACGCGGATGATATGGACGAGGATACGGACCCCGTCATGCCGGCGAGTGGTACTCCAAACCATCCGATCGAAATCTCCGACGGATCGTCTTTTCACGGATCACCCTATGGTGGTCCGGACAGTTTCCAAGCCCTGTTCGATCAACACCAGTGGTATTATACACCATCACACCACTCGTCGTCTCATGGGCAGCATCAGCAGCAGCAGTCTCAGCAACAGCAGGAGCCACAGCCACAGCCGCATCATCAAGATTCATCCGAGGATCACCGATTCGTGGCAGTTACGCCACCACCTCCACCGCCACCAGTTCAACCGGCACCTCCTCAACCGCCAAGGCGTAGGAGAACCGGTGCCCGCATGTCGGTGCGACCAGGGGACTTTCATTTTAGCTCCCCACGTCAGTCGAGTGCTAGTCACTACCCGCCATACCAGGAGGACCCACAAATGGGTGGACCCTCCAACCCTGCTGTGCTACAACCACCACCGATGGGATTTGACAACCCAATCCCTGCATATACGAGTGGCATGGGATACAACCCGTTTGAACCCCCAACGCATCACGACTATGGGTACGCGGAGGCTGATCCGTACATGTTAGCAGCAAACTACAACACCCAAGGACCCTATGGGGATCCATGGGGGGTGAGTTACCCGACACAGGGATACGCAATACCTCCTAGACCCATCATCCGGACTCAATCGCAGCCACCTAGATTCTCACCACCCGAACATGAAGAACTCCTGCAAAGGATAAATCAAGTTGAACGGGTAGTTCACGAAGACCGCCGGGAGAGGCAAACATTCTTCCAGGAATTAGTGGGATTGATCAAGGGGAAGAACAAGAAGGATCGTTGAATCTTTCCACAAGTTATTTTCTCCTGTATTTACTGTTGAGCCCCTGCGTGGGTATATTTGGTATGTTGCTTTGAGCCCCTGCGTGGGCATGCTTGTTTGTTTGAACCCCTACGTGGGTGTATTGTTAGTGTGAGTCCCTGCGTGGACTATTATATTATGTAGTCCCTACGTGGACATGTGTGATATTTGGCCCATGCGTGGGCATGTGTGTTATTTAACCCTTACATGGGTAAATTTGTAATTTGAAAGACCCGTTTAGGGCAAGTGTGTAATGCTTTGAATAAATAAATGGAATGGTTGTTTTTTTTTATAAATTTCATGATTGCCAATTATGCATATATATACTTTATGGATGAAATAAATAAATTAAAAGCATTCCTTTTAAATTAATCTGCTTATGTAATTATTTAATTAAGGATCTTAAAGTGTGAAACCTAGCCTCGTGTCAAATATAAGACCGGGCCAAAATGGTAAGACCTGTTTAAAGGATTCAAATTCCTATTAACATCTTAAGACATGTTAACACTCCTGGCAGAAGTGATTCGTTAAAATCACATGTCGTTCTTATATGTATAAGGATTCTTTAGAAGATTCCAAACCCAGTTATATGATCTCTGAATCATGGGTTAAGATCATCAATTAAGATGATCATATTTTACCATACGTAGTATCATGATGCCTACGGGCCCAGCTCACTTCCATATGAGTTAATAGACAGTGGTAGCTATGACTCCCTGTCTGATAAGGGTAATGAACTAGGTTCAAACCTTAAAAGTCTTGATTCTCTGAAATCATAGCTTATAATTTAAATTGTCCATGTGACCAAGCCTTATGTGCTAATATATATTGTTATTGCTTATGTTTAGGATAAATTTTAATTAAAATCCTAAATTAAATGCGATTAATAAGTTAACCTCATATGGTCTCTGTTTACCATGGTTAACGAGTTACCCTAAGGGGTAATTCCATAATAAACTCCCAAATAAAATATTGACCTTGTTTTCTGCAACAGTTCAATTCAAATGGCTGAATCAAATGAAGTGAATAGCCATCCAGTGGAGCCAAATGAGAAAGCCCAGATTACGTTAACGGGTGCCGAATTAAAAGCAATCATAGACGGCGCTGTTACACAGGCTTTGGATAGGCAGTATGAGGAATACAGTGGTACTCGGAGTAGGACCCACTCTGCATCACATTCAAAGCCCAGGACACATTCTGAGGCTCATAACAAGCCTCCCCCCAAAAAGAATGGACCCAAGAAAGACGGTGATGACCGTCAGTCCACCAACAATCAAAGTGTCCCATCTCAGCAATTGGTACTGCATCAGGGACCCCGTAACAAGGGTTGCACTTATAAGTACTTCGTGTCTTGTAAACCCAGGGATTTTACTGGGGAAAAGGGGGCCGTCGACTGTATGACTTGGCTGGACGAAATGGACACGGTGGTGGATATCAGCGGGTGCGCTGAAAGGGATATAGTTAAGTTTGTGTCACAGTCCTTCAAGGGTGAAGCATTGGCATGGTGGAGATCTCTGATGGAGGCCTCCGGAAAGATCCCGTTGTATAGTGTGACGTGGGATCAATTCATTGCCCTGATCAAGGAAAATTTCTGCCCTCAACATGAGGTGGAAAAGATAGAATCTGACTTTCTATCGTTGGTGATGAAGAACCTCGACTGTCAAGCTTACCTGACAAGCTTCAATACGCTGTCCCGGTTGGTTCCCTACCTGGTAACCCCGGAGCCAAAGAGAATCGCTCGCTTTATTGGTGGTTTAGAACCCGAGATCAAGGCCAGTGTAAAAGCTTCTCGGCCAGTTACCTTCAGGTCTGTGACTGACCTTTCCTTATCCCTCACTCTGGATGCGGTCCGACAGAGATCGCTGAGGAATAAGGAGGCCGAGAAGAGGAAGCGTGAAGATGATGGTTCGCGAAGGTCGAATAAGAAACACCGTGGGAACGGTGATAACAAGAATGGATCTGAGTCAAGGAAGGATGGGCGTAAGTCTGATGAGAAGCCCAAGTGTAAAATTTGCAAGAAGCAGCACTATGGAAAGTGCAGACTGGAGTCGAGCTCTCAGACTCAGTCAAAATCCTTTGCTTGTGGAATTTGCAAGTCCACGGATCATAAAACCCTGGATTGCAAAAAGATAAAAGACGCAACGTGTTACCGTTGCAATAAGAAGGGGCACATCAAGACCAACTGCCCGAAATACAACAAGAAGCCTGAGGAGGCTAAGAAGACTAATGCCAGAGTCTTCAGAATGGACGCGAAAGAAGCTGTGCAGGACGATAATGTCATAACAGGTACATTCCTTGTAAATGATGTCTTTGCAAGAGTACTTTTTGATTCAGGCGCAGATAAGTCTTTCGTAGATCATAAGTTTTGTAAATTGTTGAAATTACCTGTCAAAACCCTAAGCGTAAACTATGAGGTAGAGTTAGCAGATGGTACCATAGAAACCGTCTCTACTGTGTTAGATGGATGTGCTATATCCATTAAGAACCATTCTTTTCCTCTATCTCTACTTCCGTTCAAATTGGCTGGTTTTGACATTGTTCTGGGTATGGACTGGTTATCTCATAACCAAGCCCAAATTGTCTGCAACCAGAAACATGTGGTAATAAAGACTCCGTCTGGTGAATCACTTACCATTCGGGGAGATACCCAGTATGGGCTGCCTGAGCAGGTGTCTATGCTCAAGGCTTCCAAGTGTTTGAAGAAGGGATGTGTCATTTACATGGCACAGGTGATTATTGATGAGCCCAAACCGAAGTTAGAAGACATCCCTGTCATCTCTGAATACCCAGAAGTGTTTCCTGAAGATCTACCTGGTTTACCACCAGATAGACAAGTTGAATTTAGGATCGATATCATCCCAGGAGCGGCACCAGTTGCTAGAGCACCATACAGATTGGCACCCACCGAAATGAAGGAGTTGCGGACGCAGCTAGATGAATTGCTGGCTAAGGGTTTCATTCGACCTAGTTCATCTCCTTGGGGAGCGCCAATCTTGTTTGTCAAGAAGAAGGATGGGTCGATGCGTCTGTGCATCGACTATCGTGAGCTCAATAAAGTCACGATCAAGAATAGATATCCATTGCCCAGGATCGACGATTTGTTCGATCAGCTTCAAGGGGCAAGTTACTTCTCGAAGATTGATTTGAGGTCAGGCTACCATCAGTTGAAGGTTAAGGATGAAGACGTTCACAAGACTGCATTCAGGACTCGTTACGGTCACTACGAGTTCCTAGTGATGCCTTTTGGGCTCACTAATGCACCAGCCGCGTTCATGGATCTCATGAATCGCGTCTGCAAGCCTTACTTAGATAAATTTGTTATCGTCTTCATCGATGACATCCTTATTTATTCTAAGAATCAAGCTGACCACGAGAAACACCTTCGTTATATTCTCAAACTTCTACGTCAGGAGAAGCTCTACGCCAAATTCTCTAAGTGTGAATTTTGGCTACGAGAAGTCCAATTCCTTGGACACGTGGTGAGTGAGCGTGGTATCCAGGTGGATCCCGCTAAAGTTGAAGCTGTTATGAATTGGCAAGAGCCAAAGACGCCTACGGAGATTCGTAGCTTCCTGGGATTGGCAGGATACTACAGGCGTTTCATTGAAAAATTTTCAAGGATTGCTGCACCCCTAACTTCCTTGACCAAGAAGAAAGTAAAGTTTGTTTGGGGCCCTAAGCAGCAAGAGTCCTTCGATGTTTTGAAACAAAAGTTGAGCAACGCTCCTGTGCTTACCTTACCTGAAGGCGCTGAAGAATTTGTAGTTTATTGTGATGCATCACACACTGGCATGGGGTGTGTGCTTATGCAGAAAGGCAAGGTGATTGCCTATGCATCACGACAGTTAAAGGTGCACGAAAAGAATTACACCACCCATGACTTGGAATTGGGTGCCGTTGTGTTCGCACTAAAACTGTGGAGGCATTATCTATATGGAATCAAGTTTGTGATCTATTCTGATCACAAGAGCCTCCAGCATCTGTTTAATCAGAAGGAATTAAATATGAGGCAACGCCGTTGGATGGAAACTTTAAATGATTATGATTGTGAAATCAAATACCATCCCGGCAAAGCGAATGTAGTCGCTGACGCCTTGAGCAGAAAGGAAAGGGTTAAACCCATTCGAATCAATGCCAAGCGCATGGAAATAAAGAACAGTTTGATAGAAAGGGTGTTAGCTGCACAGAAGGAAGCTGTGTTGGAAGCTAACTATCCTAATGAAAAGTTAGGAGTAACTGAGGAGCATTTAACTCTTAGCAAGGACGGAATTCTGCGATTAAATGGACGAATATGGGTTCCAATTTTTGGAGGACTTCGTGATGTAATCCTCCAAGAAGCCCACAGTTCCAAATACTCCGTTCATCCTGGAGCCGATAAGATGTACCAGGATCTAAAGGCAAATTATTGGTGGATAGGCTTGAAAAAGTCTGTAGCCGCCCATGTAGCAAAATGCTTGACATGTGCGCAAGTCAAAGCCGAGCATCAGAAACCGTCAGGTTTGCTACAACAGCCTGAACTTCCTACGTGGAAGTGGGAAATGGTAACTATGGATTTTATAACCAAGTTACCCAAAACGAGGAAAGGAAATGATACGATATGGGTTATAGTTGACCGACTGACTAAGTCAGCTCATTTCTTACCCATCAAGGAGACTTATAGCTCCGATATGTTAGCCCAGTTATACGTTGATAAGATTGTAGCCCTACACGGCATACCTGTAGCTATTATCTCTGACCGGGATACTAGGTACACGTCACATTTTTGGAAGAGCTTCCAGCAATCTTTGGGCACACGTTTGAACTTCAGTACGGCTTACCATCCTCAGACTGACGGTCAGAGTGAGCGTACTATTCAAACGTTGGAAGACATGCTGCGTGCATGTGCGATCGATTTGGGAGGTAGTTGGGATAAGAACCTACCATTGATCGAATTCTCCTACAACAATAGCTACCATACCAGCATAAAGGTTGCGCCTTTTGAGGCATTATACGGTAGAAAGTGTAGATCGCCAGTTTGTTGGGCGGAAGTTGGAGAAGTCCAGTTATCAGGACCAGAGATCGTGTTCGAAACGACGGACAAGATTGTCCAAATTCGTAACAATCTCCAAGCCGCCCGGAATAGGCAGAAGAGTTACGCTGATCCAAGTCGTATGGATTTTCACTTCGAAGTAGGTGACAAAGTCCTACTTAAAGTGTCACCCTGGAAAGGAGTGATGCGATTTGGTAGGAAAGGCAAACTAAGCCCGAGATACATAGGACCTTTCGAAGTTATCGAACGTCTCGGGTTAGTTGCCTATAAGTTGAACTTACCAGAAGAGCTCAGTGGAATTCACAATGTGTTCTACATCTGCAATGTAAAGAAATGTTCCGCTGACGAATCACATGTCATGCCACATACAGATGTGCAGATAGACGCGAGCTTAAAATTTGTTGAAAAACCTTTGTCGATTGAAGATCGACAGGTAAGGAAACTTCGAAGGAAGCATATACCTTTTGTAAAGGTCAAATGGGATGCCCGTAGAGGTCCCGAATACACATGGGAGGTTGAATCCACGATGAAAGAAAAGTACCCTTACTTATTTCAGTAAATCTCGGGTCGAGATTTATTTTAAGGGGGTGAGGATGTAACACCTCGGAAATTCACGTCCTATAATATGTTGACACGTGTCATAAAGTTTAAACGTGTGAAAGAAATATTATGGAAGGACTAAAGTTGACAAATGTGGAAAGTATGTAAATACACGTATTCTAAGTGTCAACTGTGAATAAATATATTGTATTTTAACCATACACGATGCTCATACCTTCAAACGAATAAATCATGGATCATACGAAGCTAAAAGTGAGTGATTTCAAACTACAGGGACCAATTGTGTCAACATGTTTAATTTATACCTCTGAGTGACCTTTTGACAAACCCGAAGCTTTGTAAATATTAAATATGCTCACGAGAATACACGATTTAAATTTCGTAAAGTTTCGTTAACGTATGAGAAAGTTATGATCAAATTCATGTGCGAACGGTTAAAGCGTAAACGTGGAATGTTAGGACTTTTCGGGTGACAACGAAGTTACCGGGGGGCCTAACAAAGTGGGTATATATTTTAAAGCCTTTCTAGATTAATATAGAGGGTTTACAATGCAAGAAAAACAAGTGCCCGATCAAATTTTGAAGAGCCAAGGATCAAATCGCAAAATATCACAAAAGCTGATCAGGAGGGCCTAGCGCGACGCGAGGGGGGTCCTAGCGTCACGCTAGGGGTGCCCAGCTCCGGAAATTTTGGGTCTTGCCTGCTGAGTGCAATCTGATCGATCCCCATCTGATTTTCCACATCCCTTGGCCCCTAAAACACCTCCTAAACCTCTAGGACACATGTTGGAAGCTTGTGGTGTGTCCTAGACCTTGTTGTCAACATGTTGTGGTGATTGAACTTGCTATATAAGGGCCTTCATGTTACCAACATTTCTCACACCTTCTTCTGCATTGTTTGATCATTTCTGGAGCTCTCAAGCAGGTCCATTTGATCTTATCTCGTGCATAGGACTCTTGTAAGTCTTCTAGTTCTTCTTTGTTTGAGTTTAGCTTGTTTAATTAGCTAAAAGTCAAACCGTCGTAATTACGGTTTGACTTCGAGATTAGTCAATAATGGCTCAGTCATATCTCGAATTAAAAGTAGTTATGAGTTGGTATTTATGTGGGTAATAAAACCTCAAAAGGGTTTCCCCTGATCACCACTCTAACCAGGTCTAATGTCGGGTCAAACTTTTAATTAAAAAGTCAACATAATGCTTAAAATGTCATTTATGCATAATTAGCTATCTAGAACATATATAACCTGTTTGATCATTGTTATAACTTAGTAATTAGTGTAATAACATGTCCAAACCTGTTCAACCCGACTATTTCCTGTTTAGACCCGGTTCGGAACCGAAAGTCACATAGTTTGACTTTCACTTTGACTTTCAGTTCTGACCCGTTTAGGCATATTTTAGAAATGCCTCAGAGCTTTAATTGTACTAGGATACATGTTAGAACAACCCCCTGTGATTATACACCTTGGTTCACTAGTTATCCAATTAATATGCATGTTTCCGTTAATTGCTCATATGTTGACCGTTATGCCCTTATTACCTTAAAACGTGATTTATGAAAATGTAAAAGTGTAGAAACCTTTGTTACTGATATATAGACTTGCATGCAAAGTTTGACATCAGTTTGACTTGTAGATTAAGAGTTATGCTCATTATCGCAAAACTAATGCTTTATGTTAACATAATGGCGTAATTAGCGTATAGCCTAGTTAAACATACTTTTTGGTATCAAATCTTTTACCCACTGATATGATATATTATTTTGGGATTTTTAAAGATTTTTAATTAATTTTAGGCTGAGCATAACTCGTAGTCGTAGGCTTAATCCGGTAATTGTCGTTTTACCCTTACGGGCCATAAAATGAGTTTTACACATCTAAATGATTCCAAACCTTTTGCTACTGATTAGTTATGATAAATAAATTATTTTAAGCCTTATGGAAATATAAAAATATCAGATTTAAGTATCGAACCCGGTAATGGCCTTTAATCGCCTTATTTAGCATTTTTAGCGCATGGTATGTTTTAAAATCATATTGGACATACCCGGGTTGATACCTACTGATATAAGAGGCAAATTATAATAATTTAACAGTAAGCAAAGGTTGATAAACTCAGACTTCAGTTTTGAGCTTGTCGGCTTATGTGAAATTACCAAAATACCCCTACGAGGCCTAGCTTGGTTAAAAATGATAAGTTTCACATACATGCTTTAACCTACTGATGTAACTTAGCAAATTGAGTATATTTGCTGATTACATCAGACCTGTAACTCAGATTATCACTTAAACCCTTTTATAAACTTTTAAATGACCAAACTACCCCTACGGGGCCTAGTTTGGGTTTAAACACATTTCAGGCATAACGAAAGACACCTTACTGATGTCACAACATATTTGAGACATAATTAACTTAGGGAACCTGTATATAGCTCTCATGACTACCCGTCACGCTTATTACGCGTACGGTTCGGTTTATGTAACAAGTTTACATAAATTAGCCGAAACGGGTCAAACCTTAACGGTTTTATCTAAAAATCCAGAATGTGAATAATAAACCCATATTAAACAAGTCTCCAAACTTGTCGGGTCTGAATCACATTCTATCCGGTCCTCGCTTAATCATGCGTACGAACCGTATCTTGAAACTAGCCGGTCTAAGCTTAAGCTTAATAAAAGACCCGTTAGAATTCTAATAGGTTATATTAAACCTTCGTTCCAGATTAGGAGAACCAGTAAAAGATACTTGCCATTCTGCTTATTGTGATTTATACCAGTGTAAACTGACGTATTTTCCCAAAAAGACTGAATGCAGGTACTAAACGAAATTTGGCTGGATTGTCTCCTAAGCATTAATAAAAGTCTCGCAAGCTTAGGATGCCAGAAGTCTGTTGAACCATAAATGTTATTTTGTTTCGATCCGTTCTGTGGATAAACACCGGATATTGTGACTTTGATTACAATAAATAAATTCGGTTGTATCTTATTTTTAAATTGCTTCCGCTGTGCATTATTATATTGTGTTGTTTGACTATTACGTTGCCAACCACGTCACGATACTCCCCCACCGGGCCCACCGGTGACACGTGGAAATCGGGGTGTGACAATTACACACTACTGCAGTAAGCGACTCTGGAGATGAGGCTTTGATACTTTGCCTTGAAAGTAGTGTGGAATCCTGGGTCATGGATTCTGATGCATCATTCCATGCTACCCATAGCAATGATTGCATGCGGAATGTTAAAGAAGGCGATTTTGCAAGGTTAGGCTTGCAAACATTGAAATTCTTGATGTGACTGGCATGGGGGATTTGGATCTGGTTACTACTTTGGGCACTACTTAGACTTTGTGTGACGTTATGGTCGTTCCAAAGCTTGAAACGAAGTTGATTCCCATTGGGCAGTTGGATGATCAGTGTCTGAACATTAAGTTTTGTAGTGGAAAGTGGAAGGTTTTGAAGCGTAATCTTGTGATTGACATAGGTTTCAACAAGGGGTCGTTACGGTGCCTGTTCCGTCTGGGGAAGTGACCTATAGCAACTCTCCCGAAACCCTTAAACATGTCCCATACATCCTAAAATACACCCCGTATACGAAAAACGGCCCTAAATACCTTTAATTTAATAAAAATTAAATAAAAACAAAATTTCAACGTCGCTCGCGAGGCGCGACAGAGTCAAGCAAGGCTGTCGCGGGGCGCAACAGCTAGGCCACCAGGCCGCCCCTGAGCTGCCACGTGTCACGTTGCGTGTCGAAGCTAGTTGCCGAATCAGCCAAGCTAGGGCCTACCCTAGCCTTGCTCGCAGGGCGCGACGGCCCCTTCTGTTTCTGTCGTGGGGCGCGAGAAATGGTCGATCAAACCCTATAAATAGAGGCCATCGGCTCTCATGTGAAATCGTTCAAAAAATTCGAATTCTCTCTCAAATTCTTATAACAATTACAATACTCGGGTATTATACCCCCTAATTAGTGAAGCTCTGTCTCGTTGTAAGTATTATAACCCCCGGTTACGTATTAGATACGCTGCCCGATTGATCTAGTGCTCCGTAACGCATGTCGAGGCTCTACCTGACTTCGTCGTTTGGAGTTCTGTCTCGGGGAGGGTATAGCTAATGTAAATATTGGGTTATTAGACTAACGCATGTGCATTGTGTAAATTAATAGATTATAACCAGGAAGTCACAAGGAATTACCTAAACTAGCAAAGTGAGTTTATCCTCTTTTTATAATTCTTTTTATAAACTATTTTACAAAACCTCAAATATTTTAAATTATATTTAGCAGTGATTGAGTATTTGTAATTCTACAATTATCGTCAGTATGTTAGGGTTTTGTATACATAACTTGTTACTACACTGTGAGTAGTAGCATGACCACAAGTCAGGATTGACAGTACTGTGGGTGGTAATTGAATAAATGTAAAGAAATGTAATTGTTGGATTGCTCTTAATGCTCTAAAATGATAAAACTTGTTTTGATTAAACTGGGATTCACTCACCAATATTTACCGCTGACAAATGTTTTTAAAATGCGTTTCAGGTAACAAAATGTGAAAGTCAAATAGAAGCCAGCTGGAGAGCACTGAAGGCTTGGAAAAGTGGCTATAAAAGTTACCTAAATAAAGAAGAAGTTTTATTTCAATAAATTAGGGTTTATCCCTATAAACTGATTATGAATGGAAACTTGGATTTTACCCATATGTTCAATATTTATAAAATGAGGTGTTTTACTCTGATAAAATATTTTCTAACTACGGTCCTGATATAAATTCCACTGCCAAATGAAATAAACACCGATACCACCGAATGTGCAAAGCTCGCGGCCGCCCGCCTCCCGGGGCAAAGGGTCGGGGGTTGCGACATGACCACCCCTGTTAAGACGAATGCCAAATTCGGGCTCACCGATTCGACAGTTAAACGAGTCCAGCTTGTAGGAAAAGGACTCTAGGACTTTAGGTAATCCACTTGAGAGTATTCGGAGGTCTGAACATGTACGAGATTTCTGTAGTACGGGGAGTGTTCTGACACCGTTTGGAAATCGACATTGGGTTCAGAATACCAGGTTTCCTAACGAAATCTTTCCTAAGAAGTTTCTGCTAATAGGGAGTGTTCATCTGAGAATCCCTGTATCTGATGGTTCGAGTCTATGCGAATCAGTTGGGATTGAGGATGTGAAGACAAGGTCTTTTGAGACCTAGTTGGGGCCCTCTGGGGCTTCAACTGACCCTTCTGTTTATTGAAGATGATTGGGCCGGTTACAACTAGGTTTATTAAGGATACATGGTTTGAAGTTTGGTTTGTTCTTGGGAGCTGGACCTGGAAGACTTATGTTCTTGTGTATGTTTGAATTTTACATATTACTGAAGACATGGATTGCTTTCTGCTTGTTGGTGGACTTGGTGTTATTCATAAGGCCTTCAAGTGGTAGATTGTTAGGTGTGAAGTCCTTGGGCTAGTTATTGCTATTGGGCTTGTTACATTGGATGTTTAGAAAGCTGGTTTTTATTTTCTTATTCACCAAGCCTAAACCCCTAGATAGTCTTTATATATATCGCATCTTTGTAATTGTAAAAACTTGTCAGAGCTTAATAAAAAGATCCCTAGTTGCATCTTGTTGACTTAGATTCCCCAATGGAACCGAACCACGTAAAATTCTCGTGTTCGTGTCGTGCTTTATATTTTTTGTTTGCGTGTTCGTTGTGAATCATTATTCCGCTGCGCCACTTAAGACCTAACAAAGATCTCGGTGGCTTCTGTCAGAAAATATTTATAGAAAGTGGGTCATTTAGAGGAGGTCATAGTTTGGAATCAATGAAATAATTGGGCACCTTTATAAATAAATTACTTTTTGTGGCGCACCGTGATGAACCGAATACCGTCGAAGGTCGCTTTGACGGGTAGATGTGTCTCGATTATGGGCTTGTGTGTGGGAGATGCGGAGTAGAAGAGGAGACAGCAGATCATTGTTTGGCGTTTTAGCTCAGGCGATATAGAAAAAAATTCTGGTGTGGCTCAAGCTTCCTTCATTAACTGGGAATGTTTCTTGGGACAAAATTTGGGATTTGTGGAAGAATTTGAACGGCTCAAAGGATTGGAAAAATGGCGTAAGTGATTTTCATGGTTACATTTTGGCAAATTTGGAAAGCGAAAAATTAACGCTAAGGAATTCGAGAACTGGAACATGTCGGAGACCAAAATCGTAGAGGAGATCAAAACAAACTCGTACTTATGGGTCACTTGTAGATCAAAGTTCAATGCTTTAAACTGGGAGTGGTGGTTCGAGTTCAATGTTAAAGGTATGATTGTGTAATGTTTTCCTTTTCCTTTTCTTGTGCGTTTTGGGTTTTTAGCTTCTTGCTAACCCAGTTTTTATAATATTTATAGAAGTTTTGGCCATTCAAAAAAATGCTATTAATATTAAAATGATTTAGACCATGTATTATCAATTTATTAGTATGTTTAACCGAAAACAAATTTGTTTTCTAATTTTTTTTTCTTGAACTGCTGCTTCATTTTATTAAATCCCAAACATATATACAAGGGGTGCTACTTTCTACACCCCCTAGTTACTTTTTATACCCCCCTCCCCTCACATACTTACAGGTGGGGCCCGCGTGGGACCGATAGTTTTCCTCTCACAAGGGGGGGTATAATCATGAGGGAGGGGGGTGTGTATAGAATTAGCCTATACAAGCCATAGCCACCGTAGACTAACAAGAAGCTAGTCCAGGATTACACCCAATTAGAGAGTTTACCCAACTGCCAAAGTAGAGAAAAAAAAAAAAAAACATTTTCACATCTCCCAGCATAAAATACATCTCAAAAAGAACTGTTTTCTAAAATAATAACCCATGTGATAAGTTAAAATATTAATGTTGACAACTTGACATTATATTATAATCAATACAAATTACAATAATACACAGGTGTCCATTTAAGACTCATGTATACTTGCTAAGGCCATCGGGTGTACCTTAATATCTAGGATGTTAAAGATGACATGGCATATTAAATGGCATTACAAACCACTCCCTTCTTGTGTTAAGGGGTGTTAAAGGGATTATATGTTAACATGTTAACATGATGTTAAAAGATTGGCTTAATTTGTTTTCCTTTTTTACACCTAAACCATTAAAAGTTTTTACACCCAAACAATTAAAAGAATAAAGTTAAGGGGATTAAACCATTTCCTTGATGTGTGGTAAAGTAAAATGGAGAAAAATAAGTGTTGTGACACCTAAGTAGTATTATAAAGAGTTAGGGGTTGTTTGGTAGCCTCTTAATGATTCCATTAAGAGGCTACATCTAAATGGGACAGTGTTAAGAGTGTTTGGTTTGTTAAGTGGACACCTCTTAATGGTTCATGGGCCTCTGAGCGATTGAGGGGCTGTTTGGTAGCCTTTTAATGACCATTCAGATGCTACCTCTTAATGGTTTAAAACATCTGAATGAATAAGAGGTAACCTCAAGTCTGAATGGTTAATAGGTAACCTCTGAATGGTAAATCATCACATGTCACATTCTTATACATTCTCATTGGTAAAATTCTTAATGGTTCCATTAAGAGGTAGCCTCTTAATGACCATTCAGAGGCTACCAAACAGCCCCTCAATTTTAAAACATCGCTGAATGAAAAACAAAGACCTAAATACCCACGTACGTAACACGTTCCAGCATCTTCTCTTCTCTTCTCTTCTGGCGACCACCATCCAAGCAAATCAACTGTCGATTCCAAGCAAAACTTCGATCACAACCAGGTATGTTCGATGCTCTGTCTACATTTTGAAAACTAGGGTTTTTTTTAACTGGGTCTAATTTCTCTTCTCTTCTGGCGACCACCTGCGTTTTTTTAGTATTGATTCGCCAATATGCAAGATCGTTTTAGTATTTGATCAACAATCATCGTTTTAGTTATGCAAGATCGTTTTAGTTCATGTTGCGATGTATGTTAGATAGGGAAGATGTGTTGTGAAGCCTGCTGAGTTTTTATACAGTATACATGGGTCTAATTTATTAATCAAAAGTATGTTTAAAGATATTCAATGTTTGACAAGACTAAACGATTTTACTTCTCATATATACTAATTTATTAATCTAAAAGTATGTTTAATGGTTGCATTCTGTATAGTAATTTATTAATCTTCTGTATGTTTATGTGAACTTTTAGTTGCTTAATTTGATTAGTTCTGTAGTTTAGAAAACGATTGTGTTAGATGGATTGGCTGGGTTACACAAATGCTTATAACATGAAACGGGTCAATTACTCAATTTAGGTACTTTTAGGTAACGGGTCGACCAAATAAGTACTAACCTATAACGGCTATCGCCTTCACATCGTCCCTTTGTAAGGCTTGACGCAGAGGCGTCTTTGAGAATTCACGTACCCTGTTCGAGCTCGAAATAATTACTCAATTTAGGTACTTTTATGGTAATGGGTCTTCCCCGCACACCATCATAGCCGCCCATGGCTTGACGAAAGTATATGCTTGCATGTCTTTATTATGTGATCTTGTCACCACTTAGTTCTACACATTTAATATCCATATTTGCATAAAGAGATTCAAAGATTGATGCTTCTAGATGCTTATTCATATAATTGTAGCTTCAAAAATTCAAAGGTACATGTTATTATATATTACGGTAGCTTATTTCATCAAAATGCAATATGTCTTTTAAAGATCATAGTTTCAAGATATATTATATTAATGAAACTATCAGACCACTGGGTGGGGAGTGTATGTTTGTCTTTTTGGCAAGAATTTGGTCAAACAATACACGATGGACTTGATATAATTGTTTTGTACTTTTATGCATGCAGTTCAAATATAAGTTATCTGAATACAAACAGTCAACGTCCCATGAGTATATGATCTTACCTCTTAACCCAATATTTAGGAAGAACACTGTGTTTTCTTAAATACAAGGTGGAGAAAATGTTGGGCAGTTCGTTCACAACATAGAATGGGGTTCACAAGACATCGAGTATAGGACTACTTTGCGTAACCAGATAGCTAGTCAACTAATTTGAAATATTTAAAATTAAAATTCTACGCAAATTATTAATTTCTAGTTGAATTTTAGTATGTTTTTAAGAATTTTGAAGGATTTATATGTAATTTGGATTTTCTATAATGTTATGTGTTTTCATTTTATTATTATTAATCTTTCAGAACTGTCATTCAGAGCACTGACCAAACAGATACATTTCATTCAGCATAAAATAGTTCAGAGGGGTAAGGTAGTCATTGTGCATAGTCATTCAGAGGTCCAACCAAACAGCACTTTTTGGTTCAGCACTTCCTGGTTCAGAGTCTCTTACCCATTCAGACCTCTTATTGGTTCAGCATTTACCCATTCAGAGGTTGCCAAACGACCCTTAAAGTATATCCGAAGACCTAATAGGAATCCAATTGTTATCTAGTTATTCCATATATAACTTTGCAACTTTTTTATGCATTATTACTTGTACATTATGCTTTGTGTGTTTTCCAAAAAAAAAAAGTTGATTTTTTATTTTCAACCCAAAGGTTTTTACTTTTTACAATTTTAACTCTACATAATTTGTTGTTTTAATTTTAGCCCAAAACTTTTCATTACTTGCAATTTAACTTCACAACTTTTGTCACTTATACTTTTCATCTTTCGCAAATTTTCGTTTTACGTATAGTTCTAAATTTTTCGAGTTAATACGACGCAACGTGCATGTGTGGTTCAACGTTTTTACCTCTATTTTTCCATGTTTGACAGGTTCGTCGCAACACGCATATCATAGGTCGAGTCAGTGTTGGTGGTCGATTACGGTTGTGTGACATTAGTACTATTTGACACCATTTTACGCCACACCGCAACGCGGGGTGTGCTTTGTGGGGTTTTTTAAGAAAAAATGGTTATGCATATGGTTTTTGTAAGTTGGCTTTGGGGGTTTTCCAAAAACAAATTGATTTTTTTTTTTACTTTTCACCCAAAAGTATTTTATAAATTACTTTTAGTTCTAAATTTTCCGAGTTAGTACGACGCAATGTGCATGTGTGGTTCAATGTTTTTACCTCTATTTTTCATGTTTGACAGGTTCGTCGCAACACGCATATCCTAGGTCGAGTCAGTGTTGGTGGTCGATTACGGTTGTGTGACATTAGTACTATTTGACAGCATTTTACGCCCCGCCGCAAAGCGGGGTGTGCTTTGTGGGGTTTTCAAAGAAAAAATGGTTATGCATATGGTTTTCGTAACGTTGGCTTTGGGGGTTTTCAAAAAAAAATGATTTTTTTTTTACTTTTCCCCAAAAAGTATTTCATAAATTACTTTTAACTCAAAACTATTTGTTTTTTTAATTTTAACCCAAAACTTTTTATCTTTTGCAATCTATTCTCATAACTTTTTTTACTTTCAACTTTGGTCCTTTATAGTTTTCATATTCCGCAAATTTTTCGCTTTATGCTTGGTCCTAAATTTTGTGACTTAACACATTGCAACGTGCGTCTTTGGTTTAACGTTTTTACGTTTCGTTCTAAATTTTGCGAGTTAACACGACGCAACGTGCGTGTGTGGGTGAACGTTTTTACA
Source organism: Helianthus tuberosus (assembly GCA_030545235.1). NCBI lineage: Eukaryota > Viridiplantae > Streptophyta > Magnoliopsida > Asterales > Asteraceae > Helianthus > Helianthus tuberosus. The sequence goes on along the minus strand of CM060377.1, from coordinate 22,078,650 downwards.
TCGTCTATTTTTCCCCGTTTGACTGGTTTAACATAACGTGCGTGTCCTAGATTGACTTAGTTATAACTAAAGAATCCCCGCCGCTTTGCGGCGGGTCGCAATCCTAGTGGCTGCAAAAGACTAATTAAAAAATGTTGACCAACACAATGGTTGAAAATGAAATCAGCGGCTGAAATAGTCCGTCGTCTCCACATATGCACATCTTTTCAATACCTCTATCATCATACGTACCAACTTACCAAGTTCTCTCATTTTAAGTCTCTCTCTTTTTTTTTTTAAAGACCAAAGTCACCATCAACAAATGTTTTTAGTATCTGAGTAAAGATGATGAATTCTCTCTCTCTCTGAGGAACACCAAAAGTCACCGGAAATCCATTGTCGCCGGACTTGCTCGTCGATGAAGAGCAGGTTGGTTTAGCGTGCGAGGTTACTCGGTAAGCCTTTCTGAAGGAACCTTGAGTCTACCTTTCTCCCTAATCTGCCTTGTTTTATCATCCATTCGCTTTCTGGGATCGTTTGGTTTCCGGCTGGTGTCCCTCATGGAGCCAGGTGCAGGAAGTGTTTTGAAGTTTTACGTGTCTAACCTCCCGGAGGGGTGTACTCCATGGGAACTCAGGAGCTGTTTGGAGGGGTTCGAGAAGATTGTCGGGACTTACGTCGCGAAGAAAAGGGATAAAGGAGGATGTAGGTTCGGTTTCGTGAGCTTTTCGGGGGTCAGAGATAGGACTGAATTAGAGAAGTCACTTAAGGGGGTGAAAATGGGTGACTACAAGTTGAAAGTTAATATTGCGCGGTTCGCTTTGGAGAATGCAGGATATGTTGCTCAGCCGGAAAAGAAGGTGAACAGGTCTTTTGACAACGGAACAGGGGCTCGGAACTGTTCATATAATGGCAGGGATGGTAGGTCATACAGTGATGTTTTGGGGAAGGGTATGTCTCATGCGAGTGGTGGTTTAGAGAGAGGGGTTAGTCAGATAGTGGAGAAGATCAAGGACGAGAAAGTGCTCATCGTTCCCGACCGTACAATTGCTTTTAAAGAACTGCATGGTTTAGCTATGGTGGGGAGGACAGTGGACTTAGAGACATTAGTTGATTTCGACCAGTTACTCAGAATTGCCGGGACGGCGTACTCTAAGTTACAATACTTGGGTGGTTTGTATATTCTTCTGTCATTTGAGGATGCGGTTTCAGCTGAGAATTTTTTGAAGGCTAGGTCCGTTTGGGGACCTTGGTTCTCTAAACTCGAAACATGGTGTGGTCAATCTCTCCCGTTGGAGCGGGTGGCTTGGCTTAAAATTCTCGGTGTTCCCCTGCATATTTTGGATTCGGAGGTGCTTGCTAGTATTGGCGGTCTTTTCGGTAAGGTTCTGCATGTCCCTAAGAATCTTATTGAAGATCATGACGTGTCCTTTAAAAGAGTGGGAGTTTTAGCTGGTGAAGGGTCGAGAATTATGGAACAGGTTAATCTCAAAGGGAAAGAAAAAAATTTTAGGGTGTGGGTGGAAGAGGAACCGGAGGAGTGGGTTCCAGATTGTTTAGGGGCGGCGGTCCGTAGCTCATCTGAAGGGGAGTCTTTGGTGCAATCGTCACCGGTGGGTCAGATGCCGGCTTCCGGTAACAAAGGAGATGAAGGGCCTCTGCATGTGAACAGTTTGGTTGGAATGGAAGAGTCACGTGGTTCAGAATCCAAGAAGTTTGGGGAAGGTTGGGATAAATTTTTGGGAAAATTACCAAATTAGCCAAGAATAAACTTTGACCACCAAATTAGCCATTTGATGCCTCCTTGGAGCAGGGCATCACGGATTCAAATGTGCGGGATGCCTCTTTCAATGTGGAAGTGACACGTGTCTCAATGATTAGGTAGACTCCTCCAATGCCCCTCAACAGACTCATCCAACGCCTCAGCAAACTCTTCCAATACCTCTCAACAGACTCTTCCAATGCCTCAGGCATGAGTTAAAATTTTATGTGGGACCTACCACCCACTTCATCTTCATCACCGCCACCACCACCACCACCACCGCCACCACCGCCGCCGCCGCCGCCACCACCACCGCCGCCGCCGCCGCCACCACCACCATAAAATATACTACTAATCTTCCTTCCTTCAGATTCATTTCTTTCTATCCCCTGTTGACTTGGTGAACACAGATCGATCATCATGTCTTCCTTTGAAAGAGGCATCTTCCCTGTTGGAGCTCATGAAGGATCTTGAAGATGAAGTGGTGGTGGTGGTGGTGGCGGTGGCGGTGGCGGTGGCGATGGTAGTGGTGGCGGTGGTGAAGATGAAGTGGGTGGTAGGTCCCACATAAAATTTTAACTCGTACCTGAGGCATTGGAAGAGTCTGCTGAGGGGCATTGGAAGAGTCTGCTGAGGCATTGGATGAGTCTGCTGAGGGGCATTGGAGGAGTCTACCTAATCATTGAGACACGTGTCACTTCCATATTTAAAGAGGCATGAGAGGTCTTGAAAGAGGCATCCCGCACATTTGAATCCGTGATGCCCTGCTCCAAGGAGGCATCAAATGGCTAATTTGGTGGTCAAAGTTTATTCTTGGCTAATTTGGTAAATTCCCCTAAATTTTTTGGGAAGTCAAAGGAGGCCCCACGCGCCGACTTTGGCTCTGGTCTCGGTCCCGAGGCTGGTAAGACTAGAGGGTATGGAGAGCCCCATCCTCAAGAGGATGGGCCGCCACATCACCGCCACGTAGGAAGGGCTTGAGGGTGATGGACCTAGGGGTGGAGGATGGGTCGCCACGTCATCGCCACGTCACCGCCATGTATGTATGTATAGGTATATGTGAGAGAAGGAGAGAGGAGAGAGGCCCGGCGACTTCGGCTGTGGGGAGCCGGGGACAACGGAACGGAAGGGAGGGGGCGGTGTGGGGGACCGGCGCCGGGCCTCACCGGGCCTAAGCCGGCCCCTATACCCCGCTTAGTCTAATAAAGATAAGCATGATATTTTCTTTTTTAATTCTCATAAAAAGTCCAAACGCAGGAGGGTGAAAAATGTTAGTGGGCCTTCTTCGAAAAATGCTAGCCCATTTATTAATTTGGACTCAAGTGAGAAGAACAGGCCTTTTAAACGCTCTAGGGCCCAAGTGGAGGATCTGAGTGATCCCTTTTCGCTGGATAATCTGTTGAACCGCTTTAACACAAAAAATGACAAAACTGATAAAGAGAAAACTTCTGGGAGAGAGGATGGGGTTGGTCGTACGGTGTCGTCAATCGGTGGTTCTTTTGATCTTAATTTTAAGATTCAGTCGGAAGGTGGAGGATCGGTTCATTCAGGTCATGATGAAGGAGGAACGGTCGGAAACGGCAATTCAGGGGATCAAGGGCACCGCGTTGTGGATGAGGAGGTCAGTGCGACGATGGAGTTGGGGAGCCAAGTTGATATGAATTTAAAAGATTGCGGAGACATGGTGAAGAACATCATTTTGGGAAAAGGTATTGATGATTTTAACTCATGAATTTTCTATCTTTGAATTTGAGAGGATTAGGGGGTGATGAAAAAGCTAGGTGGGTTAGGAGTACCAAAGTGAAGTTTGGGATAAATTTTGTTGCGCTCCAAGAGTCGAAGTGTTCAGCATTGAACCAATCAGTTTTGTCTTCGGTTTGAGGTAACGCTAATTTTCGGGCTGTATGGGTTGACTCGTCTGGCCTGTCTGGGGGATCTGATTAGTCTTTGGGATCCAAGTGTGCTTGACGTAGGGGGTGGTGAAAAATAAGAACTTTATTTTAGTTAAGGGCAAGATTAAGGGGAGTGGTCAGCAAATCAATATCGTGAACATTTACGCTCCTCAGGAGATCCAGGCGAAGAAGAATTTGTGAGAATGTCTGAAGTTAGAGATTCAAAGTTCTGAGGGTGTTTGGATTTTGCTTGGGGATTTTAATGCGGTCCGGTCTCCGGACGAAAGATTTAACTCCAGTTTCAACCCTGCATGTGCTAGTTTGTTTAACTCGTTTATTTTTTAAGCTGGTTTAATGGAGTATGGTATGAAGGATCGGAAGTACACTTGGAGCTCTAGTAATGGCAAGAAGTTCAATAAGATCGATAGGGTTCTGGTGTGTCATGGTTTTTTTAGCTTATGGCCGGAGGCTTGTTTGCGGGCTCTACCTAAGTTTTTGTCAGATCATTGTCCTATTGTCCTCGTTACGAAGGAATTGAATTTCGGGCCTAAACCCTTTCGTGTTTTTTGATTCGTGGATTGGGCGTGATGGGTATGACGAAACGGTCCGTGATGCCGCGAATGCGTTTTCGTGGGAAGGGCCAGCTGATCTCTATTTATTAAAAAAGTTTGAGTTTATTAGGAGGCGGGTTCAGACATGGGGAGACGAAATGCTAAAGAAGGAAAAAGAAAGTGATGCTTTAGCGAGAGCTGAATTTGAGGAGATGGAAATTCTAATGGAGAGTAGGGAGTTGCTTGAAGAAGAAGAGTGGATTTTAGCGGAGAATTATAAACGTATTAAAGAATCGGAGGAGAAATTAAACAAAGATGTGAGACAAAGATGTGAGACAAAGATCGCGTATTAAGTGGGCTAAGGATGGTGACGAAAACTCAAGATTTTTTGATGTAGCGCGTGATACGGAAACGAAGATCAAACACGTTGATTCAAAGAATACCCGTGTGTTCTTCCCCAACCCCCAAGATTCCACCCAAAAGGCACGAAATTTGAAGTGAAAAATCAATTATGTCAAAATTCAAGTCTGAACATTCATATTACTAAAGGGACATATAAATAGAAACCGAAATTCAAAATGGGCCTCAAAAAGACAACGGGCCAAACACAAGCCCAAAAACAAAATGCCCAAAATACTTCAAAAAAACATAAAAATGTAAATAACTAATAGAAATAAGCGTTTTTTTGGCCAGGACGATGACCCAAACCGCCGTAGGCATTTGCAGCAAGATGGAGCTCGTTCTCACGTTCGTTTCGCCTGGTCGCACGCCCAAAACGGACCCCCATAGCCCAAGTTAGAGCCAATTTAGTGAAGCCCCTTTTGTTACACGATCTTGGGCCTCCAAATACAGAATAGCCCGCTCCTCCACACTTGGGCCCGCATCATTTTTCCACTCAATGGCTAATTGTCGAAATGCGAGTAATAGAATTCATGGGTTGATGGTTAACGGGTCTTGGTGTTCTAAACCGTCTTTGATTAAGAAAGTGGTGTTCGAGTTTTTTAGGGATAAGTTCAAGGAAGAGGTGGTTGACCGTCCGATGGTTTTGTATGAGAACGTTAAAAGGCTCACACCCGAGGAGGCGGCTAGTCTTGTGGTCGACTTTAGTAGAGATGAGATTAAATCCGCGATCTCGGATTGTGGCAGTGATCGGGCGCCTGGTCCAGATGGTTTGAATTTCAAATTCCTAAAACATTTTTGGGACGTTTTCGAGGCCGATTTCATCAGGGTTATGCGTGAGTTCCACGAAGGGGGAGTTATCAATAGAGGGTGTGCCTCGTCATTTATCACTCTTATTCCCAAGGTGAAAGATCCTACGAGTTTATATGACTTTCGCCCTATCAGTTTAGTGGGTGCCATTAATAAGGTTATCTCTAAGGTATTAGCGAATCGGCTCAAGCTTGTTCTCGGGTCAGTTATTTCGGTTTGCCAATCTGCTTTCCTGAAAGGGAAATATATCTTAGATGGTCCGCTTATTATCAATGAGGTTGTTAATTGGTTAAGAAAGAGGAAGGATAAGGCGTTTTTGTTAAAACTGGACTTTGAGAAGGCGTATGACAATGTCAACTGGGGCTTTGTGAATTTGGCGTTATCCCAGATGGGTTTTGCTCCTCTCTGGTGTAAGTGGGTCCATAGTATTCTTTCGTCTGCTAGAGCGGCGGTTTTGGTGAATGGAGCGCCCACTTTGATTTTCAGTGTCAAAAGGGTATGAGACAGGGTGACCCGTTGTCTCCGTTCCTTTTTCTTATTGTTATGGAGATCCTTTCGTGTTGTTTGGATAAGGCGGCAGGGATTGGTGTGGTGGCTGGGGTCAAGCTTCCTAATAACGGCACGGCTCTTTCTCATCTTTTTACGCGGACGATGCCCTCGTTGTTGGGGAGTGGTCGAGGGAGAATATCCTTAATGTTGTGAGAATCCTTAGAGGTTTTTACTTATGCTCTGGTCTAAGAATTAACCTGACGAAGTCAAAAGTTATGGGCATTGGGGTTCCTGATTTAGTCGTTAGAGATATGGCTGCTGTGGTGGGGTGTTTGGAGGATCGGATTCCGTTCGTATATCTAGGGATCACTGTGGGGGCAAATATGAATCGTATTGCGAACTGGAGGCCTATTTTCGACATATTCGAGTCGAGATTATCGATGTGGAAGGCTTCGATTCTGTCTCTTGGAGGTAGAGTTACTCTTATTAAATCCGTGCTGGAATGTCTTCCCTGTTATTTTTTCTCGTTATATAAAGTGCCCGTGGGAGTTGTGAATAAGTTGGAGTTAATTATTAGGAAGTTTCTGTGGGGTGGTGCTGGGAGGGATAGAAAGTTGAATTGGGTATCATGGGATCGGGTTTCGTCTCCTATTGATCGTGGCGATCTTGGAATTAGGGACCTTCTTTCCATTAATAACGTGCTTCTTCTTAAGTGGGCTTGGAGGTTTAAAATTGAGAAGGATAACTTATGGGTTAAGGTTATATCGGCCATTCATGGGCATCGGAGATCATGGGATTTTCTTCCCATAAAGGCGTCTTTGGGAGGAGTTTGGGGCAATATTATCAAGGTGGCTTCTAGTCCGATTTCGGCCGGCGATAGGTTCCAGAACTTCATAAGGGGAGAGGTTGGAAACGGTGCGGATGTGGCCTTTTGGCTTGATCCGTGGTTGGTTAAGGAGCCTTTGAAATGTTGTTATCCTAATCTCTTTCGGCTTGAGTTAGACAAAAGGTGTGTAGTTCGGGATAGAATTGTGAGGCCGATTTCTAATCCTGAAGCAAAGTGGCAGTGGAGCCGGCTGCCATCTTCTGGTGTTGAATTGGCGGAATGGTTGGATTTAAATGCGAAGCTTCGCAATGTTGTGTTATCGGACGTTAGAGATAAATGGGTGTGGATGGGTGATGACTCGGGAGTTTTTAGCGTGGGCTCGATCAAAAAAGATTTTCCACATGAATAAAAGACTTTAGTAACAGGTTTGTTTGGGATTGGTGTAAATGGATTCCCTTAAAATGCAATTTGTTCGCGTGGAGAGCGGAACAAGATAGGTTGCCTACTAGAGTTGAGCTCAGCAAGCGGAACGTTTCAATTCCGGAGATTACGTGTCCGTTTTGCTCGTCGGGTGAAGAGACAGTCTCGCATTTGTTTACTTCTTGTGAGTTTGCTACTGCGGTGTGGTTGAAGGTTAGTCGGTGGTGTAAAACTCCGTATCCGATGGCGTTTCCGTTCAGGGATTATTTGGAAGGGCACGAGTATAGTGGGCTAAAAGGAAAGGCGCTGGATGCATACAAAGGAATTTTGCTCATCACTTGCTGGACGATTTGGAAGGCTAGGAACGACCTCCTTTTTTCGGGTAAGGTGCCGAAGGTTGAGGACGTTTTTTATGCGGTTAAATCTGTAAGTTTTCTTTGGTTTAGAAGTAGATCAAAGTATAAAGACATGTCTTGGGTAGATTGGTGTAACTTTGTATAGTCGGTTGTAGTTGGTTGCCGCCCGTTAGTTTTTTTTTCGGTGGTTTTGATTGTGTGTTAATGAAGTTTTCCTTTAAAAAAAGTCTCTTTATTTTTACTATAAAATATTTCGTTTGTATTATCTTATTCATGTTTGGTAAATAATTTTGTTATTTAAATTCTACACCCATGCTATATAAAGTTAAAAAAAAAAAAAAAAAAAAATCAACGGTGGATTTTGATAGGTGTCATATAATGTGGGATTATTTAGTGACATGCTTTGGATATATTACACTTTGCTCAAGGCAAACACATATTTGTCTTAAGTAATGCGTAATGTATTCGAAGCACGTCGCTAAATAATCCTACAACTTACGAAATTAAAAACACATTGTGTTGATTTCTTTTGTAAACAACATAATGTTGGTGCGATTTTAAGTAACAAAATTATTAGCCAAAATTGACTTTTTATCTCAAGAAAATACATATGAAATTTATTTTATAGTGAAAAAAAAAAGAGACTTACAGTTGGGAAAGAAACACCATGTATGATACAACATTGCCTACAATCATGTAAACCAACAATTAAAAACTATATGATAACTTAAAGTTTACAAGCCATAAACAATAAGAATTCATCAACCACTACGCATAAAATGTCACCGATAAACATATGGTATATCCCTTATAAGGAAAACGTTTTGTATTTTATGATAACTTGCATAGCAATGTTATATTTTCATATTCTTGCATAAGGATACACATATACATACATTATATATACACACACATACATACACAAATATATAGAGAGAGAGATCTACCAAGAAGGCCATATGCAAGAGTTAGAGCTATCTTCTCTAAAAAGTTTCCACACTCACTTAATTACACAGAGATTTAGAGATGTGTACTCTCTCTCTTTAAAAGGTGTGCACATAAAAGGTCGACTTGTGTAAAAGGTTTATATAGGGCAAGGTGTGATGAGGGTGGTGCAGGGGCGGACCTACCCACTTGGGTGGGTGGGGCTAGGGCTGACAATTTTACACGAATACACGACAAGACACGAACCTACACGACCTTAACAGGTATCGTGTATGACCTTAACAGGTATCGTGTACTAAACAGGTAGACACGAAACAACCTGTTAATTTTCGTGTCTAAACAGGTTAGATACATGTTTACCTGTTATATACCTGTTAAGACATGTTAAAAAAAAAAAACCCTAATATACCTGTTTACACGAATACATTGCTCATTTACTCAAATATAGATGGAATGTGACTCTGTCTTTTTTAGTTCAAAAAAAAAAAGAAACCCTAATGACCTAATCTCTCTCAACTCTCTCAAGTTACAGCCGACATCATCCATTCATCCAGATCCAGCGCCGGTCATCCACCGCCAGTCATCCATCGCCTGCATCCACCGCCAGTCATCCACCGCCTGCATCCACCGCCAGTCATCCACCGCCGCTCATCCACGACGCTACGCACAGCCGCTCCTTGAGTCTTGTTTAAAAAATAAAGGTAGTTTTGTTACTGATGCGTTTTGTTTATAAGTTTATAACTGTAAATGACTGTGAACTTGTAAGTTTTTATATGAAATTCGAATTTTCGAGTCATTTTAAGAATCATTCGCAATAGTTGGTGGCTTGGTGCACATCAAGCTCTTTGGGAGATCGAGAGCTCCATTCCTGATAAGGATGGAGGCTCTTGGAAAATTCGTCGAGGTTAATTTTGACCTTCGAGTGTCAAACAAAGAAAATTACAGATGGAAATTTGACTATTCGGTTGTGATTTCATTCAAATCAATGTGGTTTTTCAAAATATATGATGAAAAGAATAATATTGACTTTTGAGGTCAAGCACAGACATTAAACTCCATTTTTATACTAAGCTCATACAGTAATCTGCATCAATTAGAAATTTTGAAAGTTAAGGTTTGACCTCAAAGTAAAACTGTGACTAATGTACCGGTTAGTCTACTGATCTGTTGAACTTAATCCTACAGATTACTGATGCAAAAATCACAGTAGGATCATAACAACCAGTTAGTATACTAAGCACACTGAAATCATAGGGGGTGTTTGGGATTCCTTTTAAAAGTCACTTTTGAAGCTAAGAAGGACTTTTGAGAAGGAAAGGAATCCCAAACATCATCTGAGAAGTCCTTTTGAAGTCACAAGCAATCCCAAACACCATGAAAAAAGGACTTTTAGAGCTGATTGTGTCTTCAAAAAGGAGATTTTGAGAAGTCAGGATTTGTTACTTATTGGTGTTGAGAAGGACTTTTTGAGAAGAAGAAGTTGAAAAGGAATCCCAAACACCCATATAATGCGATTAAGAATGAGTACTTTTTTTGTTTATTGTTTATGTTTTGAATTTGATGCAGCCCTATGTTTATTGTTTATTGCAGATTAAGAATGAGTGATTCTCAAAAGAAGGTGGGAAAGAAGAAGGATTTGTGATTTGCCGTTTATGGATTTTTGTTTTAAACTTGTTAAGTATTCGGTATTTATGGATTATTTAAGCTGTTTGTGAACTTTTGGCGAGTTTTGTTTCACTAAACAGGTTCTAAATATGTGATTATTTTAGTGTTCGTTAACAGGTATTAACAGGTAATTTGCGTGTATATCGTGTCGTGTTCGTGTCGTGTTCGTGTTTGAAAAAAAAGACACGAAATCTTATCGTGTCGTGTTCGTGTATGGCCTTTCGTGTATCGTGTCTTATCGGGTACGGGTATACACGATATGCCAGCCCCTGGTGGGGCGGTGGGCTATGGCACCTCTTGAAAAAAGGTTTTAGGGAAATTGGCGCAAAATCTCGATCGCATCCATTGAAAATTTTCAACATTTCCCCTTCGAAATTTTCAACCGCCCCCCTTAAAAAAATCTTATGAATTTAAAAAAAAAGTGTAAACTTTGATTTTTATTAAAATATAACCTAGTGTATATAATTATTATTTAACCACTTTACGTAATAATTTAACCTAATAACTTTCACTTAACAATTTAGCCATTAGCCCACTAAACATTCCATTGTAACCCAAACCCAATTAACCCAACCCAATTAAATTTGAAGTTAAATAAAATAACCCAACCCAACCACCCCCTTCCAATTCTTTCTCCCACTTTCCCTCTTTTGATCACGCAACGACCGACGCACGAAAGTAGTCAACAGGCACGACGGTAACGGCTACATTCTCACCGGAAAAGCTTGATTCCGGCCACCCCACCACCTGGAATACAAAATTTAACGAGGTACCTTCGTTTTTTTAATGTGGTTTTTAAGAGAGATAGAGTAATAGAGATGTTAAAAGGGTTTGAAATTTTATGTGTTTTGATGAATTTTTTTTTTGTTGTTCTAGACTTTAGTAGTATGATTTTGTTGTTCTAAACTCTACTAGGGCTTGAAAATTAGAATTGAAAATTATTGATCGATTTATATGTGATAGAAACCATGAGTAGGGAAGTTTTGGCGAGATTTCTCATAAGGAACCATTAGAAAAGTAGAGGTTGGTTATTGTACAATATGGCTTAATGTACGAAGCGTACAAGATTCAGTATCAACATGCGAAAATTGGTTTATAACATGCGATTTTGGTATTATTTTTTTTAACATCATGCGAATTTTGTTTTTTCGATTTTGGTATTTTTTAACATTATGCGAATGTTGTTTTTTACTAATATGCGAAGTTTGGTTTTTTTATAAACATGCGATTTTCATTTTTTTTTTTTGGTAAAGGGTTACCCCGGTGATTTTATATATTCACAACAAACAAAGCACAAGTAGAGAGGAAAAGCCATCACTAGTTCATTCATGAGACATGCCCCATGAACGTAAACCAAAACCAACGAAAAAAACCAACGACAAAAACAAACGACTAGACAACCATCTAGAGACCAAAAGAGAAAAAACTAATTAATTAATTAGCCTCCATCGATCTTCATAGCATCATCCTGAATCTCCCAAGCTCCCAGCAATCGCCTAACATTAGCACACGACTTGAATTTCATTCCCATGAGTTTATAACGGAGAGTCTTTAAAATTATTTCACATAGGATATCTGGCGGTCTTGTTTGATTTTTAAAAAGTCTCGCATTACGTTCTTGCCATATGGTGTAAGCCGTTGCCCCCACGAGAATCCGCGCTACAAAATTAGCAGCCGTCTTCGATCTTCGTCTCACCATTAACCAGTTCACAATCAAGCTCCATTTAGGTTCTACTGTATCCATACCAACCTTTGTGCGAACCAGAGACCATACCTGAGCAGAAAGATTACATTCAAAGAAAATATGATCATGAGAGTCGACATCCGCATAGCATAGGAGACAGCACATCATATTCATATTTCTCCTCATCTCTAAACCCCAATTCAGAATCTTGTCTTGTGTGAGTAATTTGTTGCGCATAATTAGCCACACCTGGAAGGCATGCCTAGGAATGCATTGAGGAAACCAAACTAAGACAGCCCAATCGACTTCCTGCTAGCTCGTTCTCATCGAGTTCCAAACCGAAAAGGAAGAGTGCTCCATTAACTCATCACCAACTTTCCAATATAGCTGGTCATGCTTATTCGGAATCGGCCGAATTTGCTCCAGCTGATTCAAGACCGGAAACAGATCCCTCCATGCAGTCGGCCATGCCCAAGCACCATTCCTAAAGACATCCGAGACCGTGGCATCCAAAGTAAATCCTGCATTAGTAATAACACGAGGCGATAACATGGTAGATAGGGGGCCGAGATGGCACCAAGTGTCGTACCAAGCCGAAATGGTGTTACCCATACCCAGAGACGACCAAATATGCTCCCTAACAGTTGGCCGTAATTGAAGAAGTTTCCTCCAGCTCCAGCTACAATTCGCGATAGTTTTGCATTCCCACAAACTCCGATCTTTCAGCCGGTATGAATAAATCCATTGCACCCATAACGAGTTCCTTTTCTTAAGAATGCTCCAGATGTGAGAAACCATCAGAGCTTTATTAACATCCCCAAGCCACCTAATACCAAGACCACCCTCATATTTGGGCACGCATATCGCTTTCCATGAATTTTTCGCTTTTCCTCTATGAAATGAAGCCTCTTGAGACCATAAGAAGTTTCTCATCTTCGCCTCAAGATCTTTTATAACCCGAATATGAAGAATAAAAGTCGACACCCAATACACATGTATGGATGACAATACTGAAATAATTAATTGAAGCCTGCCCGCGAAAGATAGCAACTTATTTTTCCAATTCATAATCCTTTGATCCAACCGCTCCAGAAGAACATTACAATCTTTGACTGTTAATCTTGAATAAATAAGCGGCACCCCCAAGTACTTGACCGGTAATCGACCCTCCTCAAAAGGAAGAATATCCAAAATAGCACCTTTCACATGATTAGAAACACTGCAAAAGAAAACGGTGCTTTTCTGAATACTAGGAACCAACCCAGACGTGTTGGTGAATTGAGAAAGAGAATCCATAATACAACGAGCCGATGAAACATCACCACGAGCAAACAAAAATAAATCGTCCGCGAAACAGAGATTAATGATCCGTTGCTTTTCACACTTGTTATCCAGCCGAGATGCCTGGCGCATAATACAAGTTAGAATTTCCATAACCAGTGTGAATAAATAAGGAGACAAAGGATCACACTGTCTTAAGCCACGTCTTCCTTTGAAATAACCATGGATTTCCCCATTAACACAAATCGAGTAAGTAGGAGAAGAAACACACAACATAATCCAATTTACCCTTTTCATATGAAAACCGAAACCAATAAGAACCTGCTTGAGAAAACTCCAGTCTACCGTATCATAAGCTTTCTGAATATCAACTTTAAATGCACATCTGGGAGGGCCATAATTCCTGTGATAGTTATGCATCAGTTCTTGCGTAAGTAAGATGTTATCAGAGATTTTTCTTCCTGGAACAAAAGCAGATTGATTAATGCTGACAATTTGGTTCAGGGAGTGTTTAATACGGTAAGCTATAATCTTACTAATGCATTTGTAAACAACATTACAACATGCAATGGGGCGATAATCCGTAACATTTGACGGAGTAGGCTTCTTTGGAATAAGAACTAGAAGCGTGTTATTGAGCTCCCGCAGAAGTTTACCCGAATTAAAAAAATCAATAATGGCGCAAGAAATATCTTGACCAATAATCTGCCAAGAATGTTTGAAAAACGCAGCCGTATAACCATCCGGACCCGGAGCTTTATCATTACCAATAGAGAACATGGCCAACTTTAGGGGTGTTCAGGATTCATTTCGAATTCGAAAAATTCGAAATTCGTTTAAATTCGATTCGATTATCAAGAATTCGTTTCGATTATAAGAATTCGAATTCGATTCAATTCGAGTCAAGTAAATCGAATACAAATCGAATACGAATTTATAATTTCAAATTCGATTCGATTCGAAATTCGAATAAAAATTATACATTTTTATTTATTATTTTTATATATAATACATATATAACTTTTATAAAGCTATACTATAAATTATTTTCAAATTTTTTTCCAAGTATTAAAATTACCCATTACCAAACCCACTACATGACCCATAAGTAAAACCTAAATAACAAATCTATCAATAGATTTCTAACCGTAAAAATATTAACTTGTAATGTGGAGTGATTATTCCCGACTTCTCGTTTTGAATTTTAGACTTGTGGTACTTTATTTGAAACTTTTTAACGTGATATCGTGCTTTATGGCTGCTTTAAATTTTATGTTTCATTTTGATAGTTTACATGTTTTAAAGAATCTGAATTAAATCGAATTTATTCGAATTCGAAATTTTAATCGAATACGAATCGAATACGAATTGGGTTTTTTATTCAAATACGAATTCGAATCGAATTCGATAGGTTTTAATCGAATTCGAATCGAATACGAATTCAAGGAAGAATAAAAATTATTCGAACAATTTGATTCGAATAATTCGAAAATTCGATATTCGGTTTGATGAACACCCCTAGCCAACTTGACCTCCTCACTAGTAACCGATCGAACCATATGATTCGCATCATCAGGAAGGAGCTTTTTATCAAAAAGATCAAGCGTGGGGTGTAGAGAAATATCATCTTCCCGACCAAGGAAGGTCTCGTAATGTTGAACAAGCGCATTAGGAACGTCATCACCCTCAAATACGACTCCATTAGCATTAGCGATAACCTCAATACGCGTCAAGTGATTTCTGCTTTTAAGCGAAGCATGAAAAAATTTTGTATTTGTATCACCCGCACGCAACCAATCAACCTTAGATTTCTGTTTCAGGAAACGTTCCTCATCTAAACATGCTGTCTGAAAATCAGCAGTAAGCTTAGCTTCTTGGATTCTAAGGTCCGCATCCGAAGGGTTAATGCCGATACTTTGCTGAATACTATCCAACTTCTGACGGATCTCTTCAACTTTCTTATGTAAATTACCTTGTTGAAATAACAAACCCCTTAGAGGATTCTTTAACAATCTTAGCATCTTCAGCACTCGAAATTGATGCACACCATCAATCTGAACATCCCACGCTTTCTTTACAATGTCCATGAAACCCGGCTTGAAAACTAGAAAATTAGCAAACTTGAAATTTTCTTAACATGCGATTTTCATTTTTTTAACATAAGTACATAACGTGCAAATTTGATATTGCGTACGCTTCGTACGTTAAGCCATATTGTATGATACATTTTTTCTGTATAGAAAAGTAACTCTAGATGATGTTTTTTTGTGCCCATAGCTTTATAGCATAGTGGCATCTTGGGAGTGGGATAAAGCTTTGGTACCAAAAGGTCCTTGGTTCGATTCCCACAAAAGGGGGGGGGGGGGTTCCATATTTATTAGGTTTCCCACTGAATTGGTGTATAGACATTATGTCTAGTGGAGATGGACAGTGGCGGATCTAGAAAATCCGCATAGGGGTAACGCTTGAATAAAAAGGGGTAACGAAATCCAAAAAACGTCAATTTTTTTTTAAATTTACACTACCGTCAGAGTGTCGCCGGAGCGTCAAGGGGCAACGGAGGTTACCACTTCTATCACTCTAGGTCCGCCCCTGGAGATGGATATGATCGGGTGGTTCTGCTGGTGGCACGATGATACTCAAGTAGTCCGTCAGTGATCCAAATTTGCCGTTAAAAAAAAGATGATGTTTTGCATAGATTTCATAAAATGAAAACCTGTAGGGCACAATTTTAAACATGTTTATAATGACGTTTGACGTGTTTTTGATGGTTATATAAATTTTAGTTTGATGTTCTTTTGTTTTACATGACCCGACACGATATGAACCGATTTTTTAATATATACCCAGAGGCCTAAAATTTTTTAAAGTATTCCACACCCTCATAGAAAAATTCCTGAGTCCGCCACTACACTGTTCGGCATCTAATGAACAATATCGATGTTTCTTTACCAGTTTACCTTAATGTTTTAGGAAATTAATTAACTTGCTAAAATATAGTGGACACACACAATTGTAAAGAGTGTTCATAGCTCTTTTCTCGACTTCCCTATACAAGAGCATTCACATCCGGTTCTACATCTAACACACATAATTTACCCAATACGGAAATTTATCCCTAAACTCGTTAATCTTTTGAAAAACAACCTAAAATCCATTCCTCATATTTATCCATATTCGAAATAATAATGCTTATTATTTTTTTTTTCACTTAGAACCGATCCCAAAAATGATTTGGTCGAACATGATGGCTAAATCAATCAAAACAAATACAAATCAATACATAAACTAAAAGTATCAAAAGCAAATGGGATAAACACGTGTTGGTTGTCAAGACACGCTTTCTCATGTTTGGTCGCTTTACCCGAAGCAGCCTGACCCACCGTGAAACCACTACCCCCTAGGCCCACAAGCGGGGAAACCCCTGTTAGATCCACACAGGCATGTTTTCCTCCTACCCATCCAAAGACCAGAATGTCGGCTGGTCAAAGGGTAGATCTCCCTTCCAACGGGTCTGTTAAGAAATTAACGGGTGCCTCTTTCTTAGCAGAAATACCAGTGGCGGACCCAGAAATTATTTGCTGTGGGTGCGGATGAGGTGTTCAACCATAATTTCAAGGGGTGCGGTCGGGTTTTTTGACTAAAATATACGCTATTTTTTTTTTCAAAGGGTGCGGCCGCCCACCTTGGCCAAAGGCTATGTCCGCCCATGAGAAATACCAGCGCACCTGAATATGTCAAAAAGAACATCCCTAACCAAATTATTTCTGTAAACTAAGAACTTACGAAAAGCAAAAATTGATTGTCCTCAACTTAACTAAAAAAAATCCTAATTGCTTTGTTGCAATCCTCTTCAGCGGTCAAAAGTGTGTCTCCTCTTTAAATCGCCATTTTGTAAACTAAACTGATTAGCCCACTTTATTATGGCCCATCCAAATCTTGCCAATGATCCTCCTATTTGATTTATATCAGCTCATTAAGCCAATTTAAGTTCTTGTAATTTTAAAGTTGCAGCAGAAACTATTTACTTACTTATGCAACAAATTAAATTATGTAATTTCTAATTCAGCCCAACTTGAATTAGGATATTAGCCCACCAACTAGTTAAATGCATAACTAGTTTAATTACACAGCAATTAACTGTGAACATCATTTTAGCATATTTTATTGTTGAATCGACCGTTTTAACTCGTTTTCATCATTACCGATCATTGACATAGGCGTGGCGGTGGCTGGATAGGCTCAATTCTACATAATCGTTTAGAGCTTTTGTTTATATATAATCATGAATCATTCTAAATATTTCCCCAGTCAATTGTCTTCCTGGCAATCGCTAGTAACTATGAAAATAATCCAAAGTAGATTTCATTCCAAGAAAAAAAAATGTTGCATTAAATAATAGGATTTGGATATGATAAATTATAAACAAAGCTTCCAATGATTTACAATAATCAAGAATAACAAATAAATACAAAACAAAGAGAGGATTGTGTGGAGAGGAATTTTCCTCTTTACAAAAATAGAAGGATACACATTTAGGTGGTGTTTGTTTTTTTGGCCAGAAGCACTTCTGGCCACTTATGTCTGGGTCGCGCAGACGTTAGAAGTCTGCAGCTTGTTTGTTTTCCGGAAGCACTTCTCACCAAAAAGGTCTTCCCCACCTCTTCCTCACACAGACATGTTCTTATGTCTGCAAACCTCTTCTCAGACTCTTCTCTCTACCCCCACATCTCTGCATCACCTCCACCACATCTCCGCCACCACCTCCACCCCCACATCTCCGCCACCGCCACCACCTCCACCTCCACCACCACACCTCCACATCCACCTCCGACACCCATCACCTCCACCTTCAACAATCACCACCTCCATCTTCACAAAGCATCAAATCGAAACAAGAGATGTGCGGTGGTGGTTGAGAAACAAGAACCGGCCGGAGAAACCCCCAAATCGATATCTCTCTCTCTTCAGAAACCCCCTCGATCTCTCTCTCTCTCTCTCTCTCTCTCTCTCTCTTCAGAAACCCCCAAATCGAAGATGGTGAAATTAGGGTTTTGGTGGAGGTGGTTGTTTTTTGGATGAAGTGGTGGTGCTTGGCTTCGTGGCGGCGGTAGTGCTTGGTGGTTGCGACGGGGTTGGTGGGGGAGGCAGAGAGAAGATGGTGGTGGAGAGTGTTAGGTGGTGCTGGTGGTTGCGACGGGGTGGGTGGTGGCTGAAGTGGTGGTGGTTGGTTGTGGTGGTGGCAGGTGGACGGTGGTTGTTGGTTGTGGTGGTAGAGGAAGGCAGAGAGAGAGAGAGAGAGAGAGTCAGAGATGTTTGTGTGTGTGTTATATGTGAGAAGAGGTTTTTTTAGATATAAAAAAACAAACCCTCTTCTCCTTGCAGACTGCAGACCTTTTCTTGCAGAAAAAACAAACAGCACCTTACTATATTTTAAATGAGAGGATTGACTGGAGAATTGACTCTGGAGTGATTGGAGGCTATATTTTTGAATTGTCTAATACCCCCCGTCAATGCAAGATGGAGGTGGTCCGAGACGAAGCATAGAGCGAAACCTGTCAAACAGCGGTTTAGGGAGACTTTTGGTGAAGATATCCGCGACTTGGAGATCTGTGGAGATGAACTTCGTGTCAAGTCGACCGGAGGTAACCAATTCGCGAACAAAATGATAATCTATATCAATGTGCTTTGCCAGTTTATGTGAGATAGGATTTTGGCTTAGGAACAAAGCACTCTTGTTATCACATAATAAAGCGGGACGTCCTGGAGGTAACGCATGAAGCTCTCGTAGGAGATGAGTCAACCAAATTATTTCTACAGCGGTGTTTGCCATAGCTCTATATTCGGATTCACAGCTTGATCGAGAGACCGTAGGTTGTTTCTTAGCACTCCAAGAGACTAAGTTTCCACCCAAGTAAATGCAATAGCCATAGGTCGATCTTCTAGGGTCAAGACAGCGTGCCCAATCTGCATCAGAAAAACCTAATAAAACAGTGTTAGGTGGTCTATCAAAAGTTAGACCATGAGATAAAGTGCCTTTGACATATCGAAGAATCCTTTTGACTAATTGAAAGTGAGTTGTGGTGGGATTTTGAAGAAATTGACTAGCTTGATTTACGGCATAGGAGAGGTCGGGACGGGTGATTGTGAGATATTGGAGAGCCCCTACGAGAGATCGGTAGAGGGTAGGGTCATGAAAGGGTTGACCATGGGTGGTGAAAACATCCTTGGATGTTAAAGGGGTAGCTACGGGTTTGGAGTCAAGAAGACCTGCTCGGGAGAGAATGTCGTAAGCATATTTTGATTGATTTAGAAAAAGACCGAATTTATTGTGAATTTCTTCCAAGCCAAGAAAAAAATTTAGTAATCCAAGATCCTTGATTTTGAATTGCTTGTCAAGACGAGACGTAAAATTGTTAATGAATGTGTCGTTGTTACCGGTGATAACAATGTCGTCTACGTAGGCAAGGAGTTAAATTAGGATCCCATGATGATTGTAAATGAACAAGGATGGATCGGCTCGGCTATTTTGAAAACCAAGAGAAATAAGAAATGTGCTTAGTAGTTGAAACCAAGCTCGTGGTGCTTGCTTTAGACCATAGAGAGCACGGTTTAGTTTGCACACATGTGTTGGTTGTTTAGGATCTTCAAAGCCCGGAGGTTGCTCCATGAAAACGGTTTCAGTGAGATGTCCATTTAGAAAGGCATTATTGACATCAATTTGGCGTAACTTCCAACGATTAATGGTTGCAAGACTTAGAACAACTCGGATGGTGGAGGATTTTGCAACCGGACTAAAGGTATGAGAGAAATCGAGACCCGGTATTTGAGAGAATCCTTGAGCTACAAGTCTAGCTTTGTAGCGATCGATGGATCCATCGGATTTGTATTTGATGCGATAAATCCATTTAGATCCAACAATGTTGGTGTTGGGTGGGCGTGGGCGTGGGACGAGATTCCATGTGTGATTGTCATGTAAAGCATCAAGTTCATTATGCATGGCCTTGACCCATTTCGGGTTTTTGAGAGCGGTTTTTATTCCTTTTGGAACATGACTAGAAAAAAAGGGCATGATGGGGATGACGAGGGGATAGATGTGAAAGATTTACAAAATGTTTTGGTTTAAAAATCCCATTTTTGGATCGAGTTGTCATTGGAATATGGGAGTTAACGGCTTGGGGTTCGGTTGAGGAGGATTCAGAATTATGGCCCGAGGTTTGGTCCAAGGGTGAGTGTTGGTCCGATGATGAGTATAGTGTATCGGATTGGGCCGGGGAGGATGGGCTGGATGGTTGGCTTGAAGGAGGCGATTGGTGTTGGTGGTTTCAGGGAGGTGACAGTGGGTTTGATTGGGTGTGGTTTGATTGGGTGTGAGAGGTGGTTGGGGTAGTGGGAGGAGGATTTGGGTTAGATAAGGGTGTAGGGAATATTGGGTCGTGGCAGTGAGATTGAGGTAAGTTTATGGGCCGATTTGGTTGTTGTTTAGATGTATGGATGGGTGAGGGTATGGCTAATTGTTCGTCAAAATTGGTAACGGGAAGTAGAGAAATATTGTTGGAGGTGCAGTTTGTTTGAAAGGGTAAAATGTCTTCATCAAACCTTGCATGTCTAGTTGTATAAATACGACCCGTGGTTGGATCTAGACATCTAAAGCCCTTGTAACGTGGACTATAACCAATGAAAATGCATGGAGTACTTCGAGGAAGAAGTTTGTTTTTGGCATAGTCTCGGAGGTATGGATAAACCCGAGATCCAAAAATGCGAAGGTTCGAATATGTGGGTGGTTGGTGAAACAATATTTCAAAGGGTGATATGTTGTTCAGAACTTTGGTGGGAAGTCGGTTGATAATGTATGTGGCTGTAGTAAAAGCATCAAACCATAGGGTTGGTGAGGCATGGGCATTAAACATCATGGCCAATCCGGTTTCAGTGATGTGGCGGTGTTTTCGCTCCGCCCGTCCATTTTGTTCGGGGGTGTGAGGACATGAAGTTCGATGATGGATGCCATGTTGTTGAAAACACGTTTATACTTGGTGATTTGTAAATTCGGTTCCTCCATTGCTTTGAAATATCTTAACATTTGAAGAAAAATGATTTTGAACAAATGTTTAAAAAGTTGTAAGAATGTTAGGAAATTCTGAGTTTGCCTTTAAAGGATATAACCAAGTAAAACGCGAATAATCGTCTATAAAAATGACATAATACCTGTATCCATCGGTGGATGAGACTGGTGCGGGTCCCCAAAGGTCACAATGAATAAGGTCCAAGACATGATTAGCACGTTTATTGTTTTCAAGAAAAGGTAAATGTTTTGCTTTTGACATTTCACAAGAATTGCATAATCC
Organism: Helianthus tuberosus; assembly: GCA_030545235.1. NCBI lineage: Eukaryota > Viridiplantae > Streptophyta > Magnoliopsida > Asterales > Asteraceae > Helianthus > Helianthus tuberosus. The sequence goes on along the minus strand of CM060377.1, from coordinate 22,057,246 downwards.
TGGTTTAGGTAATAAAGATGTAACAAAAACATGACCACGTTTGTTTAAAATGGAAATAGTGTCAAAGGAGACATGTCCGAGTCGACTATGCCATTTATTGAAAGAAGCACGAAGATGTGAAGCGGAGAGAGCGGCAACAAGAGACTTATGGCTTTGAGTGAGAACATAAAATCCATTTTCACACGTGCCTTTAGCTAGAACTTCCGATGTTTTTCGGTCCTGAATTTGAAAATAATTGTTAGAAAATAAGACATCCACAGGAGAATCATTAGTTAATCTACTAATAGAAAGTAGATTTTTTGTAAGATTAGGAACGACTAAAACATTTTGTAAAGGAATATTGTTTTGAAGACATGTGTTACCGATGTGGGTAACGAGTAAAGATTCTCTGTTCCCAAATGTAACACTAGTGTTACCGGTTTGTGGTTTAGAGTAGTTTAAACCGAAAGTTGTAGGTAACATGTGGGTGGTGGCACCTGAATCCGCAGTCCAATCAGGAGTGTCGGTAGCTACATTACATTGAGAAAGAAAAACATCAGCTAGATTGGCATCAAGAGAAGTGGCTTTTTAGCATAGGAGGCTAGTTGTGGGCAAGTACTTGCATAATGACCATCATGTCTACATAACTGGCAGTGCGGTGTCCGTTTGGTATCAGCCATTTCTCTAAAAGATCCTCCCCTTCCTTTCATTGTATGCCTCATCTTCCGGTATCTTTTTTCTTTTTTTTTTCTTCTCTGTCTCCTTCCCATCACCATGGCCAACACCTCCGATCTCAGCACTATTCCCCTTCGCTCTGATACCATATAAACCAAGCTAGTATCAATCTCTTCCAATGATTTACAATAACCGAGAATAACAAATAAATACAAAACAAAGAGAGGATTGTGTGGAGAGGAATTTTCCTCTTTACAAAAATACAAGGATACACATTTACTATATTTTAAATGAGAGGATTGACCGGAGAATTGACTGAAGTGATTGGAGGCAGTATTTTTGAATTGTCTAATATAAATGCATGATACTCACCTATATATTAACAAAGGAATGAAATGAACAGTAACTTCTAATATAATAAAATATTATATAGGGTCAGGATTTAGAGAAAACGGTGGAAAGTATGAGAACGGTTATGGATCGTCCGATCAAAACAATCTATGGACTAAATTGGCGCGGTGGCGTTTTTGTAAATAACATCAATTTTATTACGTGGACACGCTTCATTAAGGGTAAAAAAAAGTAAAACATCATTTCTCACATAAAACACAGTTGAAAAATAAAACGCCAAATAAATAAAAAACGCCAATTTTATCATTGCGTTCTTTTTTCTGTGTTTTTATTTAAGCCCTCAGGCTACAAAAACGCCACAAAATGTGAAACGCCATAACATATAACGCCAAGCCTTACATCCAGATAAATGTTAATTACATTTTTTGTTATAAAAAATAACATCCCGCCTATACTACGCGCCAAAAAAATCTACAAATAGAAACGTCTCACTACCTTCCGTTTATCACACAAAAAACACAGTGGTTCCTAAAAAAATACAACTCAATGTAAAACGCCAAAAAACACAATGATGGCAAACATCTTTTCTTTGATACTCAGTAATGTTCTGCATGAAGTTTCGCTGAATGATTTGTTAGGTGAGTGTAGTAAGATTTTGTTGCATGAGATGGACAAAATTCTAGAAAGAGGGATTGATGACACCCATATGTCATTCTGTCATCTTTGTTCTTGAAGAAGGTTTGGATGATTAGAAGAGACCTATCGCAGTGTAAATGCTACTTTCGCCTCAAATATTATAATGAATACGACGGGCAGATAGCATCCACCCACACGGGGTCGATCTACGTCTCCAACATCCACAAAGACACTTCAACACATGAACAAAGAAAATAAACCACGCCAAACCCAAAACGTCATTTATTTGTGACAGTTCTTGTAGTTTCAAAAGAAGAAACAGACTAATGACACTGAAGATTTAGATCATAAATTGCATCTATTTGTTTTTTTTTTTAATTTTCTTTATCTGTTGTTTGTTTTGTAATTTCAGCTAAGAAACAACAAAGTACATTAATCCTATAATGAAAAATATAATAAAACGCCAAAACGAACAAATGCTTGTAAAACGCCATCATGCCATAAAAACGTCTCCAAAAACTACCAAACTATAATAAAATTACTTTGAACAAGTGCTATTATAATAAATCTAAAAAAACTAAAAACAAAACGTGCAAAAGAAAATAAAACAAAAAAATCTCATCGTTATCTAAACGCCATTGGAAAACAAAACGCCATAATTACAGCCGTCAAGATTAGACGTGTTACACCATAAAAACAGATGAGTCTGAAAACAAAACACGGTAGCTGCAAAAACAGTAAAATGAAACGACGGAAACATAATTACTAACATTTATTATATTGAAAGCCAAATACTTGGGGAATTGAATTTATTTATCTTTTTCAAAACGTCATAATTACTTGTCATGCGCTGGAAAAAAGTCAATATAAAAGAAGACCTTCAGAACACAAGCTCAAACACGTCAAAAACATTGATTAAAAATGCTACATATTGTCCAAACGCCAGAAAGTTCAAAAATGGCTAAGGTTATTGCATGGAGGTTTGAAAGGAAAGAGAAACGATTAATCATAAAGTTCTCTGATAGGAGAAGGGTGAAGGGTGAAGGTAAGGACAATCAAAGTCATGATTGGTATGAGTGAATGAGTACAGAGGGATATCCTGGCCCTTGGGGTTCCAATGGCCAACGATTGTGAAAGAACCCGAACTGTAATAAAAAGACTGAAGAGAAAATTTCCGGCAGAAGATGATGATGATATTGACGATACTCCTCTACCAACACTTAGCAGTTGGGTGATGCATAAAGAAGAAAGAACAGTTGAAGTGACTTATAAACACGGGGTCCAATATTCATTGCCAATGGAGGAAATGTTGAAAACAGAGAGGCTATCTATCATTGAACAACTCTGTGATTTAGCACATTCGAACGATCCAAAATCCAAGGATGCAGTGATATTCAACAATAGGCTGCAGCAAAGAAGAGACGAGCTAATGGCGTTATACGCCAATCTAAAATTTGATGATGATGAATCTGATGAAAGTGATGAACAAAGCGATGGGTACATCTCTGATGTAATCCCATCCACAGAAGACTATTAGGGTCTGTTTGGTATGAGGTAATGGAATGGACCTGGGAATGGAATGGACGAGATAATGGAATGGACAAGGGAATGCAATGGATCATTACCATTCTATGTCTCGTTTGGTTACCATGTGAGAATGGAATGAATTATTATCGTGTATTGTTTGATAGGCAAGAAAATTAAAGAATAAAATCAGCGATGAGTGGTGGTGGTCGGTGATAGTGATTGTAGGCGGTGGCATCGATCAGTGGTGGCGGCGACGATGATGGGTGGGGGTGACGGGGGTGGCGGCGGCGGCCGTCGATGGTGGTTGGTAGCGGCAGTGGTTGGTGGTGGCGGCGACGGTGGCGTTGGCAACGACGATGGTTGGTGGTGAGCGGCGTTGGCGACGACAGTGGTTGGTTGCGGCGACGGTGGTTGGTGGCGGCGGTGGTGGTTGTTGGTGGCGGCGGCGGTTGGTGGCGGCGGTGGCGGGTGGGTGGCGGCGGCTATAGGCGTCGGTGGTGGTGGTAGTGGTAGTGAGTGGTGGCGAAGATGGTGGGTTGTGGTGTTGTTATTGAAGGGTGCAAGGGAGGATGGAATGAAAAAAAAGATGGGGGAGTGGTTGGAATGATTTTGAGGGAATGAAATGCCTTATGGAATGGGTAATTCCATTCCCTTGACCAACCAAACACCCTTTTCTTCATTCCCTCGTAGTGACCCATTCCATTCCGTCTCTCATTCCTGCATAACAAACACTACCTTAGTTTATTTTGATTTCGTATTATTGTAATTTTATAAAATATTAATCTATGGTAATCAATTATTAACAAAAATACCCAGAACGCCAAAAAAATGACATGGAAAACGTCATAACGTCAAAAAATTAACTATGTGACACAAAAAGAATTAATTCAACGAGAAGAAATCTGGGAAAAACAGTAAGACGTCAAGTAATTAATGATTCTAGATAACGCCAAAATTATCTTGCACGCAAAAAAATGAAGCAGCATGTCAAACGCGAAAATCGGGAAAGGAGAAGATATTGAAAAGACAAAAAAGCCCCTCGGACCCTGATCATGTCCCATGCCACGTGTTGGGCCAGGATGCATTCTCACCGTTCTCACACTTTTGGGCGTTTTCTCCTGATCCTGTTTCATATTATATGCAGTTTTTTATAGTTTTCTTATTTTAATACTATAATAAATATTCTTTTCTTTACTTTTTAAGTTTTATAAGCTTAGTGCTAACCGGTACTTGTATCAAAAATACCGGTTCGTTATCAATACATGAAGGTAAAAACCAGCACCAGCCTGGTACATAAAACACCAAAAGTCGATACCGGATTGAGTTTAATAATCTTATAGTTCGAGAAATTTGGTACTGTTACCCAGTATCGTTTGCTCATCCCTGATCACGGGTACCGTACGAACAACAACGGTATCGTACAACTTTTTTTTAGTTGCAGGGGTAGGGATGAGCTTGGTGCCAACTGATACCGAATCGGTATTGGTACCGAAAATACCGATTATGGTATCGGTATATGAAGGAAAAAACCGGTAGCGAACCGGTACCAGGAACGCAAAACGTCAGTACCGAACTGGTACTTAGGATCTTTCGGTTCAGGAAATTCGGTATCGGTACCCATTACTATTTGCTCATCTTTGACTACGGGTTTCTACCGAACAATATCATTGTCATACAACTTTTTTAGTTGATTTTCTTTCGGTTATTTTTTAGTGGTTTTTTTCTATATTTTCTTTTTATTCTTGTCAGCGATTCCGTGTGCAACGCGCTCGTAGTTATTTCAAACACATAGAAACACATATTAAATAACAAAAAAAGTTCGCCGCAACGCGGCGACGGTTTTTATAACTAGTTTAGTGAAAATTAATAGTTAAGAGTGTAAAAAAAATGTACCTAACACATTCAATAGTGGATCCATATGCCGCTTAACCAAATAAAAATTCCACAAGTTCCTTCACGATAATTCCCAACTAGTTAAGGGTTATCTCAATATAGTTTATGTTCAAAGTACTATCAATATTAGTAAAAGTCGTTCGCATTACAACTTAAATCATTTTTGATAAGGTGTTATTGATGATATAATATAACTAGTGTAAATGTGTAAGTAGTATAATTGTTTATTTGATTCATTCGTCAAACTACACAATAAAAAATAAAATATATAAATCGTGCATATCGATTTAATAATGAAGTTACTTTTAGTAACATACAACTTATTCTATAAAAAAGTGTTAACCTAAACTTTGGTGCTACGAAATGCATCCCTTGAATCACAAATTTTGATGTGGGCCCCACCATTTTCTCTCTCACTAAGGGATATAAACCGTCCGTAATGGGCGTTCTTTTTTCAAAAAAGCCCCCAATAACGCCGCTAAACGCCGAACAACCGCCCCCATGGCGTGTTTGATTGATTTTTTTTTTGTTTTGGCGTGTTTAAAATCACGCTAGAGGGACGGAATTTTGACAAATTAGACCGTTGCAATGGTTAAAAAACAACGGCTATAATTTTTTTTTTCTTTTTTCATTTCTCACCTATATATATACACACACTTCTACATTTTTACAAACAAAAACCTATACAATACTTCCATTTTACAAACAAAAACCTCTACGATCTCAAATATTAAACCATTTTTATAAAAAAAATTGGTTCCCTAGTTTCTCGTCCATCGCAAATTATTACTATAGAGATTTTTTAGCGGATGATGGTGAATCCACCGATGAGGAGGTCGAGCAAGAGGCGGTTACAAGTGTTTGTCAACTAGCGGTGCGATATGTGAAGCATTGTCGTCGGCCCGAACGTGAAATTAAAACAACAGATTATATTGAACGAGACCGACGTGCAGCAAACGATCGTTTGATGAAAGATTATTTCGATGAAGCGCCAACATTTCCAAACCCAGAAGTTTTTAGGCGTCGTTTCTGAATGAGTAAACGTTTGTTTCTACTCATCGTCGACTACTTTGAAAACAACTTGGATTATTTTAAACAAAAAGCAGACGCAAAAGGGGCATTTGGATTCACCGGTATTCAAAAGTGTACGTCGGCGCTACAAGTCCTTGCTTACGGAAACACGACCGACATCAACGACGAGTATCTAAAAATGGCTGAGAAAACAATGCAAGACACCTTGGAGCATTTATGTCGCGGTACATTCCTATACTTTACTATAAACATTACAAGGTTTTTTTTTTTTTGCTTATGGTTGTATACGTTTGTTAAAGGTATTATAAATTTGTACAATGCGCGTTATCTGAGAACGCCCACATGATACGACATTCAAAAGATTTACGAGGTACATTCTAGTGAGCATGGTTTGCCGGGTATGATCGGGAGCTTGGATTGTATGCATTGGCGTTGGGATAACTGCCCGACCGCATGGCGAGGTCAACACACACGGGGGTGAACAAAAGGGACCTACTGTTATTCTTCAGGCGGTTGCCTCACAGGACCTTTGGGTTTGGTCGGCTTACTTTGGCGTGGTCGGGTCATGCAATGATATAAATGTTTTTGAACAATCTCCGTTGTTAGAGGACTGGATTTCTGGCAGAGCTCCAAAAGCGTCTTTTTACGCAAACGGAAACTACTACCGTCATGGATATTATTTGTGTGACGGAATTTATCCTAGGTATTCGATTGTTGTGAAGACGTTTAGTGATCCTATCGATGAAAAAAGAGCACACTTTAAAAAGGTTCAAGAGTCTTCACGAAAAGACATTGAGAGATGCTTTGGGGTTCTTAAGCAAAGATGTCAATATTTGAGAAATCCTTGTCGTGCATCGACCAAGCAAAAAATAAGAGATGCTATGTACTCTTGTATAATCATGCACAATATGATTTTGGAAGACGAAGGAAAATGCGATATGCCAGAATTATGTACAAGAAGTGGTTCAGGAGGAGCATCCGCAAGCATCAATGGAAGAAAGAGTGAATAATGCACGAGAATTGCGTTACGAACCCTACCATTCCGCTTTAACGGTTGATTTGGTACAACACGCATGGTCGGTTCGGTATGTCCCATCTGAGGGTGAAGAAGAAACGGAGGACGAGAAAGATGAAGTTGGCGAGAATGAAGAAAGCGAAGACGAAAATTAATGTATTTTATTTTTTTAGTAATTTTTTTTAACTTTACCCCTTTTTTATTTTTTTTATTTTTAATATTGTAATTTTTTTTTATTTAATGAAGTATTATTAGTTTTAATTTAAAAAAAAATCAATAATTGTGTAATGATTAGTTGGGGCATTACCCAACTACACCTATTTTGTAAAAACGTCCAATAATGCTCCCTTGCTGACTGGACTGTCACATGTCAAAAAAACACCTGACATTATTGCTCAAACCATTACACATGGTCTAACAAAATTTCTAACCATTCCCTACACCCTTAAAAGTAAATTGTCCGAGCCTCCCATAAAAACCAGAGAGTAGCACTAGCATATGCAACTGCACACCGCTACTTTTTACCATCTTTAGGACCTCAATGCTCAAACAACAAATGACGAATAGTAATCCGTTTATTTGATTAAGTTGGAAATTATGTTGGGTTTTCTATTTAGTTTTAACACTTTATTTAATCGAAATCCTTTATTTTCTTTTTTGTATCTTTAAAATTGTATAAAATGAAGATTTATTTTAACATCGACTGATAAAAGAAATAATTCTTAGTTCACTAGTTAATGTAAACAGGTATTATTATAACCTCTAGTTGAAAATTTTTTGGTTACGTCACTATTTTACCTGTGTTCAGTTGATAAATATTTAGATAAGTTACTTATAATTTAGGTGGCAAAAGTATATATAAGATTAATAATAAACAAATAATCAGGTTCGACCCGTTATGTAATTGGACTAGGCGACAGTTTAGGGCCTCCGAAAAAATAGGGCCTCCAAAATTTAAAAAAATAAATCTTTATTTATAAAAAATGAATATTATATTTACGGTGATATTTGTTAACAACTTAACATTAATACAATTGTAGTTTGGTGTTAAGAACAATATTTGGTTTTTTAGAGGGCTGGGTTCGAATCCCACATGCTACCCATTTTCAAAATTATTAATCACCTCACTCACTCTTTTAATAAAGGGTTATAAACGCATCTTTTTTAATCACCTCTCTTAATTTAATAAACTAAAATATTTTGTCAACACAATTTTTAACATGATACGTCCATGTAAAATTTTATTTAAAAAAACTCGTTTCTAACTAATAACAATAGTATACTTAAGGGTGTCCGGAGTGGAGGCTGTAAACCCACTCGGCACCTAACTTGATCCACCGCCAACGTTTTACCGCGCCGATGTTTACCGAATTAGGGGAGATTTTCGTTGAAGCATCACCGATTCGGTGAAGGGAGGGAAAGGGGAAGAGAGAGGGTGTGTGGTGGGGTCCATTTATTCTCAACCAATCACACATTTTTCTTTTTTTAAATAGTTTACCTAAACCCCAAGTGTTTAACCAACACCAACGTTTTTTAGCATTAGGTAAACAATTGACATGGCGCTATGTGATTGGGTGATTTGAGAGTTTACCTATTCCAAGTGTTTAACCACTCCTTATACCCTAAGATAAGTAGCATGTTTAAATCCTTTCACACATAATGTAAGTTGTTATTTGTTAAACTCTTTTGACCAACTTAGATTTGATTTATGTACTAGATCCCAACATTATTTAATTAGGGAAATCATTTAGTTTATATATTGGTTAAGTGCTTTATAAGTTTCTTCCTAATATATTCCATGTCAGATACAAACCGAAATTACGAGCCTACAAAAATTAAAAAGGGCCTCGAATTTTTATTCGCTTTGGGCCCCCAAAACTCTAGGACCGGCCCTGCAAATAATAGTTGTACTTTTCTCGAAGAATCCATTGATGCAAAATAAACAAATAATAGCCTGAGACGTCTCTGTGAATTCACATACCCTGTTCGAGTTCGAAAAAATGTGCTCTTCCGTAATATTTTATTATTAAAGTAAACTTTCGTTTTACTCCCTGTGGTTTGATTGTTGTAACGGTTTTGCACCAATCCTTTAAAAATAGTCATTTTCCTCCAATAGTTTACTATGTTTTTTTTCCAATCAGCTCCCCGGCACTAACTCCATCTAAATTGTTTGTTAACAGTAAGGATATTTTAGTAACTTCAAGTATAAAACTAAGGGTATTTTGGTACAAGTAAAGATTTTATAGTATACATAATAAAATATTATATATATACATAACAAAACACATCTCTGTAATCTCTCTTCTCTCTCTCTCCATCATCAACAACCACCACCACCCCCACCCACTCCAAATGACCTCCGACCACCACCACCAGTGCCACCCACCCTAACCCCGACACCAGCCTTGTCACTCCAAACGGCGTCGACCAACAATCTACAAAATCGTATCACCGCCCCTATGGTTTCCTGCGTTTCAAGGCCTTAAAAAGTGGTTGTGGCTTTAGGTGATTCCAGGTAAAAAGGGGGTCAGGCGTGGTGGTTTTGGCCGACTGGAACCTTAAATCTGCTTAGGGTTCAAGCCAAGGCAGATTTGGTTGTGGGTGTTTTCGATTTTGCAGGTGGCGGCGATATGATTTTGTAGATGGTTGTGGTCGGATTGAGGGTTTGTGACGGTAAGAAAAGGAGAAAGAGAGTGGTGGTGGTGATGGTGGTGGCAAGTTGTGATGGCAGGTGTGGTGGTTTTACCCGGCTGGAACCCTAGATCTGCTTAGGGTTCAAGCCAGATTACGGCGGCTAGGGTTAAGACAAGTTTAGTTGTCGGTGGTTACAATTTTGCAGGTGGTGGTGGTATGATTTTGACGATGGCAGTGGTAGGGTTGAGGGTTTGTAACAGTGAGAAAGGGAGAAAGAGAGTGGTAGTGATTGAAGGTTAGAACAGGTTGTACGGGAGAAGGGTGGAGGATGGTGATGGCAGGTGGTGGTCGCCTGATGGTGCGGTGGTGGCGGCCGGAGATGGTGGTTATATTGGTAGATAGTACTAGAGAGATAGGGTTTTTTATATTTAATTTAATATCAATAAACAAAAAGATAAAACATATTTAAAGAATTTAAAAATAATTCAGTACTTATATATAAAATTCCTATAATACCCATACCTTTAGTTGTATGATTTAACTGAGTTAAGGCTATGGAGCAAAATGGAAAAACATAGTAAACTATTAGAGGAAAATGACTATTTTTAAAGGATTTGAGCAAAACCGTTAAAACGGCCAAACCACAAGGAGCAAAACGGAAGTTTACTCTTATTATTATTTAAAAAAAATCAAATTAGTGTTGGACAAGTGGGCTAAATTCTAAACCATAAAAAATGATTTGTAAATGGGCCTATATTGGAATTAGTATGTGTTTACTATTTAAAAAAATAACATATATTATATAAAAAAAAATTAACATCGTGTGCCCCTCAAAATCACGGGTCTTGTGCGGAGTTCCTCTCCGCACACCATCATAGCCGCCACTGATAATAGCTATACTTTTTGTGCGCATTACTTTATAGTCTAATGGCATCTTGGGGGTGGGATAAGACTTTGGGACCAATGGGTCATGGGTTCGATTCTCACAAGGGGGTATTTCCCGTATTTATTAGGTTTCTTCCTGAATTGATGTATGACATTATGCCTAGTAGAGATAGATATGAACGGGTGATTTCGCTCATGACATGATGATACTCTAATAGTCCGTCATTGATACAAATTTGGCGTTAAAAAATAGCTATACTTTTCTCGAAAAGACCATGAATTAGAATTATATATGTATTTACTTTTTGCACATGAATAAAGATTATGCAAATGTGGGCAATGGAGACGCAAAAGTAAAGATCCGTACATAAAACCTTTGCTATGTACCAATCATCAATCAATGCATCCTTCATTGCTAAGTTTGATTTTCGATTTTTTCATGTACCACTCAAATATCCTAATAGTGTAGATTAATGATATAAATGTATTAGAAACTAGTAACCCGCGCTTTGCGGCGGGTTTCGTCTGTAATAAGATGAGTTGGTATTCTCATGTTTTTTTCAAACTAATTTGCTAATACAACGAATATACCAATTCACAATGAACAATCGACTACACACAAACAAATTGACCTTAGAATAAGCAATTTTGAAAACCACATTTTAATAGAATTTACCAATAAAAAAAGTTTGAAATATGATTTATTTTGTATTTTTTAAAGAAAAAAGAATTTATTAGAAACACGGATTATAAGTTTTTTTATAATGAACGACTTAAAAAATACCGAATCCGCATTTGTTGAGACTCTAACTTTGACCTCAAATGGAGCAACATCTTAACTCTAGTGACTTTGACGATTAGATCCAAGATCCACCCAATTATAAGTTAATTATATAAATTGTATCAAACTACCTAATAATTTTGTTTTTATTTTTTTTAACCTCAAGGTATCAAACTACCTAATAATTTTTTTTTTAACTTCAAGATAACTTCATTAAGAAATATTTCCAGCATAGAGATGACATAGCCCAATTAAAGTGTGGCATTTTTGTAAATATATTGAAATTGGGGGCTTCTGTTTAATTTTATTATATATAATGTCTTGTAGATCTAAAAAATGATTTAGTGTAAAGTTCGTCTCAATATTTTTGGACTCCTGGAAAAAAATATAGAATTATGGATTTAATTGTAAAAAATGTCTTAGATCAATTCCTATCTCTCACTTGTGTATAAATATAAATGTATATTCTTAATAATTAATAATTTGATTGTGGGTGTTTATTTGGATCATAGATGCAGAATTATGATACAACTGTGCTTGGATGATTGTACTAAAGAATGAGGATAGGTAGGTAAAGAAGAGAAGGGAAATGGAATTGAAGTAAAGTGCATGAGAGAAATGGGAAGTGGAATACAAAGCACAAGTAATGGCTTCTTTTAATTTAAGAAGGTTGATGAAACATGAAAGGTTGGTTCAGATGAAAATATATTATTATTATAATATGGAGTTTGACGTCGTAGTCGGTGTACCGAGCGTAAATAGGCGTCAAAATATATTATTATTATATCGAGTTCGACGTCGTAGTCGGTGTACCGAATGTAAATAGGCGTAAAAATATTATATTATTATTATTATTATTATTATATCGAGTTCGACGTGTAGTTGGTGTAACGAGCGTAAATAGGCGTAAAAATATAAAAATTATTACTATATTGAGTTCGACGTCGTAGTCGGTGTAACAAGCATAAATAGACGTAAAAAACATAATATTATTATATCAAGTTCAACGTCAAAGTTGGTGTACTGAGCGTAAATAGGCGTAAAAATATATTATTATATCGAGTTCGATGTTGTAGTCGGTGTACCGAACGTAAATAGGCGTATTATTATTATTATTATTATATCGAGTTCGACGTCGTAGTCGGTATACCGAGGGTAAATAGGCGTAAAATATACTACTATTACTACTTCTACTGCTGCTGCTACTATAACGAGTTCGATGTCGTAGTTGCTAATTTCTGCTGCACAAGTTCAGAATAGGTGGACCTGGTAATTCATGGGTAATTCATAATTGGGTCACAACATGTATAGGTTGAAACAAGTTTTAAAGTGGGTAGGGGTTAGATCAGGTTGACTCACACTTTTTTACCACTTCAAAACATTATAAAATATATTAATCTATTAAACATGAAAAAAAAAACTTAATATAATTACAATAATCTAAATGCTTATGAGGTTGTGGCACCAAATAGACATTTTGGGTTTCGACCCGTTAACATCGTGTTTGGGGTTTCATTATTCGAAACTTTCTTTTATAATAAAGGTGATTTGTATTTCAGATCAATCACAACTAAGAACTTCGTGACGTCTGTCAAAAGATATTTAGAGGATAACAAGAAGGCTTCACCTTTGGTAAGTGGTGTGATTAACTCGATTAAAACATGTTTGGATGAAATGAGTTTTTTTTTAATGGGTCTTTTTCAAAATTGGTTTAATTTACTCGATTAAAAATTAAAATTATTCATAAATTTTATGCTTGCATTTTCTTTTTTATTTCAAGATACTTTTCTATTAATACTATTAGTGTTCAGATCATATTAGTCTGTTAATGTTGATTATGTGTCAGATATGAGGAGTGAGCTTCGCCACCAAATAGCTGAAAAAAGCCGGAATCATAACTTAAGTTTTGAATTATGCCCAACCTTACGGATTTACACTGGGTTTGAATCATAAATTAAGTTTATTATAGGCTTGAAGTGCACATCAACGTGGCTACACAAAACGATAAGGGACTCTTTGTTCTTGTCTTCAATTGGAAATACTATCCTATGTTTTCTTTCATTATTTATTTTTACTGTTTGTTCTTTGTAATAACATTTACAAAATTTTTGTGTTATCAAATGATGATCCTTCCAAAATTAATTACTAACTTAGGTATTTTAGATTAATTCTATGAAATGAAGATCATAGTTCTTGATGGAAATACTTGGCTTAAGAAGCTCCGCAGAGAGAATATTGATGGTTAAAAAATGTTTGTCAATGCAGTACTCATATTATTTATTTATTGATTAATTTTATTTTAGCTTTTACTACATTTTTCAGTGTTACTAATATATTTTCTTTCATATACATTGTTTATCATAGGTTTAGTGTTATTGTATGGTATGCTATGATTCACGTCGAATAAATTTTGTTAGGTGATTGTTTTTCAAATTGGTCGAGGTTATTTGTTGCGAAGTTTCAAAAAGCAGAAATATTATATTAATGGACTTTCTATTGATATTTTGAACTACAAATATGTAATTTCATCATTTATTTATCTTTTTCGCTTTATTTATATTAATAGTACGTTGATTGTTTTATTTACTTTATGAACCTGAGAGTTTCTTAATAATTTCTTATTAATAGTACGTTGGTTGTTTTATTTACTTTATGAACCTAAGACTTCCATAATAATTTCTTTTGGAGACTTTCGTTATTTATATTAATAGTACGTTGGTTGTTTTATTTACTTTATGAACCTGAGAGTTTCATAACAATTTCTTTCGGAGAATTTCGTTATATTCATAAATGTATAATGTTCTTTGTCAATACCTTGAAGGCATATTATTTTGTCAAACCCATAAAGTTTGCCGCACGAAGCTTGGAACTAAAGTTGCGTATATTTTGTTAGGTTATTGGTTATGAAGCTCCAACAAGTAGAAATAGTAGAGTAATAGGCTTTCAATTTATAATTCAAACCAGAAAAACGTATTTCCTTTGTTTACTTATCTTTTCGGTTATTTTTGATCTATAGTACGATGCTTTCGTTGTATTTTAATGTTCAACTTCATATTTCCATAATAAGTCTATGCATACAGTTTGTTTATGATCAGCTTAAACGCAATTATTTTCTTAAAAAAAAAAAAAAAAACATATCATTTTCTACACCTCTCCTATTTACTTTTTTCACCCCCTCCTCTCACATGCTTACAGGTGGGGCCTGCGTGGGACCGACAGTTTTCCTCTCACAAGGGGGTATAATCAGGAAGGGGGTGTGTATAGAATGAGCCATAAAAGATTATGCAAATGTCGGCAATGAGACCCAAAAGTAAAGATCCGTACATAAAACCTTTGCTATGTACCAATCACCAATCAATGCATCCTTCATTGTTAAGTTTGATTTTCGATTTTTTCGTGTACCACTCAAATATCCTAATAGTGTAGATTAATGATATAAATGTATTAGAAATGTGTTGTAGATCTAAAAAATGATTTAGTGTAAAGTTCGTCTCAATATTTTTGGACTCTTGGAAAAAATTATAGAATTATGGATTTAATTGTAAAAAATGTCTTAGATCAATTCCTATCTCTCACTTGTGTATAAATATAAATGTATATTCATAATTATATCTTTTAGTGGCAAACGAGATATATTAAAGTCAAAAAAATAAAAAATAAAAATACAAAGTCAAGAAAGCTTAAAGTCAATAACATACATCAGAGCCTTCATAAAACATTTATACTTACGCTCTGTTCCCGAGTTAACTTAACGAGTGATAAGAAAAGAAAGTAAAAGTGAGAAAGGAAAGGACGAGAAGGGAAAAAACAAGATGTCTTTCACACCGTTTCCTCCCAAATCGGAAGGAAAGAAAAATTAAAGAATTTAGCATAGTTTTCCTTTATTTTCCTTCCTTAAATGAAACTCGGGAATACGACATGTTTTATTTTCCTTTCTTTTCCTTACATGAAACTCTAGAACACAAAATATTTTTAGTTTCTTTTTGTTTCCTTTCCTTTCCTTCCGTTAGTAAACTCTGTAACACAGTGTAAGTCTTCTCCACTCGTCCCATGACGGCACCTGGATTCTCGATCTATGCTTTAACCATGAAAAAGTTGTTTCTTTGATCTCCTCAGTTGTTCTTCTAATCTTGCCCGTTTTTCCTTTAAAAAATTTCTCATTTCGAACTTGCCAAATACTCCACAACGTGCATAGGCATATTTCGTTTGCCACTTTTCTTTTGATTCTGGAGACTTGCATATCATTAACGTCCTGCAACAGTTTACTTATTGTGTTAGTGTCCCGCCCTAAAGCCTTATTCATCCACCCAAAAATCTGCAGCCAAACTGCCCTGGCAAATCTGCAGTTCAGCAAGACATGGGCTGCAGATTCTTCTTCATCATCACACATTTCGCAAACTATAGAAGGTATGCCAACTCCCTTTGAAGCCAACGCAGATGCAGTAGCAATCCTCTCGTCGACTGCCCTCCATGCAAATAAATTGCTCTTTGGGGTCGCCTACTTATTCCAGATAAAGTCACTTGCCTGGACATTCAAATCCAGTTGTCTTGATAGTTGTTGCCTCACACTTTTAACCGAAAACCCCATACCGTCTTCATCTTTCCATACCCAATGATCCTCCCTGTATGATATACTTTGCTGCAGTAAACTGTATTTCAGCTCTTACATCTCTGCTTTTTCTATGATACTAGTCGGAACCCTCGCTCATGCCCATTTCCATATCTTCGCCCTGTTATTTATCGTGTAGCATTCCGAAATCTTCGCCCTTTTATTCTTAGCTAACTGATACAAGTTTGGAAACCGATCCCTAAGGGAGCCGTCCCCCATCCAATAATCTGCCCAGAATAAGGTTATGTTACTGATCCCAACATTGCACTTCAATTGTCTCGCAACATCAACGTTATATTTCCTGAATTCCATGTCGATAATCCCAATAGTTTTCCACACCCCCGAGTATGCCTTTTCTACCGGAATTGCTTGAACCATTTTCCGGTTTTGATGTATTGCTTATACTACTTGGACCCATAATTGATCCGGCTCCATTTTTAGACGCCACCACCACTTCACAAATAAGACGAGGTTTAGGTCTCTAATGCTACCGACACCAAGACCCCCAAACTTTTTCGATGCGACTACTTTTTCCAATCTCACCCACCTAATTTTTTTGTTCATACTACATCCTCCCCATAGGAACTTTCTCCTGATGCCTTCAATAGCTTTTACTACCACAATTGGGCATTTGTAAATCGAAAGATAGTAATTGGGTAAATTACCAAGTACCGCTTTAACAAGCACAATCCTACCAGAAAAGGAAACAACCTTTGCCTTCCAATTGGAGAGTCTCTTGTTGAACGTATCTATTACCTCTTTTCAATTTTGCACCCTATTCATATTTACGCCAACTTTGAGGCCCAAGTATGAGAAAGGAAGTTTGCCCGCTTTACACATAAAAGCTGATGCCATGCCTTCCACCTCAATCTCATTTTTTCCGACTCCAAATAAGTGGCACCTTCTTGGATTGACTTTTAACCCGGAAATAATAAAGAATACCCTCAAAATCCTCTTGAGATTTCTTATATTATCTTCATCCCACTCACCAACAAATATAACATCGTCCGCGAACAACATGTGCGTTAAGTATGGACCATTACTCGGCAGTTTTACCCCCGAAAACAATCCCGTACTTTCCGCCTTTTTCATCATGACCTGTACTACTTCCATGGCCACGATGAATAGAAATGGAGACAAGGGGTCTCCTTGACGCAAACCCCTTTTAT
The DNA here is from genome assembly GCA_030545235.1 of Helianthus tuberosus. Lineage (NCBI taxonomy): Eukaryota > Viridiplantae > Streptophyta > Magnoliopsida > Asterales > Asteraceae > Helianthus > Helianthus tuberosus. The sequence continues at coordinate 22,040,060 of CM060377.1, read as the reverse complement.
ATCGAAACACGCCCGATGGTGACCCGTTCACCAATATCAAGCCCCTACCCGTGTATAGGATTCCTATGACCCAATTCCTCCATTTTGATGGAAACCCCATGTGTGTCATAATGGAAATTAGAAATTTCCAGTTCAGTGTGTCATATGCCTTCTCTATATCCGCCTTAAACACAAAAATACTCTTTTTCACCTTTTTTGCTGTCACAACCCCCGGCCCCTAATTCTGGGAACGGGTGACCGCGAACCATTATCAGTGGTATCGGTGTTTATCAATTTAGCAGCGGATTTTACATCAGGACCGTAGTTAGGAAATATCTTATCAGAGTAAAACACCTCATTTTATAAGTAATAAACACATGGGAAAAACCCAAGTTTCCATTCATAATCAGTTTGTAGGGATAAACCCTAATTTATTGAAATAAAACATTTCTTTATTTAGGTAACTTTTATAGCCACTTTTCCAAGCCTTCAGTGCTCTCCAGCTGGCTTCCAGTTTGGCTTTCACATTTTGTTACCTGAAACGCATTTTAAAAACATTTGTCAGTGGGAAATACTGGTGAGTGAATCCCAGTTTAATCAAAACAGGTTTTATCATTGTACAGTATTGAGGGCAATCCAGCAATTACATTTGTTTACATCTACTTTAATTACCACCCATGGTACTGTCAATCCTGATTTGTGGTCATGTTACTACTCACAGTGTAGTAACAAATTTTGTATACAAAACCCCAACATACCGACGATAATTGTAGAATTACAAATACTCAATCACTGCTAAATATAATTTAAAACAATTGAGGTTTTGTAAAAACAGTTTATGAAAAACATTTACAAAAAGAGGATAAACTCACATTGCTATTTTAGGTAATTCCTGGTTATAATCTAGTAAAATAAATAATGCACACGCGTTAGTATAATAACCCAATATTTACATTAGTTATACCCTCCCTGAGACAGAACTCCAACTGCTAAGTCAGGTAGAGCCTCGACATGCGTTACGGAGCACTAGATCAATCGGGCAGCGTATCTAATATGTAACCGGGGGGTTATAATACTTACAACGAGGCAGAGCTTCGCTAATTTAGTGGGTATAATACCCGATATTATTATTGCTATTCAGAATTGAGAGAGAAGTTTCGAATTTTGAACGATTTCAACTGAATGCCGATCGATCCTATTTATAGTGCTGATACAGCACTTTCTCGCGCCCTAAAAGAACTGAAGGAAAGGCCTTCACCGCTCGCGAGCAAGTCTAGGGTAGGCCCTAGCTTGGCTAATTCGACCACTAGGCTTGACACGATGCTGACAAGTGGCGGCTCAAGGGATCGCCTGGTGGTTAAGCTGTCGCGGCCCGCGACTGGGTTAGCCAAGGGCTTCGCGCCCCGCGAGCGACCCTTAAATCTTTTTTATTTGATTTTTAATTATATAAAGGTATTTTGGGTCGGGTTTTTCGTATACGGGGTGTATTCTAGGACGTATAGGGACGTTATAAGTATTTTAGGAGGGTTGTTATATTCTTCCCACCTTGTTTTAGAACTCGTCCTCGAGGTCTACTGGAATATGTGTGGATATTTCCTTTGTATCTCTGACTCGAGCTCCCAAGTGTATTCTGGTCCTCTTTTGGAATCCCATTTCACTTTGACTAGAAACAGTCTCTTGTGTTTGAGATTCTTGACTTTCCTGTCTTCAATTTGTAGGGGTCTTTCTACAAACTTAAGTTTCTCATTTACCTTTATCTCCTTAAGAGGTATCACTAATGATTCGTCCCAATTTCCTCCAAAATCAATTACACAAGCTCTAAGCATATCTTCCATTGTCTGAATTATCCTTTCGCTTTGTCCATCCGTTTGAGGATGATAAGTTGTGCTTAGATTTAACTTGGTTCCCATTGCTTTTTGGAAACTAGTCCAAAAACGAGAAGTAAATCGGCTATCTCTGTCAGATACAATAGATAAAGGAATTCCATGTAATGAAACTATTTCATTTACATATAAATTGGCTAACTGTTCCATACTGAAAATTTCCTTCATTGGTAAGAAATGGGAAGACTTGGTTAATCTGTCTACAATCACCCAGATTGTATCATTACCTTTTCTTGTCTTGGGTAATTTGGTAACAAAGTCCATTGTTATCGATTCCCATTTCCATATTGGCATTTCTAATTGCTGTAACATGCCTGAGGGTTTCTGGTGTTCAGCTTTAACTTGTGAACATGTTAAACACTTGGCAACATATGCTGCTATATCCTTTTTCATTCCTATCCACCAGAAATTCTTTATTAAGTCTTGATACATCTTATCGCTTCCGGGATGTATCGTATACTTAGACTTATGAGCTTCTTCTAAAATTCGGTGGCGTAGGTTTCCTTGTTTAGGTATCCAAATTCTTTTCTTATGGAATCTCCAAATTCCATCTGTTCCTTGTTCTAATTCCTTAATCATTCCTTTTAATTTTCAGTATCATTCTTGATTACTGATTCTTGTACTTATCTAATTTGATCATTTAAATCTATCTGCAGATTTAATTTAAGAGAACGTACTTTTCTTGGCTTATCATGAACTTTCGACTTAAAGCATCTGCTACTACATTAGCTTTTCCTACATGATACTTGATACTACAATCATAATCACTAAGGATCTCCATCCAGCGTCTTTGTCTCATATTTAATTCTTTTTGCCCAAAAATGTATCTTAAACTCTTATGATTTGTGAAGACTATAAATTTATTTCCATATAAATAGTGTCTCCAAATCTTAAGGGCAAAAATTATAGCTCCTAACTCTAAATCATGGGCCGTATAATTCTCTTCATGATTCTTAAGTTGTCTAGAGGCATAGGCTATAACCTTTTGACATTGCATCAACACACATTCATAACCTAACTTAGAAGCGTCAAAATAGATTACAAAGTCTTCAATTCCTTCTGGTAACGCTAGTATGGGTGCGTTGGTTAATCTTTGCTTAAGAATTCTAAAGGCTTCTTCCTGTTTTGGTCCCCATTCAAACTTAATGGATTTACAGGTCAGTTTTGTTAAAGGAATAGCTATCCTAGAGAAATCTCGGATAAACCGTCTATAATAACCTGCTAGTCCAAGAAAAATTCTCACCTCTGTTGGTGATTCAGGGACTCTTCATTTGGTAATCGCCTCGATCTTTGTGGGATCCACATGAATTCCTTCATGATTAACTAAATGTCCAAGAAATTGCACTTCTTCTAACCAAAATTCACATTTTGAGAATTTATCATAAAGCTTTTCCTTTCTCAATAATGTAATAAGTGCATGCAGATGCACTGCATGTTCCTCTTTACTCTTAGAGTAAATGAGAATATCATCTATAAAGACAATTATAAATTTATCCAGATATGGCTTACATATTCTGTTCATCATGTCCATAAATGCGGCTGGTGAATTGGTTAAACCAAATGGCATGACAGTAAATTCATAATGGCCATACCTTGTTCTAAAAGCGATCTTAGGAATGTCCTCTTCCTGTACCTTTAATTGATGATATCCTGAACGTATATTGATCTTAGAAAAGAATCGAGCTCCTTGCAGTTGATCGAACAGATCATCGATTCTCGGTAATGGGTACCGATTTTTAATCGTGACCTTATTCAATTCTCGGTAATCAATGCACAAACGCATTGACCCGTCTTTCTTCTTGACAAACAAGATTGGTGCTCCCGCTCCCCATGGTGATGAACTTGGCTGTATGAAACCTTTCTCCAGAAGTTCGTCCAACTGTTTCTTCAGTTCATGCATCTCTGCTGGCGCCAAACGGTAAGGTGCCTTGGCAATTGGTGCTGTCCCTGGTAGCAGGTGAATCTTGAATTCAACTTCCCTATCTAGTGGTAGTCCAGGTAGCTCTTCAGAAAAAATATTTGAGAATTGAGATACTACGGGAATATCTTTCAATTCTTTTCCTTTAGTTTTAATGATTATAGAAATCATATACACTAGTGATCATTTTCTTACATAACTTGCTGTTTTCATCACAGAGATGAATTTCGTGGATCTAGATGGCTTATCCCCTTTAATCGTGATCTTTTCACCTTTTGGTGAATTTACTTGTATTGACTTTTGATCACATAAAATACTGGCTTTATTGGCTACTAACCAATCCATTCCTAATACAATATTAAATCCAGCTAGATTCATTGGGTAAAGGTTAGCAATAAACTTATGATTTAGAATTTCTATCCTTGCTTCATGCAAGATTTCAGTGATCTTAATGGATTCTCCATTGGCTGTCTCCACTAAGCATTGTTGTTGAAGTTTAGTTAATGGTTAATTAAGAATTTTGCAAAATGAAGTATTAATAAAACTTTGGTTTGCACCAGAGTCAAATAATACTTTAGCAAAAACATCATTAACTAAAAACGTACCGACAATTATGTCCGGAATCATCTTTGCTTCTTCAGCTGTCAGAACAAAGGCTCTAGAATTCTTAGTTGTCTTGTTGTTCATGGCTGGATCTAGTTTCGGATAGTTCGGCTTGATATGCCCTTTTTCTCCACAATTGAAGCATACTCCATTACTGGGTTTCTTCCTACAGTCTTCTTCCTTGTGTCCAGGTATCTTGCAGAAGTTGTAGTATGTGGAGCATCATCCTGAATGTTTCTTCTTGCCGACCTTACAATAAGGTGCAGATGTAGAACCTATATTCTTCCCACGGTTGGAATTACCGTAGCGAAATTCCTGGGTAAGCTTTTGGACTAGGTTCTTCCTCTGGTTTTCTTCATGCGTACGCACTAATTAATCAGTCAAGGTATTCGCTAGTTCTACATCTTCTTCTATGGTTTGTGGTCTAGATGCCTTGACTACATGTCTAATCTCACTGATTAATCCCCAGAGGTAACGGGAGATTAATACTGGTTCTGGTGAAGCTAAAGTTGGTACGATTCTAGCATATTCGAAGAATAAGGTAGTGTCACCCTTACAGTCAACTCCAGTCATTCTAAGGTTTAAGAACTTATTAGCAATTTGTTCTTTTTCATTGGGAGGACAGAATTTCCTTTCGACCATATTGTTAAACTCAGTCCATTCCATATTATAGACTCTGTCACTTCCCCTAGACTAGAGAATAGTATTCCACCATTCTATAGCGGCATTCTTAAAAAGATTGGAAGCAAACATGATTTTGTCTTCCTCTGCACACTTGCTTATTTTTAAGACAACCTCTGTCTTTTCTATCCAGCGTAGAGCTGCAATGGCTCCTTCATTGCCAGAGAATTCTATCGGTTTACACGACCAGAACTCTTTGTAAGAACAACCATAAGACATGGTTCTTCTTCTTTTTGGAATAGGCAATTGAAGTAACGGTCCATTGTTCATGCTGTGACTGGGTTCGGTAAGTGATCGCTTACTTCTACTATTACTTTTATTATTTTCCGCTTCCTTAGCATTTTGGATGATATATGGCATAGCATCTTTAATTCCTTGGGTTACTATGTGTCAAATGGCATTGTTATTTATTTGATTATCATTATTCTGTTTTTCCTGATTTGCTTCATTGTCCATCTGGATTTACAAACAATTATCAGGTATTAATATCACAAAATAAGATTTAATGCCAATAATTGCACAAACAAACACATTGGTCAAAACCGTCAATCATTGCGACATTTACTCTATTTTATAAATAGGCATCTAATACAACTATAACCGGAATTTAAAACATACTACTAGTTATGCATCTATATTAGTTTATCTATTTTAGTTAATATATTATATTTTTTTTCTAACTACTCGCATATATATATATATATATATATATATATATATATATATATATATATATATATATATATTAGTATTATTATTATTACGACTAGTGGGGGTTCATCCAATACTGCATGTTTAGCTCGTCAAACTTCCAAACGAGCTTTTCCCCTATTTGCCTGATCCTCTCTCCTTCAACAACTAACTCCTCACCAAACGTGCGGAGTTCCTGCACGATTTCGGTATTCATGGGTAGTGGTGGTGCGGGCATTGGTTGAGGGTGTGGTGGTAAAGGATCTACATACGGGTATGGGTTTTCTAGGATTTCCCTAACATATTGATCAGCATCCCAGTATGGATCTAGAGGGTCAAGGTTTGGGTATGGTGCTACAGGGTTTGGTATGGGTTCCTCTTGTGGGTAGAGTTCTCGGTAATCCCTATGGTTGTCGTTCCATGGATCGTATGCTAAGGGATTGGGTGCTAGAACTCTGGGTATCTCATCTGGGTTAAAAGCTAGTATGGGGACTGGTGCTTCTTGGTTGGTTTCTATTTCCATGGGTTGAGTGGGAAACAGTGGTAGTGGCTGTGGTGCAATGACTTGCTCTAAGTTTGAGTCTGCGGCGGTGCTAGCTAAGATGTGAAAGTTGGCTAATCTCCTATTGATTATGTCTTGGGTCTGGGCGTTCATATCCCTATTTGCTGTAGCTAAAGCCCTCTGTTGCTTTAAATTTTCTCATTCTTTTCCTACGCTCATGGGCTCCCCGACTGAACCATCCTCTCTTTTTTGATGGCTCTTCAGATTGCGCTTTAAAGATGAATATCCCCTCTTCGGTGTCAGCTGAGTACCCCGAAGGAGTAGGCTGGGAGGAAGTTCATTCGTCTCTTGGAGAACTAGACAGTTGGCGATAAGCGTCTAATGGACCTTGATCACTCATACTGTAACTAACAAATTGTCAAATAACACAAAATAATAATACACACATATGCACATAGCCTCATAGATTATTTCCTAACAGAATTGACAATTTCAATGTTAGCAGAACACTTTTATGGCTGAAATATGCGGTTGTAGCTCTGATACCACTCTCTGTCACAACCCTCGGCCCCTAATTCTGGGAACGGGCGGCCGTGAACCAGTATCAGTGGTATCGGTGTTTATCAATTTAGCAGCGGATTTTACATCAGGACCGTAGTTAGGAAATATCTTATCAGAGTAAAACACCTCATTTTATAAATAATAAACACATGGGAAAAACCCAAGTTTCCATTCATAATCAGTTTGTAGGGATATACCCTAGCTTATTGAAATAAAACATCTTCTTTATTTAGTTAACTTTTATAACCACTTTTCCAAGCCATCAGTGCTCTCCAGCTGGCTTTTAGTTTGGCTTTCACATTTTGTTACCCGAAACGCGTTTTAAAAACATTTGTCAGTGGGAAATACTGGTGAGTGAATCCCAGTTTAATCAAAACAGGTTTTATCATTGTACAGTATTGAGGGCAATCCGGCAAATACATTTGTTTACATCTACCTTAATTACCACCCACAGTACTGTCAATCCTGACTTGTGGTCATGTTACTACTCACAGTGTAGTAACAAATTTTGTATACAAAACCCTAACATACCGACGATAATTGAAGAATTACAAATACTCAATCACTGCTAAATATAATTTAAAACAATTGAGGTTTTGTAAAAACAGTTTATGAAAAGCATTTACAAAAAAGAGGATACACTCACATTGCTAGTTTAGGTAATTCCTTATGGCTTCCTGGTTATAATCTAGTAAATTAAACAATGCACATGCGTTAGTATAATAACCCAATATTTACATTAGTTATACCCTCTCTGAGACAGAACTCCAACGACTAATTCAGGCAGAGCCCCGACATGCGTTACGGAGCACTAGATCAATCTGGCAGCGTATCTAATATGTAACCGGGGGTTATAATACTTACAACGAGGCAGAGCTTCGCTAATTTAGTGGGTATAATACCCGATATTATTATTGCTATTCAGAATTGAGAGAGAAGATTCGCATTTTGAACGATTTCAACTGAATGCCGATCGATCCTATTTATTGTGCTAATACAACACTTTCTCGAGCCCGCGAGAACTGAAGGCAAGGCCTTCGCGGCCCGCGAGCAAGTCTAGGGTAGGCCCTAGCTTGGCTAATTCGACCACTAGGCTTGACACGATGCTGACACGTGGCGGCTCAAGGGCTCGCCTGGTGGTTAAGGTGTCGCGGCCCGCGACTGGGTTAGCCAAGGGCTTCGCGCCCCGCGAGCGACCCTTAAATCTTGTTTTTATTTGATTTTTAATTATATAAAGGTATTTTGGGTCGGGTTTTCGTATACGGGGTGTATTCTAGGACCTATAGGGATGTTATAAGTATTTTAGGAGGGTTGTTATATCCTCCCCACCTTGTTTTAGAACTCGTCCTCGAGGTCTACTGGAACAGGTGTGGATATTTCCTTTGTATCTCTGACTCGAGCTCCCAAGTGTATTCTGGTACTCTTTTGGAATCCCATTTCACTTTGAGTAGAAACAGTCTCTTGTGTTTGAGATTCTTGACTTTCCTGTCTTCAATTTGTAGGGGTCTTTCTACAAACTTTAGTTTCTCATTTACCTTTATGTCCTTAAGAGGTATCACTAATGATTCGTCCCAATTTCCTCTAAAATCAATTACACAAGCTCTAAGCATATCTTCCATTGTCTGAATTGTCCTTTCACTTTGTCCATCCTTTTGAGGAAGATAAGTTATGCTTAGATTTAACTTGGTTCCCATTGCTTTTTGGAAACTAGTCCAAAAATGAGAAGTAAAACGGCTATCTCTGTCAGATACAATAGATAAAGGAATTCCATGTAATGAAAGTATTTCATTTACATATAACTTGGCTAACTGTTCCATACTGAAAGTTTCCTTCATTGGTACGAAATGGGAGGACTTGGTTAATCTGTCTATAATCACCCAGATTGTATCATTACCTTTTCTTGTCTTGGGTAATTTGGTAACAAAGTCCATTGTTATCAATTTCCATTTTCATATTGGCATTTCTAATTGCTGTAACATGCCTGAGGTTTTCTGATGTTCAGCTTTAACTTGTGAACATGTTAAACACTTGGCAACATATGCTGCTATATCCTTTTTCATTCCTATCCACCATAAATTCTTTCTTAAGTCTTGATACATCTTATCGCTTCCGGGATGTATTGTATACTTAGACTTATGAGCTTCTTCTAAAATTTGATGGCGTAGGTTTCCTTGTTTAGGTATCCAAATTCTTTTCTTATGGAATCTCCAAATTCCATCTGTTCCTTGTTCTAATTCCTTAATCATTCTTTTTAATTTTTCAGTATCATTCTTGATTACTGATTCTTGTACTTCTTTAATTTGATCATTTAAATCTATCTGCAGATTTAATTTAAGAGAACGTACTTTTCTTGGCTTATCATGATACTTTCGACTTAAAGCATCTGCTACTACATTAGCTTTTCCTGCATGATACTGGATACTACAATCATAATCACTAAGGATCTCCATCCAGCGTCTTTATCTCATATTTAATTCTTTTTGCCCAAAAATGTATCTTAAACTCTTATGATCTGTGAAGACTATAAATTTATTTCCATATAAATAGTGTCTCCAAATCTTAACGGCAAAAAATATAGCTCCTAACTTTAAATCATGCGTCGTATATTTCTCTTCATGATTCTTAAGTTATCTAGAGGCATAGGCTATAACCTTTTGACGTTGCATCAACACACATCCATAACCTAACTTAGAAGTTTCACAATATATTACAAAGTCTTCAATTCCTTCTGGTAACGCTAGTATGGGTGCGTTGGTTAATCTTTGCTTAAGAACTCTATATTAACCTGCTAGTCCAAGAAAACTTCTCACCTCTGTTGGTAATTCAGGGACTTTCCATTTGGTAATCGCCTCGATCTTTGTGGGATTCACATGAATTCCTTCATGATTAACTAAATGTCCAAGAAATTGCACTTTTTCTAACCAAAATTCACATTTTGAGAATTTAGCATAAAACTTTTCCTTTCTCAATAATGTAAGAAGTGCATGCAGATGCGCTGCATGTTCCTCTTTACTCGTAGAGTAAATGAGAATATCATCTATAAAGATGATGTATTCTAAATACATCTTTATTTCGTTTTCGTTTTAGTCGTTTTAGTTAGTTTCAACGTCGTTTTAGTTAGATTGTATATACTATTCATATATTTTTGTTTTCCAGGTCTTTGTGGATAAAATATGTAGAAACAAGTTAAAATTTGGTAAGATAAAGTGTCGGATCGGAAAACAGAAGCTCGGGAGCTGAAACGGAGCGAAAAACATAATCTGGAGCCTTCTGGCGGGCCGCGAAGACATCAACTTTTTCTTTCGCGCCCCACCAAGGAATTAAATAATATTTTTTGAATTAGGGCGAGTCGCGGACCGTGTAGGGTCACACCTTAAGTTTTGGCGGGCCGCGAGAACGTGAAAAAGTTGCCGACATCGTTTTTCCAACGGCTATAGGGTTTAGTAAGTTATATAAACACATCAATTGTTCACAGCCGCATCATTGACGAATATTGGAGTTCTTGGAGGCTGCTTAGAGGTTGTTTGAAGATTCTTGAAGCATCGGAAGGCCTAGGAATCATCGGGTAACGCTCGGGAGCACTCTGGAGTTAAGCATTTGGGTTTATTCTTCCCGTTTCATTATTGTTTCGATTGTTTTCGATTGTTTCTCAATGAATTTAGTTCTGATTATGTTTATTGCTATGTTTTTAGACATGTTTAGCGGCAAATAACTTCATACTACCTAGGCTAATGACGATTGTTTAACAAAGTTTGGATTTTTATTCGTTAATAATGTTGGTTTTGGATTTTCTTGAAAAGTAAACGACTTTGGAAACTTTAATTTGGTGTATATGCGTATCTTGTGTTAATTATCAATTAGTTGCTCGTTTCACATGAATCTTGATGATTGTCTTTCATAGAATAGGTTCGTGTTAATTATCTAATCTTTACGGGTTTGGGTAATTTTTGGGTAAATATGCCGATAACCTTAGAAACGGTAATTAAAAGATTATTGAAACTTGATATTCTACTAATCTTGTCGCTGTAAGGCTCGATGTTATTAATAGGTCTCAGTTTGGTATATAGCTAGGATTAGGTTTTGTAAGAAATCGGTCTTAGTTCCCTAATCATACTCGTGTCTATTAAACCAAGTTAAAATCCATAGTTGCCTTAGACTTTCGCGCTGTAAGGTAGATTGTCATATTAGGGCACTTTTCAGGAAGTTAGAGGACTGTAAGGAAATCTAACAATCGGTAGTCGTAACAGCCTTGTAGAGTCTCACAAGTTTCTTCCTGAGAAGGGTCGGGAGGTCTTAGTAGGGATTTCTTAGGGTTTAGTATTAAAAGATCCCGGTTCCATACCACGTTAATTTCGAATAGAAATCCATTCCTAGTTAAACATGAGTCTAGCCTAGGTAGCCTTCATCATCACTGAGTTAATTCTTCATCCAAGTTCGTGTTTAGTTAATTTAGCTAATTTAGTTTAATCTTTAATTACAAATTTAGGATTTTTAGAAAACCCCCCCTCAATCAAATAAACAATTAGTTAAGTTGTGTCAGTCTTAGTCTAGATAGAGTCTTAGCGTAATTTAATTGAGTCTCGTGGGTTAGATATCCGGATTTACTTAGCTTTACTAGAGTCGATCTGTTTGCTTGCCGATTAGTAGTTTAGTTGAGTTTAGAGAGTCTAGAGTATCACTTTGAGTCTAGATTTAGGTTAATTTTTGTTGTTTTTATTAAACTACTTTTAGCACATCAAGTTTTTGGTGCCGTTGCCGGGGACTCTTTGGCGATTGCGTTAATTACTTTGTTTGGACTTGTTTGACATATTACGTGCTATTTGTTCGTTTTTTTGAGTCGAAAAAGTTTAATTATAAAAATAAAAAATAAAAAAAATATTTATTTTTCGTCGAATTTTTTGTTAGAGTCTTCTTACTTGTTTGTATTCGGTTTTGCAGTTGATGCCCCATACGCGCTCGCAGGGACCTCCGCCGAATCCGTTTATGATCAAGTCTTCTTTCTCGTCTTCTTCGTCCGAGGTAAGTTCTTCTAGCTCTTCTTCGTCTTCACACTTCGCCCCTTCTGAATCTACTCTCCATTCTATACCACCAGCCTTCGACTTCACACCGAAGCCATCACCACATAATTCCCCACCACCCACCCGTCCTCCGAGTCCGCCACCTGCATTTCAAATGGCCAATCGCACCGTTTACGAGAAAGCTACCACTGGTTCACCAGCGCTACTTCACCCATCACCCTTCCCAACATTACGAATGATAGGTCCTGGCAGATTCCCTCCTACATCATGACGGCCATCACCAATTCATGCCAATTACACGACCGTGATGATGAGGATGCACCCGCCCAAATTAATCGAATCACTCGCCTTTGTAGCACCTTCTCCATTGAGGGTGTTAGTCTAGACGGCAGGTACCTTCAGGTTTTCCCATTCATTCTCGCTGGCCGTGCAGCCGTCTGGTTTGATTCGCAGCCAGCGAGGACTTTCACCACCTGGGCAGGTTTACGAGACGCTTTCTTAGCCAAATATTTCCCACCTTTCAAAGCATCTCGTCTACGCGTCAGATCTATTCGTTCCGAATGGAGCCTGATGAGCCTTACCACCTGGCCTGGGAGCGTTTTCAGACTCTGATTACTCGTTGTTCTCATCATGGTTTATCGGATTGGGCACTAGTTGAAAACTTCTACAATGGTCTCACCCCTGAAATCAAAGCCCATTTCAAGACTTCAGCTGGAGGGAAACTTATGGGTAAAAAGACAGTTAATGAGTGCAATGATTTGTTTGAGAGTTTCGCCCATTCTGACATGGACTATAGCACTACCAGTAGGACTTCCATTCCTGTGACTACTTCCTCGGCCACTCGAGGGGTAAACCAAGTTGGCTTGGATTCATCGGTAGCTGTTGCTTCAGAGGGTCTCAAACAAGAGTTGAATGAGATTAAGAAAAAGATTGATAGGTGTGAGGTTTGTAGGGGAGGCCATGATACGATAGATTGTCCCACACTTACACTCGAGCAGGTAGAGTTTATAGCTGGTCAGTCTAGGGGTCCCACGAATCCGTTCAATAATTCTAATTATAACTCCAACTGGCGCGGTAGTGGCAATAATAGTGGTTTTCGTTCTTCCGGTAATCCTCCTGGTTTTCCATCTGGTCAGTATCAAAATGGGGGGCCCAGTCTATACACGAGTGGAGGTTCAGGTCAGGGAGGCCAGTTTAGTGGTTCGGGTTCGAGTGGTCAGTTTGCTAGTAGGGGGTCAACTCAAGAGGGTCAGGCTAGTGGTAAGGGTTCAGAGGGTAGTTTAAGTAGGATTGAGGAGATGTTTGCTCAGTTGATGGTGAGAGATCAGGCTACACAGAAATCTTTAACTGAATTCGGTAATTTCGCTAAAAATCAAGAGCAAATTAATAAAAGTCAAGAGCTTCAACTTAAAAATCAACAATCCGCACTTTTAGACCTTTAGAGAATAGTTAGGGGTATAGCTAAAAAGTTACAAGAGCACCCAGTTGGTCAGTTTTCAGGAAATACCTACCCGAACCCCGCTAACCATTCAGCGAAGGCCATCACTACCCGTAGTGGAAAGAGTCTAGGGGAGGTAGTGAAAGAGAGAGTGTTGAGGTAGAAGATGAGGAAGTCGATGAGGAGATCGAGATGGAGGCTCCCGGTAAGGTGCACATGAGGCTAGACCCAGCAAGTACCGCACACATCGAGGAGTCTCAAGTTGAGAAGAGTGTGGAGAAGCAACCGGTTAGGGTTAGACCGGCACCATTAGTTGATCCTTCCTGTGTCCCATACCCCGCCCGCCTTAAGCATCAGAAATATGCTAAGGAGTATGGGCAATTTCTTGAAATGTTTAAGCAGTTGAAAATAAATCTTCCGTTCATAGAGGCCTTACAGTCCATGCCCAAGTATGCTAAATTTCTTAAGGACCTTCTGAAGCATAAGGAGAGGATAGGTGAGCTTTCGAACATTCCTTTGACCGGAGGTTGTTCCGCGGTGGTCTTGAATAAGCTACCAGAGAAATTAACCGACCCGGGTACATTCACCATTCCATGCCTTTTTGGGGGAGCCGTTACCCATGCTCATGCTATAGCTGATTTAGGCGCCAGCATCAATCTGATGCCATTTTCTTTGTATGAGAGGCTAGGTTTAGGAGAGCTTACACCCACGAGTATGTCGTTGTCCTTGGCTGATCGTTCGGTCAAGTATCCTCGTGGGATAGTAGAGAATCTGTTGGTAAAAGTTGATAAATTCGTATTTCTTGTAGATTTCATCGTTCTTGACATGGAGGCTGATGAAAGAGTATTATTTTGGTCCGTCCATTCCTTAGAACCTCAAAGGCGATCATCGACGTCTTTGACGGTAAAATTTCTCTTCGTGCGGGTGACGAGATTGTCACATTCGATATCGATAGAGCCATGCAGCATCCTGGGGGTAGAGACGAAGATAGCGGGCCGTGTCATTCCGTTTACTTTCTGAATTCTTTCATATCTTGTGTCGACACGTGTCTTGAGTACGTTAGCGGGGCCGATCTAGTAAGTAAGGGAGTTTTTGACGAGATTGATGAAGAAGAGGTTGAGGAGACGTTAGATGAGAGCGATGAGTTATGGGTTCCAGAGACGTTGGAACTTAATGAGGTTAGCGATGAGAGTACTCCTTTAGACATTCCACCGCCTTTCGAACTTAAGGTTCTTCCATCACATCTTGAGTACGCATTCTTAGGAGAGAAGCCGGACATGCTCGTCATCATATCTTCGAAGTTGACAGAGGAGGAGAAATGAGGTTGATTGAGGTATTGAGGAAGCATAGAGAGGTGATTGCATGGAGGTTGTCTGATATTAAGGGGATTAGCCCTACTTTTTGCACGCACTGTATTCTGATGGAGGAGGTTTACAAGCTGGTGGTGCAGCCGCAGCGACGTCTCAACCCAAATATGCACGAGGTAGTTAAGAAGGAACTTATGAAGTTGCTAGAGTCTAGGTTGATATACCCGATTTCCGATTCAGCTTGGGTGAGCCCTACTCAGGTTGTCCCGAAGAAATGGAGGATGACAGTCGTTCTAAATGAGAAAAATGAGCTCATACCTTCACGTACGGTCACAGGTTGGCGGGTGTGCATTGACTATCGAAAGTTGAATGACGCCACTCGTAAGGATCATTTTCCGCTCCCATTAATTGATCAGATGCTTGAGTGGCTCGCGGGTCAGCAATTCTATTGCTTTCTCGACGGGTTTTCGGGTCATTTTCAGATCCCCATTGCACCAGAGGATCAGGAAAAGACAACCTTTACATGTCCATATGGCACATATGCTTACCGACGCATGCCATTTGGTTTATGTAACGCTCCAGCTACATTCCAGCGATGTATGATTGCGATTTTTCAGGATATGGTAGAGAATTCGATGGAGGTGTTTATGGATGATTTCTCGGTGTACGGTAATTCTTTCGATCATTGTTTATTTAATATTGAGAAGTTGTTGAGGAGATGTGTTGAAACGAAGCTGATGTTGAATTGGGAAAAGTGTCACTTCATGGTGACTGAGGGGATTATCTTAGGTCATAAGATCTCGAGAGCGGGTATAGAGGTTGATAGAGCGAAGATAGATACGATTAGTCGGCTTCCTCCGCCGACTAGTGTAAAGTCGATTCATAGTTTTCTCGGTCATGCAGGTTTTTACAGGCGCTTTATTAAAGACTTTTCTAAAATCACTCGCCCCATGACTCGACTGTTGGAGAAGGATGTCCCGTTTGTCTTTGACAAGGAATGCCTTAAAGCGTTCGAATTTCTTAAAGAGAAACTAGCCAGTGCGCCTATTCTTGTATCACCCGACTGGAGCTTTCCATTCGAGCTCATGTGCGATGCTAGCGATTATGCAGTCAGTGCTGTATTAGGGCAGAGACGGGAGAATCATTTTCACCCGATTTACTACGCGAGTAAAACATTGAATGGCGCCCAAGAAAATTACACCACTATTGAGAAGGAACTGTTAGCCATCGTGTTTACGTTTGACAAGTTCCGTTCTTACCTTGTTCTTTCAAAAACCATAGTGTTTACCGACCACTCAGCTTTGCGTTACCTTTTTCAGAAGAAAGACGCTAAGCCGCGTTTGATTCGATGGATCCTACTCCTTTCTGAGTTTGATATAGAAATTAAGGATAAAAAAGGAGCAGAGAACGTTGTGACAGACCATCTCTCGCGTTTGGAGGATCCTAGTAGGGAAGAGATTCGTGAGGAGGCGATAGGAGACAGATTCCCTCATGAGTCTATTGATTTTGTTGCAGCAGAGAAGGAGGGTTTCCCGTGGTTTAGCGATTTAGCTAACTACCTTGCAAACGGATATGTGATGGATGGGATGAGTCGCCAGCAGAATAAAAATCTTTTGAATGATGCACGGGGATATATGGGATAATCCCTACCTCTTCAAGATAGGAGGTGATCAAATTTTGAGGAGATGTGTGAGTAGAGAAGAGGGTTTAGACATTATTCGGCATGTTCACGAGGGCTTGACAGGAGGCCATCACGGTCCGCATGTGACCGCTCAGAAAGTTTTCGATTGTGGGTTTTATTGGTCGTCTGTAGTTAAGGACGCGGTTGAGTTTGTGAGAAAGTGTGATCATTGCCAACGAACCGGCAAAATCTCATCTTAGGATGAGATGCCCCAAAACCCTATTCAAGTGTTAGAAATCTTCGATGTGTGGGGCATCGACTTTATGGGGCCATTCCCCTCCTTGAGTGGGAATCGGTACATCCTCGTGGCTATTGATTATGTTTCGAAGTGGTGGAAGCTCAAGCTTTGCCTACAAACGATGCACGAGTGGTGGTGAGATTTTTGAAGAAGTTGTTTACGCATTTCGGGACTCCTAAGGCAATTATTAGTGACCGCGGGATGCATTTTTGTAATGCCGTAATGGAAAAGGCATTGGAGCGATATGGAGTTATGCACCATTTGTCCACCGCATATCATCCACAAACAAACGGTCAAGTCAAGAACGTGAATAGAGGACTGAAGAGGATCATGGAAAAGACAGTGGGAAAGAGCCGAAAGGATTGGTCGGATAAGTTGGATGACGCATTGTGGGCGTTTCGTACCGCCTACAAAACACCTTTAGGAACGACCCCTTTTATGATAGTGTATGGAAAAGCATGCCATTTACCGGTAGAATTAGAGGATCGGGCTCTTTGGGCACTTAAATTCGTGAATTTGGATCTCACCGAGGCCGCTAGGAAAAGATTCTTTCAAATTCATGAATTGGAAGCACTTCGTGATGCCGCATACGACCGTTCATGGAGTATCAAAGAAAAGTCAAATGATTTTCACGATAGGAAGTTGCGGAAGTTGAAAGAATTTCGAGTGGGTAATAAGGTACTTTTGTTCAATTCAAGATTGAAGTTGATTGCCAGAAAATTGAAGTCAAGATGGTCCGAACCGTATGTCGTGAAGGAGGTATTCCCGTTCTGTACCGTGGAGTTGTTCAACGAAGATAGTGAGAGCTCATGGAAAGTTAACGGACATCGATTGAAACATTACTTAGGGGGTCCCATCGATACCGGCGAAGAGGAAGAAATTTCTCTTACGGACCCGCCTAGCACCGCCGCTTAGGTTCTTGAGTGAAAACTCAAGTGTAGAGTTTTGTACATTGAGTCATTTTCGTGTCGTGTCCTTAGCATAGAGTTTTTAGTTTTTATTTCATCTTTTGTGTCGTTTTCGTATTTTTGCGTCCGTGATTGCGTCGTGAAGTTTTTTGCAGGTAACATCACCTTAACGTGAGCGAGATCAAAAAGGGAATGGCGTTCCAGGTACGTATTTGAGTTAAAATCAGAAAAATAAGATCTGGGGGTATTTTAGGAATAATAAAAATGATTTTTGAGCCAAATATGCAGTCTGCAGACTGCACTGCAGGTTTTAGTAACACCCTCGCGTGGCGCGAAGGGTTCTTTCTCAGTATACGCGGCCCGTGAGGGAAGCATAAAAAAATTTAAAATTAACTGCGAGTCGTGGGGCGCGATAACTTAAGTTGTAGCCTACGCGGGCCGCGAGAACATAGAAGTCGGCAACAGTTTTAAAAACCCCTAATTTTGACACACTTTAAACCCTAACCTTTTCTCCTTTCGCTCATCGGCGACCACGAAATAACCAACCCCACCACCGATTACCCTCAGTTCCTCCAATTACCACCACTATTCCTCCAATTACCACCATCATACATCACCAAATACCTTCGATTTCCACCACTGTTAACCACTACCATCCAAAATCAATCCATAATCATCCGGTTTAACTGATTTTCAACAAGTTTTTAAGTGGGTTTCAAGAGATTTCATACTATTCATAGTTCTCTGCATTCAAGTCGACGAACAGGATGTCAGGTGAGGCTTCTTCTTCTGGGACAAGCCGGAAGAGACGGATGACTACTAGATCATGTGGAACTGCTGAGGCTCAACAGCAGCCAGTTGATGTGTCGATTAGGGAGATCCAATATAGTGGACCTGGAGTTCCACATGGACAGAGTATGGTTTTACAGGATAGCCCATTGTTACAGTTTGCTGAGGGGTCTTCTGAGAGGGAGAGATTACAGGTTATGAGGGCAGTGCAGTTGTTGGAGTATCGTAGGATAGACTGGGAGTTGGTAGGATAGTTGGGACAGAGTGAGAGGTTGGAGCAGCTGCTGGGAGGCAAGTTTAGGCTGGTATTGGATTGAAACGCTCCGCAGTACTATGAGTTAGCTTTAGAGTTTCATTCTACATTCGAGTACAGGCATGTAGGGGGATTTGCTGAGGCTGATGTGGTGTCGTTTTCCGTGGGCAAGAAGGTGTTCAATATGACTCTGCCTCAGTTCACAGTGACGACGAGGTTTTATACACAGCAGGAGGTGCAGGAGCCTGGCTTTGTGAGTTTGTTGAGGGGTGTTGTGAAGAAGGCGCGGGATTTTTGTGTGATGAAGGAGGATCTGGCCAGGTTTTGGGGTACGATTGCCACGACACCATTCTCAAACAACATGGTGGCCTCGGATATTAGGGATCCAGTACATAGGTTTATACACAAGATTCTAGCAGCCACATTGATAGGACGACATGAGGGGGATAACAAGGTGAATCATCATAATGTGTTCTGTTTGATGTGCATGGTAGAGGGCCGACCAGCCAACTTGGCTAGTATTTTCGCGTGGTCGATGACGAGACCCTCGAGAGGAGGTAGGCTGGCCCGGTTATACTATGGACCTTATATTACTTGGCTAGCGGAGAGTTTGGGAGTTTTTGCTGATTATCCTGCTGATAGGATGCACACTGGTCTAGCTCCTACGTTGATGAAGCTGAAGAGTTTTCAGTCAGCGGGCATAGTTACTTATGATGAGCCGCCAGCTTGGGTAGCGATAGTTCAAGGGCCTCAGGTACAGCCCCCAACAGGTTCGGCTGCAGCTGAGGCAATACAGGCTGCGATTCCCCCTAGATATTAGGTGCCTCTCGTTAGGCGTGAGTTACCTGCGCGCCAATATCCGATTAGGGAGCCTCACCCAGATCCTTTGACATTAGAGGCAGTATATGATAGGGTAGAGGGTTTGTACAATTATGTTGATGACCAGTTTGGTCAGATGAGGCATCAGATGGAGGCAGGTCAGAGGAGGTTAGAGGATGGCATGCGAGTTCTGATGGATCACTTTCAGTTGCAGCCACCGCCATCCTGGTAGGCAGGTTTTGAGGAGCAGTGGGATGAAGAAAAGTTTGATGAGGATTAGATCGAGGATGCAGCAGCACTTATGGATCATATCTTTTGTTTTTGTTTTTATTTTTCATTTATGTTGTTTTCATCCTCATATTTTGGTCTGTGTTTATGATACTTAAACAAGTTGGTAGGGTTTTTGGGGTTGGTTGATATACTTGGTTTGCGGTTGTTTGAACTAACGCTAGTATGATATATATTATGTTTTGGTTTGTTACGAGTGATTGATAGGTTGATGTTGATGCCGCGTCCGTTCGCGTGTCCAAGTTTAGGAATAGTTTGCTGAGCGCGTTTGGAGAGGAGACCATATGTGGTATCGACTGGCATATTGACAGTCTCACATATATTCAGCTAAGTCGTTCCACTTGTATACTTTGTATAGTTTTATTTTTTGTCGTTATTTCTTTTGTTTTTAGGTGTTAGGAGTCTTGTTTTCATCCTTGCATTAGAGACAATGCAAAATTTTAAGTGTGGGGATGGTACACTTGGGTCTTAGTCGTTAGTTTGTTTAATTTGAGTCATAAAAAGTTGAAAAATACAAAAAAAAATAATTTTTTTTTGAAAAAATTCAAAAAAAAAATTTAAAAATGTCTTTTGAAATAAGAAGTTTCCAAACTAAAAAGCGGAAAATGATAGAGAAGTCAGGTTTTCGTTCGGGTTCAAATAATAATAATATGAGATTAATATAATTGAGCTTGTGTCTAGTTTGGGATGTGCGGGTAGGCTCGATTCGGTGCTAGGTTCCTTTGATCATAAATATACCTAATTGTCGGTCTACTAGTGGGTTCTCATCTAGGGAAAGTGGGGAAATTGAAACCGCCGATAATAGTATAAGGGATGCCGTTATAAGTTAAGATCATTAGAGTTTGTTATCATATCTCGTTGAAAGAAAAAAAATAAAAAATATAATAAATGAGCTAGAAACTAAGAAAAGTAGCGCAGGCCTATGTAATCTTGGTTGGGGATAGTGACTCTACAGCCGGAATACCTCTAGGATGTGTGAAATCAAAATTGCAAAAAAAATAAAAATAAAATACCGACGCCTTATTGTAATCTTGGTTAGGGGTAGCTACTCTACAGCCGGAATGCCTCTGGGTTAGGTAAAGCAACGTCTAAGCTCAAAAGAAAGAAAAAAAAGGAAAAAAATGAGAAAAGATTTGATTTTAAATTCTCTTGATCTTGATATAAAACGGTTAGGAAATAACCCAGTGGTTGTTCCTTTTGTCCTATAAGCTTGAGGGGGGATTAGGTGGACTTGCGATTCTTAGCGTGAGACCCTAGGTAGATTGACCGCAATTGAACTAAACTTGCATGATAAGGGCTTGGAACCGGGTTTGGGTTTAAGAGGACAAGTATACTTGCAATCACGGCTAACACAAGTTTCAGTTTTAATAAAAAAATTTAAGCTTTTGTCCCGAATGATTATTCCGACTATGATTCCATTATGCATAATTCTTTTTCGAGGACGAAAAAATGATAAGTGTCTGGATATTTGATGTATTGTAAAATACATCTTTATTTCGTTTTAGTCTTTTTTAGTTAGTTTCAACGTCGTTTTAGTTAGATTGTATATACTATTCATATATTTTTGTTTTCCAGGTCTTTGTAGATAAAATATGCAGAAACGAGTTAAAATTTGGCAAGATAAAGTGTCTGATCGGAAAACGGAAGCTCGGGAGCTGAAACTGAGCGAAAAACAGAATCTGGAGCCTTCTGGCGGGCAGCGAACACATCAACTTATTCTTTCGCTCCCTGCCAAGGAATTAAATAATAGTTTTTGAATTAGGGCGAGTCACGGGCCGCGTAGGGTCACACCTTAAGTTCTCGTGGGCCGCTAGAAAGTGAAAAAGTTGCCGACGTCGTTTTTGCAACGGCTATAGGGTTTAGCAAGTTATATAAACACATCAATTGTTCACAGCCGCATCATTGACGAATATTGGAGTTCTTGGAGGCTACTTAGAGGCTTTTTGAAGATTCTTGAAGCATCGGAAGGCCTAGGAATCATCGGGTAACGCTCGGGAGCACTCGGGAGTGAAGCATTCAGGTTTATTCTTCCCGTTTCTTTATTGTTTCGATTTTTTTTGGTTGTTTCTCAATGAATTCAGTTCTGATTATGTTTATTGCTATGTTTTTAGACATGTTTAGCGGCTAATAACTTCATACTACCTAGGCTAATGACGATTGATTAACAAAGTTTGGATTTTTATTAGTTAATAAAGTTGGTTTTGGATTTTCTTGAAAAGTAAACGACTTTGGAAACTTTAATTTGGTGTATATGCGTATCATGTGTTAATTATCAATTAGTTACTCATTTCACATGAATCTTGATGAATGTCTTTCATAGAATAGGTTCGTGTTAATTATCTAATCTTTACGGGTTTGGGTAATTTTGGGTAAATCGGCCGATAACCTTAGAAACGGTAATTAAAAGATTATTGAAACTTGATATTCTATTAATCTTGTCGCTGTAAGGCTCGAGGTTATTAATAGGTCTCGGTTTGGTATATAGCTAGGATTAGGTTTTGTAAGAATCGGTCTTAGTTCCCTAATCATACTCGTGTCTATTAAACCAAGTTAAAATCCATAGTTGCCTTAGACTTTCGCGCTGTAAGGTAGATTGCCATATTAGGGCACTTTTCAAGAAGTTAGAGGACTGTAAGGAAATCTAACAACTGGTAGTCATAATAGCCTTGTAGAGTCTCACAAGTTTCTTCCTGAGAAGGGTCGGGAGGTCTTCGTAGGGATTTCTTAGGGTTTAGTATTAAAAGATCCCGGTTCCATACCACGTTAATTTCGAATAGAAATCCATTCCTAGTTAAACATGAGTCTAGCCTAGGTAGCCTTTATCATCACTGAGTTAAGTCTTCATCCAAGTTCGTGTTTAGTTAATTTAGCTAATTTAGTTTAATATTTAATTGCAAATTTAGGATTTTTAGAAACCCCCCCCCCCTCAATCAAATAAACAATTAGTTAAGTTGTGTCAGTCTTAGTCTAGATAGAGTCTTAGCGTAATTTAATTGAGTGTCGTGGGTTCGATATCCGGACTTACTTAGCTTTACTAGAGTCGATCGGTTCGATTGCTTGTTAGTAGTTTAGTCGAGTTTAGAGAGTCTAGAGTATTACTTTGAGTCTAGATTTAGGTTAATTTTAGTTGTTTTTATTAAACTGCTTTTAGCACATCAAAAGACAATTATGAATTTATCCAGACATGGCTTACATATTCTGTTCATCATGTCCATAAATGCGGCTGTGGCATTGGTTAAACCAAATGGCATGACAGTAAATTCATAATGGCCATACCTTGTTCTAAAAGCGGTTTTAGGAATGTCCTCTTCCTGTACCTTTAGTTGATGATATCCTGAACGTAAATCGATCTTAGAAAAGAATCGAGCTCCTTGCAGTTGATCGACCAGATCATTGATTCTCGGTAATGGGTACCGATTTTTAATCGTGACCTTATTCAATTCTCGGTAATCAATGCACATACGCATTGACCCGTCTTTCTTCTTGACAAACAAGATTGGTGCTCCCCATGGTGATGAACTTGGTTGTATGAAACTTTTCTCCAGAAGTTCGTCCAACTGTCTCTTCAGTTCCTGCATCTCTGCTGGCGCCAAACGATAAGGTACCTTGGCAATTGGTCCTGTCCCTGGTAGCAGGTGAATTCTGAATTCAACTTCCCTATCTGGTGGTAGTCCAGGTAGCTCTTCAGAAAAAAAATATATGAGAATTGAGATACTACGGGAATATCTTTCAATTCTTTTCCTTTAGTGTTAATGATTACAGAAATCATATACACTAGTGATCCTTTTCTTGCATAACTTGCTGTTTTCATCACATAGATGAATTTCGTGGATCTAGACGGCTTATCCCCTTTAATCGTGATCTTTTCACCTTTTGGTGAATTTACTTGTATTGAATTTTGATCACATAAAATACTGGCTTTATTGGCTACTAACCAATCTATTCCTAATACATTATCAAATCCAGCTAGATTCATTGGGTAAAGGTTAGCAATAAACTTATGATTTAGAATTTCTATCCTTGCTTCCTGCAAGATTTTAGTGATCTTAATGGATTCTCCATTGGCTGTCTCCACTAAGCATTCTTATTGGAGTTTAGTTAATGGTTGATTAAGAATTTTGTAAAATGAAGTATTAATAAAACTTTGGTTTGCACCAGAGTCAAATAATACTTTAGCAAAAACATCATTAACTAAAAACGTACCGGCAATTACATACGGAATAATCTTTGCTTCTTCAGCTGTCAGAACAAAGGCTCTAGCATTCTTAGTAGTCTTGTTGTTCATGGCTTGAGCTAGTTTCGGACAGTTCGGCTTGATATGCCCTTTTTCTCCACAATTGAAGCATACTCCATTTTCCTACAGTCTTCTTCCTTGTGTTCAGGTATCTTGCAGAAGTTGTAGTATATGGAGCATCATCCTGAATGCTTCTTCTTGCAGGCCTTACAATAAGGTGCAGATGTAGAACCTATATTCTTCCCACGGTTGGAATTACCGTAGCGAAATTCCTGGGTAAGCTTTTGGACTAGGTTCTTCTTCTGGTTTTCTTCCTGCGTACGCACTAATTAATCAGTCAAGGTATTCGCTAGTTCTACAACTTCTTCTATGGTTTGTGGTCTAGATGCCTTGACTACATGTCTAATCTCACTGATTAATCCCCAGAGGTAACGGGAGATTAATATTGGTTCTGGTGAAGCTAGAGTTGGCACGATTCTAGCATATTCGAAGAATATGATAGTGTCACCCTTACAGTCTACTCCAGTCATTCTATGGTTTAAGAACTTATTAGCAATTTGTTCTTTTTCATTGGGAGGACAGAATTTTCTTTCGACCATATTTTTAAACTCAGTCCATTCCATATTATAGACTCTGTCACTTCCTCTAGACTGGAGAATAGTATTCCACCATTCTAGAGCGGCGTTCTTAAAAAGAATGGAAGCAAACATGATTTTGTCTTCCTCTGATCACTAGCCTGTTTTTAAGACAGCCTCTGTCTTTTCTATCCAGCGTAGAGCTGCGATGGCTCCTTCATTACCAAAGAATTCTATCGGTTTACACGACCATAATTCTTTGTAAGAACAACCATAAGACATGGTTCTTCTTCTTTTTGGAATAGGAAATTGAAGTAACGGTCCATTGTTCACGTTGTGACTGGGTTCAGTATGTGATCGCTTACTTCCACTATTACTTTTATTATTTTCTGCTTCCTTAACATTTTGGATGATATATGGCATAACATCTCTAATTCCTTGGGTTACTATGTGTCGAATGGCACTGTTATTTATTTGATTATCATTATTCTGATTTTCCTGATTTGCTTCATTGTCCATCTGGATTTACAAACAATTATCAGGTATTAATATCACAGAATAAGATTTAATGCCAATAACTGCACAAACAAACACATTGGTCAAAACTGTCGATCATTGCGACATTTACTCTATTTTATATATATATATATGCATCTAATACAACTATAACCGGAATTTAAAACATACTACTAGTTATGCATCTATATTAGTTTAACTATTTTAGTTAATATATTATATTTTTTTTCTAACTACTCACACACACACACACACACACACACACATATATATATATATATATATATATAGGATTAGGTTCAAACGTGAACAAAATCCCAAGAGTGAACTGCATGAACTGATCTGGGCCCTTGATTTTTATGATCTTGAGAGTAAAGTGAGTGGCATGATGGTAATTATTTGGTTATTTTTTTCCATTTAATTAAATACAAAAAGGGTATATGTGTAATTTCCATTTTGCATTGATTGTATAAATCCCGTTGCATATTATGGAAACAATCTAGTTTCCTGATTTTAAAATTGTTTCCATGTGTATAATCAGACAAATGAGTACGTTATGCGTTTCACGAACCTACCCATATCAGTACATATGTGTACACCTTATATAATGATCATTTTTTTTTTCAAATTCAATCACATGCTCATGTTCACATAAAACCTGAGATAACATAAAGTATGACACACGTAGGAGTACACATGTGTATTTCGTGCAACTGTATGTGTAACACATGTGTACACCGTACAAGCAGTTTTTGATTGTTACACACCGTATATAATGATCTTTTATTATGAAGCTAATTACACATATGTACGATACTGAGTACACATGTGTACTGTTCTATTTATATCTAAGTACACATGTGTATACCGTTGAAATATGAAGGTTACGTGGATCTTAAAAATCAAAATTTGAATTCTGGTGATTAAATCTGAAATAAAAATTAAAATTGAAATTGGGTGATTTGTTGTTTGTTTTGATAATTATCTTATTAATAAATAAAATATAATGTGGATAATAAATTTAAATTAGGAAAGATGTAACTTAATTCAAATATTAAAATAATGATTTAAATCTATTTTTTTATATAATTACAATCCTACCCTTAATAACTAAAAAGGAAATCAAGGGTCCAGATCTGTTCACGCAGTTCACTCTTGGGAGGTTGTTAACGCTGGAACCCTACCCTGTATATATTATTACTACTAGTGGGGGTTCATCCAATACTTCATGTTTAGCTCGTCATACATCCAAACGAGCTTTTCCCTATTTGCCGGATCCTCTCTCCTTCAGCAACTAACTCCTCACCAAACGTGCGGTGTTCCTGCACGTTTTCGGTATTCATGGGTGGTGGTGGTGCGGGTATTGGTTCAGGTGGTAAAGGATCTCCATACAGGTATGGGTTTTCTAGGATTTCCCTAACATATTGGTCAGCATCCCAGTATGGATCTAGAGGGTCAAGGTTTGGGTATGGTGCTACAGGGTTTGGTATGGGTTCCTCTTGTGGGTAGAGTTCTCAGTAATCCCTATGGTCGTCGTTCCATGGATCGTATGCTAAGGGATTGGGTGCTGGAACTATGGGTATCTCATCTGGGTTAAAAGTTGGTATGGGGACAGGTGCTTCTTGGTTGGTTTCTATTTCCATGGGTTGAGTGGGAAACAGTGGTAGTGGCTGTGGTGCAATGACTTGCTCTAAGTTTGGGTCTGCGACAGTGGTAGCTAAGATGTGAAAGTTGGCTAATCTCCTATTGATTATGT
The DNA here is from genome assembly GCA_030545235.1 of Helianthus tuberosus. Taxonomy (NCBI): domain Eukaryota; kingdom Viridiplantae; phylum Streptophyta; class Magnoliopsida; order Asterales; family Asteraceae; genus Helianthus; species Helianthus tuberosus. The sequence goes on along the minus strand of CM060377.1, from coordinate 22,013,423 downwards.
CTCAGGTCTGGGCGTTCATCTCCTTATTTGCTGCAGCTAAAGCCCTCTGTTGCTTTAAATTTTCTCATTCTTTTCCTACGCTCATGGGCTCCCCGACTGAATCATCCTCTCTTTTTTGTAGGGAATGACTCTTCGGATTGCGCATTAAAGATGAATAGCCCCTCTTCGGTGTCAGCTGAGTACCTCGAATGAGTAGGCTAGGAGGAAGTTCCTTCATCTCTAGGAGAACTAGACAGTTGAAGATAAGCGTCTAATGGACCTTGATCACTCATACTGTAAACTAACAAATTTTTAAATAACACAAAATAATAATATACACGTATGCACATAGCCTCATAGATTATTTCCTAACAGAATTGACAATTTCAATGTCAGCAGAACACTTCTGTGGCTGAAATCAATGGTTGCAGCTCTGATACCACTCTCTGTCACAACCCACGACCCCTAATTCTGGGAACGGGCGGCCGCGAACCAGTATCAGTGGTATCGGTGTTTATGAATTTAGCAACGGATTTTACACCAGGACCGTAGTTAGGAAATATCTTATCAGAGTAAAACTCCTCATTTTATAAATAATAAACACATGGGAAAAACCCAAGTTTCCATTCATAATCAGTTTGTAGGGATAAACCCTAATTTATTGAAATAAAACATCTTCTTTATTTAGGTAACTTTTATAGCCACTTTTCCAAGCCTTCAGTGTTCTCCAGCTGGCTTCTAGTTTGGCTTTCACATTTTGTTACCTGAAATGCGTTTTAAAACATTTATCAGTCGGAAATACTGGTGAGTGAATCCCAGTTTAATCAAAACAGGTTTTATCATTGTACAGTATTGAGGGCAATCGAACAATTACATTGTTTACATCTACTTTAATTACCACCCACGGTACTGTCAATCCTGACTTGTGGTCATGTTACTACTCACAGTGTAGTAACAAATTTTGTATACAAAACCCCAACATACCGATGATAATTGTAGAATTACAAATACTCAATCACTTCTAAATATAATTTAAAACAATTGAGGTTTTGTAAAAACAGTTTATGAAAAGCACTAGGTTAATGCCCACGTAATACGCGGGCTTCCACCAAAACCATATTATTTACTTTGAATACAAATGTTGTGTACAAATACATACATTGGAAGAAAAAAACAGAAAAATATTCAAATGCCGGAAAAAACTTCCTTGTAGACTACATTTGTTGTTTTACTCGTTACATTCCCATCTTTGTCTAGTATAAGCAACTTCACACCGGCTCTGCTTTTAACTCTTGATAACGCAACATAAAGTTGACCATGTGAGAAAACTGGATATTTCAAATACAATCCAACCCTTGATAGAGATTGTCCTTGACTTTTATTTATAGTCATTGCAAAACATACATTTAACGGGAATTGTCGTCGTTGAAACTTGATAGGAATTCTTTTATCCGACGGTGTCAAACTGATTCGTGGAATAAACGTTCTGGTCCCTATGTTTCTGCCAGATATAATCTCAGCCTCTATAACACGTTTATAAAGTTTAGTAATCCGTAGTCTCGTACCGTTGCATAAACCATTTTGTTGATCAATATTACGAAGTAACATTACAGGTACACCAACTTTAAGGACTAATCGATGATTAGGCAGACCAGAAATTTTAAGACCATTCAGAACGTCGGGAGAATATAGTCTCGCATGTGCTTCGTTCTTTCCTTTATCAGTTTGACAAATACTATCGGAACTCAGATACTCCACTTCATCTCCAGGAAACGAAGCAAGCAATCTTTCATTAATTTCTTGAACAACCTCGTTTGTTGGTGCCAATATAGCTCTTTCAGCAAAAAAATCTTTATCTTTGTACAGTTGAAGAAGTGAAGGATATACAAAGTCGATCAGATCTGACATAGGATCCTCAGAGCACTTGATTAACAAATCTTCAGGAATATCTATAACCACCTGAGAATCGTCACTGTCACCAATCTTTCCCTCGCCCAACTCGAGCAACCAATTGGCAAAAGCTTTAATCTCTTCGATATCAGATGCGTTGGCACCTACGGTTAACCGCATGTTTTTGGTTAACGCGAGGACCTTGCAACTACTCCAAATATACGACGAAGTGATTGAAGCATTAACAATTTCTCACCTACTGCCATTTGGTACAACCGGAAGTATCTGTCTAAAGTCACCACCGAACACCATAACTTTACCACCAAAAGTCATCTCACATTTGAAAATATCTTTCATTGTCCGGTCAAGTGCTTCAAACGCATGTTTATGATTCATCGGTGCTTCATCCCAAATTATCAATTTTGTTTTCCTTAATAAATCAGCAACGTCATCGTCCGGTTTAATAAAACACATCGAGCTTTCTGTTAAATTCAAAGGTATATGAAATCTTGAATGTGCAGTACGACCACCAGGTAACAATAGAGATGCGATTCCACTTGATGCAACATTTAGTACAATATCTCCTTTACATCTAATGGATGCAGATAATGTCTTCCACAGAAACGTCTTACCAGTACCTCCGTAGCCATATACGAAAAACACACCACCCACATTACTATTAACTGCTTCAATTATCTCATCAAACACTAAACGCTGCTCATCGGTTAGACTACTTAAAGGATTATGAAATTCAACAACAGTAGCGCTTACATCGTACCGAAGCTCATCAGCAATTAAACGGTTCTCTGCTGAATATATTGACTCACTATCGGGTTGAGGCATAGATGGAAACCGACTTAAACTTGAGTTGTTACGTAGTAAGTAACGCTCAATTTCCAGCAACGTTAGGTTCCTTATTTGTTCTTCTGGAAGAAACAAACCTATTACGGTTATATAAAAATTTATAAATTATAAAAATTCTTATAAATAACAAAAAACAACTTCATAAACACTTATATATAAGACATAACTATAAAAATATTAAATAACAATTTGCGCACCTTCAATCCTCAAAAGCTTTTGCCGATTGTATAAAATACCATCCGAAAGGTACTCCCATGTGTTTTTCCAAACATGTTCCGGCCTAGACAATGTATTAGACGCCAACATTGTAGCAAACAGATTACGAAGATAGTATCCTGAACCTGTGAAATAAGCCTCTTTGATAGCTTCTATATACTCCTTGTCGTCGTCTAAAAGGCCTCTAGCGTAGCACGCATCTCTAAATGTTGGGAAGACTTGTCCATCCACAGTACGAATCTCTTCAAAAGACTTAGGACCTACTACCTTATTAAGAAGGATTCTTAAAAAGCATGCCTCGCCCATAGAAGGATTAACATAGTGAATTCGATCAATGGTATTACCTATTATCCGTTTATCCCATATCCTTTCTTCCTTCTTCCAAACAAATTTATTTGGGAACTCAACGTAAGTAAGGGTGCGCGCCAACGGATCTTTCTCATTCTTTTCCATCCACCCCAAAAACATCGTAGAAGCAACAGATGGTTTACGAAGAACACTATCAAGATCGTCATCAGGGCCGTATATAACGTTTTGTTTATCTGGTAGATGAAACGGAAGCCTCATTACGGATGGATAGCGATAATGAACGTCAAATGCAAATATACGCCATGAAGCTTCGCACGCAGAGAGATATCTACAATCATAATACTCTTTGATTTCATCTTTTCCATCTTCACGCTGACCTTCATCGGCATTTTGTACAAAACCAAATTCTGCCCTATCTGGTCCTTTGTTAATGTATTTAAACAAATACTTTATGGACGCAGCCTGATTACACCATTCGACGTTAATGTGTGCCTGATAACGTCTCAATAGGGTTTTGCTATACGGAACCACGCTTCTGTTATCAAGCTGAATACCAGATTTCTCAACAAAAAAACCTGAATCCGCACGTCTATACACCGGATAACCATTCGAATCTAGAGTAGTTTGATCACAGAACTTCTTAGGAAAATTCTTCGAACAGTTACCGTCAACCATACACGGACAATTTGGTTTTGCAACACCACAAGGTCCGTGAATCATATAATCGCTCACAAGAGTATATAGATCTGGATCTAAGTTTTTGTCAGGTATCTCGGTAGAAATAAAGTTGTCAACATGATCAACTGAAGGAAGCTTGCTTTTGTCATTTAAGAACAGACAGATATGGGCATGCGGTAGGCCTCGTTTCTGAAACTCTATGGTATAGACAACTGCAATAGGATAATTAATATTATACAAATTTTTTAAGTTATGGTTATCAAAGAAGCAGACAACAAAAACTATAATAAACTAATTCAATTAAATGGATGCGTACCTGCCGATGCGTTGCCAAATAAAGATTTCTCTCGCAAGTCTTTCATGATCGCGTCAATCTTAATTTTGAACAATCGGCATAAAATATCCGGTCTATCTTCCGGATTAATCTTCGTGTTCTTCAGAAATCTTTTAATCTCCGGCCATTTCGGATTACACGTTATCGTAATGAAAAAATCAGGGTAGCCATACCATTTACAAATGGCCATCGCATCATAATAATTCTCTCTCATATAACGCGATCCACCGGTAAACGAAGACGGAAGTAGTACGCGTGTTCCAACGTTTGACATATCAGGATTACCATTTTGTCCAAGCTTTCTAAGGTTCTCATATGTCTCAGATCTCAGATTATTTTGCTGCAGACGTATGAATAGTAATCGTTCACTTTCAATCATCGTATACACGTCAACCAAGAACTGTTGCAAAAGTCTTCAAGCATTGAGAATCAAAGAGAAATGATTGACTCTATCTTGAACATGGTAAGAAAAATACTCTCTCATCATACATTTTGACTCTTTCTTCTTCGTTGATGCCCTTCCTTCTCTATGAAGAATATTAACCCGATAACCATCTTCACCAAAAGGGAAAAGCAATGGATACTGAAGCGCAAGATAAGATGGATGAAGCTCGCTAATACGTTGTAGACCATCTTTCTTTGACTCAATAACTACGTCACGATTATCAAGAGCATCCTCAATGTCTCCAACAATAAGCGCAGCAACTTCGGACGACGTCGGTAGGTTGTATGTACGACCATCTTTAGACCTATTTGCCTTAAGTCGTAATTTTAAATCAACGTGAGGATTATCAACAAACCGATCTCGTACACGCCTATAGGTTTTCACAAGCTGATTATTTGAATCTAAAATCAGCTTAAGGTACTCTATTAATTCAGTGTCAAGCAAATCTGAAGTTGCAGAACCTGGTTGATTTGAGTTACTGTAATGCAATTGTAAGAAAACAATGAAAGTATCGGTAACTGTTCATATAAACATAAAACAAAAAAAAATAACGAAATGGTTTTCAGGGATACCTAAAAACGGTTTTGCGATTACACACTTCATTATCTGTGTCGTATATGTAAAGCTACGCAAACTTTGGTTCACCACCTTCTTTAGGAAGAAGACTTCCAAGTGTATGATAATTCTCGCCACTAATTCGGTATACATATGGAGCATTTCCTCTATTGATTTTCGAATCAACTTTACCACCCATAGAAGTGAAGGAAAACATAGAATTAAAACGACGAATATTTAGTAAGAAATGCTTGCTCTTGTCGTCTAAACTCTTGAAAAGGTTTTGATATTCCTGACACGTCTCTTTAAAATTCGGAAGATGTACTTTTCCATAACCACAACAAAGCATATAAGATTTTCTTCCTAAGTAAACCCTTCCTTTTCCGGCTTCAACTTTCCACAACTTAGCGTTACATACGGCACATACAACTACTTGATCACCATGATCCAAATAATCTATTATACAAAATAAAAAACATATCATTTTCTGCTATTTATTATGAAATTAATATAATGACGTTCTTAAATGGAATTTAAGTAGTGAGTGTATAAGATACTTACTGTTAGAAACGCCTTTATATGGATCGTTAGCAATTTTTTGAGGAATAATATGATCGTCGGAAGATAAATCACCCATTGGAACAGGATATACGCAGCGACCTTTAGTAGACAACCTTTGTTTTACTCTTTGTATCCTCTTGACACCTATATGTTCATTGCAACGAAAATTAATAAGAATGTCAGATTAAAAATAAACAAATATGAAAGACATAAATAAATACCACCAACCTGAAGTAGATGCTTCAGACGGACTTGTTATGGGTGTGGTTGGGAAACAACGTGGATCGATGGTATGAATAAAAGAGGATGAACTAATTGGTGTTACGATACGGCCTTCTTTTGTATTAGATGCTGAAACACTTAATGATCGAGTAACGATTTTTGAAGTGGAAGATTTGTTACTCACATTATGTCTCTTATTTTCCAAATGTAATTTCCTATATTTTCTTCGTTCAGCTGATTGTTGATGATCATGATCATTAGAAGCAACTGAAAAAAAACTATAGTATAGCATAAATTATCAAAATGGAAAACTTTATTCATGTGTAAAAAATTATAGAATTTACCGTTGTTAATATTAGTCAATGGACTTCTTCCATTTTCAACTGCAACAAAAAAAAAGTCCAAGTTAACGTATGAAACATGTTTATATATTACATAATTTTTTATTTAAAAAAAACAAACTCATAATGATAATAAACAAAAATTAAACATGTAAGTAAGTAACACCAACCGGATGTATACGCCTCGTACGGATTTGTTAAAGGTGTGTTTGGCAAGATACGTCGATAAATGGTATTGATATAACAGGATGAACGAATTGGTGTTGCGACACACCAATCATTTGTAGAGGATACTAAAACGTTGGATGACCGAATTACATTTTGTGAACTTGAAGATTTGTTACTCACATTAGCTCTCTTATTATCCAAATGTACTTTCTTTAATTCTTTTCGTTCAGCTGATTTGTTATGCTCAATATCATTAGAAGCAACTGAAAAAAATATGAAAATTCATAAATTATCAAATTATACATTAAGTAAAGAATTCGTGTGTAAAAAAGCAAATAATTTACCATTTGTAATGTTAAAATAAATTATAAATGAAACATTGTATTCATGTGTACAAAAATAAAAAATTCACCATTTGTAATATTAGCCAATGGACTCCTTGCAGCTTCAACTGCAACAAATAAAGTCCAAATTACCGAATGAAATGATATAGATAATGTTAGTAATAAAAATTTATATATGTAAGTAAAACACACCAACCTGATGTATATGTCTGGTAGGGATTTGTTAAAGGTGTGGTAGACAAAATAGGTCGATCCAAGGTATTAAAATTTGAGGATGAAGGAATTGGTGTTACAACACGGCAAGCATTTGTAACGGATTGTGAAACATTGGAAGAACGAATGACGTCTCGTGAAGTGGAAGATTTATTATTTGCCTTTCCTCTTTTATTATCCAAAAATAGTTTCCTTAAATTTCTGCGTTGAGCTGATTCTTGATGCTCAACATCATTAGAAACAACTAAAAAAATAGAAAAAAAAAAAATAAACAATCAAATTATACATAAAAAGTTGTATTGCAAAAACCAAAGTTTTGGGCATTTGTGATGTTAAACAATTTATAAATGAAAACTTGCATTCATGTGTAAAAAAATATAAAATTTACCATTTGTAATATTACCCAATGGACTTCTTCCAGTTTCAACTGAAAAAAAAATAGTCCAATTTACCGTATCATATATGTTTAAGTATTGCAGAATTTCTTATTAAAAAAAAAACTCATAATCATAGTAAACAAAATTTAAATACGTAAATAATTAAAACCAACCTGACGTACACGTCTCGTAGGGATTTGTTAAAGGTGTGGTTGGCAAAATACGTCCATCCATTGTGGAAGATTTATTATTTGCATTTCGTCTTTTATTATCCAATAACAGTTTCCTTAGTTTTCTACGTTCAACATAGTCTTCAGGCTCAACTTGATTAGTATGAACTAAAGAATAAAATGCATAAAAAAATGTAAATATTTACGAAAACAAACTTCAATTATTGTCCAAATAATTGCAAACATTACCATTCGTAATGTTACGCAAATGACTTCTACCAATACCACCTGCAACAATTTAATTAAAAATAACATTACTTACCATCATTACATATTATATCAAAATTTATTATATTTGTAAACAACAATAAGAACCAACTAAACGTACTATTAGAAGGGTGAACACCAGTAGGAACTGGAAATGAAGGTAAAGTTTGAGGCTTTGCGCGTTTAGGCATATCCTAATATTGTATCATGTAAAATATACAAATGCATTAAAATAGGTATTACAAAAAGTCAAATGTATAAGTATATTACAAATAGATAACACTTACGCGTATGAGAAATAACCAAACGTCAAAACTTCAAAAATGATGAAGGTCGTCAGAGAGTTTTCTGATTTAGAGTTGTAGAAATTTTTTTTGGTTTCTTTGAGTGTGTATTATGAATAATAAGAGGGATTTTATAATGGTGAGTATATTGTAAAAAAAGGAAAGTTTATAATTTTAAAACAAAAATCGGTTATAACTATAAAAAATGAAATAATTTAAATTCAAATTATTTGAAAGATATTTCTATAATTGCCGAATTTAAAAAAAAAGTAAAAAAATTCGGTTATAAAACTTAAAAAAGGAAACAAAATCATACCAATTTAAGTGTTTCCTAAATTTTAAAAGAATTGGGGGTTTCCAAAAATAAATAAATTATAACTTTTAAATAAATGGATTTCCGAAAATATACTTATAATTCGTATATAATAATGATACAAAACCTTTATGGCCTTGTGATAAAGGTTTAAAAATTTCTAATTTCAAAAACATAAACAAATGTTTTTAGGAACATTTTATATATGCAACAAAATAAAACAAAGATAAAGTAACAAAAGATAAATGTTAAAGGAGTATAGGTAAGCCTAATAAAACCATTAAAACAAACAAACGATATATTTCAAATAAAAAAACAAACAACCATATGTTTAAAAAAACCAAAGCAACCAACCATCACAAATCAATCCAAACCAATGTATGAAACAAACCAAAACAAAACCAGCAATATTACGAAAGAAAGAAATTGTTTTTGGTAAAAATACTTCAACCATGAACTACTTCTCGATCTTCGGAACCAACAGAATCGTTTCCTCATCAGTTTGGACATCCGACACACCAGCCTTTTTAACCTTTGTTGATGACAGAGAGGTGCTTTCTTCAACTTCATACACGTCAGCAAGATTGCGCTTCAGTTCCGCGGACGAAGTCTTGGAACAATCTTTAGATGTGCAATCGGGTGTGAAGCTATCACCAATAGAATCCACAGCATCCTGTATGATTTATATTCAAAATTAGAAACTATATAACATGTTTAAAGCATTTGGTATTTCATAACATTAACTTAAAATACATACCTTTAGAGCAAAAGGGTTTTGATTCGATATATCACTAAGTGAAACATCAGCAGCAGCCTCGTCCACACCCTGCAATTCAAAAAATTATTTAAATTGACTAAATTGAATCTTGAAAGCATACTTTTTATCATTGAATGCTCTAAACTGATAGGGAATGGTTTTCTCTACCAAAGATGCCTAATAAAAGTGAATAAAAAATTATTTAAAAAAACATAATAATCCGATTTAGACATTACTAATATGCACCTTAAATAACAACTTAAGTAAATAATGATATGAAACACTCTACCTGATCCACTCTTGACTTCTCAAGCAATTGAATTGCAGTCATACCCAACATTTTTCTAGATTCACGGTCAAACAAAGTCAAGGAGGCAATAGCTGCATGATCTTGTACTCTAATCGGAATCCTAAAACTAAATGCACAAAAAGTATTTTAGAAAATAAATACAACTTAGTATTGTAAAGTAGAATAACATAAGCATAAATATTATAAAAATACAAAAAAAGATAAATAACTTACATCGGTGTGGCATTCACAACCTCCTTAGGACATTCAGGATTTGAGCAAACTAAAACTTGTTTAAACTTCGGTTCCTCAGAACCGTCTTCAGCTTCCTCGATGACCATAGTTGTCTCCACCTTCCGATTGCACTCTTCACAACCAAGGTAGTACCAATCATCTTTATCATCCACACCCATGATCGTACCAAGAACTATCACCTCACAAGGCTGAAATAAAATGAAACAAAATAGAGTTATACATATAAATTTGTTTAAAAAATTTTGTTTAATGTATTTACTTAAAATATTAAAAAGTTGACACAAACCTGATCAAATAGCGTAATATCACGGAAATTGGTAAACTGATGCTTCACTAAAAAGTCATCCGCAAGACTTGTGCTTCCAGATGAACCAATTGACTTCTGTCCATTAGAGGATGTTTTACATATCTTATCAACAAACCTGTTTACAATAAAAAAATAAAAAATAAATTAAAAACATCAATAAGTATTTCATATTATTTTATAAACTGTTTACTTGGTTCTGAATGAACGAATCTCCTCTATGCCAGAATTGATAAACAGCCTTGTTATATGGAAAGCATTAGATAGCGTTTTCTTCCCTGGGAAAAAAATTTAATATCATAGATTATGATATTCAATTTCGTAAATAATATAAAAATATAAATAATATTAACAAAGTTTATAAACAGTAAAAACCTTTATACTTGTTGAAACTACCAAACTGCACAAGCAAAACAACATGAACTTCTTCTTTATGCATCTGAACATAACCAAACATCTCATCGCAGTACTCATCCCATAAAGTGCAGTTTAACTTAATACCCCTACATAAATATAAATTAAACACATCAAAGGAAATCATGTAAAAAATATATAATACAAAAGCTGCAATCAAAATAAAAATGAAATTTAATAAACATACTCTTCATCCAGCAATTGCAAATTCATGAATTTGCTATCTTTTCCCATCTTCGTTTTGGTCATTTCTGGTTCAGACCACTCATCTACATATCCAATAAAATCTGGAAAAAAAATTGATTAATAAGAAATGTAATCAGAAAAAAAAATTAAAATAAAATTCAATATTTATATAATTTTTTAATTTAGCATGTTGTTGTCATAGATATGATGAAATACAAACCAACTCGATACTTGACATCGACTTCACCGGCTTTAATGGATTCAAATGATGCTAACCGAATACCATATACACTTCCATCAAAGTTCTCACACTTTTTAACAGATGTATCAAAGTTTAAACTAATAGCATGTTCTTTGTCAAAGTGTTTGAAAGTTGACTTAATGACAGAAAGTTGAGATTTATAAATGTAATAAATTTCATTTTCATTAAGCAAAATTTCTTGTTTTTTCATAAACTTGCTCCAAACAGTTGCCTGCATCCTAGTCCCCTAATAAAAAAAAACAAATTAAAATTGGTTAGTATAAAGAACAATATAAAAATTAAACTAAAATTTTAAAAACATATGACATTAAAACAAACCTGCTCATCCATAACCACCATTTCAATACCAAGGGTTTCTCCTTCTCTCTTTGGATTCATGCGAATCCAAAGTCTTAACACCTTCACCTTAATGGTAAACAACTTGGATCTCCAATCAAGATTGTTTAGAAAAGTAATATTGTTTTCATCCATTTCGATGAAATACGAACTGAGAATAGGTGATTGATATTAGAAAATGGTTACTAATTGAATTAAAATGAATCTACTTAGTAAATATATATACAGATTTCGGGAAATTATTTTTGTAAAGTCTAAAAATCAGTTTATTATTAGAAAAAATTATTACCGAAATTATGCTGATGTATTTTAAGAAATGGAATTAAATATAAAAAAACTTACAAATCTAAAAAAAATCAACGAAAAATATGATTTTATTACCTAAAAAAAGTAACCAATAGTCATTCATTTTAAAGCATTTTATAAATATGAAATAAAAAAGAATAACATATTCAACCGAAATTAATTAAGGACAGTATTACAACCGAAAATAATTAAGGTCACCATTACAACCGAAAACATTCTATAAATATAATTAATTAATTACTTACATATGGCATGATTCTAAGAGTTTTAAAAGTCACTATTACAACCGAAAATAATTAAGGTCAAAAACGGTTTTAAAAACACTTCCATAATAAATTTGATTTTTTTTTAAATTTATATCAAAAGGACTATTTATATATTACAAAACTGATACTTTAATTTAAGAAACCCGTTTAATACACATATTTAAAGAAAATTCAATTACTTCCAAAAAAAAAAACAAATATTAACACCAACATTAGATTATTTTAGACATTTAACAAATTCCAAAAAAGCCGAAAATATTTAGGCACGTATACCAATTTAAATAAAATAATCATTATATTCAAAAAAATTAAAAACAACATCCGAAATTCCCTAAATATATTTTAAAAACTATTACCATCGATGGTGCGAATGACTGCATTCTTATCTGGATAATCAAACTTCTGAAACCATTCACCAAATTTTGCCGGAAGTTTCTTTTAAAATAACAGATAGGTATCGTTAATGCTAATTAGACGATTAGTTTTCACAACGGATTTATTAAATTACTGTCATTTACTGGAATAAAAAGCTTATAATATAAAAACTCACAAACGATTTTTTGTCATTCTTCCATACACGAGCAGCGAATCCGTAAACCATATCGCCTCTCAACGTATGAAAAGTAAATAACAACATAAAATTGAGTTTAACATACGATCAATAAAAAATACCGTCTATGATGAATTTTGTGAATTCCATTCGCTCGTCGAAAAGATGTTACAGTCAGGCTCAGATATTTGTGAAAAAATTAAAGCACCATGGCTGCAAGGGAGGTTGCATATGAATGTCTACCATCCTTCAACCCTGCCAAGCCAAGGTTCCATATTCAACAATATTTAATCAGAACTGCAAACTCATCATAGCCTTGACGAAAACTCTAAAATAGAAAAGGGGGAACAGAAGAAACAAAGAAGGAATGACACAAGGGTAATCAAACCACAGTAATCTTGTCCGTATCATCTCAGTTGCAGACCACACCCTTTTCTAGTCATCATCTTAAAGTGAAACTGAAATTCATATAAACAAACAACATGATATCAGGTTTTATATAAACAGAGAATCCAAAATCGATATTCAAATAACATTCATTCAGTAAATCAATAAATAACAAAACCATCGAGGATTTGATTTCCTGCAAAATTAGATCAAATTCAGTTAATGCATCGAATAAAACTTCAAACATAACAAACGGTTACAATTTAACGAACAGAATTGAAAAACCAAAATATTCGATTGAAAAACCCCAATAAACAAAACATATATACACCGATTGTTAAATCAATAAAATGAAGAAGAAGATATCGGAATAATTACCTTTCAAAGAAACCCTTACAGACCAGCAAATCCGTATAAGAAAACGATATTCAAATCACATAAACAAACAACATCATATCGGGTTTTAAAACCCTAAGAAAAAAGGAATAAGCTAATCGATCTTCAAATCATGTACAATAAATTCATACATCCTCACATAACAGACAATACATCACAAATCAAAGTACAACAACCCATTCGAACAAATTCGATCAATAAGATGATGAAGAATATATCAGAATCATTACCGTCGATGACGATGACTGTTGAATATTTGAATATTGATTAAACCTCGTATTGGATGGGATCGATTGAGAACGCAGGAACCAAAATCGCCTATTAGGGTTTCTTTGAAACGGTTAGAGTAATGAGAGAGAGAGTTGAAGGCAAGGCCTTCGCGGCCCGCGAGCAAGTCTAGGGTAGGCCCTAGCTTGGCTGATTCGACTACTAGGCTTGACATGTGGCGGCTCAAGGGCTCGCCTGGTGGTTAAGCTGTCGCGGCCCGCGACTGGGTTAGCCAAGGGCTTCGCGCCCCGCGAACGACCCTTAAATCTTGTTTTTATTTGATTTTTAATTATATAAAGGTATTTTGGGTCGGGTTTTCGTATACGGGGTGTATTCTAGGATGTATAGGGATGTTGTAAGTATTTTAGGTGGGTTGTTATATTTGCCCAGCCCACTACTTCGTTAATTACCAATAGGGCTGTAAACGAGCCGAGTCGAGCTGAGCTCGACCCAGCTCGAGCTCGGCTCGAACTGAATACGAGCTGGCTCGGCTCGAGCTTGAATTTCAAATCGAGCTGAGATTTGAGGTTCGAGCTCGGCTCGATTAAAATTCGAGCTAGCTCGGCTCGGCTCGATCTAGCTCGAACTAACAAAGAACCACAAAATTTACTAATTAAAAAGCCCTAAAATGAATCTTTTCACAGACTAAGGGCCATAATTGCAATTTAATTTAACCAAATGGCTAAATATGCAATTATAAATAGTTAACTCACTTTGTACATTTTCTTTACCTTCTTTTATAGGGGAAATACTCCTTTAGTTTTTGTCTTTTAAGCGATGTGGGACAAAAAATGAAGGATGTAAACCTTATCGAGCCGGCTCACGAGCCGAGCCAGGCCAAGCTCGAGCTCGGCTCGTTTACAAACCGAGCCGAGCCGAGCCGAGATGGCTCGTTTACAACCGAGCCAATTTCGAGCCGAGCTTTTTCGAACTTTTTTCGAGCGAGTTTCGAGCGAGCTGCGAGCCATGAGTTTTTTGAACACCCCTAATTACCAAAGGGCCGTCCACTATGTTCCTTCCGGATATGAATGCGGATTGAACATTAGAAACAACACTTTTTATTACATGTCTCATTCGATTCGCCAAGACTTTTGAAATGATTTTATGTGACAACTGGTACCAAACCAGTAATTTCCGTACACTTTAATCATTATTTAATGACTTCAATTATGTGCTTAAATGTCAACATGGTTTGATTACATACTATACAAGTGAATTTATGCACGTTTTATACTACAAAATATTGCTTTATGCATTATCGAGAGCGTTGCGTCAGAAATACTAGTAAACTCACCGGTAAAACACAATATGCCAACAACTCTGTAGAAAGCAGTCAGACAATAGAATTGGAGCCTAGGTGTAGGTCCAATGACAAGAATACATTAAAACCCAAGAGTACATACAAGGGTTTATATATATAGACTCCCCGGAAGCTAAATTATGCACTAAAAAGCACCCGAAACGCACTTTAAGTGCAGGATTTTATTAAATTCGGCTATAACTAGGTTTTAAACATATAAATGTCATGCATAATTTACGTTTTATCGTCCAGAATATTTCCCTAAGTGTCGGGAATTGAAAGGGTTACAAAAGGGTACATAAAAGACACTAAACGGTGCAATTTAACACTTAACGAACCGGTATTTAACCGAACAACCGGGCGTTACCCGGGACACCAAATTTTTGCCAAACACATTGTTTATTTATTTCTTAGCTTGTCGTGATCCCCGAACACCCTAACACACACTAAATATCAAATAAATACCATATGTAAGCTTATTACTTGGAATCTAACTATCCATTACAATTTAGTTGCAAAAGTTACAACCAACCCCCCCCCCCCCCTAACTGATTCGGTCACAAGGACCATCACAACCATGCCACAATCTAGTGCAAGATTTTATCACATTATTTTATTTGATTAGTTGCTTGTAGATCTTGACATAATATATGAAGTATCTTATAAAGCATGGCTCATGAGATCACAACCATACTTCATCATTTCACACCCTCACACCTCCTCCCTCCTCTCGGCTCCCCCTCAACTGCCACCATCACCACCATTACACCACCCCATTCATCCATCTTTGAGCTTTATTCAAGGTTAGAAAGTCATACAAAGGAGCTTGCAACTTGTGGAGCTTCAAAGGGCCTTGTTTCTTACTTTTTCACCATCATTCTTCATCATCTTCTTCACTAGATTCTACCCTAGCCTTGTGCTAGTAGTAAGTACCTTGTTACACTCTTGTTCATCTTGTTTCTTAGTTAAAAGTTGTAGTATGATGTTTATGTTTGAATCACTAAAGAACAAGAACATTAAAGAAGATGAACATGAAACTTTACATGAAGCTTTACATAAAAGTTTATTTGAAGATGAAATGCTACTAGTTTGATGTTCTCATGAGTATGTTGTTAGTCTTACGATGATTCTTGGTTATGTGGTATTAATCACCACATGAATCTTGTTAAATGATATTTAGAAGTATGGTTTAACAAGAATAGAAAGTGGTTATGTGTTACATAAAAGATCACTTTCTAACTAGATATGAACTTGATAAAAATAATATTTTTCATGAAACATAAGTAAACTAGTAAGTTGATGATCTTATAAATCCAAGGGTTACACAAGGTTTTTGTAAAGTAACCAAGTTAGAGAATTGATTCTTGGAAAATCATGAATATTATAAACACTTACACTATTTTTTTTAGAAATAAGACAAGTATGAGGATATTTTATTTACAAGAAGAGTTCAAGAGTTTAATTTTTGTAAAAATTATTTACAAGTTGTAAACACTAAATTATTTTATGAGGATGAATTTTTAAGAAATAAATACGCTTCGAAAGGTAACTAGGTCCACTAAAGGCTTTACCAAGTTACTACGCGTTTTCGGGATATATCAAGTTCATGATTAGTGTGTAACGTATATATTTTTGCTCTTGGTAATATGAAAATTGTGTAAAGATTAATTGTTGATGTTGATGATGATTTAAAAGAAAATAAACACATGTTCTGAAAACATGGGAAAACCTCAATTTTTAGGGGAAACTCTGTCAAAGTTTCTTTAGAATTTTGATACTTAGAAAAATATAAGTTTTGAGAAACTTGTTCCCTAAAAATGTGTCTGGAGTACTTCCCAAGGTTCCTTAACTTTTGTGTTAAGAAATAATGATGTCTTCAAGATTAAAATTTATATTAAGTATGTATATTTTTGAGGAAAAATATATATATTTATTGATCACCAAATTTTGTGCTAATTGTATGTAGTATGTATTATACATGATAGTGTATTAGGACTTGAAAATACACTAAATACTCTTGAGAAGTGAGAACACAAAAAAAATATACACATACAACATACAAGATACACAATTCGGGTGCAAAATACAAGAAACTTATATTTGAGAAAATAATATAAGTAAGGCACTTAGTTAAAAATATAAATTATTTTTAACACAAGAACACACATACGAAAGATAGTGACTGTACTTGTGCGATACAAGTCTAGTGACTAACTTTAAGAAAACACGTATAGGTCACGACGTTAATTAAGCAAATCCGGTGAAGTTTACGACGCAAGGAACGCAAAGTTGTGAGTTCATGCTCCCCCTTTTCTTTTAACTGTTTTCAGTTTTATAACTTCGGGGGTGAAATACATGTTACAAATATTACGATGTTTATAAATGGTATGATACAAGAACAAGAAGCACTCTTGGTGAGAACGAGTACCAAGTATGATGCGTTTTGAGAAATGATACGAGAAATGATACAAGAAATGATACATGATACGAGAAATCGTGTCACGAATAGGGTACCATAAGCACCATTAATCAACAATATACCTAGACCGCAGAACAAGAGGTTAGATCTAGCGGGTGTCGGGCAGCCACACTCTTGGTGAGAACGAGTACCAAGCAGTGCTTTTGTGTCTCAGAATATGCCAACTAGAAAAATGCCTATGGTTTGGTTGCTTCCTATGTCCTGTCACATGTTAATGGCTTTGCAACCCATTAACAACCTTAATAAATGCATGATTACTTGATTTATACAAGAATACTTGAGTGGTACAAGACACAGATATACTTGACTGCCATGAGGTACAGAAATACTTGATTTATACGAGATACATACCATGTTTTCATATAAAGTATACCAACGTTCATTACCAAAAATTGCATGAATTCACACCAACATTATGTTGACGTTTTTCCAAAACTCACATGTATTTCAGGTAACTAAAGTGGATGTGCGCTCGGTCTTACTCATGCTCTCGGATGTCGTTATGTTTATCGTTGAATAAAGTTGTAACTTTTAAGACAATATGTCGTCTCGTGTTGTAAACACTTAAACTACGATATCAGTTATGTAATGTTTTGCATTTGAATTTATTTTTATGAGCATCTAGTGTCACGGCCCCCGACCCGGTTTGACCCGTTTCAGGAGCGGCGAGACAGAAATCCCGTGGTACTTTAATTAACAGCGGAAGTTTCTTCAGGATCTTTTTAAAACTGAAATATTTCCCGATTATTTTATTTCACAATTCGGGATAAAACCCGATAATTTACAATCTTGAGATTTCACCAGGAAATCTTTTATTTTACAAAACATGTTTCTTTATTTTTATACTGAGCCACTTCCTTAAGCTGATAGTGCTTCACGGCACTTTTCCTGGATCACAACAGATCACCTGAAACATGTTTGAAAAAGGTTTTGTCAGCGGGAAATACTGAGTGAATCATTCATTTTCTAAAACGACTCGTTTGTTATAATTTACAGTATTAAGAGCGATTACAATGTTTCTGATATCAAACCAACTACCCACGGTATTTGTCACTCGACCGGATCTGTGACTATGGTCATATCCCCCATTGGCTGCCCCAATGGTGACGATTATCAAGTAATGTATACAAAACCCCACATACCGGCTGTAACTTGGTGATTACAAAGACTTAATCCCCGTAATTATAACTTTGAAATAAACATGCTTTTGTAAATAGATTTGATAAAAAGAGAATGACTCACATTGTAGATTTAACAGAGCTTATTCTACTGATTAGCCTTGATAACCTAGTTTAAATAATCAGGCACACAAACTAGGTTAGTAACTTAATACAGCATTTACGATAACTCACGAGATTAAAACCTTCACAACGAATGACAAAGTGCGGTCCGTAAGGGTGCTTACGGACCGTAAGCCTATAAATGTTACTGTCCGTAAGGGTCGAAAATAGGTTATAGGGTAGCCACGGTTGGGACTAGCTTTGCTGAGTTGACAGTTTCTTAATTTCGAATTTTGACAACGAGTATTTTAGATAATCGTTAACTAGGGTTTACCCCCTTTGAGTTTTAGGGGCCCTGATCCTGATTCCGATTGTTCTGAAAATTTTAGGGTTTGTGCAGAATCACTTGGGTGTCTTAATTAGGGTTTCCTATTGGATAAAATAATATAATAATTAGGACTTTTGATGAGAGTTGTTACATTCTCCCCACCTTAATAAAAATCTCGTCCTCGAGATTTACTGGAATAAGTGAGGATACTTTCGCTTCATTTCGGATTCTAGCTCCCAAGTGTATTCAGCTCCTCTCTTTGAATCCCATCTGACTTTGACTAAAACTAGTCATTTGTGTTTGAGAAACTTGATCTTTCGATCCTCAATTTGAAGAGGTTTCTCAACAAATTTCAACTTTTCGTTTACCTTTATATCTCGAAGAGGTACTACCAGTGATTCATCTGATAAGCATTTCTTGAGATTGGATACATGAAATACATCATGTACTCCTGCTAATTCTTCTGGTAGTTGTAAACGATAAGCGACTGGTCCTATACGTTGGATCACTGAAAATGGTCCTATGTACCTTGGACTTAGCTTTCCTTTCTTTCCGAATCTAACTACTCCTTTCCAAGGAGAAACTTTCAATAGTACTTTGTCTCCAACTTGGAATTCTAACGGCTTGCATCTATTGTCTGCAGAACTCTTCTGGCGATCTCGAGCCGTCTTCAGCCTTTCCTTGATTTGAGTAATCTTATCAGTCGTCTCTTGCACTATTTCAGGACATGATAATTGACTTTCTCCTATTTCTGCCCAACAAACTGGAGTTCTGCACTTTCTTCCGTATAATGCTTCAAATGGGGCGGTTTCAATACTTGAATGATAGCTATTGTTATAAAAGAATTCAATTAATGGTAAGTGATCATCCCAATTTCCACCAAAATCTATTACACATGCTCGGAGCATGTCTTCTAGAGTTTGGATTGTCCTTTCACTTTGTCCGTCTGTTTGGGGATGATATGCAGTACTCAGATTTAATCGAGTTCCCATAGCTTGCTGGAAACTTTTCCAGAAATGAGAAGTAAAACGACTATCCCTATCTGAAACAATGGAGAGTGGAACTCCATGTAAGGATACAACTTCATCTACATACAATTTTGCCAGCCTTTCCATGCTAAAGGTTTCTTTCATAGGTAAAAAGTGAGCTGATTTGGTTAATCGATCCACAATTACCCAAATCGCATCATTACCTTTTCTGGTTTTGGGTAACTTAGTAACAAAATCCATTGTTATAAGTTCCCATTTCCATACTGGCATTTCTAATTGTTGTAGTAGACCTGAGGGTTTCTGATGTTCTGCCTTAACTTGTGAACAAGTAAGACATTTAGAAACATATCGTGCTATATCCTTTTTCATTCCTATCCACCAGAAGTTCTTTCTTAAATCTTGATACATCTTATTGTTTCCTGGGTGCATAGTATACCTAGATTTATGAGCTTCTTCTAAAATCTTAGGTCTTAAGTCTCCCTGCTTAGGTACCCAAATTCTACTTTTGTGGAATCTCCAAATTCCATCTGCTCCTTGTTCTAATTCCTTCATTCTTCCTTTCATTCCTTCAGCATCATCCTTGATTGCTGTAGTTTGAACATTCTTCAATTGTTCCATTAAATCTAATTGTAGATTTAATCTGAGAGCACGAACTCGTCGTTGTTTCTCATAATATTTACGACTTAAGGCATCTGCAACTACATTTGCCTTTCCTTCATGATACTGAATATCACAGTCGTAGTCACTTAGGATTTCCATCCATCTCCTTTGCCTCATGTTTAACTCTTTTTGCCCAAATATATATCTTAAACTTTTGTGGTCTGTGTAGACAGTAAATTTACTTCCGTAAAGATAATGTCTCCAAATCTTAAGGGCAAAAATTACAGCTCCTAATTCTAAATCATGAGTCGTATAGTTTTCTTCGTGCTTTTTCAATTGCCTTGAAGCATATGCAATCACCTTTTTGCGTTGCATAAGCACACATCCATATCCTAGTTTTGAAGCATCACAATATACTTCAAAATCTTCAGTTCCTTCTGGTAAGGCTAAGATTGGTGCATTTGTTAATTTCTGCTTTAATATTCTAAAGGCTTCTTCTTGCTTAGGTCCCCATTCAAACTTAATGGCTTTACAGGTTAACTTAGTTAATGGTACGGCTATCTTGGAAAAATCCTTAATAAACCGTCTATAATATCCAGCTAAACCTATAAAACTTCTTATTTCCATTGCTGTTTGTGGAACCTTCCATTTGGTAATTGCCTCTATCTTAGCAGGATCTACGTGAATACCTTCGTGATTCACCATGTGTCCTAAGAATTGCACTTCCTTTAACCAAAATTCACATTTTGAGAATTTGGCATAAAGCTTTTCTTTTCTTAACAAAGTTAAGAGTGCATGAAGGTGTTCACAATGCTCTGTCTGACTTTTGGAATAAATAAGTATATCGTCTATGAAAACAATTACAAATTTATCCAAATATGGTTTACAGATTCTATTCATCATGTCCATGAATGCAGCAAGTGCATTCGTTAACCCAAAGGGCATGACTGTAAACTCATAATGACCATACCTAGTTCTGAAAGCAGTTTTAGGTATGTCTTCTTCTTGTACCTTCAATTGATGATATCCGGAGCGTAAATCTATCTTAGAAAAATATCTAGCCCCCTAAAGTTGATCAAATAGATCATCAATCCTAGGTAATGGGTATCGATTCTTAATTGTAACCTTATTCAATTCTCTATAATCGATACACATTCTCATTGAACCATCCTTTTTCTTCACAAACAACACTGGCGCTCCCCAAGGGAATGAGCTAGGTTGTATGAATCCTTTACTTAGTAATTCATCTAATTGCGTTTTTAGTTCTAACATTTCTGTGGGTGCTAACCGATAAGGTGCCTTGGCTATCGGTGTAGTTCTTGGAATTAGATGAATCCTAAATTCTACTTCCCTATCTGGAGGTAATCCCGGTAAATCTTCTGGGAATATATCTGGATATTCTGAGACTACAGGAATTTCCTTAAGTTCTTTACCCTTAGTACTAATGATTACTGAAATCATATATACTATTCCTTGTTTTCGTTCATAATTAGCAACTTTCATTACTGATATGAACTTCATGGGCTTACGTGGTTTATCTCCTGTAATCCTAATTACTTCTCCGGTGGGTGATTGAATTTCTATGGAATTCTGATCACAAAGGATCTTAGCATGGTTGACTACTAACCAATCCATTCCTAATACAACATCAAATTCAGCTAATTTCATCGGCAATAGTTTTGCAGAGAATTTATGTCCTAAAAGTTCTATGTTTTCTTCTTGCAAAACTTTATCTATTTTAACTGAATTTCCGTCTGCCGTTTCAACTGTAAAAATCTGCCTAATATTGGTTAAAGGTAAATTAAGAGCTTGGCAAAATTAAGTATTTATAAAACTTTGGTTCGCACCAGAGTCAAATAATACTTTGGCGTAAATATTGTGAACTAAGAACGTACCCGCTATCACATCTGGGATGAGTTCTGCTTCTTGAGTGGTTAGCTGAAATGCCCTAGCATTCTTCTTAATAGTTCCGTCGGTCGCCTTAGTTTTGTTGTCTGCTGGTTTGATTAATTTAGGACATTCTGTTTTATAATGTCCATTTTCTCCACAGTTATAGCAAACTATTGTTTTCTTTCTGCAGTTTTCTTCACGATGTCCTACAACTTTGCAAAAATTGCAGGTTATATCACATCTTCCATAATGTTTCTTCTTGCATTTCCTGCAGAATGACGGAGTTGAGAATTGCCCAGTTCCTTTTCTCTTGAAGCTGTTATTATTACCCGTACGAAATCCTTGAGTAATTTTCTGAGCCAATTCTTTCTTTCTGTTTTCATCTTGGGTGCGCACTAGTTCATCGGTTAGGGTATTAGCTAATTCCACAGCATCGTCAATAGTGCGAGGTCTCGCAGCTTTAATGATGTTGCGGATTTCACTAATCAGTCCCCAAATGTAGCGAGAAATGAGTACCGGTTCTGGCGAAGCCAGCGTTGGTACCACTCTAGCATATTCAAAGAATGTCGAAGTATAACCGCGACAATCTACACCCATCATCCGATGATTTAGAAACTTATTTGTCATCTGTTCCTTTTCATACTCGGGACAGAATTTTCTTTCTACAAAACCCTTAAATTCTTCCCAAGTCATAGCATAAGCTATTATTCTTCCTTTTGATTGTAACACAGTGTTCCACCATTCGAGTGCTCCTTCCTTGAAGAGATTTGATGCGTACATGACCTGATCATCTTTAGCACATTTACTTAATGCAATGACTGCTTCGGTTTTCTCTAACCAATGCAGTGATGCAGTTGCTCCTTCATTGCCTGCAAATTCAATAGGTTTACAAGCAAGGAATTCTTTGAAAGTGCAACCAGGCGTTGCGGTTTTCATTTTCTTAGGAATTGGAGCTTGATGTGGTTCCCCATTATGATCATTGCCTCCGTTTACACTATTACTGAAGTTATCTTCAGAAATACGTTTACTAGGAACGATGTGTTGCGGTTCGATTGGATTCTTTATAGCAGCAACGAATGCTGGAATAGCATTAGCTATCCCTTGAGCAACAATATTTTCGATATCTTGTCTAGTCATATATTGATCTCCTGGATGTTGCTCAGACTGATTAACCTCATTTACTGGTTCGTTACCAATGTTTGACATCTGATAATAAATTTTATGTAAATAATTAGTATAAATATAAATATAATAAAACAATTTGCACATAATCACATTAACATGTATAATAAAAAATTATCGATTTCAGAAGTTTCATTTCTATATATTATATTATGCCTCGTACACACGATTATCATACAACGTTTTATTGTTAAGTTATTACACATACTGGTTATTATGATTATTTATTCACACATATTCCTGTAAACTCTCATTATCTGGTCAGCTAATTTCTTAAAAACGACGCTCCCTTTCGTCATACTTCCAAGTAACTCTTTCTCCCACATCCCTAATCCGATTTCCTGCATCAATTAACTCTTCGCCCCAGAGGCGAAGTTCAGTCAGATTCTCAGGGCTCATGGTTGGGTATAGTGGAGGTTCTGGGTCAACTTGTGGGAAAAATGTATCAGGGTTGTTTAAAAGATTTTGGTATTGCCAATCAGTTGTCCACCATTCATCTAATTCTACTGGTAGTGGTTGAGGTTGGACAATAGGATCTGGAATAGCAGGTTCCAGATTGATTGGGATTGGAGCTTCTAGTGGGTAACTGAAAAGATCTTCTTCAGTAAATATAAGGTTTGGATTAGCTGCTTCAAGGTTTCCATCGGCTGGTCCGATGAGGTCACTCATTACTAATTGATGATCTAAAACTTCCCAGGGAGTCATTTTCTGTTTCTGTCTAGAACTTTCTCCGACCTCTATTTCTGTTTGCTTAAAACGTTTCTCAGCTTC
Organism: Helianthus tuberosus; assembly: GCA_030545235.1. Classification (NCBI taxonomy): domain Eukaryota; kingdom Viridiplantae; phylum Streptophyta; class Magnoliopsida; order Asterales; family Asteraceae; genus Helianthus; species Helianthus tuberosus. The sequence goes on along the minus strand of CM060377.1, from coordinate 21,989,159 downwards.
TATCTCTACTTGATTAACATTTTCCTCAATTTCTACTCCTTTTCCTTTGTCTTTTGGTTCTTCAGTTTTGGTAACCTTTCTTGTTGCTGGCTTTTTCCTTCGTACACGCCTCCAGCCCACAAATCTGCTTCTTTTCTTGGGTTTAGGTTTTGCCAGTGGTTTGGATTGAAATTCCATGGGTTCTTCTTTATCAGCGAAGTAACCGGTGAATTCCTTGGAAACTTCTATCTTAACGGGATAGAGGTTAAGATTTTCTAAACCTTCTAATATCTCATTCATGCTGTTTTAGCATATATGCAAAATACATACCAAATGTTAAAATAACAAAATTTTAGAGATAACCCGTAAATATTATTGCATACATAAAACAACTGACAAGTAAATTATACTACGATTTACTGTAACTTATTTATTTACTAAATAAGGTTTCTAGGAAATAAAAGTGCTAAAACTTTTGAGTATTTAGAGATTTGCATTTTCTGCTACTGTGGCTAGCATATAAAGATTTGCCCATTTCTCATCTAATTTGTCCTCCCAAGGTGATTTACTGATTATGTCCTGGGTTTCTTGTTTAACTTTCTTCTCTCGGTTTTTCCTTATTTCCTCCTGACTTTTCCTAATAATCAAACTTCTTTTATTAGGAGAAAGTGGTTCCTCATAATGTGCCTTACGGACAAATATTCCTTCTTCAGGAATTACATAAGGTTTTGTTTGGGATGAACTTCCCTTCTCGTTGGATGACCTATCTAGTTTAAGATAGATGTTTGACAGCTTTTGTTTACCCATACTGTAATTAACAAATAATCAGTTAATAAAACACATAATCACATAATTGGCAATCAGTAAAATTAAGTATTTCTAAATACTTAATAGGCTTAAATCAGTGGCTCTGATACCACCTTATTTCTGTCACGGCCCCCGACCCGGTTTGACCCGTTTCAGGAGCCGCGGGACAGAAATCCCGTGGTACTTTAATTAACAGCGGAAGTTTCTTCAGGATCTTTTTAAAACTGAAATATTTCCCGATTATTTTATTTCACAATTCGGGATAAAACCCGATAATTTACAATCTTGAGATTTCACCAGGAAATCTTTTATTTTACAAAACATGTTTCTTTATTTTTATACTGAGCCACTTCCTTAAGCTGATAGTGCTTCACGGCACTTTTCCTGGATCACAACAGATCACCTGAAACATGTTTGAAAAAGGTTTTGTCAGCGGGAAATACTGAGTGAATCATTCATTTTCTAAAACGACTCGTTTGTTATAATTTACAGTATTAAGAGCGATTACAATGTTTCTGATATCAAACCAACTACCCACGGTATTTGTCACTCGACCGGATCTGTGACTATGGTCATATCCCCCATTGGCTGCCCCAATGGTGGCGATTATCAAGTAATGTATACAAAACCCCACATACCGGCTGTAACTTGGTGATTACAAAGACTTAATCCCCGTAATTATAACTTTGAAATAAACATGCTTTTTTAAATAGATTTGATAAAAAGAGAATGACTCACATTGTAGATTTAACAGAGCTTATTCTACTGATTAGCCTTGATAACCTAGTTTAAATAATCAGGCACACAAACTAGGTTAGTAACTTAATACAGCATTTACGAGATTAAAACCTTCACAACGAATGACAAAGTGCGATACTTAAACATCCATCGATTTAACGACGAATGACAAAGCATAAACCCTAATGTGGGCAGCACTTAAACATCCATTGGATAGTTTAATCGATCGGAAATTGAATCGTAGCAGCGATCGAGTTATTACCCTGAATTGTGGCATCACTTCGTGATCAGTGTGTGTTTTTGTAGTATACAGAACGTAATTCAGTGTATAGTGCGAGTTTGTTCGTCGTTTAATTTCCAGAAATCAAGTGCCAATGTCTGCTATTTATAGTCGAAATTTCACTTTGCTTACAGACCGTAAGCCTAACAATGTTGCGGTCCGTAAGGGTGTGCTTACGGACCGTAAGCCTATAAATGTTACGGTCCGTGTAACAAACCTCATTAAAAGTCCTAATTATTAAATTAATTTGTCTAGTAGGAAACCCTAATTGAGACACCCAAGTGATTCTACGCAAACCCTAAAATTTTCAGAAATTTCAGAATCAGGATCAGGGCCCCTAAAACTCAAGGGGGGTAAACCCTAAGTTAACGATTATCTAAATTACTCGCTGTCAAAATTTGAAATTGAGAATCTGTCAAGTCAGCGAAGCTAGTCCCAACCGTGGCTACCCTATAACCTATTTTCATTCCTTACGGACCGTAACAATTTGAGTCTTACGGACCGTAAGCACCTTTACGGACCGTAACATTGTTAGGCTTACGGTCCGTAAGCAAAGTGAAATTTCGACTATAAATAGCAGACATTAGCAATCGAAAGTGGGAGTTAAAACGACGTAAAACTTCGATACATGCACTGAGATACATACTGTTTACCACTATTAACACACACGAATCCCGAATTGCTGCCACAAAACAGGGTAATGACTCGATCGCTATTACGATTCATTTTCCGATCGATCAATGTACTCAATGGATGTTTAAGTGCTACCCACATTAGGGTGATGCTTTGTCATTAATCGTTAATTCGATGGATGTTTAAGCATAGCACTTTGTCATTCGTTGTGATGGTTGATCTCGTGAGTTATCGTAAATGCTGTATTGATTACTAACCCAGTTTTGTGTGCATTATTATTTAAATTAGGTTAACAAGGCTAATCCATAGACTAGACTCTGTCCGTGTTAAATCTGCAATGTGAGTCATTCTCTTTTTATCAAATTACTTTTGAAATCATGTTTATTTTCAAAAGTTATAATTACAGTGATTAAGTTTATGTAATCACCAAGTTACAGCCGATATGTGGGGTTTTGTATACATTACTTGATAATCTTCACCATTGGGGCAGCCAAGGGGTGATATGACCATAATCACAGACACCATTGGACGAATGGGCCAATGGGTCGAGTGATAAAGTACTGTGGGTAATTGGTTTGATATCAGAAACATTGTAATTTTCCTTAATACTGTAAATTATAACAAATGTGTCGTTTTAGTAAATAGAATGATTCACTCAGTATTTCCCGCTGACAAAACCTTTTTCAAACATGTTTCAGGTGATCTGTTGTAATTCAGGAAAAGTGCTGTGGAGCAATTCAAGCTTAAGGAAGTGGCTCATTATAAAATAAAGAAATATATTTTGTAAAATAAAGATTTCTTAGTGAAATCAACTGATTGTAAATTACCGGGGTTTTATCCCGAATTGTGAAATAAAATAATCGGGAAAATTTTAGCTTTAAAAAGATCCTGATGATAAACTTCCGCTGTTAAACTCAATTAAATAAATACCACGGGATTTCTGTCTCGCGGCTCCTGAAACGGGTCAAACCGGGTCGGGGGCCGTGACAGAAAAAGGTGGTATCAGAGCCACTGAGTTAAGCTAATTAAGTATTTAAAAATACTAAATTTTTCCTGATTACTATTATGTGATTATGTGGTTTATTAACTGATTATTTGTTAGTTATAGTATGGGTAAGAAAAAGCTTTCAAGCATCTATCTTAAATTAGATAAGTCAGTCAATGAGAAGGGAAGTTCATCCCAAACCAAATCCTCAAAACTCCCTGCAATTCCTGAAGAAGGAATATTTGTTCGAAAAGCCCAATACGAGAACCCACTTTCTCCGGGTAAAAGAAGTTTGATTCTTAAGAAAAGTCAGGAGAAAATAAAAGAAGCCCCAGAGAAGAAAGTTAAAAGGGAAACCCAGGAATTAACCAGTAAAACACCTTGGGAGGACAAATTAGATGAAAAGTGGGCAGACCTTTATATGCTAGCTACTGTAGCAATAAATGCTAATCTCTAAAATACCATGACTTCATAATAGCAATCTTATCCTCTACAAGCCTAAAATATCATCTAGTAAATAAATAAAAACTAGTATGTTTAAATTATCTATTTTCTTTGGTGTAAATTAGCCACAGGGTATGCAATAAAATTTAAAGGTTATTTCTAAAATTTTTTTTTTTTATTATAAATTTTAACTTAGCATTTTGTATATTAAACAGCATGAATGAGTTGTCAGAAGCCCTACAGAATCTCAATTTATACCCTGTGAATCTAGAAGTTTCTAAAGAATTTACTGGGTATTTTCCTGATGTGGAACAACCGATAGAATTCAACGCACCACCTTTGAAAAAGACAAAACCAAAGAAAAGAAGGAAATACGTATGGGGGAGTCGTTTACGTAGGAAAAAGCCAGCTACGAAACTTCCTAAAATAAACAATCCTTTAGAAAAAGGAAAAGAAATTATAACTAGGAAAAGTTCTAGACTCCAAGAGATAGAGAATGAAGTCAAGGAAGATTCTAGGCAAATGGAAGAGCAGTTTGAGGAATATTCTAAGGATATAGAAATGGAAGTTGGACAAGGTTCTAGACCAACTCAGATGGAAATTGGAGAAAACTCCAAGCAAAACCAGGGAAGGACTTTTCAGGAAGAAATAGATTATCTATTGGCAAGCTGTGAAACTATTCAGCCTGTCAATACCAATATTTTTACCCGTCCTATTGAAAATCCACTCCCTATGAATTTTGAACCAGCAATCCCAGACCCAATAGTCCATAACCAACTAGTATGAATGGATGAATGGTGGACGAATGATTGGCAATTTGAAAATATTGTCAATGATCCTTATTCCTTTCTTCCCCAGTTTGATCCAGAACCTCTACCCAATCCACCAATGAGTAACGAAAATCTGGCTGAACTTCGCCATTTTGGTGAAGAGCTGATGGATGCAGGAAGTAGAATCCAGGAGATAGGGGGACAAATTGCCTGGAAATATGATGAAAGGGAGCTTCGTTTTTAGAAGACAAACGACGAGAGATAATGGGTTGATGAAACTGTTATTGTGTAATAGTAATATTAATAAAAATCAGTATGTGTAATATAAATAATAAAACGGTTGTATATAGAAGCACGATAAAATCTATAAAAATGGAATTTTAGAAAATTTGCAGTTTTGATTGTATATTCGTTTACATGATTATGTGCAATTAATTGTGACATTGAATGATTCCTTTTATACTAATTATATATATATATATATATATATATTAATTATCAGATGGCAAACATTGGTAATGAGCCTGTAAATGAAGTAAATGAATCCGAGCAAATCCATGAAGAGCAATTATTAACTAGGCAAGATATCGAGGATATCATTGCACAAGGAATAGCCAATGCTATTCCAGCAATCATTGCTGCTGTTAAAAAACCTGTCGAACCTCAACAAATTATTCCTAGTAAACGTATTTCTGAAGATAACTTCAGTAATAGCGTAAATGGAGGCAATAATCATATTAATCATGATAATGAACCACGACAAGCTCCGCTCCCTAAGAAAATGAAAGCCGCAACACCTGGTTGCACTTTCAAAGAATTTCTTGCTTGTAAACCCACTGAATTTGCAGGCAATGAAGGAGCAACTGCAGTACTGCGTTGGTTAGAGAAAACCGAGGCAGTAATTGCAATAAGTAAATGTGCTCAGGATGATCAGGTCATGTACGCGTCAAATCTTTTCAAAGAAGGGGCGCTTGAATGGTGGAACACGGTGTTACAAGCTAAAGGAAGAAATAGGGCTTACGCCATGAATTGGGAAGAATTTAAGATTATTGTAGAAAGAAAATTCTGTCCTGAATACGAAAAAGATCAAATGGCAAATAAGTTCCTAAACCATCGGATGGTGAATGTGGATTGTCGTGGTTATACTTCGACATTCTTCGAATATGCTAGGGTGGTACCAACGCTGGCTTCGCCAGAACCGGTACTCATTTCTCGCTATATTTGGGGATTAATTAGCGAAATCCACAATATCGTTAAAGCTGCGAGACCTCGCACTATTGACGATGCCGTGGAACTAGCCAACACCCTAACTGATGAATTGGTACGTACAAAAGACGAGAACAGGAAAAAGGAACTGGCTCAGAAAATTACCCAAGGATTTCGGGTGGGTAATAGTAATAATTTCAAGAGAAGAGGAGCAGGGCAATCTTCAAATCCACCTTTCTGTAGAAATTGCAAAAGGAAGCATTATGGAAAATGTAATGTAACCTGCAACCTTTGCAAAGGTGTAGGACATCGTGAAGAAAACTGCAGAAAGAAAACCATAATCTGTTTTAATTGTGGAGAAGCGGGGCATTATAAAACAGAATGTCCTAAATTGGTCATACCAGTAGACAACAAACCCAAGGCAACCGAAGGAGCTAATAAAAAGAATGTCAGAGCCTTCCAGCTAACCACTCAAGAAGCAGAACTAATCCCAGACGTAATAGCTGGTACGTTCTTAGTTCACAATGTATACGCAAAAGTATTATTTGACTCTGGTGCAAACCAAAGTTTTATAAATACTTTATTCTGTCAAGCTCTTAAGTTACCTTTAACCAACATTAGGCAGATTTTTACAGTTGAAACCGCAGATGGGAATTCAGTTAAAATAGATCAGGTTTTGCAAAAACTAGAAATAGAACTTGCAGGTCATAAATTTGCTGCAAATCTGTTACCTATGAAATTAGCTGAATTTGATGTTGTGTTAGGAATGGATTGGTTAATAGCCAACCATGCTCAAATCATTTGTGATAAAAACTCTATAGAAATTCAGGCACCTACCGGAGAAGTAATCATGATTACAGGAGATAAACCACGTAGACCCATGAAGTTCATATCAATAATGAAAATTGCTAGTTATGAACGAAAATAAGGAATAGTATATATGATTTTGGTAATCATTAGTACTAAGGGTAAAGAACTTAAGGAAATTCCTGTAGTCTCAGAATACCCAGATGTATTCCCAGAAGAATTACCAGGATTACCTCCGGATAGAAAAGTAGAATTCAGGATTCATCTAATTCCAGGAACTACACCGATAGCCAAGGCACCATATCGGTTAGCTCCTACCGAAATGTTAGAACTAAAAACGCAATTAGATGAATTACTAAGTAAAGGATTCATACAACCTAGCTCATCCCCTTGGGGAGCGCCAGTGTTGTTTGTTAAGAAAAAGGATGGTTCAATGAGAATGTGTATCGATTATAGAGAATTGAATAAGGTTACAATTAAGAATCGATACCCATTACCTAGGATTGATGACCTGTTTGATCAACTTCAAGGAGCTAGATATTTTTCTAAGATAGACTTACGATCCGGATATCATCAATTGAAGGTACAAGAAGAAGACATACCTAAGACTGCTTTCAGAACTAGGTATGGTCATTACGAGTTTACAGTCATGCCCTTTGGGTTAACGAATGCTCCCGCTGCATTCATGGACATGATGAATAGGATCTGTAAACCGTATTTGGATAAATTTGTAATTGTCTTCATAGATGATATACTTATTTATTCTAAAAGTCAGACAGAACATTGTGAACACCTTCATGCACTCTTAACTTTGTTAAGAAACGAAAAGCTTTATGCCAAATTCTCGAAGTGTGAATTTTGGTTGCAAGAAGTGCAATTCTTAGGACATATGGTGAATCACGAAGGTATTCATGTAGATCCTGCTAAGATAGAGGCAATTACCAATTGGAAGGTTCCACAATCTGCAATGGAAATTAGAAGTTTTATAGGTTTAGCTGGATATTATAGACGGTTTATTAAGGATTTTTCCAAGATAGCTGTACCATTAACTAAGCTAACCTGTAAAGCAGTTAAGTTTAATTGGGGACCTAAACAAGAAGAAGCCTTTAGAATATTAAAGCAGAAATTAACAAATGCACCAATCTTAGCCTTACCAGAAGGAACTGAAGATTTTGAAGTATATTGTGATGCTTCAAAATTAGGATATGGATGTGTGCTTATGCAACGCAAAAAGGTGATTGCATATGCTTCAAGACAATTGAAAAAGCACGAAGAAAACTATACGACTCACGATTTAGAATTAGGAGCCGTAATTTTTGCCCTTAAGATTTGGAGACATTATCTTTACGGAAGTAAATTTACTGTCTATACAGACCACAAAAGTTTAAAATATATTTTTGGGCAAAAAGAGTTAAATATGAGGCAAAGAAGATGGATGGAAATTTTAAGTGACTACGACTGTGATATTCAATATCACGAGGGAAAGGCAAATGTAGTTGCAGATGCCTTAAGTCGTAAATATAATGAGAAACAAAGACGGGTTCATGCTCTCAGATTAAATCTACAGTTAGATTTAATGGAACAACTGAAATACTTTCAAGAAATAGCAATAGAAGATGTTGCTGAAGGAATGAAGGGAAGAATAAAAGATTTAGAACAAGGAGCTGATGGAATTTGGAGATTCCATAAGAAAAGGATCTGGATACCAAAACAGGGAGAATTAAGAAATAAAATTCTAGAAGAAGCTCATAAATCTAGGTATACTATACATCCAGGAAACAATAAAATGTACCAAGATTTAAGAAAGAATTTCTGGTGGATAGGCATGAAGAAGGAAATAGCTAAATATGTTTCTAAGTGTCTTACTTGTTCCCAAGTTAAGGCAGAACATCAGAAACCTTCAGGTCTACTACAACAATTAGAGATGCCAGTATGGAAATGGGAACTTATAACAATGGATTTTGTTACTAAGTTTCCCAAAACCAGAAAAGGTAATGATGCAATTTGGGTAATTGTAGATCGATTAACCAAATCAGCTCACTTTCTACCAATGAAAGAAACCTTTAGTATGGAAAGGTTGGCAAAATTGTATGTAGAAAAAGTTGTATCCTTACATGGAGTTCCACTCTCCATTGTTTCGTATAGGGATAGTCGTTTTACTTCTCATTTCTGGAAAAGTTTCCAGCAAGCTATGGGAACTCGACTAAACCTAAGCACGGCATATCATCCACAAACAGATGGACAAAGTGAAAGAACAATCCAAACTCTAGAAGACATGCTCCGAGCATGTATAATAGATTTTGGTGGAAATTGGGACGATCACTTACCATTGATCAAATTCTCCTATAACAATAGTTATCATTCAAGCATTGAAACTGCCCCGTTTGAAGCACTATATGGAAGAAAGTGCAGAATTCCAGTTTGTTGGGCAGAAATAGGAGAAAGTCAATTGTCAGGTCCAGAGATTGTACAAGAGACGACTGATAAGATTACTCAAATCAAGGAAAGACTGAAGACGGCTAGAGATCGCCAGAAGAGTTATGCAGACAATAGAAGCAAGCCGTTAGAATTCCAAGTTGGAGACAAAGTACTGTTAAAAGTTTCTCCTTGGAAAGGAGTTGTTAGATTCGGTAAGAAAGGAAAGCTAAGTCCAAGATACGTAGGACGTAGGACCATTTCCAGTGATCCAACGTATAGGACCAGTTGCTTATCGGTTACAACTACCAGAAGAGTTAGCCGGAATACATGACGTATTTCATGTGTCCAACCTCAAGAAATGTCTAGCAGACGAATCACTGGTAGTACCTCTTCAAGACATAGAAGTAAATGAAAAGTTAAAATTTGTTGAGAAACCTCTTCAGATAGAAGACAGAAAAGTGAAGTTTCTCAAGCACAAACGACTAGTGCTAGTTAAAGTAAAGTGGGATTCAAAAAGAGGAGCTGAATACACTTGGGAGCTGGAATCAGAAATAAAGCGAAAGTATCCATACTTATTCCAGTAAATCTCGAGGACGAGATTTTTATTAAGGTAGGGAGAATGTAACAAACCTCATTAAAAGTCCTAATTATTAAATTAATTTGTCCAGTAGGAAACCCTAATTGAGACACCCAAGTGATTCTACTCAAACCCTAAAATTTTCAGAAATTTCAGAATCAGGATCAGGGCCCCTAAAACTCAAGGGGGGTAAACCCTAAGTTAACGATTATCTAAATTACTCGCTGTCAAAATTTGAAATTGAGAATCTGTCAAGTCAGCGAAGCTAGTCCCAACCGTGGCTACCTTATAACCTATTTTCATTCCTTACGGACCGTAACAATTTGAGTCTTACGGACCGTAAGCACCTTTACGGACCGTAACATTGTTAGGCTTACGGTCCGTAAGCAAAGTGAAATTTCGACTATAAATAGCAGACATTGGCAATCGAAAGTGGGAGTTAAAATGACGTAAAACTTCGATACATGCACTGAGATACATACTGTTTACCACTATTAACACACACGAATCCCGAATTGCTGCCACAAAACAGGGTAATAACTCGATCGCTATTACGATTCATTTTCCGATCGATCAATGTACTCAATGGATGTTTAAGTGCTACCCACATTAGGGTGATGCTTTGTCATTAATCGTTAATTCGATGGATGTTTAAGCATAGCACTTTGTCATTCGTTGTGATGGTTGATCTCGTGAGTTATCGTAAATGCTGTATTGATTACTAACCCAGTTTTGTGTGCATTATTATTTAAATTAGGTTAACAAGGCTAATCCATAGACTAGACTCTGTCCGTGTTAAATCTGCAATGTGAGTCATTCTCTTTTTATCAAATTACTTTTGAAATCATGTTTATTTTCAAAAGTTATAATTACAGTGATTAAGTTTATGTAATCACCAAGTTACAGCCGATATGTGGGGTTTTGTATACATTACTTGATAATCTTCACCATTGGGGCAGCCAAGGGGTGATATGACCATAATCACAGACACCATTGGACGAATGGGCCAATGGGTCGAGTGATAAAGTACTGTGGGTAATTGGTTTGATATCAGAAACATTGTAATTTTCCTTAATACTGTAAATTATAACAAATGTGTCGTTTTAGTAAATAGAATGATTCACTCAGTATTTCCCGCTGACAAAACCTTTTTCAAACATGTTTCAGGTGATCTGTTGTAATTCAGGAAAAGTGCTGTGGAGCAATTCAAGCTTAAGGAAGTGGCTCATTATAAAATAAAGAAATATATTTTGTAAAATAAAGATTTCTTTGTGAAATCAACTGATTGTAAATTACCGGGGTTTTATCCCGAATTGTGAAATAAAATAATCGGGAAAATTTTAGCTTTAAAAAGATCCTGATGATAAACTTCCGCTGTTAAACTCAATTAAATAAATACCACGGGATTTCTGTCTCGCGGCTCCTGAAACGGGTCAAACCGGATCGGGGGCCGTGACAGTCCGTAAGGGTCGAAAATAGGTTATAGGGTAGCCACGGTTGGGACTAGCTTTGCTGAGTTGACAGTTTCTTAATTTCGAATTTTGACAACGAGTATTTTAGATAATCGTTAACTAGGGTTTACCCCCTTTGAGTTTTAGGTGCCCTGATCCTGATTCCGATTGTTCTGAAAATTTTAGGGTTTGTGCAGAATCACTTGGGTGTCTTAATTAGGGTTTCCTATTGGATAAAATAATATAATAATTAGGACTTTTGATGAGAGTTGTTACATCTAGTATGTTTACCAATGGTATGCAATGAAAACCTTTCATGATCACACCTCGTGCTTCCGCCTAAGAAAGGGGTGTGACAGATTGGTATCAGAGCTGCGATTGTAGTGAACCAGGATTCCTTCTCGAGTCTTGACTACAATCTCTAGGATCCTTTCACGAAAACAACTTTTCAAAAAGTTTTCATTGCATAAAACTTCCCGCGACATCCACTACCTGAAACTGTTTACATGAGTCAAGAAAAGACACTACAAGACTTAGGGTGCACTGGGGTAGCACTTGTCTGTGATTAAGAATTACTTGCGATTATGTGTGATAATTGCTAAATACATATACTAGGAGTAGAATGTCACAGGTATACGTGACTTTGCCTAAAAGCAGTAGCCTATCTGAAGGAAGAGATACGAGGATGAAACGAACTGTGCAGACTGTGCAAGGAGTTACGTAATTATGGATGCATACATAATTATGGAGTTCAGTGCATAGAAACCACAACAAGTCTTGTCACGTATAGATTCCCTCAGTACAAGAAAAGGGTCAAACGTGAACACCAGCCTATTAAACACTCTACTAGAGTAATAATTGTTTGATGTCACTTATGTGGTATATGCCTGAATATATATACTACTACGGTCTCGTAAGACGATATCAAACGAATATCTAACCCTGATGTGTTGTGTTCTGTTAGAACATGGCGCCAAGGAAAGCTGTGAATGCTCGCAATGATGATCAACCCCCTCCTCCTCTTCTACCGAGGATTGCTGAAGAGTTGAACGCTCTACCGGAAGAAAGGATCTCCGCTGCTATCGCCCAATACGAAGCGAACCGTACTGCAGACAGCGGAGGACCAAGCAATGTGATATTCGCTAATTTACACATATTTTAGTCCCCCGTTTTACCCCTATTTTATGCGTTTTCGGCTGTAAAACCGTCATTCGGATGCTTAATCATCTACACTTTTGTTTACAGGCCTAAAACAGCATACCAGACAAGATGATAGCGAAAACGAGGACTTTTCGGACAAAACGACGAAGCTGCGAACATTCTGTTAAGAAAACTGACCTGGGCGTGTGGAACGGTCGAGCGACCTAATGCACGACCGTGCATCTCCGACAAATGCAAATCAATCCGGTGATGAACGACCAGTGCAACTCGGCGTGCAAGGCACACAAGGCCAGCCCGGTGACGCACGGTCGTGCCATAATCTCGCATCCCGTGCGGATCCGATGATCCAGCCAAACCTCGGAACTGAACGACCGGTGCGACCAAGCGTGCAACAAGAACCCGGCATTGAACGACCGTGCCATCTGAAGAACGGTCGTGCGATATCGAATCTGGTCAAAGATCTGATGACGTCATGCAGTATGGTGCACCATATTCCAATAATTGCTTAAAGTGCACGGTCGTGCAATAGGAAGAACGACCGTGCGACATCGAAAAAATATAAAAAACTTGCAGAAACATTCTGCTCGATATTCTGGAATTTTGGGAGCTTCACAGGCGATTTTACAGGCTCCGAAGGCTATGCTTTTGACCCGGATTCAAGCCACATTGTGCCGTTTAGCTCCATTACTATCCGGATTCTTAGTCTAGTGCTTGTTTATGGTTTGGTTTTCTAATATTTCCATGTTTTTGTTAATCTTTCAAGCATTTAGATTAATGTTTATGTATTATTGTAGCCTTTAGGCAAAAACACAACAATCTCTTGCTTGATTATAACCATTAGTGTGTTAATCTTTGTTTGTAATGACACTTTGAAGTATTTTCTATGTTAATCTTTGATGATTAGTTTGCAACCTTGTTATTGATATTGATTTCTTGATTACAAGTAATTATGTTGGATGATTGATGCATGGTTAGTTAAGATAGTTGAAAAATGAAGCTTAATTAATCTTGTATTAGTAAACTTTGAATTTGGTTAACTAGTTTAGCTTGGTTTAAATGTATGCATCATGATACTAGAAATGGTTAGTGATTTAATAAAATGTAATTATTATTAATCAAGAGAGCTTGCCGTCACGTAAGGACCTTAACGGGTTAGATGGTGTCGTTATAAATTCTTGCCATGATTTGTTAGCTTAGTTAGTAGTTTAGGCCAAAATTGCTGTCTTGGTGAATTATTGTGCAAGATTTGTAAAATGAACTCGGTTGTGATTTAATCTAGTTTATGCTTGTCTCGGTGGTTGCATTGTGTTTATCGGTGTCTCTTTCCTTGATTAAGTGCGGTTAGAAAACTCTTAACCGATGACTAACTTATTTTTAAGAGATTTTCATAGACACTTATCAATTGCGCGTTAAAGAACAATTTTAGGTGGTTAAAGTCTGTTTATCGTTTTAACTTTCCGAATGATTGTCATGTTAGGATTCCCGAAAGGGATACTAATTGTCTTGAAATTGGAGAATTGATCGAATGCTTCTAGTGCCAAAACCGACTTAGTTGACATGCTTTGGTTGTGTATTAAGCAAGGCTATTTATCTATTATCTACTATGTTTTTATATGTATTTGTTTATGCTTACTTTAGTTTAATTAAAATCAAACAACTTATGTTTTTACCGGTAGTTTAGTGACAAAGGTCTAGTATTATTTCTCCGCCCATTTCCTTGGATCGATACTTGGTTCTTCCCGATACTTTACTACATATATGACGGGGTACACTTGCCTCTTTCGTGTGTGTTTTGATGTAAAAGTAATAATCACTTTTATAAATTTAAAACCCAATCGTGTGTAATTTCATTGCAAAATTATGTATATATACGCACACGTCACAATGCTAGACGCAACGGGAATGGAGATTCATCCGGAGGAAACGCAGCTCAGGGCTGCACTTTCAGGAAAACTTCATTCACGTTGGACAAGACTATACACAGTAAAAGAGGTATTTTCTTATGGGACTGTTGCAATAGAGAACGCGGACGGCGTTATTTTCAAAGTGAATGGGCACCGCTTGAAGCTTTACGTTACCGGGCCGATCGAGTCGGTGGTGGAGGTTATCGAACTCCACGCCCCGCACACATCACAAGTGTGGGGTCATGAGTCTTGCTATCGACTCGCCGACAAAAATTTAGCATGGAGTCTTGCTATCGACTCGCCGACAAAAATTTAGCATGAGTCTACGCTACTGACTCGCCGACAACAACGTAGCAGGAGCGTCTTTGGCGTTATAAGGGTAAAATAGTCCACTTTTATGTTTTTGTAGTTTTAGCGTAATTTAGGTTAGTTAGGTAGTTTCCGTTAGTTTGTTTAAGTTTTCATACGTGTCGGGCGAAGGTTCTGTGTTGAAATATTGTTTAAACAGTTGGTGTGTCGAAAAAATGGCGACAAACGGCCGAAACAGTTGCTGGAAATAGCTTCTGCGGAAAATTCTGATCTGCAGCTGTTGCACGGTCGTTCCTCGGGTCGCACGACCATGCGTTTCTGAGGGCCGGAACGGTGAGTCGCACCCCCGGTGCATCTCCGAGAACAGTTGTCTGGGTTTGAGCGATGTCGGTGACGCACGACCGTGCGACAGGTCGAACGACCGTGCGTCAGGCTGAGGGCAGTTTTGTCATTTGGTACTATAAATACCCTCATCTGCAGCCCCCATTCACAATTCGCGAAACCCTAGTCGCACCAAGCCGTTCCAGACCGTTTTTACTTCAAATCGCACGGTTTTTCACACGATCTCGCACTCTACTTCGCACGGTACGTTCCTAGTTGTAGATTATCTGTTTTTCCGCTTTCTAGGGTAGATTAATCTGATTCTTTCAAGGATTTTTAGGGTTCTCTTCATAAACAAATCGAAACCCTAACCCTTGTTTGAATCTTGCTTATCGTGAACACCCGGTTGAGTTTTCGACCCCTGTTTGTACAAAAAAGTTGTTGATTTTGAGAAAATCAGGCTATTCATAGTTTAGGGGTTCGAAATCTGCAGAACAGGTGTCGCACGGACGTTCCTTGGATGGAACGGTCGTGCCATTCCGGGTGATTCACGATATCAGCTTGTTGGTAGGTGTTGCACGGTGGTGCCGTTGGTCGCACGCCGTGCAGTTCCGACTGATTTGGGCAACTGGTGTTAGTTGTCGGCGATGCACGACCGTGCGTCTCGTCGCACGACCGTGCCACAGGCCCAGATCAGATTCACAGCTTCTTCATAATTGGCTGCTCGACTGTTTTTGATTCAAATTTTTCCTGTTTCCATCTTTCTAATGTTATTACTCATACAGATGGACCGTCCTTTCCTTCAATTCGACCCCAACGATGAGCGAGAAGCACTTTGCATCCCGAGGTGCGACGCCTTATGGGCAAGACGGGGGCAATTCGGAGTCCCCCGATGGCTGGATTGGGAAGTCATGCGGGAACTAAATCAGTATGATAGACTTGACCACATGATGAGTATCCCGCTTACAAATCTGGTCGGTATCAACCGACCAGTTTACCGTGAGCTGACAATAGAGTTCTTCTCATCTTATGCCTATGAAAAGCCGGGGGCTCATAGAAAACCCAAATTCCGCCACAAGGAGCGGATAGCTTTCAGGTTATGTGGACGATGGCACACGTGGTCGGTTGGTCGTTTGGGAAGGAGGCTCGGGATTTATACAAGGGATGACATAGATGATTCCAATGTCTTCACAGATCGGTTCACATTCCCATTTGATGCAGCACGGGATGCATTTTGGGCTGAAAACGCTATTGGGGACCCCTACAACCCGAGGATGTCGAAGGCCTCATGACTGAGAGACCCTTTGGTGCGACTGATGCACCATGTGTTTAGCCACACTATATGCGGGCGCATGGACAGTCTTGGGAACTGTCCCACACCAGATCTGATCTTTCTATATGCGCTGGTTACGGGAGCAAATATCAACCTGGCCGCAAGAATGGCTGAATACTTCGTCAAGTGCTCGGGGCGGACTCCGAACAGTGAGATACACGGCGGTCAGTATGTGACCGAAATAGCCTACAACCAAGGCTATATGACTGAGGAGGTGCTTCAGAGTCTCACTCTGATAACCGAGGGTGTTCATGTTGATATCAGGTCGCTGAAAGCTATGGGTTTGATTATGGAAACTGATAGGGGGGATAGGTTGAAAGGGTTGAACAACGAGGTCTGGGACCCGTTGCCTCCAGATGTGGAGGAACATGAGGATAAGGAAATGCACGATCAGGAGCATCCGGAGCAGCAGCACCAGCCACAGACGCCACCACATTCACCGCAGCACCATGCATTCCACCAGCATCAGGACTGGCCCGAGTTCTATCAGCAGTTCCAGCAGATGCAGGTTAACCAGGATCAGATCAGGGTTAACCAAGAACAGCATGGGGTTTATATTGACCAGATCCGGTCTAGACAGGACGAGATTAGGGCCGCTCAGGATCAGCTTCGGGCAAACCAAGATAGTTTATATCAGGGAGTAAGTGCTGGGTTTTCATATCTGTTTGGGGAGATGCATCATGCATACCCCGACTACTTTCAGCAGCCTCCACAGTTCCCACCGTGGAACCTACCTGGTTACGGAGATGCGGGTCCGTCCTTTACTAGAGACGATGATGGTGATGACGCTTAGGAGTCGGTGGTATTGATTGTTGCTGGTTGTTTTTATTTCAGTACTTTATTTTGGGTGTTTATTTTGACTGTTATTTCAAACACCCCGGTTATGTATGCTTTATTTTTCAGACTCTTTACTTTAGTTTTTATGTTATGTCTTTGTTGGGATTGCTAGTATTTCTATTTATGTAAATTATGGATTATTTGTGATTTTTCTGTTTCTGTTCTGTTTTGGTGCACATGTGACATACTTGCAGGTTTTTGGCCGACATATCTTGGACCGGAGCACGTGACAGATACAGCTTCGGAAGTCTCGTGGCATCAACATCATCTTGAGGGGAGTACTTTAATCCTTTTCTCTATATTTCGGGTCTCGCATTGGGGACAATGCGAAGTTCAAGTGTGGGGAGGGGGTTAACTTTGTTAACTTTGTTTGTCCTCTTTTTATAAAAAAAAAATCAGAAAATCAGAAAAATCATTCAAAAATACCTGTATTGTGTATATATTTTAGTAAATAAACCGGTTGGTTGTGTTTTAGAAAGCTTCGGACTTGATAAAAACTCGACAAGCAAAATATTTTTTGAAAAAGGAAACCGGAAAGCGTGATAAACAAAGAAAGACTTACATGATAGTTTTCACACTTTTACCCATTCCTTCCGTTACGTGAGCATATTTGAGCCTTGATATTGTTATATATTTGTTCATTTCAGATATAGGAGTGAGCCGGATGTTATGTGTAATTTAGAACTTGTCACTAGTATGCTTGTTAAAACCATGAACGTGCGGATTTGTGTAAAAGTGATAGAGGCACTTAGATTACCCTTTGTTGTAAACCTTGTTCTTTGTGTTGTGCTTCCCACCTTATATTACCCTTTAGGATTAACCATGTCGAGCCTTCCCGTTTACCTTTGTTTACCCATATTATCGGCCACTTAGCCAAATTTAGCATTTTTATGTTTTAAACCTTTTTAGTGTTAAAACTCGGTCAAAATAATCGTTTAACTAGCGTTTGTTGTAGTTTATTGTTTATCTATCTAGTTGTTTGTAAAAAAAATAATAAAAAAATAAAAAAAATAAAAAATAAAAAAACAGAGAATAAAACACCCTAAAATAGGGTGATGTCGACGAAAATCGAGCAATTTTGAATGCTTAAATGTCAAAATATCGTTGATTAGCTCGATTGCGCAATAGTCGCCTTTTTAAGGCATTTATATGTATAGTTGTATTAATTGTTGCTAGTTAAACGCTACTACCGAGTTTTAACCATTTTCGCCACTTTATATATCAATTTCCATACCCTTCGCCCAAGCCTAACGTTATAACCCGTAAAGACCTCTTGATTTACACTTTTTCGCATGTTAGTTGGTGGAGACGAGATCTTATGACAAGCTTATGATATTACACATTTCATTGACGAGGCATTGAGTGTTTGCACGTACACATTTTATGTATGTTTCATAGATAAAACCGAGTGTGTGTGAACATTGTGAGTTGTGTGAAGATTAACATGTTGAGTCAATTAAATGTGAAGTCACGGCTTTTTGGTTGTAGCTATATATTTGCATATGCTTGTTGGGTTTGAGTCTTTTGATGTTGTCTTTCGAAAAACCGACTAATCGTTTGTAGTAATTTCAATAAAATATTGTGTAAATTATCGTTCTTGTTTATTTCTATCTTTTATTGCATTTTAGTTTAGCTTGCTTGAGGACAAGCAAGGTTCAAGTGTGGGGAGATTTGATATTCGCTAATTTACACATATTTTAGTCCCCCGTTTTACCCCTATTTTATGCGTTTTCGGCTGTAAAACCGTCATTCGGATGCTTAATCATCTACACTTTTGTTTACAGGCCTAAAACAGCATACCAGACAAGATGATAGCGAAAACGAGGACTTTCCGGACAAAACGACGAAGCTGCGAACATTCTGTTAAGAAAACTGACCTGGGCGTGTGGAACGGTCGTGCGACCTAATGCACGACCGTGCATCTCCGACAAATGCAAATCAATCCGGTGATGAACGACCAGTGCAACTCGGCGTGCAAGGCACACAAGGCCAGCCCGGTGACGCACGGTCGTGCCATAATCTCGCATCCCGTGCGGATCCGATGATCCAGCCAAACCTCGGAACTGAACGACCGGTGCGACCAAGCGTGCAACAAGAACCCGGCATTGAACGACCGTGCCATCTGAAGAACGGTCGTGCGATATCGAATCTGGTCAAAGATCTGATGACGTCATGCAGTATGGTGCACCATACTCCAATAATTTCTTAAAGTGCACGGTCGTGCAATAGGAAGAACGACCGTGCGACATCGAAAAATATAAAAAACTTGCAGAAACATTCTGCTCGATATTCTGGAATTTTGGGAGCTTCACAGGCGATTTTACAGGCTTCGGAGGCTATGCTTTTGACCCGGATTCAAGCCACATTGTGCCGTTTAGCTCCATTACTATCCGAATTCTTAGTCTAGTGCTTGTTTATGGTTTGGTTTTCTAATCTTTCCATGTTTTTGTTAATCTTTCAAGCATTTAGATTAATGTTTATGTATTATTATAGCCTTTGGGCAAAAAACACAACAATCTCTTGCTTGATTATAACCATTAGTGTGTTAATCTTTGTTTGTAATGACACTTTGAAGTATTTTCTATGTTAATCTTTGATGATTTGTTTGCAACCTTGTTATTGATATTGATTTCTTGATTACAAGTAATTATGTTGGATGATTGATGCTTGGTTAGTTAAGATAGTTGAAAAATGAAGCTTAATTAATCTTGTATTAGTAAACTTTGAATTTGGTTAACTAGTTTAGCTTGGTTTAAATGTATGCATCATGATACTAGAAATGGTTAGTGATTTAATAAAATGTAATTATTATTAATCAAGAGAGCTTGCCGTCACGTAAGGACCTTAACGGGTTAGATGGTGTCGTTATAAATTCTTGCCATGATTTGTTAGTTTAGTTAGTAGTTTAGGCCAAAATTGCTGTCTTGGTGAATTATTGTGCAAGATTTGTAAAATGAACTCGGTTGTGATTTAATCTAGTTTATGCTTGTCTCGGTGGTTGCATTGTGTTTATCGGTGTCTCGTTCCTTGATTAAGTGCGGTTAGAAAACTCTTAACGGATGACTAACTTATTTTTAAGAGATTTTCATAGACACTTATCAATTGCGCGTTAAAGAACAATTTTAGGTGGTTAAAGTGTGTTTATCGTTTTAACTTTCCGAATGATTGTCATGTTAGGATTCCCGAAAGGGATACTAATTGTCTTGAAATTGGAGAATTGATCGAATGCTTCTAGTGCCAAAACCGACTTAGTTGACATGCTTTGGTTGTGTATTAAGCAAGGCTATTTATCTATTATCTACTATGTTTTTATATGTATTTGTTTATGCTTACTTTAGTTTAATTAAAATCAAACAACTTATGTTTTTACCGGTAGTTTAGTGACAAAGGTCTAGTATTATTTCTCCGCCCATTTCCTTGGATCGATACTTGGTTCTTACCGATACTTTACTACATATATGACGGGGTACACTTGCCTCTTTCGTGTGTGTTTTGATGTAAAAGTAATAATCACTTTTATAAATTTAAAACTCAATCGTGTGTAATTTCATTGCAAAATTATGTATATATACGCACACGTCACAATGCTAGACGCAACAGGAATGGAGATTCATCCGGAGGAAACGCAGCTCAGGGCTGCACTTTCAGGAAAACTTCATTCACGTTGGACAAGACCATACACAGTAAAAGAGGTATTGGTTCGAATAAGACAACAAGAAGCAAAAAAAAAAAAAAATAGTTTACGTTATTTATTTTGTTAAGACATAAGGGGCACGTTTTTATTGGTTCGAATAAGACATCTGAATTCTTCGTACCGGCATTGGTTACAAGGTACAAGATGTTGGATAAGTTTTTGTCTTTTCTAAGGGTGAGAGTTTAATCACCGTGTTAAACTATAATTAAAGACCGTGAATTACCGTTTTCTAAAAAAAGAAAAAAAATTGACTACCCTTGAGGGATTTCGGATTAACAAATGTGTGAATTAACCCATTACTTAGTGGTAATGGTATCATGCCCCAATAATATAGTAGGATTGGTTTAGTTTGAGAATTTTAAAGGAAAATAAGTTGAAAACTAGGTGTGGTAAGGCTATGGGGTGTGAGAGATGTGGGTTGACGTAGACCAACGGAAAACATGTATAAAAATAAGCAAAAAAAGTATTATATTTGACATGACTCATTTTTTGAAAAAAAATTATGAAACATAAACCAACTTGAATTTATACGACACATAAGTAAAAATAAGCACGTAAAACTCAAGGGGATAAAAATGTCATTACGTTGAAACATAAACCAACTTTAATTTATACCAACATATACGTAAACGTCAAAATGTAGTCTAATTGAAAATGTTAATAAAAATAAACACCAACACGTATTATATTTGTCAACACTCATGACATGTAAAGTAACTCGAATTTATATTATCTAATGAATACATATTACATTTGACCCGACTCGTTTTCGAACAAAATTTACATCAAAATGTACACCAACTGAATGTGTCCATAAAAATAAACATGAAACGTATTTATATTTGACATTACTCTTTTTTGAGAAAAAAACTCTGTTGAAACGTAAACCAATTTGAATTTATACAGACACGTATATAAAAGTAAGCACGTAAAACACAGAGGGGGAGGGGGTCAAAACGACATTTTATAAAGTTTTTAGAAAGTTGAGAATGTGTAAGTGTTAATGCTAAAATTTGAGGAGGTGATGTTAAAAAATAAGAAGTCAAACTTAATATAACTAAGGAGTCCTCCTATTATATATCTTAGCTCGAGAGCGACTCGATACGTTTACACCCTATACATTTTGAAGCCCAAATAATGAGCGGTTAGATTTCCTACCCTTTAGAGACTTCCAAAGTTGTTCGAGAAATCAATTGTAGTTGGATCTCATGATGTGTTAATCCTGTTGAACTCACATCTTGTTGTAATTTTGTATTATCAATTATAGTTGGATCTCATATAATTGTTTCATGCCGGACTTTTTTAGTAATTTTAAATTAATAAGTTATCCACACGACACAAATATTAAACTCATATGATTTAATAAAATTAATTGTATTTTTTGTAATTTTAAATTAAGGATGTTACTTCAAAAATAAATTTGAAAGTTGAGAAAGTGTAAGTGTTAATGCTAAAATTTGAGGAGGTGATGTTAAAAAATAAGAAGTCAAACTTAATATAACTAAGGAGTCCTCCTATTATATATCTTAGCTCGAGAGCGACTCGATACGTTTACACCCTATACATTTTGAAGCGCAAATAATGAGCGGTTAGATTTCCTACCCTTTAGAGACTTCCAAAGTTGTTCGAGAAATCAATTGTAGTTGGATCTCATGATGTGTTAATCCTCTTGAACTCACATCTTGTTGTAATTTTGTATTTATCAATTATAGTTGGATCTCATATAATGTTTCATGCCGGACTTTTTTAGTAATTTTAAATTAATAAGTTATCCACACGACACAAATATTAAACTCATATGATTTAATAAAATTAATTGTATTTTTAGTTATTTTAAATTAAGGATGTTACTTCAAAAATAAATTATTTAAGAACTTTCTTTGCTATACATAAAAGAGAAGCAATTTATAAAAGGGAAAGGAAAGGTGAGAAATAAAAAGGAGTTAATTACTATTTTTGTCCATGTGGTTTGTCAAAAATCACAATTTCAGTTCATTAGTTTAAAAGTTGTTATTTCAGTCCTTGTGGTTTCACTTTCGTAACCATTTCAGTCCACCTCCGTTAACCCCATCCATTTATTCTGTTAAGTACACATGAATTGACCATAATGCCCTCACTAATAAAAAAACAAAAAGATATCTAAATGAGTTAATTACTGTTTTCGTCCCCGTGGTTTGTCAAAAATCACTATTCCAGCCCATTAGTTTAAAATTTGTGATTTCAGTCCCTTTGATTTCACTTTCGTAACCATTTCAGTCCAGTTTTATAACACCGTCTATTTTACCGTTAAGTTTTTAATAAAATACCTAAATTACCCTTGTGTTAATTAAATATGGACTTATATGATTTTATTGTTGTATGACATATGAACTTAAATTGGATTGTAGGGTTCGACCCACCATGGCTTCGGTATAAGTAGAAGTCTGGCACTATTTTTACATATATGGTTCCAAAATTTTAATTTTGGATTTTAGAATGAGAAAATGTCCAGATAAACATTATTTTTCAAAGTTATTATGTTAACTGATGCTGCAAGGAAGACATTAATTGGGGTGGGGGTAATGGGGTTGTGATGCCGAAGAAGATGACCGGAAACTTTTGCCGGAAATGAGAGTAAGGACGGAGTGGGGTGGGGTGGGGTAGCGTGGGGTTATGTTTTAACGAGTGGGTCCTAGAATACAATCTTTTAAATTTCCATGGTTTTTTATTTAATTAACACAAGGGTAATTTAGGTATTTCATTAAAAACTTAACGGTAAAATAGACGGTGTTAGGAGACTGGACTGAAATGGTTACGAAAGTGAAACCATAAGGACTGAAATAGTGATTTTTTACAAACCATAATGACGAAAACAGTAATTAACTCATTTAGATATCTTTTTGTTTTTTATTAATAAGGGCATTATGGTCAATTCATGTGTACTTAACATAATAAATGGATGAGGTTAACGGAGGTTGACTGAAATGGTTACGGAAGTGAAACCACAGGGACTGAAATCGCAACTTTTAAACTAATGGACTGAAATAGTGATTTTTGACAAACCACAAGGACGAAAATAGTAATTAACTCAATAAAAAAAACAAGTTTGTATCAAAATTAAGAAACGACAACACACGGCTAGATGTAGTTTTGCTTGTGAGTCACCTACAAATCAATTTAGCTACTATTATAGCTAACAACTTCTCTAATTATATATATAAATAATAAACCTATTTTCTAATTATATAAATAAAAGTAAATTGTCAAAATCGTCCTTGAGGTTTGGGCATATTTGCCATTTTCATTCAAAACAATTTTTTTGTACAATATAGTCACTCACTTTTGGGAGTTTCTGTCATTTTCATTCAAACATCTAATTTGATTTATTTTTTCTATTAAACATTTGGATGGAAATGACAAAGAATCCCAAATCTCAGGGACGATTTTGGCAAAAGAAAGTCAGACGTTTTGAGAAAATGGCAAAAAAATCCCAAAAGTGAGGGACTATATGGTACAAAAAAATGTTTTGGATGAAAATGACAAACATGCCCAAACCTCATGAACGATTTTAGCAATTTCTCATCCTGTTTTAACCCCAAAAAATTCTCATTCTCTCTACAAAACTCTATTCTCACTACATATTATTACTTCTACTAAAAAAAAAAAACCCTACCATGGATCCAAACAGCCCAAAGAATCCGCCACAAACCCTGTGGACGTCACCCGACTATTCGCCCCCCGTTGATACGATGTGGTCGACACCACAATATTCTTTTTCGGGCTATAATCAAGTTCCTAAAGCGTTCACTTAACTTCAACAAACCCAACTTCCAAATACCTTCTTTCAACTTCAACAAATCCAATTCAGACAACAATATCAACAACATATTCAAACACGCCAACAACAACAAAGCCAAATTCAGCTAACTCAACCACTTCAACCTTCAAAAGCCCAAAATCACCGACACCCGATAGCCCCCGTTAGACGATTTGGATGATGTTGATGCTGTATCTGAAACCCAACCTCAAATTTGGAGGAATAAATCTACAAAGATGCGTTCAGATAGGCCGCAACAATAATCTTTAACCAATGGTAAAGGTCAAAATTGGACGCAACAATAATCTTTAACCAATAGTAAAGGTCAAAATTGACATCGATCGAAGAGGTGTCATTCGCAAAGACGTGGTGCAATACTTCTATGTGTCCAATCATAGGTTTTATTATTTATACTTTGCTAGTATATTTTTTTTTACCATATACATTATTATTTATTTATACTTTCTTATTATATTTTTAGGTAATAATCAAAAGTCGTTGGGTTTTGGAAGGAGGTTGCCTCTAAATTTCTTGCTTTTATGCAAAAAGAGCCGTACCAAGGAGTGAATTTAATGGGCTCAAGGCATCGAGATGGATAGAACAATGCTTTTGGAAGGAAGTTGCCTCTAAATTTCTTGCCTTTATTTACTTTTTTAAAATAAAAATAAATTAAAAAAATAAAAAGTGGATTATGATTTGGGTATAAATTAAAAAAAAATAAAAAGCCGACTATGGTCCGGGTAATGACCACATCATATAGGATGATGAGTAAGAGTGACGTGACACACACATGAAAGGTGATGTAATGATTTGGGTTATGACCACATCTCATAGCTTAAGACTATGAGGTGTGGAGGGGATTGAGTTGGAGATATTGCTCGACACGTGGCGAGTTTGAGATCCACAAGGTAATGTTAAAAAATAAGGGGTGTGGTGTGGCGTAACCAGCCATGTGGATTTTTTTTTTTGTTTTTGAGTCATTTGGCAACGATTAGCCTCAACGGCTATATTGGACTAGCCAACCAAAGACAGCTATGTCACCTCCCCTCCCCCTCTCCCAAGGCTCAATACTCACTCCAGCGGGGCAATGTCATGGCCAACGCTAGCCCGGTGTGGTCTAGCTAGCGTTGCTTGGCAACCCACGCCCCACACCCCACGGTCTAATGAACTTAGTTGGGAGTAGCGATGAGCAAATGGTTCCAAATACCGATTTGGAACTGGTATCGAATTTCCCAAACCGGTTTGATTTTCAGTACTGGATTTTACCTTTAAATGCCGGTCAGTATCAGTACTTTAACGTACTGTACTATACCAGGTATTTTCAATATCGATACCTATTTTTAGGGATTTTCAGTACCAATTGATACCGAGATCATCGGTATCCGTAGCGAGTGTTGATGAACTCAAATAAAAGTTACAATATTCCACTTCAATTTACGGAAAGTAAAAGCTTAGCCAAGAGCCAGCCATTGAAAAGACCCCGAAGACTATTGACGAAGACTATGAGTCAATCAACGTACCTTCCCCTTTCCCACTTTCTTCTTGCATTCTTCCCCACTAAGTTTCTCACTCACTTACACTTTATATACAACGTTATTTGATCCCTTAGCTTCATCATGATCACTGTGATCTGTGATTAAGTGTTTGCTATACTTACACATTGTGCATTTACATTTGCATTGTGTGTGTTTGTTCATCTGCAACTATGGCGTCAGCCAAGGAGCATGTGGAGGAGATACGGAGGACGAAGTTTTCAATCGGCGGAGAACCGAACCCGTTAACGGAAGATCTTCATCAGGCTGTCAAGAATCTGTCTGCTGAACTTTACGCAAAAGATGTCCACTTTTTGATGGAGCTTATTCAGGTTTTCATCTCATTTATTTACTTTGTTAATATTATTATTTGAATTTGTTGCTTTTGAAATTAATCGCTACAAGATAGGCCGTGGAGGCGACTTTTTTCAACTCTGCTTAATTACTTGGAATCGATCAAACGCGGTAAATCTCGGTCAAAATCGGATCTAGGTGGTCTAATCGGTTCAAGTTCAACTTTAAAAAAAAAGAAAACATAATTTCTATGCCTTGGATATTAAAGAATGAATTTTATTTTCATGTATTTTTTTTTATAAAAATTAGTAAATTTATGTTATTTGATATGTATTTAATTTCCGAAATTTGTTTTTTCATAACTTAACATGTCCGAGAACTCTAACTCTCCGATCGACCGACTAGAAAGCATCTAAAGACTTTTCCAACACCTGTCAAATTTTGACTCCAAACTTGTGTGTTACCACTTGTGGCATTATAGTATAAAGAGATGGACAAAAATACGGCCGGATTTATTTTCCGGGTTGTTGAACGTATGGACTTATGGTTAGTTGAGAATTTATTATGTTTCAATTACTCTTTTTTGGGTTTTAGCTATAACTTATGAAATTCTTTTATTAAAAAAAAATGTAATTCTTTTATTACTATTTAATAATAATTTATTTAGTTTCTTTAGTGTTTTCTTTTTCGATAAGTGACGCTTATTTTTCCAAGGCCATAGAAACAGAGTGAGGTGACAAGCCGCAACCCTATGTAAAAAAATAATTACTAACCAGAGCTAGTCACGTATTAAAAAAAATCTTACATATAAATACGATAATAATAATTACTTGCATTAAAAAAAAATATAGATAAGGCTAGAGGGTGTGGGATGGAGCCCCTTGGGCCTTATAAGGACACCTCAGCGCCACCTAGGCGCCACATCAGCCAAAGGGCTTTATAACCCCCCCACTTAATTTGCTGGGTGTGGGATGGAGCCCCGTCATCATTACCTAATTATTTTTTACTTTTACATTTTACCTTTTTAAATTAAATGACCATTTTATATAACTAGAAAATTAAAAAAAAAAACATAATTTCATCCTAAAAAAATAAAAAACATCACAAAGTCATTAAAAAAAATAAGAAGGTACTAGAAAAAAAAAAAACTACATATATTTCGCCCTAATTTGATTCTTGCGATCCTCCATAATGCGTTGATCCGTCTCCGGTAGATGTGAGAAATCTTTCGCTAGAAAATCCAAGTCTTTCTGAATTTGTTTCTCCCTCTTCATTTCTTGGTCCTTTTCCCTGATCGAGATCATTTTGTTGAGACTTGTATGGAACTCTCCCAACTTTGACGGCTCATCCGATGACGTTGAAGTACCCTTTCCTCGTGCCGCTGCCTTACTTTTATCCCGACCCCTTGGTCGAGGCAGCTCCTCTGGTTGTTCGAACTCCTCCTCATCGTCGTTAAGATTAATTGTCGTACGAGCATCGGACCCAGATGGTTCCGTTGTGGATGTTGATTTGGACCGTTTTGACCGAGGGCGGGTTGGGTCGAACGGTGGCACAAGATGCCACTTGGGAGATTTGCGAAGAAGCTCCCACGCATTTACAAGCGTAAAGTGATGACCATGGTACACCCTATAATCGGCGTGGGCTTGGGTCATCACATCCATATCGCTCGAACCGCTTTTCCTTCGAGTGTTGTTGACGAGATTAGTATGTATGTTGTTAAAGTTGCTAACCTTCGTCCTCATTGCGCCCCATTTTCCCGAAATAGAGTCGGCCCGTCGATATACGCCGCGACCCATGGCGGTGAAAAACTTGTCACGAATACGGTTCCAAAAAACCTTTATGTCTTGGTCGTCACCTATAAAAAAATATATTTATAAATGTATATGTTTGACTTAAAAAATAAGTTTACAAAACTATATATTTACCAACAACCGAGTCCTCCGATACGTCGAGCCATGCTTTTGCCAACTCGAACTCTTCCGTAGGCGTCCAATATTCGACCTGTTTGGTAGCACGTTTCTCGGACTCATCCTTCTTTTTATGGTTTCTTTTTTTTCTAGAAGAGGGTTCGACTTGGGTTTCGGGAACGGATTGGGTTTCGGGTATGTTTTGAGGAATGTGTTGGGGTATGTTTGAGGGAAAAAACTGGGGTTGAGAATAATACCCAAAAAAACCGGGCATCGGTTGAGTGATGGGATGAGGAGAAGTTGGGGTTGTTGGTGGCATTGGGTAATATCCAACCTCACCCGTACGCGAGACTCGGCGATACCGGTCCTCTTGCTCGTTGTTTTGCCAGTACGGATTGTTCGGGTCCCATGGGTTTAGGTTGTTGGGAAACATTGTAGAGAGGGGTTTAAAAAAAATTAGCCAACTTTATAAAAAGTTGAGAGAAAATGGGTGGAATTAGATGGAAAAAATGGAGGAATTGAAGAGAATTTATAAACTTCCAAAAACAATTTTTTTTTTTTTTTTAACCCATGACCGTTCAACGGTCAAAAGTATTAAAGTGGCCTCGATCTGTGTGATTTTTGCTCGTTATCATGTTCGCGAGAGTCCTATAGCGCCCCAACTTAATTCCGGTGGTGTGGGTGTATGGCGCCCACGGCGCTATAGGTGCTGACAGGGCGAGGGTGGCGCCCCCCACACCCTCCGGCCTAAGTGACGCAACATGTTTACGTATACATGAATATGAACTATTAGAATATAATCTTTGTTGATCCGTAGTTAATATATGTTTTTAGTGATGTATTATTATTAATATCTTAAAATACTGTTATCTTTTTAATTTTTAATTTATAAATAATAACTCTATCCAAAATAAGCGTTTTTACTTAAATATGACATATTAAGAATTTTAAGTGTGCAAAGATACGAACCAAATTTATTTAATGATGTTTTAATTTTTACGATATTTTACTTATTTAAGTGTTACCCAACAAAAAAGTACACAAACAACTTTTGAAACTTTCAGCTAAAATAATCCTACTTAACTATTTCTTTTAATCCTAAAGCATCTTATGAAGACTAAATTTAGGTAAGGGGATCCTCATGTATAAATCTTATTTGTACTTAAAACAAGAAACACACTATTGTATACTGAGAACTTGACCATTGATATGGGTTTTTTATGGTTTTCATGACGTTTTTATCGTGATGAAACAAATCGATTTTAACCACATAACACTGCTATTGGTATCGATATTTTATTGGGCATATCTCTTTCATCGTGAAAGTGGTTTTGTCGATCTAGGTGATTAATTGTTTTAATGTTTGCAAGTTTATTTTTTAATAGAGACTCGTTATTTATTTATTTATGATGAACGTTTTCACTTTCGTGTTTATAATAAAGTGTTTTGATTATTTATTTATTAATATTGATATTAATATTAATAATTAATAATAGTATAACAAAATATAAAAAAAATAACAAAAGTATTATAAAATAAAAGAGTTAACTGCCATTTTCGTCCCTGTGGTTTGGTCACTTTGGCCATTTCAGTCCATTTTTCAAAAATGCGTCATTTTCGTCCCCACGTTCTGGAAAGGTGCCATTTCAGTCCAAAAATCATAACCCAGTTAAGTCAGTTAGTAAATAAGGACTGATTGTGTAAATTTGTAACATAAAAGACTGATTGTGTAAATTTGAAAAATAGACTGAAATGGCAGTTAACACCACCACCACTAGCCCTGCCACCACCACCACTCCGCTGCCACCACCACCACCACCGCCACCACCGCCGCCACCACAGCCACAGCCACCACCGCCACCACAGCCACTGCCACCACTGCCACCATCAACGTCATCATCGTCATCATCTGTTATCATCATCATCACTTGAAACAATTAGTGAACATCGACATCACTTAGCATCATTTAACAAAAATCATCTCTAATCCATTTCAACAAAAGAAAACCCAGTTATTCATTCATGCATTCCTTTCCTGGTTTGATTATCAGACAACCATATTATCACCCTCAACTACTTATCGTCGTCTATCATCAATCATCATAATACAAAACACAACCCAGAGAATATCAAAATCATCATTTCCATATTTAAACATTCAAATATTCTTAACCAGGTTGTACCCTGGGCATGGCCAGTTGTACGTTTACGAAGACCCAGCATCATATATTATCATTATCATCTAAAACATACTAACAGGGTTCATCATGCTTATCATTTATCACGTACACAGTCAATCAAGGTCCATTCAGCGGAAATTAAACATTCATTGTGAGAACAGATGTAAACAAGGTGTATTGTTAACGATAAGTGGTTTAAGCTGACAAGTTTCGAGAAGATTGTTTAACAGCCGAACTTAAACCACGTGTAATCTAACCTGGATTCCGGAGTCGGATTAGTGTGCGTGCTGAGTAAATGAAGCTGAAACGGAGTTCCGGTTTGCGGAGGTGCGAGCTGCCGTCTAATCGGCCGGAGTGGAGCGATGTCGGAGAGAATGGAGAGGTATGCGGCTGTCGGAAACTTGATCGGAAAAGAAGAGAGGGTGAACGGAGGTGTTGCAGGTTTAACGGAGAGGAATGAGAGGGTGAGAGAGATTAGGGAGAGAGAAACGGATGAGGGTATATTGTGGAATTTGATGATGATTGATTCTCTGCCAATCCTCACAATGTCGTTACAGCCGTTAACGGTTCGTTTTTCTTGTTCCGGTCGTTCCAGCTGTTCCAGCCGTTAGCGGAGTGGTGGTGGTGGCAGCGGAGTGGTGGTGGTGGCAGGGCTGTGGTGGCGGTGGTGGCAGGGCTGTGGCGGTGGTGGCTGGGCTGTGGTGGTGGTGGCAGGGCTGTGGTGGCGGTGGTGGTGGTGGCAGCGGAGTGGTGGTGGTGGCAGGGCTGTGGTGGCGGTGGTGGTGGTGGTGGCAGGGCTAGTGGTGGTGGTGTTTAATATTTACTTAAATAGTCCTTTATGTTACAAATTTACACAATCAGTCCTTATTTACTAACTGACTTAACTGGGTTATGATTTTTGGACTGAAATGGCACCTTTCCAGAACGTGGGGGACGAAAATGGTGCATTTTTGAAAAATGGACTGAAATGGCCAAAGTGACCAAACCACAGGGACGAAAATGGCAGTTAACTCAATAAAATAACATAAAAAAATATAATTATTACTTTTAGCTTTAGAATAAAATAATGTATTAAACTACTTTATCACTACCAAGTTTGACTAATTTGGTATATTAATCCATATGTTGGGTGTATTTATCACATCCGGTGTATTTATCACATCCCAAATAGAAATAATAAATTTTAATAATCCTAACTATTGTTAGGCAACGGTCTCAACATCAAAAATTCCAACTGGTGGTCCCATCTTTTCACATAATGGCCTTCAATGGGGCCCTGACTAACAGAACCCTAACGCCGTTAGTCGTCGGAAAAACGTTTTTGGCCGGAAAACTCAACCTTTTCGTCTCAAACCTCTTTGAAACCTTGTTACGCACCATTAGGAACCTTTTCTAGTAAAAAGCCCCAATTATTAAGGTCACCGGAAAACTCCTTTTTTGCCGGAAAACTTCTTTTTGGCCGGGAAACTCAGTTTTTTAGCCGGAAAACTAAAAGTTTTTGTTCCAAACCTGTTTGTAACCATAGATCGGACCTTTAGGAAACTTTTTCCGACCAAAAACGTTTTTCCGGCGAGCAGAGACTAACGGTGTTAGGGCTTTGTTAGTCAGGGTCCATTAAAGGCCAATATGTGAAATGATGAGACCGGCAGTGCGAATTTTTAAAGTTGGGACCGTTGCCGGCCAACGGACAATAGTTTAAAATCCATTATTCGTTTAAAATAATACTTAGAAAAATATAGATAAGTGACGCAAAGATGTTACGTGTACATGAATTTGAACTATTAGAATATAAAATAATACTTAGAAAAATATCGATAAGTGACGCAACATGTTTACGTATACATGAAATTGAACTATTAGAATATAAAATAATTGGTAAAATAAATACAACCTATGTTTTTCTTTAAAGAAGCTTTTTACATATTAATACAACTTAGTGGCGGAACTAACCTAAAAAGTTAGGGGTATCATAATTTTTTTCTAAGATCAGGGTATTCTTTATATAACAGAAACGGAGTTAAGGGGTATTTTTACACTACGAAAATGGAGTTAAGAGGTATTTTTACACTACGGAGATGGGGTTGAGGGGTAGCCCGTGCTACCCCTATTAATACTCTAAGTCCGCCCCTGATACAACTTATTTTTTTTAACTGCAAATTTCTTTTATTCCATGACGCCTATGAGACTTGAATCAAGACCTCCTCTCCCAAGGTGTTTAAAGGCTTTGCCTTTGCCAATGGACCACCACCCCTTAGGTAATACAACTTATTTATACTTGTGAATGTTAATGAGATGGTAATTGAAAGTCAAGTATTGAAAATGATATACACCTGCACTTTTTCGAAAATCTGCAATCTTTTCATTATTTCTTTTAACGATTATATATATAATGAGAATTCCACAAGTTACC
Source organism: Helianthus tuberosus (assembly GCA_030545235.1). Taxonomy (NCBI): domain Eukaryota; kingdom Viridiplantae; phylum Streptophyta; class Magnoliopsida; order Asterales; family Asteraceae; genus Helianthus; species Helianthus tuberosus. The sequence continues at coordinate 21,956,386 of CM060377.1, read as the reverse complement.
TATTTATAATAACGAGAAAAAATTACATACTAACCGGTCAGTATGGTTTAAAAAACATTGGTTACGGCTAGATTTCAAAACATGAAAACCAGTAGAGAACAACTTTGAATATATTAGATTTTCATTTTGCATTTGTAATGACGTTTGACATACTTTTGTTGATTATATAAAACTTATTTCGATTATTATTTTTATATATAACGCGACCCAATCCGACTCAAACCGAACTGAAAAAAGTATTATATAGCAATCGACAAACGACCCCTAAAATAATCCCTGTGAAGAAAAAAATTCTTACGTCCACCACCACAATAGAAATTGTTTGGGTCCGTCTGACTTTTGCGTTCTAGGCGTAATTTTAGTTGAACTTGTTTCTTGTTAAAGTTCATGATGCTTACTCGGTCGTTACCTTTGGTTTTTTGAACTTGATAGTGATTTGTAATACTTGAAAAAAAATTGCTCTGTAAATTTGAGGATGATCATAAATTAATTGAATCTGTGGTCTCTTATTGTTCATGCTGTTGATATTGATTTATGATACCTGAAAAAAGTTTTGAGCATATAATGCGTGTGATTTGTAGTTTTAGCAATAAAAAACTAGTTACATTGTGGCTTTACACTTAGCTCAGTAAATTTGAAGATGATCAGTTTTGCTTGGTGGCTAAATTTGTGTTAAGGTGAGTTTTGGTTGAATGATTTTTCACAGAATGCCGAAGATAACGAGTATCCAGAAGGAGTGGATCCGTCACTAGAGTTTGTGATTACATCAAAGGACATAACAAACACTGGAGCTCCGGCTACTTTGTTAGTCTTCAACAATGAGAAAGGGTTTTCACCAAAAAATGTTGAATCTATTTGTAGTGTGGGACGGTCTACGAAGAAAGGTCTTCGTAAGCGTGGTTATATTGGCGAGAAAGGTACATGTCTTTTTTTATCTCATTATTTCGTATCCAAATTTTATGTTATGCTGGAAAGCTTGTATTTGTGATTGTTGATTGTTTACTGTCTTTTTTAATATGTGACTGCATTATTTTAGTTAAATTTTTTATAATGTGTTGACAAAAAAAAATATCAGAATCTACAAAAAAAAAAAAAAAAAAAAAAGATTCTCGCTTGGACAGTGATAAAATTTTGTTTTAGTTGGAAATACATATAATCTCTTTGTGTGTGTAGACCTGCTACTTGGTTGGGTTGGGTGGGTTATTGGTTAGTTGGGTGTTTAAACCACTTGATAACCAAACTGAATGTTGGTTAGGGATAATCTGAATGAGCTAAATTGCAGTTTTTTAAGATTAACTTAATCTGTCAAATAAGGTGCATGAATCAAATAAAGCTGTAGTTTTAAAGCAGTCAAATAAAAATAAATAGTGTTCATAAACACATTCTGGACACACAGAATACACATAATAAAAAAAAAAAAAAAAAAAAAAGAAGCAAAAACACACTTCAAAACTGATCTAACTGTCTTGAATTTGATCAAGAAACTGCCTGAAAAGTAAAATAAAAATACTTAGATTTAAACCAAAAGTCCATAACAAGCTTTTATCAATAAATTTACTATATATTGTATTTGGGAGTTTTAGGCTCCTTCTCTTTATTTTTTCAAGTAGTTTTTTTTAAATAGTTCTACAGTCACTTCTTCAAAGAGGAACATATTTTCTACCATTTTGTATTGTTATAAAATGCACATCTCATTGGTACTTTTTCTGATACATTATATATTTTCTACAATATCTTTATTAATATTATGCATATTATTTAGTACTGATATTGATACATTGTCTACTTTTTTTAGGAATTGGGTTCAAAAGTGTTTTTCTGATAACATCTCAGCCTTACATCTTCAGTAACGGATACAAGATAAGGTTTAACGAAAAACCATGCCAACAGTGTAATCTTGGTTATATTGTTCCTGAATGGGTCGAGGAGGATCCAACTCTATCTGACATTCAAAGCGTATATGGTTCGTCTACTGCTCTACCAACAACCACCCTGGTGTTACCATTGAAGGCAGAGAAGGTCAAGCCAGTGAAGGATCAGCTCTCAAGTATCCACCCTGAAGTGCTTTTATTTCTTTCAAAGATAAAGCGGCTTTCAGTCAGGGAAGACAATGACGATCCCAAGCTAAACACTGTGAGTGCAATATCAATCTCAAGTGAGAAAAATTTTGTGACTTTGAAGAGCATGGATGCCGAATCATACACTCTTCATCTTACTGCCGATGTTTCTGGCAGTCAAGATGACACAGAATGCGGCTACTACATGTGGAAACAAAGGTTTCCTGTGAAGCAACAAAACAAAGTCGATGTTCGATCAGAAGTCGAGGAGTGGGTGATTACATTAGCTTTCCCAAGTGGGAAAAGACTCAATCGAGGTGCAAGCATGCCGGGCATCTATTCCTTTTTACCAACCGAGACGGTTACAAATTTTCCATTCATAATCCAAGCCGATTTTCTCTTAGCTTCATCAAGGGAAAATATTCTCTGGGATAACAAATGGAATGAGGGAATTCTTGATTGTGTGCCTGTTGCCTTTTTGAATTCATTTACCTCGTTGATCAAGTCTTCCGAAACTGCTCCTATTTCTAGTCTTCCTAATCAATTTAGGTTCTTACCTGTCAAAGAATCCTCTCACGCAAAACTGAATCATGTTCGGGATGCAATTAAGGCCAAACTTATGAACGAGGCTATTGTTCCGTGTGAGTCATACACGGAGCAAAAGTTATTTCGTAAACCCAATGAAGTCGGTAGGCTGGAGCCTGTATTTTGGAGCATATTAAACCGTGCAAGAAGCCAAGGCGTTAGTTTCTCGAATATTTCATCTCATGGAGCCTATCTTCTTGCTTCTTCTTTTGATCAAGAGGAGTACAATTCCATTCTAGAATTCTTGGAAATTCGAGCGGTTGATAATGAATGGTATGCCAAATGCATTGCTGGTTCCAATCTTGTAATGGGCGTATCGGAGGAAGTTTATATGCAGCTTTTGGTGTTCGTAGCAGAAAATTGGGGGTCCTCGTTTTGCATGACCAACATCAAGAACATACCGTTCATAAAGTATGTCGGGATGGATGGGAAAGTGAACTTGTTCAAAATAAATGCTTGTGCAAACAAGCTACTTGCTGCTGAATCTAATTACATTTCTTGGTTGATTAACTGGAACACAGAGTTTCACTGTTCTAATGGTAAATTCTTTCTGCCTGCCGCCACACAAGAAGCTATAGCATCATGCTCGAAGAAGCATACTTTAAAAAAATGGCTTATGGAGGAGGTGAATGTAAAATTTGTCAGTGTTAGTGGATATGCTGATGAGCTGATTCCTTCACTCAAATACGACCGCAAGCTTGCTGTTACTTATGCACATTTTCTCTACCATTCCTTAAAAAAGACCGACTTGTGGGAGAGTAAAGTTCAAGATATGTGTCGTAAAATGCCGATTGTTGATAACTATGGGCAAGTAACGGTAAGCAGAGATGGCGTTCTAGTACCTGCTAACGGAAGTAGATGGGTAGAGCTGATTGGTTCTAATCCTTGGAGGCACCAAAGTTATGTTGAACTGGGAGAAGATTACACACAACCTATGAGCTATTTTGGTAATTATACATCAGGTGAAGACCTTGTTTCGTTTATGAAAACTTATGTTGGCGCTTCTGATGTTCCTTATCTGTCTCCCCCGAATGCTGCGGTTCCTACCCTGTCTTCTCCTTTGACCAAAACAAACACATTCTTGCTACTACAATGGCTTTATAATTTGAGGATAATGGGAGTTTCTTTACCGAGAAGGTTTTGGTTATCTATAAGAGAAGGCTCTTGGCTAAAAGTTTCTTTAAGTGGTTCTCCTAGCTACAGGCCGCCTTCAGAGTCATTCATGCTTGAATCATCTAGCGGGAGTATTCTACAGAACGGATCAGTTCTTGTTGATATCCCGTTGGTTGATGTAAGATTCTATGGCGCCGAGATTAACAAATACAAAGAGGAGTTAAAAACAGTTGGTGTGCGCTTTGAGAACAAAGAAGCTTGCGAATTCATCGGTAAGCGTCTCATGTCCCTTGCAGCTTCTTCGGAACTTACCAGAGACAATGTTGCTTCGATACTGAAATTCATTCGGTATTTGGGAGCGCATTATATCCCTAGTACGGAACTTGTTAACCAAATCAAGCAAGGAAACTGGGTTAGAACTTCCCAAGGAGACATGACCCCAAACAACTCTGTTTTGTGGAGTTATGAATGGAATGCTGCTTCCCAACTAAGCAACATTCCATTCATCGATAAAGATTACTATGGAGAAGAGGTACTTTCTTTTAAGAAAGAATTAGAACTGCTGGGCGTGGTAGTAAAGTTTGACGAGAGTTGTTACCAGCGTGTGTCGGACAACCTCAAGTCCTCGTCTTCGTTGACTTCTTTGTCATCTGAAGCCATGTTACTGCTGCTAAGGTGCATAGAGAAATTAAGATCATCGGATAAGCTGGTGCAAGCGGCGAAAAACAAGAAATGTGTTAAGACAAACTTGGGCTACAGATGTCCATCTGAATGCTTTTTGGTAACCTCAGAAACTAAGTGGGGCTGTCTTCTACAGGTCTTTGGGTCGTTCCCGATTCTTGATGCAAACTTCTATGGAAGCTCCATCTTTTCCATGGAGAAAGAGCTAAAGAAAATCGGTGTTATGGTTGATTTTGAAGATGCTGCGAAAGAATTTACTCGCATTTTTAAGCAACAGGCTTCAGCATCATACATTCGAAAAGAAAACGTTTTTTCGTTTTTGGAATGCTACAGGAAGCTGAAAAAGATAGATTTGAAGTTTCCAGAAGAACTCAAGAAGTGCATACGGGAAGAGAAATGGCTAAAAACTAAACTTGGTGACTACAAATCACCAGAAGAGTGCATTCTTTTTGGTGCAGAGTGGGAATCAATTACTCCCATAACCATCCTTCCTTTCATTGATGACAGTTCTAATTTCTACGGCAATGGGATCCATGATTATAAAGCGGAGCTTAAACTGTTAGGTGTAACTACAGAATTTAAAGATGGTGCCAAGTTTGTGGCTGCTGCACTTTACTTACCTGAGTGTTCAAGTAGCATTACTCCTGCTAGCATTTATGCATTGCTAGATTCTGTCAAGACACTTAAAGAAATGGCATTAGAGATTCCTGATAAGTTTCTTGATAAACTGTCCCAGAAGAACTGGTTAAAAACCCATTATGGATACAAACGCCCGAACGAGTGTTTGCTTTTCTATTCCGACTGGAATGCTTTCTTGAAACGTGATGATGGTCCGTTCATTGATGAACAGTTTTATGGATCTCCGATTGAATCCTACAAAAAGGAGCTCAATCATTTAGGAGTGATAACCGATATTAACAACGGATCCCAGGTGATTGCTAGTTACCTTGACTCTCAATCCAATTTTGAAAGAATCAATCGTTTCTACAAATATCTGTCTGATTTCAAATGGGAGCCTGCTGATGACGACGACAAAAAAATATGGCTACCAAGAGGAACCGATAACGGAGAGTGGGTATCACCTCAAGATTGTGTTCTTCATGACAAAAACAATCTGTTTGGTGGTCTTTTATATGTGTTGGACAAATACAAGTATGATACGAACATTCTTGGATTTTTTGCTGGCATTTTCAATGTGAAGGTCCATCCGTCTGTTGATGACTACTGCAATCTATGGAAGAAATGGGAAGCTTCAGGAAATCAGATAACGCATAATGAATGTTGCACTTTTTGGGAGTTTGTGGTTAAAAAATTGAATCCGGGGAATGAGGAAACATTCAACAAATTCAACAAAAGCTTATCAAAACTCCCTGTATCATCTCCTACTTCTGATGGTATTTTTCTGTCGGACAAGCGTGACGTTTTCATAGGTGATGATCTTTTTCTAACGGACCTCTTTCAAAGTTCTCGTCCCATATTTGTTTGGTATCCTCAACAAAGCTCTAAAACTCTAACCCGAACCAAGCTTGTGGATATCTACAAAAAACTTGGTGTGCGGACCATATCAGAATCAGCACAGAAGAACTTATCCGATGTTGATCAAGTGAAACTGGAGCCGGTTTGTTCAAAAGAAAGGTTTATGAAAAAAGGATTGGTCAAACTGATTTTGGGCTTTCTAGCGGATCCAAATCTTAACCTTGAGACTGAAAGAAGACATGAAGCCGTTAGCCGTATGTTGGGACTTGAAGCTTTTGAGACGGTTGAGCCAATGGTAGTGAAGTATAGTCTATCTTTATCATGTGGAGATGTTGTGACCGTTGAAGGTAAGAGGATGATTCGTTGGGACAAACAAAACTCCAAACTGTTTATGCAGAAGAGGGAAGAAGGTGGTGGTGTGAAGAGTATCATAGAACATGCTTGTCATTTTGGTGAAGTGATAGCTGAAGGGGTGTTGTGGGAGAATGAAGAGGTTGTGCCACAACTTTCTGAACTAATCAGGTTGGGTTATTTGGTGGAGTTTGATGAGGAAGCGATAGATTTCTTGATGAAGATGAAGAATCTTCAAATATTTGTGGAAGACCATCACTACCTTTCTTCCATATTATGGGTATGTCATCTTTAACTTCTTCCTTTTTTATGTTAATTGGTTTTCTTTGAAATTTGTAAAATGGGTTTAGATCGAACGGGTGCAAACGGGTCAGCACCCAATACTGCCCGAACCAAATTATTTCCTTTATAAAATAGCTTGTTTGACCTGTTACTCGACTGGACTGTCTGTTTTGCTAGACTTAGTTTTCTTCTACTAATTATGACAAAATTTATATGCAGGAGTGATCTGATGGTTATGGTGCTGGCCGGAAGTTGTTTCTATGTAATGTACTTTCTTTTATGTTATTCTCTATGTTTTGTCCCATTCCGGCTTCGTTATCTATTACAACTAATGTAATTGGAATGATACTTTTACTTTATAAATTATATGGTTTCCCATGGTCATCTGTGGTTTTCGTTTTTAACTTTTTACCAATTAAATTTTGCATTAATAAAAGATTTAGAGTACTAAAGTTATACACATCAAAAGTTTGATTATCAGAAACCAGTGACGAAGCTTGAGATTTCCGACCGAGGGGTCAAAAACGTATATACCTAAAAAACTGAAGCAGTTGGTATTGGCCAAAGCCCTATATTTTTCGGTCGACAGACATTAATTCTCAAATAAAATGATCGGCAAACATTAATTCTCAAATAAAATGATAATCAATGTCGATGTGTTTTGCCCTTTTATGTGCCCCCGGATTTTGACTTACAAATGATGAGCTTTTGTTGTCACATAAAAGGATTGGTTGATCCTGTGGTAATGCATAATTCACTTAGTAAGTTAATCAAACAATTTCTGAAGCGGTATTAGCCATAATCCTATATTTTCCGAGTATACCCGGCCCAAATGTTTTGGGTATATCCACTAGGCTCGAGTTGTTTTAACCGTCCCTACAAGGAAGTCTTCAATACTCTTAGGTAGCGTTTGGTACGAAGGAATAGAATGAGGAATGGAATGGATCATTCTATTGAAATGAAACGAAACATGTTTGGTTGCTAAGTGGTAATGGAATGAAGCATTCCAAAGGAATGTAAACCTTCCAAATATAATAATTTTCATTCCATGGTAAGGTGGTGTTTTTTTTTCATTCCTTCAAGGAATGGAAAGATATATTATTATTATTATTATTATTATTATCAATATTTTTTTTACTATTATTATTATTATTCTAATTGGTTTTAATAACTCACTCACGGGCGACACCACAACTGCCATAGCTGCCGCCGTGACTACCGTTGCCGCCGTCACCCACTTCCGCCGCCACCACCACCACCACCCACCTCCACCCCAGTCGTCACCCACCTCCGCCGCTACCAACCGTCACCCACCATCCACACCTCCGCCCCTGCCGTCACTCGCCACCACCCACTACCCACCACCCTCGACACCACCGCGCCACAGCTGCCACCCACCCCCGCCTCCGCCGTCAGCCGCCACCCACCTCCACCACCGGCATCTTCACCCACCACCATTGTCGTCACCACCACCTACCTCTGCCCCCGCCACCACCCACCGCCGCCACCCACTACCACCACCACCGACCATCGCTACCATTGCCACCTATCACCACCCACCACCACCGACTATCGTCACTCATCACCGATTTTATTCCTTCGTCTATTATTTCCTACCAAACAACACAAAGTAATGATTCATTTCATTCTCACATGGTAACCAAACAAGACATGGAATGGTAATGATCCATTCCATTACATCGTCCATTCCATTACCTCGTACATTTCATTCACCCGTCTATTCCATTACGCCATACCAAACAGACCCTTAATTCATGGATTCTTCCAAAAAAAAAGGTAAATTACTTTTTGAGTCCCTAGGGGTTTTAACCACTTGAGTCCAAAATCAAAATATTTAACGCCCTGAGCTGCTATAGCCACTTTTCTTAACCATTTGAGTCCAAATTTCTAACATTGTTAGAATTTTTTGGTTAAGTATTGTTAAATGACCAAAATACCCTTGTAACTAAAAAATAAAAGAAATATATTGTTATTAGATTTTTCTCTCACTCTCTCTCTTCTCCCCCTTATCTCTTTCTCTCTCTAAACATTCTGCACCTTCATCTCTCTCATGTTGCTTTCTCTCTCTAGACCACCTGTATTCCCCACCACCACCACACCACCACCGTCACCACCACAACCACAACCACCTCCGTCACCAACCACAAAACTCCAGCACAGTCACCGTCGTACCACCACCACACCACCATCACCAACACCTACTTCACCTCACCTTTTCAACTTTCTCTGTATGATGCGAAGAAGAAGAAGAAGCGTCGAGTGTATTAGCTTCGTCGACTTGATAATCACATTCTTCCGTACCTTTGCTATCATCATCTCCGTGTCGATCATTGCAGCAACCAATTCTTCTGTACCTTTGCTATCATCATCCATTTTTTGTTGTCAGGAATGCTCATCAACCCCATTTCCTGCTCACAAGTGGAATCAATGACAGGTGGTGGATCACACATAAATGACCAAATTGAAGATAATTCAGTGGCCGAAGGGCAACCATTATAGCAATTCAATTTCTGCCGACTGTGAGAAGTGGAAGCCGAATTAGGCCGGTTGTGACCCTCCCAATCACAATTTTGACAAAGTGAAAGCTTTTCCTCAACACATCTAAGAAATGCTGGTTGTGTATTGCATTTATCGCACACGAGCGTTCTTGAATGGCGTTTGGATAAAGCGTTTGAAGAATGAACATTCCGGTCACAGGATAAACATAAGTATTCTTCATCCGATCGATAATACACCATCGATCTAGCCTCGCGACAATAATCATAATTGTAACCCATTTCTTGCAAAAACAAGTAACTCCTATGTGAACAAGATCTAGTAAAGTTGCAAATCTGATACGATCTGCATAACACAATTACGCAAATGATAACTGAATTATGAATATGTCCTAAAGTATTGATAAGGGTCAATTGAAGAACAGATTAATAGATTATTAACACAATTGGTTGCTACAAGGATTCCAAAATAACTTCTGTTAACAAGTCTGTGAACAAGATATAAAAGGGTTTTGTGTATTTACAGTTTAAACAAAAGTTGAACAACTCAACAAGTATACACATGTGTTGTAAGGGCATGTTTGGGTAAGCTTTTAGAAACAACTTATTGACTTATTGGCTTCTTGGAAAAGTCAGGATTTTGTGACTTATTGACTTATTGGCTTTTTCCCCTCACATACACTTTCTTTGCCAAACATCATTTTAGAGCTTATGACTTTTCAAAAAGCCAATAAGTCAATAAGTTGTTTCAAAAAGCTTACCCAAACATGCCCTAAGATGACCATCAAGAAACTGAATTTGAAGAAAAAAAACATACTGAATCAAGCAATTGTTTTTTTAACCTGCCATATGCGTTCAAAAAACAAAATTTGAAGATGGGTATGTTTGTCTTAAAAACAGAACTACTTTTATGGGTTTTTGGGCTTAAAAACAGAATACGTTCTCCATGAATCAAGCAAGATCCATCATGAATCAAGGTGGGGAGAAGTAGGTGGTGGTGGTGCGACGGTGACTGTGCTGGAGGTTTGTGGTTGAGGTGGTGGTTGGTGACGGAGGTGGTTGTGGCTGTGGTGGTGATGGTGGTGGGGTGGTGGTGTTGATGGTGGTGGGGTTGGAGGTGGTCTAGAGAGAGAAAGAAAGATGAGAGAGAAATGGAGGTGGATAATTTTTAGAGAGAGAAAGAGATAAGGGAGATAGAGATGGGTGCTACTTTCTACACCCCCTTAATTACTTTTTACACCTCCCTCCTCTCACATACTTACAGGTGGGACCTGCGTGGGACCGGCAATTTTCCTCTCACAAGGGGGTATAATCAGGAGGGGGAGGGTGTGTGTTTAGAATCAGCCGATAGAGATACATAAGAGAGAGAGAGAAATCTAATAATAATAATTTATTTTTAATTTTAAGGGTTTTTTGGTCATTTAATAATACTTAACCAAAAAATTCTAACAGTGTTAGAAATTTGAACTCAAGTGGTTAAGAAAAGTGGCTATAGGGACTAAGGGCGTTAAACACTTTGATTTTGGACCCAAGTGAGTAAAACCCTAAAACACAGAAACTCAAAAAGTAATTTACCCATATATATATATATATATGGTAAGGTTCATGCGAGAACCACCTTTATTGCGAGAACCGCGAGAACCAATGTGAACACAACCTAAAATAGCTAAAAAAACCTAACCCCCACCCCCCCCCCCCCCAAAAAAAAAAAAAAAACCTAAACGCCCCTCTCCCACCCCCCAAAAACCTAACCCCCCCCCCACCCACGCTAAAATGCTAAATCCCTAAAATACCTAAAAAATCAAAAAATATAAAAAAAAACACACAATTGTTTTATAAATATTTTTTAAGTTAAAATCGCTACTTTTAGTAGCAAATTTTTTTTTTTAAATATTTAAAAAAAAAAAATTTTGCTACTAAAAGTAGCGATTTTTTTATAAAAAATATTAAAAAAAAAATTTGTGTGTTTTTTAGGTATTTTTGGTTGTGTTCAAATTGGTTCTCGCAATAAAGGGTGGTTCCTAACGGATCTTTGTCCTATATATATATATATATATATATATAGGGTAGGGTTCTAGAGTGAACACTAGGTTGAGAGTGAACTGTGTGAACTAATCTGGCCATTGGATTACATCATCTAGAGATTTTTAAACAATGGCAAGATTGTAATTAAAATGTTGTAACTTCCCTTTAAAATAATTGACATAAGGGTATTTGCGTCTTTTGTAAATTGCATTTATTAAACAATATAATCAAAATCCCTAAAATCTCGCTACTTTCCGTATATACAAGATACACAGTTGTTAGTGTATACATATGTATACACTCTCGCTAGTATTAGCTTATACAAGATACACAGATGTTAGTTTATACATATGTGTACAGTCTCGCAAACTATCAGTTATACGAGATACACAGTCGTTACTTTATAAACATGTATACAGTATCGCTAACAATCAATTTATATAAAATACACAATTGTTAGTTTATAAACATGTGTACAAATTTTTATACATCTGTGTACTATATTGATAAATGGTTACATATGTGTATATTAACAACATATAATATATTATGCATGCACACGAGTATATTTATATAAAAATTATGAAATTAATGAAAATGAAACAAGTCACATGTATGCAAAATTAAGTAACTTCATCATATAAAAAAAAAAAGTTAATGCCCAAAAATAATTGCAGTTTCAATCTCAGAGAAATTTTTCAATATTTATTGAAAATTATAAAAAGTTAAAAACAATATATTATAATATCTATATATACGAATAATAAAAGAAAAACAATATTTAAGTTAAATTCAAAACAAAATCTGTGGGTAAAGAAATGAGTGCTACGAATATTTGGAAATTAAATGATTTGTAAACATAATAGTTTAAAAAAAACATTTGAAAAAAATAATAGTTTTATTTTTATCATCTTCTTGAGTGATAAGAATACTTGCAATATTCATTAATCAACTTTAAGATATGAGCTGAAGATGTAGAATGATAATGTCGTAATCCATTATGGTCCACCAAAAATTAAAGCCCTTTAATTTTTTATAATTAAAATAACAAAGAAATAATTAAAAATGAGAGAGAGAGAGTTAAGATATGAGAAATTAATGGATTTTAATTAAACATACTTGGTTAATGTCAATCTTACCCTTTTATTCTAAAAAATAATCAAGGGTCAAGATTAGTTCACTCAGTTCACTCTTAACAAGTTGTTCACTCTTGAACCTGATCATATATATATATATATATATATATATATATAGGGTAGGGTTCATGCGAGAACCACCCTTATTGCGAGAACCGTGAGAACCAATGTGAACACAAAATAAAATCTAAAAAAAATCAAAAAAGCACTCAAAATTTTTTTTTATTTTTTTTTAATATTTTTTTAATAAAAATCGCTATATTTCGTTACCATAAAAAAAAAAAAAAAAAAAAAAAAAAAAAAAAAAAAAAAAAAAAAATTTTTTTTTTCGAGTAACAGTTATCCATGCACATGTGCATATGTATCATTACTTCAACAAATTCAGTAATACGTTATCAGGAATAGACAATTGCACTTTAATTTACAATACCATTAGTAATACACTACTTTTTACATTACCAATATTCAAAATGCACATGTGCATCATTAGGTATAACCATGATATAACGTGTTTTGTTACAAAAAGTTTGTGATTTTGAATGGAGAAGTAGGCTCATATACATGTTTTTTGGTTAGTTATATCTAGTGGTTGATGGTTTGGTTATAGTTGTCAATTTTTTATGTAATATGTTGATTGGATGGTATAAATGGTGTTTACATACATGTATTAAAGTGAAAATATTGTTAATGGTATTGTATTATGGATGGTAGGAGGTAATGGTATTGTATTATGGATGGTAGAAGGTAATGGTAGTGTATTATGGATGGTTTGATAGATGAAAAAGGAAAGTGTATTCAAAGTGGTGTACCAAAACACCTTATTTAATGTTGATACATATAAATGCACATGTGCATTTCTAATATTGGTAATGTAAAAAGTAGTGTATTACATATGGTAGTGTAAATAAAGTGCAATTGTCTAATATGTGTAATGAATTACGGAATTTGTCAAAGAAATGACAAAAATGCACATGTGCATGCTTGTGTATTATGGATGGAATGATAGATGAAAGAGAAAGTAGTGTACCAAAACACCTTATTTCCTGTTAATACATATAAATGCACATGTGCATTTCTAACATTGTTAACGTAAAAAGTAGTGTATTACACGTGGTAGTGTAAATGAAAGTGCAATTGACTATTATTTGTAATGAATTACGGAATTTGGCAAAGAAACGATACATATGCACATGTGCATGGATAATTGTTACTCGAAATTTTTTTTTTTTTTTTTTTTGAAAATTTTTTTTTATTAACAAAATATTGCGATTTTTTCAAAAAAAAATAGTAAAAAAATAAAAAAAAATTTTTTTGGGTGTTTTTTAGATTTTTTTAGGAATTACTGTTTGTGTTCACACTGGTTCTCGCGGTTCTCGCAATAAGGGGTGGTTCCTAACGGATCTTTGTCCTATATATATATATATATATATATATATATATTTGTAGGGACCAGTTAAAATGAAAACCATCCCCAGTTGCGAGAACCGCGAGAACCACTCTCCACCAATCAGATTATTTCACCTATACATTATTATTTTAAAACGAAAAAGTTATTTTGGTAATTTACTCTATATGTCATTTCTATCTGTCTCTGTCTCTTTTAAAGTCTCAGACTTTCTCTCTCTTCACATAAATATTCATCGTTATCATCTCTCTCATCTCTCTCTCAAATCTTCATCATCTTCATCTGATGAAGAAACTCTGTTTTCCCAGAAGAGCCGCCCCTCACGGCAGAAGTGGCCACCCACAACAGCCGGTAGCGATGCCCGTCGCCGTAGTGATGCCGCCGTCATCGTCAACCACCATCAGAACCGCCGGTAGTGATGCCGCCGCCGTGGGTGTGCTCCGGTGACCAAGTTTGCCGCCAGTTGCTCCTCCCCTTCTGCCTCCGTCTCCGGTGGCCGTGGTGTTGGGCCGGGGGGGGGGGGGTCACCGTTTCTGATCTAGGCTCCGGTAACTATGTGTGTTTCTTTTGATTTCTGTAAAAAGGTTCATTTTTCTTGATTTTTGGATGGGTATTTTCTAAAATTTACAGTTTGGTTTTTTTGGATATGGTGTCGGGGTTTGGTGGCAGTGGTCCCGGTGGTGCCGGGGGTTGGTGGCGGTGGTCCCAGTGGTGCCGGTTGCCCCGGTAGCGGAGGTGGTCTTTGGGTCATCGTCTTTGTTTTGGGGTTTGTGGGTTTGGTGGGTGACGTGTTGGTGGCGGCGGCGGTGAGTTTGGCGGTGGTGGGGTTTTTTTGGTGGTGTGGCGGCAGAGGTGGGTGACGGAAGAGCGTAGGTCCGACGGAGATGGGGGAGATGTGTTGGTTGTTCATCTGTTTTTCAGATCTTGTGAGTTTTATACCATATGGGGTTTGCTTTGAGATGGTTGTGTAATCTAGGATTCTATTGGTTTTTGTGTTTGGTTGTGTTGGGTTTTGAAGGTTTTTTGAGTTTTGGGAGGGTTTCTGCACCTTCTGTATAAATATTGTGTCGCAACCCCCGACCCCTACCCCAGGAGCGGGAGCCGCGAACCAATTCAGTGGTATCGGTGTTTATTAATTTGGCAGCGGAAATGAGACATCCGGATCGTAGTTAGGAAATAATTTCAGAGTTTCAAAAAACCAAACTTTTATAATAAACAAATGGGATAAAACCCATGTTTCATTCATAATACATTTATAGGGATAAACCATAGTTGCTGAAAACATAAACTTTTATTTAGGTAACTTTTATAGCCACTTTCTTTAAGCCTTCAGTGCTCCATAGCTGGCTTCTTATAGCTTCACATTAAGTTACCTGAAACGCGTTTTAAAAAGATTTTATCAGCAAGAAATACTGGCGAGTGCATCCCAGTTTAATCAAAATAAGCTTTTATAACTTTACAGTATTGAGAGCGATTACAATGTTTATATCTACCAATTTACTCATTCAGTATTTGTCATGTTGACAGTTCCATGACTGTGGTTATATTACTATTGGCTAACTCTTTGTCCAATAGTAACGCTTGACTAGTAGTGTATACAAAACCCCACATACTGGCAGCAGTTGTAGAATACAAAGACTTAATCACTGTTAAGTATAATTGAAAATATTTGAGGTTTTGTAACACAGTTTGGTAGAAAAAGAGAATGACTCACGTTGTAGACTTAAGTATTTCTATAGATTCCTATTGCTTTCCCTGATTATTTTCTATTAAAAACATACAATGCACACGTGTTAGTAAGATAACCCAAATCACATTAGCCATACAACACGAGATAGAATCCCAACGAACTTAGTCAGGCAGAGCCTCGACATGCATTACGGGGCCGTAGATCAATCGGATAGGGTAACGAATTAGTGATCGGGGTTAAAATACTTACAACGAGGCAGAGCTTCGTGTTTTAGGGGTATAATATCAAGCTATTACTTTGCTATAATAGAGACTGAGAGAGAATGAGAATTGAACCACTGAGATGAATCACTTGGATCCGACTCGTGTGTAGTGTAACATTTGATTATTTCCGCACTTTTGCACTTTTTAAGAGATTATCTTAGTTATTGTAGTAGGCCCCTCTTTTGAAGGTGACGTTACCCTCAACCTAGTAGTTTGAGTCAGCAAGGATACAATCCTAAAGGGTCGGATTATTGAAAGATAATTAATTAAGTTATTAATGCATAATGTGGTAGGCCTCTCTTTTGAAGGTGACGTTACCCTCGGCTAAGTAGTCTGAGTCAGCAGGGAAACAGTCCTAAGTAGCCGGGTTAAAGTTTTAATAGTAGCTTACGTATGAGGGGATCAAAGAGTTTGGACCCCCGCCATCCAATACCGGTGGGTATCGAAGGAGGTCCAACTAAATTTGACCCAGGTCCTTGCAGGATCTATACACTGAACAAGGCAAGACTCTTACCAAACCGTTCCCTTAACCCCCGACCAGGTAGCCAACACACCTCCATATAGACCGTGGAGATATGAATGGTGAAAATCTTTTATTTTATATAGACAATAAAATAATACCAAGACACCACAGACAAACGATAAGGAAGAATCACCTTCAACATAAGAAACTAGTTATTAAAGTCATTAATACATAACCAAATAAAAAGTGCGAAAAGATTAAAAATAAAAAGTATTACACTAGATACTTGTCTTCACCAAGTGATGTAAGAGACTTAGGCAAACATGTCATTTGATTGTCAAGAACTCTTACGATCAAGCTTGGATCCCAAGATGACTCACACACTCTATGATGGATGATGGATGATGCTGGTGGATGATGGTGTTGTGGTCGTGGTGGAGTGTGCGTGAAGTGTGAGAGAGGTGGTGTGCCAAGGGATGGTTTGCAAATGAGCCAAGCACCCCTATTTATAGCCTGAACAGCAGCTCGGGCACGGCCCCGTGTCCATTGGGCATGGCCACGTGTCCATCCTCCTTCTCTTTCTTCATTAATTGCAGTTTGTCTGCATTAGTTGACCACGCCCCCGTGTCCGCTGGGCACGACCCCGTGTGCAGAAGCGTATCTGTACTATTAATATTTCCCCAGATTCTGCGAATCTTAGAGTTGACCACGGCCCCGTGTCCGCTGGGCATGCCCCCGTGGTGGGTGATAGAAGCTTCTACAACTTTGTCTTTTCTGCAGACACTTGGGCACGCCCCCGTGCTCGTTGAGCACGGGGTGTGTTCAGCCTTCTGTTCTCTTGTTTTTGCTTGGGAAGATGCTGTCGGGGGGTCGGGCATGCCACGTTTATTCCTTTTCTTGTATTTATGTTAGATTTAGCTGCCTTTTTGCTTCTTTTGTTTATTTTAGCTCATTTAATCCTGAAAATACAAAAGGAAGACAAAAACACACTTTTTTTCCAACATTAGTACTAAAAAAGGGTTAGTTTTATGCCACATTTGATGTAATTTATATGTTGCATTTTGCACACATCAAATACCCCCACACTTGAATCTTTGCTTGTCCTCAAGCAAAACTCTTTATAATGTGGCTTTACACTCCCAAAATGGAATGGGTAGAAGAGAAGGTTTTTGGGCTTGTCATAGAGTGTTGGGATTCCCAAGATTCTTTATTAAGTTTTATTTTTATTTTATTTACAATCCTATTCGTCATGATTTATTTAAAACATTACATAAGATAAATTACTTATTAGGGCATAACATGCCTTTTTAAAATTCCATTTATATACAAGTTCACATACCTCACGGGAGATCACTCAACACTCGGCCGAAAATGTATTTTTGTGAAACACTCGAGAGCGGCATATGTCACACCCCGACCACATAAAACAACAAATCGTGGCGGAAACGTCGGGGAGTGTTGTAACAGAATTATTGTTTCACAACCATGGATACGAAAAGAGTTTCGTTTTATTTATTCATTAAGTAATTTACATTGTTTTAACACGAAACAAACAAGTTATATATCGACTGTCATTGTTATTATGTCACTAAGGCCTCGTCCAGATCCTATGTGACTCATGCATCCTAGCAATTAACATCAAGCAACATCACCTGAAACATATGTAAAAACAAAGTCAACAAAGAAATGATGGCGAGTACATAGGTTTTATGAGAGTATCGGAATCATGGCTAGTTTACATGTTGCAATACATTATTGAAAAACCTTGTTTTGAAAAGAGTATAACATTGCAACTTAATTAACCAACTCAAACCAAGCGGGTTATATTTTATAAAACCTCGTAGCCATGATTCTTAACCCAAAAACATTTGTTTTAGTAAACCAAATTGTAAAACATTTCGTATTAACTCGTTTAATAAATCTCGTATGGTTTATATCCTTTCGAAAACATCGTTATGTGATATCGTTTTAAAATCGTTTACCCAAGTGAACTAAATAATGTCATGGTATGTGATATGTTGAAAACACTTATATATAAGAAGTACCAGCGGCGTATCTACCACGCTTTCACCATATTACACCCGTCCCGTTATCTAAACACTTAACCAAAACCAATCGTTTATCCAATTCGTTCAACTTGTTCAAATCGTTTCCAAATCGTTAACTCGTTTAAATCATCCTCGTTTTAATTGTGAAAACTATTTATGGTCGTCTCACTAATAACATTCAAACCTTCGTGACTCGACTATCTCGCTTCTCGCATTAACAAACCACCTAAGGGTGAGTTAATAATCAGATTCAGTCGTTACCCACCTAACCCACACATAACCATGGGTGCAATACGATAACGGGATTTGTCAGATCCTATGGTACCATAACCTAATACTGGTCGGCTTGATCAATGCTAATGAATGTCATTCGTTATGTAACTATGTCCAACAAGTTTGTTCACATTATCGAAATCGTTATTAGTTTAATATAAACCATCTTTATCGTTTTTGAAACCATCGTTTAAATATCGAAATCGTTTTAATACATATGAATCACCCCAAAACAATTGAAAACAGTAAAATAGGGGAACTATGTACTCACTTGAAGTGCAAAGTATCCTCAATTAATAGAACTTCAACAACTCAAGTAAACCAGAGAAATCAAGCAGCACCTAGTAGTCGAATCACTAGTCAAACAATAGACGCCTAAATCGGAAGATCGGACAGAATGAGGTCTTGTAAACCAAATGAGTGTTGGAACTCATGTGATATGGTTTAACAAAGCCTACATTCTAAATCGGAACCTAACCTAAGTGCTTTCGACCCATTACGACCCATTAAGGTAGCTTATGCTACTTTAACGCGTTGTGCGCGCAAATGCGCGTTCGAGACGTCTAACTAGTCCTATGATAAGTATTATATGCCTAAACATGTTTAAATATGTTGCACAATCAGTTATATGACAAAAGCTTATGTTACATATGCTTAATTACCAATTATGCATGAAAAGGGCATTTTGGTCATTTACCTAAGGCATATAAACTACCTATCATACAACTAATTAAACCTAAGTGACCATAAGGTATAACCTAGGAAGGTTATTCCCTATGCAACTATGGTCACTAAACATGTTTGGTCGGATCCTAATGATCGACCAAACGGGTCGAGTTCGAAAGTCTAAGCGGGTGTTTAGTCCGCTTGACTTACGACTCTACACAAGCACTAATCTAAAAGTGACGAGCTAAACATGCTAAAACATGTTTAGTTAAGTTAGAAAACAGGTTTTGGTATCAAAACAAACGGTTTTGATACCCAAGAGTAGTTTGGTTACAAAATACGCATAAATGCGCATTTTGCCGAAACTACGACTCGTTACTACGCCTAGTCAACGTGGTAATCAGTAGGTATAGTCACAAGAGACTATAACCATCGTGATTACGCTCACCTTGCAAAGTTCAAATGAACTTTGTGTTGACCATTGACTGGTCAAAGCTGAAAGTCAAACTCTGTTTGACTTTCATGCTTGAAAAACGAAACAAGAACGAAAGAGGACTTACCAAGGGTCCAAGAATGGAAAATCTTGATCAACTTGCTCAGGTATGAGGTGCTAAGCCTCAACTTAGAGTAATAGTTCAGATTTGTGTGAAGATGAGAGTGAATTGGGTGTTGCTATTTATAGAGAATCAAGAACCAATAAGATCGTTCTTCGATAAACGAGCATCAATCTGGACCGTACACATACGGCCCATGGTTTTGGGATACTAGGGGTGCCCCAAAACCAGCAAACGGTATTGAAAATGTTACAAAATAGCCCCCCGAGTTCAACCCCGTTGCTGAAAAATGCAGAAAATCAAGTTTCTGTCTAGATCAGGCCATGGCGTCGTGCCACGGCAGACCCCTTATGGTGGTGGCACAGCGCCACCAAGTGTCAGCTCCAGAATTTTTGCCAAAATGGCAGAAATGGTCCCTGCACATGTTTAAGGCCTTTTTCGATGCGTTTAAGCCCCGTTAACCCCATTTCAAGGCTCTAAAATGAAGTTAAAGTATAGGGAACTCAAAACATGCTCAAAAATATCTCGGATGTCGGCTCGTTTGGTCGTACGGTTGCGTTGTTCGGTTAATTACGACGGAAGTCGTAACGAACGCAAAAACGATCCAATTTACGCGACGAATGGAATTTTATCAAGCCAATCACTAAAATAAAATATTTTAATGATTACATAAATTTTTGGATGTCCGGATATATTCAGAACGTAAGATATACGCGAAAATGCAAACTTATGCACTTTTTGACGCTTTTAGTCCCTGAATGACCAATAAAGTTTGTTTTAGCATACCGAACCCCTCAAAGCCTATTTCTAAGATATGTAAAGGATATTTAGGGTATGTTTAACTTATGATCAAGTTTCAGAATGTTCGTTACTATACAAATCGATATAGTTTCACAATTTGACACAAATAGTCCCTGCGATCGAACAAACTTGATTTCAACACACCAAACCATACAAAGCTTATTTCTAAGTCAATTGGAGGTTATTTAAGGTATGTTAAGCCTATGTCACTATTCCGGAGTGTTTTTTGCGTTAAACTGACTGCGTTTACGCACCAGTTTGGGTATAACTTTCCAGAAAGCGATTTAAAGCTTGAAATCAGAATCGAATCAAATTGTAAAATCATCAAACACAATTACACACATAATAACACCAAAACACATATAATAACACTAAAGCACATTGTTTTATTGATAATTGACATTGTTTAACATTATACGACGATTACAGAACACAGTTGTCACAGTCTCCCCTACTTTAGGAAAATTCGTCCCGAAATTTTAACTAGAGGAAGCTTGTGAAAACAAATGCGGATATTTCGCCTTCATCTGGTCCTCACGTTCCCAAGTAAACTCTGGGCCACGTTTGGATTCCCAGCGAACTTTGACTAATCGAATCCGTTTGTTCTTCAACTGTTTGAACGTACGGTCCACTATCTCCACAGGTTTCTCGACAAAGTGCATCTTTTCATCGATTTGAATCTCGTCGAGAGGAATGTGAAGATCATCATCAGCTAAACACTTTCGCAAATTGGACACGTGAAAAGTCGGATGAATATTTCCAAGCTCTGGAGGTAGCTCTAGCCGATAGGCAACCTTTCCAATTCTTTCCACAATCTTAAATGGTCCCACATATCGAGGTGCAAGTTTTCCTTTCTTTCCATATCTCACCACTCCTTTCCAAGGTGACACTTTGAGTAGGACACGGTCGCCGACTTGAAATTCTAAGGGCTTGTGTATCTGCATAACTCTTTTGACGGCTTCGAGCTGTCACAAGATTATCGCGGATTTTCTTGATTTTGTCTGTTGTTTCTAGAATGAGCTCAGGTCCAGTAAGCTGAGCTTCACCGATTTTTTTCCAACAGACAGGCGAACGACATTTTCGACCGTAGAGAGCTTCGAATGGTGCCATATTAATACTAGCATGATGACTATTGTTGTAACAGAACTCGATCAATGGAAGATGAGAATCCCAATTACCACCAAAGTCTATTACGCATGCTCTAAGCATATCCTCCAAAGTTTGAATCGTTCTCTCAGATTGTCCATCTGTTTGGGGATGATAAGCAGTGCTTAGATTTAGTTGGGTTCCCAAAGCAGATTGGATGGTCTTCCAGAAATGAGATGAAAATCGAGTATCACGATCAGAAATGATATCCAAAGGAACACCATGTCTAGATACTATCTCATCAACATAAATCTTTGCAAGTTTATCAGCAGATAGTTCCTCGCGAATCGGAATAAAATGAGCTGATTTCATTAAACGATTGATAACAACCCAAATAACATCATGACCTTTAGACGTACGCGGTAACTTAGTGATGAGATCCGTTGCAATGTTCTCCCACTTCCAAACCGGTATCTCTGGCTGTATGACGGGTGGTCCGTAGGACAACCCTTAAAAGGATTAATACAATGCACATTCTATACTTATTACGGTTAAATACTTGAACTTGGTAACCACTAGATGATTTGATATGCAGGTGTTATAATGCTCAAAATACGGGTTTTAGAAAGCATGATCGGTTGCTAGAAGTTGGTGGAGTCAAAGAATGGAAGAAATGCAGGATCTGATGAAGAACCTATTGATTTTGCGAGAAAACGATAAGAGATCGATGAGGAAAGCAATACATGGGAAAACGTGTCACGGAAAACGAAGAAATTGCCCTTGGAGAAGCCTTACGGACCTCAACGCTCACAATGTTGAGGTCCGTAAGGATGCTGAGTTAATGGAGAAAAGCTGGTGAAGCTTACGGACCTCAACACTCACAATGTTGAGGTCCTCAAGCACTCTTACGGACCTCAACACTAACAATGTTGAGGTCCGTAAGGACCCGTCGGCAAAGATTTTCTGGTCGCGAAATGGAGCAGGTGAAGGAGATTAGTTGAAGAAGCCTTACGGACCTCAACACTCCCAATGTTGAGGTCCGTAAGCTAGTCATCTGGCCTAATTTTTGAGCCTATAAAAGGCCTTCACTTGATACTCGAAAATCACACCTTTCTTCTCTCGAAAAACACATCTCAAGACTGAAATCAGTCGGTTCTAAGCATCATGGAGGGAAGTTGAAGTGCCTTGGAGCTCTCGGGAGTCTTGGAAGCTTCCGGCTCGAGTTCTAAGTCATCCAAATTCGGTAAACGTTAGTTTTTCTGTTTGTATTCGCTTTGTATTATGTTTTCATTTGTGTTCAAGCTTTGTTCAGTTGTGTTATTGCATATTATGAGTAGCTAAACTTTATAATGATTATCCTAGATTGAAGGTTTGTTTGAGACGTTCATGTTCTTGTTCTTATTTCTAGAATAATAGACTTATACTTGTACTTGTTATTGGTTTATTATGGTGTGTTGATATTTGTTTGTAATTTGTTACTTTGCATTTCAATCATAGTCTAAACCCTACGTTCTTGGTGCTAATAGCAATCGAGATATCATGGGCAGGTTAAGGGTTGGATGTTAATTAATTGGTCATCGGCAACCTCGTGTTCTAGGAATCCGAGTACTTAGTTCCCTTTTATCACAAATAAGTAACTCCACATGAACCATGTCTATGTGGTTCTTTCTAGTTGAACTAAAACATGAATGTCAATTAAAACCGGAAATCTAGGATGGTCATTTGTTTCTAAATTGTTATAAACCAAAAATTCTCATTTTAAATCAAATTTTCAAATTTAACTTTATAGTCAATAGAGGTTTAGTATCTAAAGGTTGGTTTAGCTAGCAATTCCATTTAAAACTTGTTTTTAAAACGAAATGTCATATGCTCGGACGTGTAGTAACTGGAAGGATTAAGTACCGTTAAATTGGGAACTCCTGTCTAGGCTGGCATTCATACAAATCCAATTATAAGGACCCGTTGCCTACCTGGGGACAATCCCAATGAGAGTACCGACACCTATTAGGCCAAAGCATGTCCAATTTTTTAGCATCTGAATAAACAACCTCACATCAAGCTTTTTTTTGAAGTCTTAGTTTTTTCCAATTCTTGAATTTACTTTTCTTTTTCAGTCAAGTTAAAATACACTTTCAAATAACACATTTTCCACAAACTTCCTGTGTTCGATACCCACTTACCGCTATCTATTAGTAAGTAATTGGATTAAATTTGATTGTGACCACGGCATCACGTCAAGTTTTGGCGCCGCTGCCGGGGAGTAGTGCGCAACGTGTGTTATTTTGTGTATTAGTTTTGAAAAAAAATATAATAAATAATAATAATAATAATAATAATAATAATAATAATAAATAAAAAAAACCCAAAAATATTTCCTTTTATGTTCTTGATTTACACATGGTAGTTGAGTTGTGTTGTGCAGGATGGCAGTGCATTACACAGATTTCAGCTTCTCTACGTGTATATTGTGCGAGGGTCCACGTCATCCGTGTATCGGTTGCCATGAGGCCCACTATAGGAGGACACATGGAAAACCGGTGTCTTATGTTCCATAGCTTCCACCACCGGTGTCTTATGTTTCACAGCTCTTACCTCCATCATACGTTGATGATTATGAATTAGAAATGGAGGATGATTATTACTCGGATGGATATGATCGGGAAGAGGATGTTTATTATGAGACAAGGACGAATGGTCTATGTTTTTATTGCGGTCGCGATCATACTTATGATTATGATGTGTGCAGGGTGTATTCAGAAAACCCAAAGTATTGGAATAAAAAAATGATGGATGCACGCATCTTCAGACCGTATCAGGGATATCGACAATATCATCCCGAAGAATATTCTAAGCCCGAAGGTGTTTAGACTTATCAGACCGAGGAGGAGAAAAAGCTTGCTATATTGGAAGTAACTTTGTCCAAACTCGAGCAGTATTTATCAGGACCGAACCTTTCCGATGAAGACCGAATCAGCTGTTTAGTTTCTAAGTGTCAAAATTTAAAAATGAAGATTTAAATAGAACAACGCCTCTCACCATTACCAGATGATATTAGAGACTATTCGCACATGAAGGAGGAGGTTGTGGAGGATGATGCGTGCGAAGTGTTACTTATTTTAGGTGTATATTTTAAGCCCTTTTTAACACTTATTTTAGCCAAGTTTTAAATATATAAAACACGATATTTCACTAACACTAAACACACATATGGGCAAGTGCACCCATCGTTGAGTGTAGTATAGCGTTGGTAAGATACCGAGGTCGTCCAAGGACACAAGAGCTTTTAGTACCGGTTTATCCTCAACGTCTAACCAAAATAAAAGTTTAGAAAAATGTTTTAAACTAAGGAAAATTAAAAATTAACTAAAATGATGAAAATAAAAATAAAAGAAAAACAGATAGACAAGATGAATCACTTGGTTCCGACTCGTATCTAGTATAACCTTTGATTATTTCCGCACTTTTGCACATAATTAAGAGATTATCTTAGTTATTGTAGTAGGCCCCTCTTTTGAAGGTGACGTTACCCTCACCCCAGTAGTTTGAGTCAGCAGGGATACAATCCTAAAAGGGTGGATTATTGGAAGATAATGAATTAAGTTATTAATGCAGTATTGTGGTAGGCCCCGCTTTTGGCGGTGACGTTACCCTCGGCTAAGTAGTCTGAGTCAGCAGGGATACAGTCCTAAATAGCCGGGTTATAGTATTAATAGTAGTTAACTTATGAGGGGATCAAAGAGTTTGGACCCCCGCCATCCAATACCGTGAAGTATTGAAGGAGGTCCTACTAAATTTGACCCAGGTCCATTGCAGGACCTCTAAACACTGAACAATGGCAAGACCTTTACCAAACCGTTCCCTTAACCCCCGACCAGGTAGCCAACATATCTCCATATAGACCGTGGAGATATGAATGGTGAAAATCCTTTATTTTATATAGACAGTAAAATAATGCCAAGACACCACGGACAAACGATAAGGAAAGATCACCTTCAACATAAGTAACTAGTTATTAAAGTCATTAATACAAAACCAAATAAAAAGTGCAAAAGATTAGAAATAAAAAGTATTATACTAGACACTTTGTCTTCACCAAGTGATGTAAGAGACTTAGGCAAACATGGCCTTGATTGTCAAGAACTCTTACGATCAATCTTGGATCCCGAGACGACTCACACACTCTACGATGGACAATGGATGATGGTGGTGGATGATGGTGTTGTGAGGGTGATGGGTGGTGGATGAAGTGTGAGAGAGGTGGTGTGCCAAGGGATGGTTTGAGCTTGAGCCAAGCACTCCTATTTATAGCCTGTACAGAAGCCTAGACACGGCCCCGTGTCCGCTGGACACGGCCCCGTGTCCACCCTTTTCTCTTTCTTCATTAATACAGTTTGTCTTTATTAGCTCCACACGCCCCCGTGTCCGCTGGGCACGCCCCCGTGTCCGTCTGACACTCTCTCTCTTCATTAATTGTAATTCGCAATTACAATTAATGCGCCTGCTGTACTTTCGCCACGCCCCCGTGTCCGCTGGGCACGGCCCCGTGGTGGGCAATAGAAGCTTCTATAGGTTTGTCTTTTGTGCCAGGGCTGACCATTCTGGACACTGCCCCGTGCTCGCTGAGCACGGCCCCGTGTTGAGCTGGACATGCCCCGTGTCGAGCTGGGCACGCCCCGTGTCGAGCTGGGCACAGCCCCATGCTCAGCTTTCTTCTTGTTTTTGCTTTGGGAGATGTTGTCGAGGGGTCGGGCATGTCACGTCATGTTCCTTTTCTTGTATTTATGTTAGATTTTGATGTCTTTTTGCTTCTTTTGTTAATTTGAGCTCATTTAATCCTGAAAATACAAAAGGAAGACAAAAGCACACTTTTTCCAACATTAGTACTAAAAAAGGGTTAGTTTTATGCCTCGATTGATGAAATTTATATGTTACATTTTGAACACATCAAATACCCCCACACTTGAATCTTTGCTTGTCCTCAAGCAAAACTCTTTATAATGTGGCTTTACACTCCCAAATGGAATTGATAGAAGAGAAGGTTTTTGGGCTTGTCATAGAGTGCCGGGAATCCAAGATTCTTTATTAGGCTTTATTTTTATGTTATTTACAATCCTATTCGTTATGATTTATTTTGAACTTTTCATAAGAGAAATTACTTATTTGGGCATAACATGCCTCTTTAAAATTTTATTTATATACAAGTTCACATACCTCACGGGGAATCACTCAACACTCGGCCGAAGATGTATTTTTGTGAAACACTCGAGAGCGGCATGGAACTTACTCATACCATAAGCTTGCCAAGCAATCAATCCTCCTCCTTTTTAACTTATATACCTTTGTAAATATCAATAGGACTTTTGGGTGAAGGGTTAGGCTTGGGTTAAAGGTAGGTGGTTGGGTTGGTGGTTAGTGGAAAAGGGCGAAAAGCGTAAAAAGCATCGGTTTTCGTAAGACCTCTCTTTTTTTTTTTTTTCAATTTTTATTTTGATGAAGCCATTATTCAAACAAAGTTATTTTTGATGAACTTGCTTGTTTATTTCTTTTGCTTCATCATCAACTCTTTTTTTTTTTTTTTTTTGAAAAGTCATCCGACAAACCGAGCTTGTTACTAAAACAAAGGGTTAAAAATAAAAAGGGTTTTGGTGGGTGAAAGGGTGTTTGTTTTTGGGTTAAGAAATGAAAAGGTTTAGGCTCAAAGGGGCTAACTAGGGGGATTTTTGGTAGGTGGTAAAAAAAAAAAGAAAAATAATGGTGTAGAAATAAAAAGGGTTAGTCCTAATGCCTCCATCATTTACTTACTCGGGTTTAAGTTGGTAAGGACCGGGAATGTATCGTCATGGCAAGTTCTAGATTCGTAAGAACCAAGCGGCTATTCACACAAGAAACGAAAAATGAGCATTTAGTCTAATGATATGTAATTGTATGCTCAATAAAGGCTCAAAACTCACTTTTGTGGGAATGGGTTTTTATGTGATCAAGTATATATAATCAAATTTTAACTAAGCTTGTCATGCCTTTTCATAATTTCTTATGTTGGTTCTTTTTATCACGACGCTATCGGTTGTAAATTCGTAAAAATATAACCTTTTTAGAATTTTGAAATTCCCAAGTTAAACCTAGACAAGTAAAAAAAATGAAATTTTTTGAAAAAATTTAGGGTGATTAGCGGTTCCAATAGAGTTTTGTGTAAGGCTTGTATTTAGGACTTGCAAGATTCAAGGTTTTAGCATCCCCCCACACTTAAATTACACATTGTCCTCAATGTGTCCCAAAAATAAGTTTTTAGGTTGATTGAATGTGTAAAAGTGGGTTAAAAACAAGATTTTATGGTACTGGGTAGCTGAACACGGGGTGGTGTTGGCTGAGCACGGCCCAGTGTCCAGACTGCCAGTACCAAAAGTAAACAGAAGGCTGGGCACGGGGGCGTGTCCAGTGAGCACGGCCCCGTGTCCAGGTACCTGAACTGGGCATTTTCTACAGAACCTTGGGCACGGGGCGTGTTGGGGTGAGCACGGCCCCGTGCTGAACTTGCTGTAATGAAGAAAAATTGTCGGGAGGCTCTATTTTTGTGCATGGGGTGTTGGTTCAAGCTTCCCTTATCATCCTTCACCATCCCGAGTGTGTTTTATTCCTGAAAAAGAAACTAAACTAGAAAACGTAAAAGTTAATCTAAACTAAAACTACGGATAGTTCCGCGGAATGCCTCCGTGGTGCGCCACGTTTATAAGGGTCCTTGGCTAGACCCACCTTATCGGGTGGTTCTGGCTCATTTTCAATTAGGGGGTCGTCATTGCCGAATGGATATTTCATTGATCGCTCAAGATCGATACTCTTTTTAAATGCCCCTAATTGAAGAGGTAGATTGTTGAACTTCCGGTTTTTCAAAGCTTCGTGAGTTTTTACAAATGGTCGCCCCAACACTAGAGGAGCGTCATCGAGGATGACAAAGTCGGTCGGGATTACCATTTGATTTGTTTGAACCAAGACATCTTCAACTATACCGATTGATTTTATTACTTGCCGATTGGATAGAAAAATGGGTATTTGAAGTGGAGAAAAATCACTAATACTTAATTTTTCGAAAATGTAATTAGGCATTATGTTAACACAAAGATCTTTATCGATTGTAACGTTACTAATAAATGAATTTTGAAAGAAACATGGAACCGGTGTAATGTTAATTTCAAACGGGTCTTCTTTTATTAGCGAAG
This sequence comes from Helianthus tuberosus, assembly GCA_030545235.1. Lineage (NCBI taxonomy): Eukaryota > Viridiplantae > Streptophyta > Magnoliopsida > Asterales > Asteraceae > Helianthus > Helianthus tuberosus. The sequence continues at coordinate 21,927,701 of CM060377.1, read as the reverse complement.
TTTGATCATTAGTTAACTTAACACTTACCGTTTCGTCAATTTTAGTATTAGTGCTTAACTCTTTTAAAAACTTAGCATGAGTGGGTACTAAACAATGATTTTCAAAAGAAGGTGACAAGAGATTAATTTCTTCAAAATTAGACTCTTCTTGAATTTTAACGTTGTCGGACTCACCTATTTCGTTGTTTAACTCATGTGTCGGTTTTTCACTTATTTGTTCTTCCATTTTTACATTTTCAGTTATCTCTTCCTTTTTTAACTCTTCTCTTGCGCGGGACTCCTCTTCCCTTGCGCGAGCTTCTTTTATACATCGATCGATAACTCTAATGTGTTCTAATATCCTATCGGTCACTTCGGTTATAGAAAAAGAATCGGTATTTTCTAAGCTTGAATCCGGTTGTTCGATCCTTTGTTCCTCATAATACCCATATGAAGTAGATGGTTCGCACCATTGTTCTTCATTGTAAGCATATGATGGATAAGGTTCATAATTTTGTTCTTCATAATACTCATATAAGGTGGGTTGTTCACGCCAAGGTTCCTCATAATAAGCATATGAAGGTGGTGGCTCATATCTTGGTTCCTCGAAGTATGAGTATGAAGGCTCATACCTTGGTTCATCAAAATATGAGTATGAGGGAGGAGGTTCATACCTTTGGTCTTCATAGGATGTGTATGAAGTTGATGGCTCGTACCTGGGCTCCTCATAGTAGGTGTATGAATTGGATGGTTGATATGAGTGATTATTTTGAATCGAGCGTGCATTACGACAATTAGTGCAATAATTACCCCTACAATCATCCTCCTCATAGGTGTAGTTGTAACCTCCTTAGTATTGATCCATAAGAATCACTCAGCAGACCACAACCGAGTCTCGAGATCAGAAAACAAAAATAAAAACGGAAACAGAGGCTGGACACGGCCCCGTGTTCAGTGGACACGGCCCCGTGTTCAGGATCTGTATCTGGGCGTTTTAATTAAATTTACTGATCTAGTTGAGCACGGGGCGTGTTCAGTGAGCATGGCTCGTGTTCAACCTACTGTAAATGCAAAACTAAACTAAAATGCAGAAAAATGTGGGCCCGTTTTGAAAAGGTTTTGAAAAACTGATTAGGCCGTCGATTTTAAGCTTTCCTAAAATCCTTGTGTCCCCGGCAGCGGCGCCAAAAACTTGATGCGTGCGAAGTGTTACTTATTTTAGGTGTATATTTTAAGCCCTTTTTAACACTTATTTTAGCCAAGTTTTAAATTTATAAAACACGATATTTCACTAACACTAAACACACATATGGGCAAGTGCACCCATCGTTGAGTGTAGTATAGCGTTGGTAAGATACCGAGGTCGTCAAAGGACACAAGAGCTTTTAGTACCGGTTTATCCTCAACGTCTAACCAAAATAAAAGTTTAGAAAAATGTTTTAAACTAAGGAAAATTAAAAATTAACTAAAATGCTGAATATAAAAATAAAAGAAAAACAGATAGACAAGATGAATCACTTGGTTCCGACTCGTATCTAGTATAACCTTTGATTATTTCCGCACTTTTGCACATAATTAAGAGATTATCTTAGTTATTGTAGTAGGCCCCTCTTTTGAAGGTGACGTTACCCTCACCCCAGTAGTTTGAGTCAACAGGGATACAATCCTAAAAGGGTGGATTATTGGAAGATAATGAATTAAGTTATTAATGCAGTATTGTGGTAGGCCCCGCTTTTGGCGGTGACGTTACCCTCGGCTAAGTAGTCTGAGTCAGCAGGGATACAGGCCTAAATAGCCGGGTTATAGTATTAATAGTAGTTAACTTATGAGGGGATCAAAGAGTTTGGACCCCCGCCATCCAATACCGTGAAGTATTGAAGGAGGTCCTACTAAATTTGACCCAGGTCCATTGCAGGACCTCTAAACGCTGAACAATGGCAAGACCTTTACCAAACCGTTCCCTTAACCCCCGACCAGGTAGCCAACATATCTCCATATAGACCGTGGAGATATGAATGGAGAAAATCCTTTATTTTATATAGACAGTAAAATAATGCCAAGACACCACGGACAAACGATAAGGAAAGATCACCTTCAACATAAGTAACTAGTTATTAAAGTCATTAATACAAAACCAAATAAAAAGTGCAAAATATTAGAAATAAAAAGTATTATACTAGACACTTTGTCTTCACCAAGTGATGTAAGAGACTTAGGCAAACATGGCCTTGATTGTCAAGAACTCTTACGATCAATCTTGGATCCCGAGACGACTCACACACTCTACGATGGACAATGGATGATGGTGGTGGATGATGGTGTTGTGATGGTGATGGGTGGTGGATGAAGTGTGAGAGAGGTGGTGTGCCAAGGGATGGTTTGAGCTTGAGCCAAGCACTCCTATTTATAGCCTGTACAGAAGCCTGGACACGGCCCCGTGTCCGCTGGACACGGCCCCGTGTCCACCCTTTTCTCTTTCTTCATTAATACAGTTTGTCTTTATTAGCTCCACACGCCCCCGTGTCCGCTGGGCACGCCCCCGTGTCCGTCTGACACTCTCTCTCTTCATTAATTGTAATTCGCAATTACAATTAATGCGCCTGCTGTACTTTCGCCACGCCCCCGTGTCCGCTGGGCACGGCCCCGTGGTGGGCAATAGAAGCTTCTATAGGTTTGTCTTTTGTGCCAGGGCTGACCATTCTGGACACTGCCCCGTGCTCGCTGAGCACGGCCCCGTGTTGAGCTGGACACGCCCCGTGTCGAGCTGGGCACGCCCCGTGTCGAGCTGGGCACAGCCCCATGCTCAGCTGGGCACAGCCCCATGCTCAGCTTTCTTCTTGTTTTTGCTTTGGGAGATGTTGTCGAGGGGTCGGGCATGTCACGTCATGTTCCTTTTCTTGTATTTATGTTAGATTTTGATGTCTTTTTGCTTCTTTTGTTAATTTTGAGCTCATTTAATCCTGAAAATACAAAAGGAAGACAAAAGCACACTTTTTCCAACATTAGTACTAAAAAAGGGTTAGTTTTATGCCTCGATTGATGAAATTTATATGTTACATTTTGAACACATCAGAGGATAATACCACGCCAAAGAGTCCTTTATCGGAGGAAGAGTCACTGGTGGATCAGATAGTGTGTGAGGCAGAACAGTCTGATGAGATGAATATGTATACCGAACCTCTTCCCATATCAGGCATTCAAAATAACAAGTGTGGGGAAGAGAGTTCGAGGAAGAAGATGCGGAGGTTGAAACTACAAGACATCAGGGTACATATCATGAAGGGGATTAGCAAAGGCCGCAGGTGCAGTCTGAACATGCCAATTATACTGACAAACCTATGGAGATGGCATGTAAATTTCCGGGCATTCGTTGGAAATGTTTTGGGTAAGTGTGCATTGAAACCACCATAACGCATATCAGGTATGGTCTGGCTGAAGACCTTTAAACTTAGCGCTCTCGGGAGGCAGCCCGAGGAGGTATTGTATTCGTGTTTTGTGTTTTGTGTTTTGTGTTTTGTGTTTTGTTTTGTTTTGTTTTGGTGTGTTTGTGTTTTGACAGGTTACTACGTTTCAATCCTCACGGATGCAACGATTCAAGTGTGGGGATGTTTTGCAACATTCCCGTAGAGATATCAGCGAATCCAAGAGATGTTTATGTTCCTGTCCGATTACTGCAGCTGCATCACTACCAACACTGCTGATTTACTGATCAGGTCGTGTCTTGTTCTTATTTTGTGCACCTTTCTATATATTCATGTTTAAGTTTATGGTTGGGCGGTTGGGTGGTGTTATGATGTGTTTGTTTGATGGGTTGTGTTAGTGGTGGTGTTTTAAAAAAAATATAATAAATAAAAAAAATAATAATTTTTTTAAAGCGATCTTTCCCTCAAAACCATACATTGGGACAATGTATCCCAAGTGTGGGGATGGGGGAAATTTTTGAGAATTAAAAAAAAATTTGTGAAACCAAGCGAAAAAATTGTCGAAATTTGAACACTTGATATTGTTCCACTTGACACACTGACACCCATTCCTAAGTCTTTTCTTGGTGAGAATTTGAGCCACATATGATTGTTATAGATATTCTTTTGTGTTGAGTGGCGGTGTGTGTATTGTGTTAATAGAACTTGTGTACGAATTCTTGTTAAATCCTAGAGTTGGCATGCTTATGAAAATAATAGGGGACTTTTAGGTAGCCTCGTCTGGATGTGTGAAAGTGTGGGATTGGTGGGTTGGACCTCATACTTTACATATATGAGCTTGGTATTGTGAGGGGTGGGGGTTTGGTCTTTAGAAAGCCATGATTGAGCCTTATACCATTCGGTTGTGACCCAAACCTACTTCCTTCAAAATGTTACCTTGTGAAATGACCCGGTTTAGGAGAATTAGTATGCAGTATTAATGTTCTTGTATATATTGTTGAGCTTTTATATCTTAAAAAAATAATCAAAAAAATGAAATGAGAAAAATACAAAAAGAAGTATTTAGTTGTAATAGAAGTTGAGAAGTTGTGTATATAGTTGATGTTTGCTTTGTTTAGTAGTAGAAATAAAAAACGGGTCAAATCAATTAGCTACTTGCATATATATCCCACTATTTTCCTACCTTTACACATAGCCCCGTTACAACCCGTAAGTTCCTTTGATTCATAAGCATGCTAGATATTGGAGGAGACTTGATTTTTATACAAGCTTATTGTCGCACACACACACGCATTAAGTGATTTAGCATTATTTGCTATTATTTCTTGTCACCGAGAGCCTTTGTGAGGAGTGTGTCTTGTGGAATGATTGAAAGTTAGTAGAAGGACGGCTGGTTTAGCTTGGTTTGCATGATTGATCGCTTTAGTGTTTGATGGGGTTGCTTGGGCCAAGCAACGGGTAAGTGTGGGGATGTGACGGGTGGTCCGTAGGACAACCCTTAAAAGGATTAATACAATGCACATTCTATACTTATTACGGTTAAATGCTTGAAATTGGTAACCACTAGATGATTTGATATGCAGGTGTTATAATGCTCAAAATACGGGTTTTAGAAAGCATGATCGGTTGCTAGAAGTTGGTGGAGTCAAAGAATGGAAGAAATGCAGGATTTGATGAAGAACCTATTGATTTTGCGAGAAAATGATAAGAGATCGATGAGGAAAGCAATACATGGGAAAACGTGTCACGGAAAACGAAGAAATTTCCCTTGGAGAAGCCTTACGGACCTCAACGCTCACAATGTTGAGGTCCGTAAGGATGCTGAGTTAATGGAGAAAAGCTGGTGAAGCTTACGGACCTCAACACTCACAATGTTGAGGTCCTCAAGCACTCTTCGGACCTCAACGCTAACAATGTTGAGGTCCGTAAGGACCTGTCGGCAAAGATTTTCTGGTCGCGAAATGGAGCAGGTGAAGGAGATTAGTTGAAGAAGCCTTACGGACCTCAACGCTCCCAATGTTGAGGTCCGTAAGCTAGTCATCTGGCCTAATTTTTGAGCCTATAAAAGGCCTTCACTTGATACTCGAAAATCACACCTTTCTTCTCTCGAAAAACACATCTCAAGACTGAAATCAGTCTGTTCTAAGCATCATGGAGGGAAGTTGAAGTGCCTTGGAGCTCTCGGGAGTCTTGGAAGATTCCGGCTCGAGTTCTAAGTCATCCAAATTCGGTAAACGTTAGTTTTTCTGTTTGTATTCGCTTTGTATTATGTTTTCATTTGTGTTCAAGCTTTGTTCAGTTGTGTTATTGCATATTATGAGTAGCTAAACTTTATAATGATTATCCTAGATTGAAGGTTTGTTTGAGACGTTCATGTTCTTGTTCTTATTTCTAGAATAATAGACTTGTACTTGTACTTGTACTTGTACTTGTTATTGGTTTATTATGGTGTGTTGATATTTGTTTGTAATTTGTTACTTTGCATTTCAATCATAGTCTAAACCATACGTTCTTGGTGCTAATAGCAATCGAGATATCATGGGCAGGTTAAGGGTTGGATGTTAATTAATTGGTCATCGGCAACCTCGTGTTCTAGGAATCCGAGTACTTAGTTCCCTTTTATCACAAACAAAGTAATAGGTCATCGGGTAACAACCTCGCGTTCTAGGAATCCGAGTACTTAGTTCCCTTTTATCACAAATAAGTAACTCCACATGAACCATGTCTATGTGGTTCTTTCTAGTTGAACTAAAACATGAATGTCAATTAAAACCGGAAATCTAGGATGGTCATTTGTTTCTAAATTGTTATAAACCAAAAATTCTCATTTTAAATCAAATTTTCAAATTTAACTTTATAGTCAATAGAGGTTTAGTATCTAAAGGTTGGTTTAGCTAGCAATTCCATTTAAAACTTGTTTTTAAAACGAAATATCATATGCTCGGACGTGTCGTAACTGGAAGGATTAAGTACCGTTAAATTGGGAACTCCTGTCTAGGCTGGCATTCGTACAAATCCAATTATAAGGACCCGTTGCCTACCTGGGGACAATCCCAATGAGAGTACCGACACCTATTAGGCCAAAGCATGTCCAATTTTTTAGCATCTGAATAAACAAACTCACATCAAGCTTTTTTTTTTTAAGTCTTAGTTTTTTCCAATTCTTGAATTTACTTTTCTTTTTCAGTCAAGTTTAAATACACTTTCAAATAACACATTTTCCACAAACTTCCTATGTTCGATACCCACTTACCGCTATCTATTAGTAAGTAATTGGATTAAATTTGATTGTGACCACGACATAACGTCAAGTTTTGCAATGTTCTCCCACTTCCAAACCGGTATCTCTGGCTGTACAAGCAAGCCAGAAGGTCGTTGATGTTCAGCTTTGACTTTGAGACAAGTTAGGCATTTCGATACATACAAGGCAACATCCTTTTTCATACCAGGCCACCAGTACTGAGTACGAAGATCCTTGTACATTTTATCAGCACCAGGATGGATAAAATATCATGACTTGTGAGATTCGTCCATTACCAAGGTGCGAAGATCGTCTTGTTTCGGAATCTACAAACGATCCTTGAAATAAAGCAAACCATCATCTTTCCTTTCGAGTTTAAGTTCGAGTTAGAGCGGTAGCTCATATTTCAATAAGCCTTTGATCACACAAGATCGTTGAGCTTGAAGGACACGAGATTGAATATCAGATAGAGTGCGAAAAAAATGAAGCTTGGCACGTTCCTTTCGACTAAGCGCATCGGCCACGACATTCTCCTTAACAGGATGGTAGCAAATCTCGCAATCATAATCGTTTAAGAGCTCAACCCAACGTCGTTGCTTCATGTTCAGCTCCTTCTGATTGAGAATATGTTGGAGATTTTTGTGGTCTGTGAAAACCACACACTTCGTGCCATAGAGGTAGTGTCTCCAGATTTTAAGCGCGAAAACCACAGCTCCCAACTCAAGATCATGAGTTGTGTAGTTCTTCTCGTGAATTTTCAGCTGTCTAGACGCATAAGCTATGACTTTACCTCGTTGCATAAGAACGCAACCAAGTCCTAGATTCGACGCGTCACAATAGACAACGAAATCATCATTTCCCTCGGGCAAAGATAGAACAGGAGCATCACAGAGCTTCCGTTTCAGCGTTTGGAACGCTTCTTCTTGCTTGGGTCCCCACTCAAAAGGCTTATTCTTCTGAGTCAAAGCAGTGCGTGGAACCACGATCTTCGAGAAATTTGAAATAAACCGTCGATAATATCCAGCAAGACCAAGAAAAGATCGAATCTTTATAGGTGTCGTTGGTGTATTCCAGTCCTTAATAGCAACAATATTGGATGGATCCACATGAATACCCTGCTCGTTGACTATATGACCCAAGAACTGAACTTCTTTAAGCCAAAATTCACACTTGGAGAATTTAGCAAAAAGTTGTTATTTCTTAAGGAGTTCCAATGTTAAGCGAAGGTGTTGCTCGTGCTCGGCTCGAGACTTTGAATAAATGAGAATATCATCAATGAACACAATGATGAACTTGTCTAAATAAGGTTTACAGACCCTATTCATTAAGTCCATGAAGATAGCTGGGACATTTGTCAAACCAAAAGGCATGACAGTAAACTCGTAATGCCCATATCTCGTGCGGAAAGCAGTTTTGGGAATATCTACTTCGAGAACACGAAGTTCATGATACCCAGAACGCATATCGATCTTGGAAGAGCATGAAGCACCTTGCAGCTGGTCGATGAGATCATCAATTCGAGGTAGGGGATATCGATTCTTGATGGTAAGCTTATTAAGCTCACGACAATCGATACACATTCGAAAAGATCCATCTTTCTTTTTCACAAAGAGGACAGGAGCTCCCCAAGGCTAAAAGCTCGGACGGATGAATCCTTTATCAGATAACTCTTGAAGCTGTTTAGATAACTCTTGCATCTCCGACGGTGCAAGACGATAAGGTGCTTTCGCAATTGGGTTGGCATTGGGTACAAGGTCAATATGAAACTCAACTTGACGAACCGGAGGCAAACCAGGCAGTTCATCAGGAAACACCTCTGGATAATCCTGAACAATCGGAATATCCTGAATACTCTTGCTCTTGCCTTTCTCCTCAGTGACATGTGCCAGGAAAGCAACATATCCTTTTCGCAAATAACTTTGGGCCTTTGTACACGACATAAGCTTCAAACCACCAGATGGCTTCTCGCCACGAACTTCCAGAACATCGCCAGACGGAAGAGGAATACGAACAATCTTATCAAAACAAACCACCTCAGCATGATGTTTGGTTAACCAATCCATCCCCACGATAATATCGAAACTCCCAAGTTGGATCGGCGTGAGGTCAATAGGAAAAAGATGGTTATCAAGGTTTAACTGACAATCACGAATAACATAATCGAGAACAAGAGGTTTACCAGTAGCAACTTCGACAGATAAGGGTTTCCTCAGTTTAGTTCTAGGTATCGCAAGTAAAGGTTCAAAAGATAACGAAACAAAACTTCTATCGGCACCATAATAAAAAAGAATAGATGCAGGTCGATTGTTAACAAGAAACGTACCATTGATGACAAGGTTGTCAGCTCGAGCCTCGTTTGCATTCAGATTGAATGCTCGTCCATGAATGGGATTCGCATTCGCATTCGCGTTGACATTCACGTTCGGATTCGCATTTGCATTCGCCAACCTCGGACAGTTGTTACGGAAGTGACCAAACTCTCCACAATTGAAACATGAACCCTGTGGGAATCTAGCAGCATTCCCCTGAACTGGAGCTTGATTCTGAACAATCTGATTCTGACCCAAACGACGGATGTTGGCCAGATGCCCAAGTTTACCACATGTTGTGCATTGCTTACAAGCTTGTTGTGCAACATGATTGTAACACCCGTTCTTATAAATCAGAGTTTAACGTATAATTTACGAAAAACAATCATGTAATTAAGATTACATATACATCGAAAATTAGGGGCTCATTAAAAACTTTTACAATTTAAAAGTTTAGAACATAATGTAATTAAGTTCGTCCTTTAAAAGTAACAACGAAACGTCGTGCGGAAGCTTATTTCTTGATCGTATTCGGTTCTTCATTGTGCTTGATCGTCCTCCGGTGCTAAAATTTTACCTGAAACTCAATAAACATGAGTTGGATTAGTCATACGTAACTTAGAACGTATTTAAACGGGTTCGCAATGCATCAACGGTTAAAATAAACGATTTTCGCGAAACTGACACATGTTCGCGTAGCGCCACTGCCAGTCGCGCTACGCCACTGCCAAATTTCATCAGATTGTTGCAGCTGGTTGCTGCATATTCCCAGAATAACCCGATTTCACGGAAACGAGCATAACTCTCTCGTTTTTAATCCGTTTTACCCGATTCTTTTTCCTACGCGTCCGTAATTTAATTCTCCATCTTATGAAGTTGAAATCCTATATCCGGATTAATAAAATTTCAGACTTTTAAGTCTTCGACTTATTACCCTTTTTACCAAATTTGACCCGTTCGTGATTTTATCACACAAACATGTTTATTTGGTCCTTATTCTCATGATATTCATAATTTCAATAATTCCTATCATATTAGGTTCAAGTCACGGGTCTCTTACGTATCTTAAACCCGTTTACGCTCATATGCGTATTTTGACCCGTTAAGGGTATTTAGGCATATTTTGATCATGAAACACTTTCATTCGATTCTAGCGTTATTATACAACATTTCTTATCAAATAATCTTCCACCACAACTATATTTGTGGTTGTAACACCCGTTCTTGTAAACCAAGGTTTAACGTATATTTTGAAAGATAATCATGTAATTAATCACTATCATATACATCGGGAATACGGGTTTATTAAAACTTTTGCAAATCATAAGTTATTCCACATAACGTGGTTGAATTCGTTGTTTAAAATTTACAATGTGTCAAAGTGCGGAAGCGTGTGTCTTTATCGTGTTCGGTTCTTCACTGAGCTTGATCGTCTTCCTGCGTCCTAAAGTACCTACATTTCAATAACATGAAATGATTTAGTCATACGGGGTTTAAATCATGTCCGAATGATGTCCGGGAAAACAATTGATTTTCCAATTGAAAAACAAAATATAAAAAAATAACTCCACCGTAAATTACGGTGGGACCGTAATTTACGGTGGCACCTGGGTTCAAGCTTTTCTACCGTAAAACAGTAGACCTTCACCGTAAACAAATCATCTCCACCGTAAATTACGGTGGGACCGTAATTTACGGTGGACCCTGGGTTCAGCCTTTCCATTTTGCCGTAATTTGACACGAAATCTTTCGTATCTTTCAAACCGCTTATCCGTTTGACCTACCGTTTCTTCCCACATGTTTGTAATTTAATTCTCCATCATATGGAGTTAAGATCTGACATCCGGATTAAATAAAATTGAGACTTTTAAGCCTTCGGCTTATTATCTTTTCAACAAATTTTGACCCGACTATGTGTTTATCAAACAAACATGTTTGTTTGACCACCATTCATCATGAACCCTTAAATTCTAATATTGTCAATCATATTAAGTACTGAACACGGGTTTCTACGCAATTATTTACCCGTTTTTGTTTAGAATCTTATTTTGACCCGTTAAGGGTATTTACGACCATTTAAGCACGAACTGTACTCATTTCTCATGTACCTCATAGTTCCACCAGTTTGTTATTAGCTAGTCTTCCACCACAACTATGAATGTGGTGGATTTAACGAAATGGACTATTTATTCCGAGTTTAATCCCACGGATGTGTTATTTTTGCGGCAACACACAATTTAAGCATTTAACTCTTGAAAGTTTATGTCTACAACTTTCATGCGCGTCTAAAGGTTACAAGATCATAAGATAAGTTCCTAAACAACCTTTATAAGTTGTTTGCTCAATTTACCCTTCAAGGGCATTTTAGTCAACATTAGCCCCTCATTTACTACGAGGGGCTTTCACTACATATTTGACCAAGTTTGTATGTTAACTATAATCGTATGTATACGTACCTGGCTAGGGTCAACATATAGACCCAATTTATACCTCGCTTTTATTATCACATTTAGTGTGGGCGAAATTAACCGAATCGCTAATCGCTCCTGTTAACACAAGACTTGACAATCGCATTAGTCGATATTGTCAAATGGCGTTATCACCGCCATTTGACCCGTTTGGCCTATATGCCCGACGTTGCCTATTAAATCAAAAACGTAGTTTTTGACTTCTAATTCATACATCCATCCCGTCCCGGATTTCATTTCCAAATCCCTTTTTCTCTTAAATTCTTTCCTTACAATTTCAACCCATTTCGGCTTAGGCCAAGGGTATCCTTTAGGCTTCAATTTACATTAGTCAATACTTGACTATTTCCAATTTACCCTTCTTATCATCATTAGATTATACTACAAGGTAATTTTGACGGAAATTCATAATTTCCTAGTCTTTACATGATTAATTTACCGTTTTGCCCTTTTTGCCATAAACCAAGATTTTTATCATCTTTACATGTTCCGACTCATATCGATCACGTTAGAAATCCATGTTTTCTATATTATTGTTTTTGCATTTATTACATATAGAATAAACAAGCATTCTACATAATTGTGTAAGTTTCACTTACCTTGCATCCGAGCTACGTTCTCTTCCTATGCTTGACTCGTTTGGCCCGCTTTCACTCCAAGCTTCACCTAGCTTGTTTAAGCGCCAACTATTGTTCATCATTTACAAAGTGGTTAGATTAGTCATTAACCATCACGACTATACCACTTTACTTATTTTCTTAGCCGAAACCACTTATTCGACTTCATCACTAGTTAGTTTGACTTTCTAAAGTCAACTACATTTAATCATATAATATGCTCGATTAAGGCAAATCAACATTATGATTAGAACCCGTTTTATCCCATGTCTCATGTAATTAGTCAAGCTTGTCAATTACGCGTTTCACTTGAATTTCAACACTTTACTTCTCATTTAGGCATTTTAACAAACACCTAATGGGCATCATTCTACACTTTTGCTAACTAGTCCGTAATTAGTCATTTTTTAGCAAGATTAACATCAAATTTCAACCCTCTATATCTAGTGTTCATGAACTACATCAAGAACTTATTTCATAACAATCAATATTCATCAAATTAACACTCTAGCATGAGTGTTCATCACATTAACATAAAACCCACTTATCACAATATAGGGTAATTACCAAATCCCTAGTTTTGACAACAATTCATTCAATTTTCTACTAGGGTTTGTTTCTACACCAAGATATAATCACCATAACATTCATAGATTCAAGATTCATTCTAGAATTTCGATTATGATCGTTCATCAAAATCTCAAAGTATCACCAAATCATAAATTTCAACATACCTTGTAATCTCCATGACTAGGTGATCACGAATTTGTGTTCATGCAGTGATTTGGCTCTTGATTTGGGCTTCAATTTGATCAAGTTGTGGAAGTTAGGGTTTGAGCTCCCTGAGCTTTCTCCTGGTCGACCTCACACACGCACACACTAGGTGTAGTGTGTTTTTATCTTTTTGTTTTTAATAAATAAACCTTATTTCCAAATATCCAACTTTGGTCCCTCATGTTTCGTTAATTATTAAGTAGGTTATAACCTACTTATTTACAATCCATATTCCCTTTTATTAACCGGGTCAAGCATTCCTAGTTAGCTTAGCGGTTTCGGGAATATTTATGACTAAGTTTAATTTAGGTCCCGTTAACTCGGGCCTTCTAAGCTTTTATTTCCTAAAAGCTTTTATTGACTTTTTGTTTAATATTAGGATTAATTATTTAAATCCTAATATTTACCGGTTAAATTTTTTTTACCACTGAGGGTACTTTACCCGTCTTTTGGTATTAACGAAGTTTGATTACCCAAGCCTGTTTTCGGGGTGTTACAAGTCTACCCCCCTTAAAGAGGTTTCGTCCTCGAAACCTGTTCTTACATAATTCATTGAGTTTAAACTCAATGTATTTGAGCCGAGAAATCTTTTAAATATTACTTATACTTTTTAACCAATCGTTAGTATTGTCCGAAAAGTACGGTAACATCTTTTTGGTTACTAATTGTCTACATATCTCATACGACATAGTGTAACTTCGAAATAACGTAATCTCGTTATTTCTGCTAGTTTGGTTAACTTAGCGATATCCATCACTTTTATATATTATCGAACTCTTGGTGAATCCGTTACCTTGACCCGTTTAAAGGTCTTTATTGAAATATTTCGCTTTTAGCAATAATTTCTTTAGTTTTCGGATTTATTGATTCGGCTCAATTATACCGAATCCCTCGTTTCCGAGCAAATCAAATTTCTTGACTTGAATTGCTGACCTTAACCGGTCTCACTAACTGGACTTATTAGTCCCGTTACTTTTCACCGCTCGCTTGGTTATAATGTGATTTTACTTCACATTACATTTCCTAACCGTGATCGTGTCACATCGTGTTTAGTTTGCATCAACCTTTTATTTTCGAAAATAACACTTTTCGAATATATCGTCTTGCGCCAATCTGTGTCAAGACTTGTATCTTTCATGCTTATGATTTAAATTCCTATCAGGATTTATGTTTGTAAAAACGCTATTTCTTACTAAAACCGAAATTTTAGTTTTAGGATCTTCTCATTAACCTTTGTCCATTATCCATGCCAGGATATTGACAGTCCATAATTTATTCTTTTACAGTCTTAGTTTTATGCGGGAAATCACAACTAGTTCCCTTGCTTTACACTATTGACCCTTAGATTCTTTCATTTAGCCCCATAGGCTATTTCTTTAAGGTTTTTTTTTTTTTTTTTTCACCCTTTTTAAGGTGAGATATTAACAACTCGTCTCCTTCTCTTTTATGACCCGAGGGTCTTTTTAGTCCATGTATCTCTCATTTGTTTATAACCCTAAAGGTTATGTTGATCCCGTAGATCACTCTTTTTACTCGTGTCTTATTAAAATATGTATTTGGTGTCAAGGCACTCTTTTTACGTTTGAAATTCATTTGTCTCAAGCTTACCGTATCCGGCTTGCGCTTACTTACGCCTTCAAGCATTATACTTTATTCAACCCGTTCAATCTCAAAATAGTTGAATATAATTATCAGAATTTCTGTTTACGAAATTTTTATGGTCTTTTAGTCATAACTCATAATCCGAGTCTTTTGACTTTAAATTCATGTTTTCGTTTCTCGGTTTACGCATGTGTTTAATTCTTACCCATCAACCGGGTGTTTTACCAAAGTCGTTATTATTGCAATCCTCCCGGTATGCATTAAGACCTCGCTTCATTTTTATATTCTGACTTTGTCTTTAAGTTCGACGTTTTACAAAAATGACCCGTTAAGGGACATATTTGCATTTTCCGGGTTCGAGTGCAAGTACACTCCCTCCCATTGCTTGTCTAAATCATTTTTCATGTTTGCGTTTTCTGGGTTCGAGTGTAAGCACACTCCCTCCCAATACTTGTCTAGATCATTTTACATGCTTGCGTTTTATGGGTTCGAGTGTAAGTACACTCCTTCCCAATACTTGTCTAAATCATTTTACATGCTTGCGTTTTATGGGTTCGAGTGTAAGTACACTCCTTCCCAATACTTGTCTAAATCATTTTACATGCTTCTTTGTCCCTTCACTCGGGCTCATTATCCTAATGTAATACGCTTCCGTCACTCGGTTGTGCGTTTACATTATTATCAAATATTTTGCTTATCTGATTCATTTGGGTACTTTTTAATTAGTCCCATTCACCCGTTCTTGTAAACCAAGGTTTAACGTATATTTTGAAAGATAATCATGTAATTAATCACTATCATATACATCGGGAATACGGGTTTATTAAAACTTTTGCAAATCATAAGTTATTCCACATAACGTGGTTGAATTCGTTGTTTAAAATTTACAATGTGTCAAAGTGCGGAAGCGTGTGTCTTTATCGTGTTCGGTTCTTCACTGAGCTTGATCGTCTTCCTGCGTCCTAAAGTACCTACATTTCAATAACATGAAATGATTTAGTCATACGGGGTTTAAATCATGTCCGAATGATGTCCGGGAAAACAATTGATTTTTCAATTGAAAAACAAAATATAAAAAAATAACTCCACCGTAAATTACGGTGGGACCGTAATTTACGGTGGCACCTGGGTTCAAGCTTTTCTACCGTAAAACAGTAGACCTTCACCGTAAACAAATCATCTCCACCGTAAATTACGGTGGGACCGTAATTTACGGTGGACCCTGGGTTCAGCCTTTCCATTTTGCCGTAATTTGACACGAAATCTTTCGTATCTTTCAAACCGCTTATCCGTTTGACCTACCGTTTCTTCCCACATGTTTGTAATTTAATTCTCCATCATATGGAGTTAAGATCTGACATCCGGATTAAATAAAATTGAGACTTTTAAGCCTTCGGCTTATTATCTTTTCAACAAATTTTGACCCGACTATGTGTTTATCAAACAAACATGTTTGTTTGACCACCATTCATCATGAACCCTTAAATTCTAATATTGTCAATCATATTAAGTACTGAACACGGGTTTCTACGCAATTATTTACCCGTTTTTGTTTAGAATCTTATTTTGACCCGTTAAGGGTATTTACGACCATTTAAGCACGAACTGTACTCATTTCTCATGTACCTCATAGTTCCACCAGTTTGTTATTAGCTAGTCTTCCACCACAACTATGAATGTGGTGGATTTAACGAAATGGACTATTTATTCCGAGTTTAATCCCACGGATGTGTTATTTTTGCGGCAACACACAATTTAAGCATTTAACTCTTGAAAGTTTATGTCTACAACTTTCATGCGCGTCTAAAGGTTACAAGATCATAAGATAAGTTCCTAAACAACCTTTATAAGTTGTTTGCTCAATTTACCCTTCAAGGGCATTTTAGTCAACATTAGCCCCTCATTTACTACGAGGGGCTTTCACTACATATTTGACCAAGTTTGTATGTTAACTATAATCGTATGTATACGTACCTGGCTAGGGTCAACATATAGACCCAATTTATACCTCGCTTTTATTATCACATTTAGTGTGGGCGAAATTAACCGAATCGCTAATCGCTCCTGTTAACACAAGACTTGACAATCGCATTAGTCGATATTGTCAAATGGCGTTATCACCGCCATTTGACCCGTTTGGCCTATATGCCCGACGTTGCCTATTAAATCAAAAACGTAGTTTTTGACTTCTAATTCATACATCCATCCCGTCCCGGATTTCATTTCCAAATCCCTTTTTCTCTTAAATTCTTTCCTTACAATTTCAACCCATTTCGGCTTAGGCCAAGGGTATCCTTTAGGCTTCAATTTACATTAGTCAATACTTGACTATTTCCAATTTACCCTTCTTATCATCATTAGATTATACTACAAGGTAATTTTGACGGAAATTCATAATTTCCTAGTCTTTACATGATTAATTTACCGTTTTGCCCTTTTTGCCATAAACCAAGATTTTTATCATCTTTACATGTTCCGACTCATATCGATCACGTTAGAAATCCATGTTTTCTATATTATTGTTTTTGCATTTATTACATATAGAATAAACAAGCATTCTACATAATTGTGTAAGTTTCACTTACCTTGCATCCGAGCTACGTTCTCTTCCTATGCTTGACTCGTTTGGCCCGCTTTCACTCCAAGCTTCACCTAGCTTGTTTAAGCGCCAACTATTGTTCATCATTTACAAAGTGGTTAGATTAGTCATTAACCATCACGACTATACCACTTTACTTATTTTCTTAGCCGAAACCACTTATTCGACTTCATCACTAGTTAGTTTGACTTTCTAAAGTCAACTACATTTAATCATATAATATGCTCGATTAAGGCAAATCAACATTATGATTAGAACCCGTTTTATCCCATGTCTCATGTAATTAGTCAAGCTTGTCAATTACGCGTTTCACTTGAATTTCAACACTTTACTTCTCATTTAGGCATTTTAACAAACACCTAATGGGCATCATTCTACACTTTTGCTAACTAGTCCGTAATTAGTCATTTTTTAGCAAGATTAACATCAAATTTCAACCCTCTATATCTAGTGTTCATGAACTACATCAAGAACTTATTTCATAACAATCAATATTCATCAAATTAACACTCTAGCATGAGTGTTCATCACATTAACATAAAACCCACTTATCACAATATAGGGTAATTACCAAATCCCTAGTTTTGACAACAATTCATTCAATTTTCTACTAGGGTTTGTTTCTACACCAAGATATAATCACCATAACATTCATAGATTCAAGATTCATTCCAGAATTTCGATTATGATCGTTCATCAAAATCTCAAAGTATCACCAAATCATAAATTTCAACATACCTTGTAATCCCCATGACTAGGTGATCACGAATTTGTGTTCATGCAGTGATTTGGCTCTTGATTTGGGCTTCAATTTGATCAAGTTGTGGAAGTTAGGGTTTGAGCTCCCTGAGCTTTCTCCTGGTCGACCTCACACACGCACACACTAGGTGTAGTGTGTTTTTATCTTTTTGTTTTTAATAAATAAACCTTATTTCCAAATATCCAACTTTGGTCCCTCATGTTTCGTTAATTATTAAGTAGGTTATAACCTACTTATTTACAATCCATATTCCCTTTTATTAACCGGGTCAAGCATTCCTAGTTAGCTTAGCGGTTTCGGGAATATTTATGACTAAGTTTAATTTAGGTCCCGTTAACTCGGGCCTTCTAAACTTTTATTTCCTAAAAGCTTTTATTGACTTTTTGTTTAATATTAGGATTAATTATTTAAATCCTAATATTTACCGGTTAAATTTTTTTTACCACTGAGGGTACTTTACCCGTCTTTTGGTATTAACGAAGTTTGATTACCCAAGCCTGTTTTCGGGGTGTTACAGTGGTGGACTTAATGAGGTGATCTATATAATCCGAGTTTTTCTCGTCGGATTGCTAATTTACGACAAAGACTCATATAGTGTCATTTGACCAAAGGTTTACATCTTTCGCTTCTTATACTTATTCCAATTATTTATTTGATCATAAAACTCGTTTCAAAACTACCTTTAAAGGTCGTTTGTCCAATTTAGCTTATAAGGGCGTTTTAGTCCGTTTAGCCAATCATTTACGATAAAGGATTTTTGAAAGTATATTTAACCCATAATCCCTCTTTTAACCTATGATTTTGTTTGAAAAGTCATTAAGCTTTCCAAACGCAATGTTCATTATTTAAAACATTCGGTTTACTTATCAAGTAACCAAATGTTTATTTTGACTTCTTTTAACACTCATTGAACCACATATTCTAAATGAGTGTTACCTTTTTTTTCACATACCTGGCGCGAATCAATATATTGACCCGTTTTTAATACCTTGCTTTTATATCCGCTAATCCATAGCGTTGCTAATACCCATTTGACATTTACTCCTGAAATAATATAACTCGACAATAATCATTAGTCGTTATTGTCAAAAGGTGATATCTTCACCTTTTGACCCATTTGGTCTAAGTGACCAATTTTGTTGGCGAGATGATGTTTATTACCATCTCATCTATATGACTCGCTCCGGTTCACACCGTGCGGTCATTTCACTTATTAATCGTTTCTTAACGCTTTTTAGCCTATCATAGCTTACGTCATACAGTGCCTTTCAAAACCAATAGTTATGGTCAATGCGTGACCAATTTACCGTTTTACCCTTGTTGTTTGTTTTGGTTTACCCTATAAAGTACCCATTCAAAAGTTTCATTTTCCATTTGTCATAAAATGATCGAATTACCGATTTAACTCCTTTTAAACTATCAACATGGTTTCTTGTCATGCTCGATTATCTTGTTCCGTACGTTTACACGCCGGAACATCATACCTCAATTATGTATTTATCTTATTCGTAACTAATACGATAAGAGAATATTCTAAAATATAAGACTAGTGTAAGCTATACTTACCTTACTTCCAAATTATGCTTTTCCGTCATTCTTGCTTCGTTTGACCCGCTTCGTTTCCAAGCTTTCACCTAGCTTGTTAATCGTCAAACTATCATTGTAAATTGTAAGATGGTTAGATTAGTCATAATTATTCACGACTATTCCATCTCACTTATTTCATAAGTCGAAACTACTATTCGACTTCATGATTAGTTAACTTAGCTTATTAAAGTTAACTACTTTCGATCACATGATTTACAACATTAGTTCAAATCAACATGATGATTAGAACTCTTCTTGTTTTATATTTCATATAACTTGCCATACTATTCAAATACACATTTTCACTCTAATTTCCAACACTTTAGTTTTCATTTAGACATTTTAACAAACACCTAATGTGCATACATTTTTACACATTTACAACTAGTTCATAACTAGTTATTTGCCAAGTTTCAACATCATTCTCAAGTCTTTATGTCTAGTATGCACAACAACACCTAGACTTATTTCATAGAACTCAAGTAACACCCAATTTATGATCAAAATTTTAGGGTTCTTCATCATTCTACTAAAACCCATTTAACACCTAAGTGGGTGATTATGAGTTTCATCATTATGAACAACAATCCATCAAATTATTGACTAGGGTTCGTTCCTAAACATGGATTCATGCTAGTTTCACCCATGCATCAATCATTCAAGCTAAATTCTTAGATTTCATAAGTTCATCAAGAATTCAAGATGCAACCAAAACACAAAATTCGACATACCTTGTGATCCCTTCACTGTGGTGATCATGTATTCATGCTTGGATTTCAATTTGGGACTGATTTGGCCCTTCAATTTGTCAATTTTTGAGCTTGCTAGGGTTTATGTGAGGGGCCCCTGGCTTCTCTGGATCATTCGACCAGAACACACACTTAAAGTGTGTGTTTTGGTGTCTAGTATTTTATTTTAAACAAACTTGTTTCAAGTTTGCTATAATTGGTCCCTATACATTATTCCAAGTTACATAAAGTGTATTATTTAACCAATTGTCCTTTTTATTCTTAAAACACTTAACTAACTAGGTTGATATTCCTAGTTACTTAGTGGGTCCCGGGAGTTATTACCCAGTTTATTTTAAGTCCCGTTAACTCGGGCTCTTATAAACTCAATTCCTTAAAACTTTGATTCGCTTGTATTTAATATTAGGATTTCTTATTTAAATCCAAATATTTACCGGGTTATTTTTTTTTTTTTACTACTAACGGTACTTTACCCGTCTTTTAGTATTAACGGAGTTTGATTACCAAACCCATTTTCGGGGTGTTACAAGTCTACCCCCCTTAAAGAGGTTTCATCCCCGAAACCTTTTCTTACATAATTCATCGAGTTTAAACTCAATGTATTTGATCCGAGAAATCTTTTAAACATTACTTACACTTTTAACCAATTGTTAGTATTACCAGAAAAGTATGGTAACATCTTTTTGGTTACTAATTGTCTACGTATCTCATACGACATAGTGCAACTTGAAATAACGTAATCTCGTTATTTCCACTAGTTTAGTTAACTTAGCGATATCCATCGCTTTCATATACTATCGAATTCTTTATGAATCCGTTACTTTGACCCGTTTAAAGGTCTTTAGTGAAATCTTTCACTTTTAGCCGCAATTTCTTTTGTTTTCAAATTTATTTATTCGGTTCAGTTATACCGAATCCACCGCTTACAAGCAAACCAATTTTATTTAAATGACCTTAACCGGTCTCACTAACTAGACTTATTAGTCCAGTTACTTTTACCGCTCGCTTGGTTATAATGTGATTCTACTTCACATTGCATTTCTTGAACGTGATCGTGTCACATCATGTTTAATTTATATCAACCTTTCATTTTCGAAAATATCGCTTTTTGAATATATCGTCTTGCGCCTATCAGTGTCAAGACTTGTATCTTTCATGTTTACTATTTAAATTCGTATCAGAATTTATATTTGTTAAAACGTTATTTCTTACTAAAACCGAAGTTTTAGTTTAGGATCTTCTCTTTATCTTTTGTCAATTATCCGTACCAGGATATTGACAGTCCATAATTTATTCTTTTACAGTCTTAGTTTTTATGCGGGGATTCTCAACTGTTTTCCCTCACTTTGTCTAATTAACCCGTAGGTTTTATCGCTTAGCCTTATGGGCTATTTTATTAGGCTTTCAGCTATTTAAGGCGAGGTCTTTATAATCTATCTCTTTCTAGTCATGACACGTGGGTCATTTTAGTCTCGTAAACCTTTCCATTGTTTATAACCCCAAAGGTTATGTTGATCCCGTAGATCATTCTTTACTCATGTCATTCTTAAAATACATGTTTGGTGTCAAGGCATCCTATTATATATATATATATATAGGGGATCGCTAGAATGAGAACCACCACGAGTTATGAGAACCACGAGAACCGCGACCCGCGGGTGGCCGTTGACCACGAAATTTTTTTTACACCTAGATCCGTATATTTTAGGACCGGGTTTAAATTTTCGGTTCAAACGGCGCGCCCGAGGGGGTAGTTTTTTACGCCCAAAGTTTGGGTTTTTTTAATTTTTTTAATTTTTCTTTTTTTTTTTACCAAACTTTGGGCGTAAAAAACTACCCCCTCGGGCGCGCCGTTTGAACCGAAAATTTACACCCGGTCCTAAAATATACGGATCTAGGTGTAAAAAAAAATTTCGTGGTCAACGGCCACCCGCGGGTCACGGTTCTCGTGGTTCTCATAACTCGTGGTGGTTCTCATTCTAGCGGCTCCCTATATATATATATATTTATCATTTATTTTCGCCTTGGTATTTTTCTTTGACCTTGACCGTAGTCTAAGGCTACATTCGTTTCCTTTTGGGCAAATTTTTCGACTTTATGACTTCTCACGTCATTTATGCGTCGGTTTATCTTATGCCCACCCTTATCCAGTTCACATACATTCGAATTTGATTATGTCCCATTACCGGGCTCATTATTCTTTTGCATTTAACGCTACCATTATCCCGCTTGCGTTTACTCATGTCGTCCGGCATGATATTATATTCGACCCGTTCAACTTTAAAATAGCTGAACATAATTTATTCAAAATTTATATTTACATCATCTTGTCGTCTTTTAGTTATGACTCAAAACCTGAGTCTTTTAACTTTCCATCCGAGTTCCCGTTTCTCGGTCTACGCATGTGTTTAATTCTTACCCATCAATCGGGTGTTTTACCGAAGTCGTTATTATTGCAACCCTCCCGGTATGCATTAAGACTTCGCTTCACTTTTATATTCCGACTTTATCCTCAAGTTTGACGTTTTACAAAAACGGTCCGTTAAGAGGCATATTTGCATTTTTCGGGTTCGAGTGTAAGTACACCCCCTTCCATTGCATATCTTAATCATTTTACATTAATCTTTGTCCCTTCACTCGGGCTCATTATCCTAATGTAATACGCTTCCGTCACTCGGCTGTGCGTTTACATTATTATCAAATATTTTGCTTATTTGATTCATTTGGGTACTTTTTAATTTGTCCCATTTACCCCGTCCTTACTACATCGGATGTAAATGTGTCCGCTATAAGAAGTTCATGGTATCATATGCCACTACTTACTTGGCCAGAGTAAGCGATTAACACATGACACGCATGACCTTTTTATAGTTTTCACATCACGCCCTATGTAAGTAATGCCTATATTTATTTCTCTTGGAAACTATATCCCGAATACATTTTCTATTCTGGTTTTTCCAAGTTTTTAATCTACATATGCAACTTTCAATTTCTACTTATTCGTTGCATATTACTATTTGTGCAACTAAATTTAAGATGTGCACCTGGTAATGCTTGCCCTGACGGGCTTTCCTTGCCTTTACTTTTATTCGCGATTGTTACGCAACTTGGTCCTTGGTGAGTATGGTCCTCTTTTCATACTTTGGACCATTCTTCTATTATATCAGTAATTCGTTCAACTCTCGTCATCTTCAGACACGAGTGTCCTTCAATTAAAACATTCACAAGAGTTAGTAATGTCAACTTCAATAATCGCACGTATTATAATACAAGGCTTTTTCTACTATACGCGTCAACGCACGTGTTTTCATCAACTATATCAATCATTTTAATTGGGGTAACGTGTATCACACGATAGCCCTATGTGTTGTTTACAACACTTTAGCATACTAAACTATTAACATACATGTACTTACCGGATTTGCGATCAAGCCTCGAACCGAACACATTTTGTCAACAACCTTGAGCTCTGATTACCAACTTGTAACACCCGTTCTTATAAATCAGAGTTTAACGTATAATTTACGAAAAACAATCATGTAATTAAGATTACATATACATCGAAAATTAGGGGCTCATTAAAAACTTTTACAATTTAAAAGTTTAGAACATAATGTAATTAAGTTCGTCCTTTAAAAGTAACAACGAAACGTCGTGCGGAAGCTTATTTCTTGATCGTATTCGGTTCTTCATTGTGCTTGATCGTCCTCCGGTGCTAAAATTTTACCTGAAACTCAATAAACATGAGTTGGATTAGTCATACGTAACTTAGAACGTATTTAAACAGGTTCGCAATGCATCAACGGTTAAAATAAACGATTTTTGCGAAACTGACACATGCTCGCGTAGCGCCACTGCCAGTCGCGCTACGCCACTGCCAAATTTCATCAGATTGTTGCAGCTGGTTGCTGCATATTCCCCGAATAACCCGATTTCACGGAAACGAGCATAACTCTCTCGTTTTTAATCCGTTTTACCCGATTCTTTTTCCTACGCGTCCGTAATTTAATTCTCCATCTTATGAAGTTGAAATCCTATATCCGGATTAATAAAATTTCAGACTTTTAAGTCTTCGACTTATTACCGTTTTTACCAAATTTGACCCGTTCGTGATTTTATCACACAAACATGTTTATTTGGTCCTTATTCTCATGATATTCATAATTTCAATAATTCCTATCATATTAGGTTCAAGTCACGGGTCTCTTACGTATCTTAAACCCGTTTACGCTCATATGCGTATTTTGACCCGTTAAGGGTATTTAGGCATATTTTGATCATGAAACACTTTCATTCGATTCTAGCGTTATTATACAACATTTCTTATCAAATAATCTTCCACCACAACTATATTTGTGGTGGACTTAATGAGGTGATCTATATAATCCGAGTTTTTCTCGTCGGATTGCTAATTTACGACAAAGACTCATATAGAGTCATTTGACCAAAGGTTTACATCTTTCGCTTCTTATACTTATTCCAATTATTTATTTGATCATAAAACTCGTTTCAAAACTACCTTTAAAGGTCGTTTGTCCAATTTAGCTTATAAGGGCGTTTTAGTCCGTTTAGCCAATCATTTACGATAAAGGATTTTTGAAAGTATATTTAAGCCATAATCCCTCTTTTAACCTATGATTTTGTTTGAAAAGTCATTAAGCTTTCCAAACGCAATGTTCATTATTTAAAACATTCGGTTTACTTATCAAGTAACCAAATGTTTATTTTGACTTCTTTTAACACTCATTGAACCACATATTCTAAATGAGTGTTACCTTTTTTTTCACATACCTGGCGCGAATCAATATATTGACCCGTTTTTAGTACCTTGCTTTTATATCCGCTAATCCATAGCGTTGCTAATACCCATTTGACATTTACTCCTGAAATAATATAACTCGACAATAATCATTAGTCGTTATTGTCAAAAGGTGATATCTTCACCTTTTGACCCATTTGGTCTAAGTGACCGATTTTGTTGGCGAGATGATGTTTATTACCATCTCATCTATATGACTCGCTCCGGTTCACACCGTGCGGTCATTTCACTTATTAATCGTTTCTTAACGCTTTTTAGCCTATCATAGCTTACGTCATACAGTGCCTTTCAAAACCAATAGTTATGGTCAACGCGTGACCAATTTACCGTTTTACCCTTGTTGTTTGTTTTGGTTTACCCTATAAGGTACCCATTCAAAAGTTTCATTTTCCATTTGTCATAAAATGATCGAATTACCGATTTAACTCCTTTTAAACTATCAACATGGTTTCTTGTCATGCTCGATTATCTTGTTTCGTACGTTTACACGCCGGAACATCATACCTCAATTATGTATTTATCTTATTCGTAAATAATACGATAAGAGAATATTCTAAAATATAAGACTAGTGTAAGCTATACTTACCTTACTTCCAAATTATTCCTTTCCGTCATTCTTGCTTCGTTTGACCCGCTTCGTTCCCAAGCTTTCACCTAGCTTGTTAATCGTCAAACTATCATTGTAAATTGTAAGATGGTTAGATTAGTCATAATTATTCACGACTATTCCATCTCACTTATTTCATAAGTCGAAACTACTATTCGACTTCATGATTAGTTAACTTAGCTTATTAAAGTTAACTACTTTCGATCACATGATTTACAACATTAGTTCAAATCAACATGATGATTAGAACTCTTCTTGTTTCATATTTCATATAACTTGCCATACTATTCAAATACACATTTTCACTCTAATTTCCAACACTTTAGTTTTCATTTAGGCATTTTAACAAACACCTAATGTGCATACATTTTTACACATTTACAACTAGTTCATAACTAGTTATTTGCCAAGTTTCAACATCATTCTCAAGTCTTTATGTCTAGTATGCACAACAACACCTAGACTTATTTCATAGAACTCAAGTAACACCCAATTTATGATCAAAATTTTAGGGTTCTTCATCATTCTACTAAAACCCATTTAACACCTAAGTGGGTGATTATGAGTTTCATCATTATGAACAACAATCCATCAAATTATTGACTAGGGTTCGTTCCTAAACATGGATTCATGCTAGTTTCACCCATGCATCAATCATTCAAGCTAAATTCTTAGATTTCATAAGTTCATCAAGAATTCAAGATGCAACCAAAACACAAAATTCGACATACCTTGTGATCCCTTCACTGTGGTGATCATGTATTCATGCTTGGATTTCAATTTGGGACTGATTTGGCCCTTCAATTTGTCAATTTTTGAGCTTGCTAGGGTTTATGTGAGGGGCCCCTGGCTTCTCTGGATCATTCGACCAGAACACACACTTAAAGTGTGTGTTTTGGTGTCTAGTATTTTATTTTAAACAAACTTGTTTCAAGTTTGCTATAATTGGTCCCTATACATTATTCCAAGTTACATAAAGTGTATTATTTAACCAATTATCCTTTTTATTCTTAAAACACTTAACTAACTAGGTTGATATTCCTAGTTACTTAGTGGGTCCCGGGAGTTATTACCCAGTTTATTTTAAGTCCCGTTAACTCGGGCTCTTATAAACTCAATTCCTTAAAACTTTGATTCGCTTGTATTTAATATTAGGATTTCTTATTTAAATCCAAATATTTACCGGGTTATTATTATTTTTTTACTACTAACGGTACTTTACCCGTCTTTTAGTATTAACGGAGTTTGATTACCAAACCCATTTTCGGGGTGTTACAATGATGACCGTTGCAGCGAGCACAATGAGGTGCGGTACCAGCATACACTTTTTTCGCAGGCGGTTGAGCCGGTGGGTTCTGAGGGTTCTGAGCTGTTACTGCAAAATTCTGAGCACCCTTTCGCTTTTTCGACTTCTTCGACGACTCACCTTTCTTACCCTTACCCTTTTCCTTGACAGAATCGGTCGACTTCTTCTTATCACCCTTGCGGGTAAGGTTACCCTTCCTGACTTGAGACTCACTCAGGGTAGCTGACAACTCGATCGCGTGACAAACAGTAGTAGGATTAATGCCAGTCACAATATCCTGTCTGGAATCGGGTAATCCATCGATATACCTCTCTATCGCTTTCTCCAACGGGGTAACCATAGTAGGACACAAAAGACTGAGTTCCTCAAAATGATCCGTATACGCACGGTGTTCTCCCCCATCTTGCTTTAGATCATCAAACTCTCGTTCCAAAGCTTGAATTTCATGACGGGGACAAAACTCTTTCATCATGAGAGCTCGAAGCTCTTCCCATGTTTGTGCCAATGCCACTTCAGCACCCCTATCGCGCATCACTCCGTTCCACCACGTAAGAGCACGCTTCTCAAACACACTTGATGCAAATTCAACCTTACGCCCATTCGGACATTGCACATGTCTGAATGTGCTCTTGATACTTTCAAACCATTGAAGGAGCGCAGTTGCTCCTTGCGACCCAGAAAACTTTAGCGGCTTAGCAGAATTGAAATTCTTGAAATTACACTGTGCATTGTTATTATTATTGTTGTTGTATAACTCATGGATTTGGGTCACAACGCCTGGAAGCACAGCAGCCATTTACTGAGAGACAAGGGATGTGACTTCTTCAGCAGTAAAAGATTGTGCATCACGTCGAGGAGGCATTGTCTAAAAGGAAATATGAGAAACGAGTGAGGTTGATAAATAGGAAAAACAAAAGAGGTATCGACAAAACACAAGGAAGGCGATCATTTGTTCGCTACATCGAACAAACAAACGACACGCAGTGACTAATCAAAGTAAATGAATCAAAATAATGTATCGCGAAGACATGCTCGCCTATAAGTGATCACTCACCCCAAGAGTTCCCAGGTAAGAGTGACTGGTCCAATTATGTGGATTTGTACGAACACTCTAACCTTAGACAGAAAACTCAAGGTACAGGCATTCACTCTTCCAGTTTGCACGTGTTCACATTATTTAGACCCAAACTTTGACGAGATTTTGAAAAAAAAAATCAGAAGGAACTAAGCCAAAAAATGAGTCAAACTGGAAGGGTTCAAAACCTTATAACAGAGAGTTCAAAACCTAGTAATCAATCATCCTAGAACAGATGATTAATTTTCGAAGCAGATTCGGATTTTGTGTTCTCGTTGTGGTTATCACCTAAGAGTAGGTGACGGTTTTTGTTTTAAAAATCTAAACGCAAATTAACTTGCGTTGGGTCCTAGAAAGTTATAGTCTAGGTCAAAGCATTACTAATAACCTAATTCCCTATAACCGTTGGCTCTGATACCAACTCTTCTGTCACATCCCGACCACGTAAAACAACAAATCATGGCGGAAACGTTGGGGAGTGTTGTAACAGAATTATTGTTTCACAACCACGGATACAAAAAGAGTTTCGTTTTATTTATTCATTAAGTAATTTACATTGTTTTAACATGAAACAAACAAGTTATATATCGACTATCATTGTTATTATGTCACTAAGGCCTCGTCCAGATCCTATGTGACTCATGCATCCTATCAATCAACATCAAGCAACATCACGTGAAACATATGTAAAAACAAAGTCAGCAAAGAAATGCTGGCGAGTACATAGGTTTTATGAGAGTATCGGAATCATGGCTAGTTTACATGTTGCAATACCTTATTGAAAAACCTTGTTTTGAAAAGAGTATAACTTTGCAACTTAATTAACCAACTCAAACCAAGCGGGTTATATTTTATAAAACCTCGTAGCCATGATTCTTAACCCAAAAACATTTGTTTTAGTAAACCAAATTGTAAAACATTTCGTATTAACTCGTTTAATAAATCTCGTATGGTTTATATCCTTTCGAAAACATCGTTATGTGATATCGTTTTAAAATCGTTTACCCAAGTGAACTAAATAACTCCACGGTATGTAATATGTTGAAAACACTTATATATAAGAAGTACCAGTGGCGTATCTACCATACTTTCACCATATTACACCCGTCCCGTTATCTAAACACTTAACCAAAACCAATCGTTTATCCAATTCGTTCAACTTGTTCAAATCGTTTCCAAATCGTTAACTCGTTTAAATCATCCTTGTTTTAATTGTGAAAACTATTTATGGTCGTCTCGCTAATAACATTCAAACCTTCGTGACTCGACTATCTCGCTTCTCACATTAACAAACCACCAAAGGGTGAGTTAATAATCAGATTCAGTCGTTACCCACCTAACCCACACATAACCATGGGTGTAGTACGATAAGGGGATTTGTCAGATCCTATGGTACCATAACCTAATACTGGTCGGCTTGATCAAGGCTAATGAATGTCATTCGTTATGTAACTACGTCCAACATGTTTGTTCACATTATCGAAATCGTTATTAGTTTAATATAAACCATCTTTATCGTTTTTAAAACCATCGTTTAAATATCGAAATCGTTTTAATGCATATGAATCACCCCAAAACAATTGAAAATAGTAAAATAGGGGAACTATGTACTCACTTGAAGTGCAAAGTATCCTCAATCAATAGAACTTCAACAACTCAAATAAACCAGAGAAATCAAGCAGCACCTAGTAGTTGAATCACTAGTCAAACAATAGACGCCTAAATCGGAAGATTAGACAGAATGAGGTCTTGTAAACCAAATGAGTGTTGGAACTCATGTGATATGGTTTAACAAAGCCTACATTCTAAATCGGAACCTAACCTAAGTGCTTTCGACCCATTACGACCCATTAAGGTAGCTTATGCTACTTTAACGCGTCGTGCACGCAAATGCGCGTTCGAGACGTCTAACTAGTCCTATGACAAATATTATATGCCTAAACATGTTTAAATATGTTGCACAATCAGTTATATGACAAAATTTTATGTTACATATGCTTAATTACCAATTATGCATGAAAAGGGCATTTTGGTCATGTACCTAAGGCATATAAACTACCTATCATACAACTATTTAAACCTAAGTGACCATAAGGTATAACCTTGGAAGGTTATTCCCTATGCAACTATGGTCACTAAACATGTTTGGTCGGTTCCTAATGATCGACCAAACGGGTCGAGTTTGAAAGTCAAATCGGGTGTTTAGTCCGTTTGACTTACGACTCTACACAAGCACTAATCTAAAAGTGACGAGCTAAACATGCTAAAACATGTTTAGTTAAGTTAGAAAACAGGTTTTGGTATCAAAACAAACGGTTTTGATACCCAAGAGTAGTTTGGTTACAAAATACGCATAAATGCGCATTTTGGCCGAAACTACGACTCGCCACTACGCCTAGTCAACGTGGTAATCAGTAGGTATAGTCACAAGGGACTATAACCATCATGATTACGCTCACGTTGCAAAGTTCAAATGAACTTTGTGTTGACCATTGACTGGTCAAAGCTGAAAGTCAAACTCTGTTTGACTTTCATGCTTGAAAAACGAAACAAGAACGAAAGAGGACTTACCAAGGGTCCAAGAATGGAAAATCTAGATCAACTTGCTCAGGTATGAGGTGCTAAGCCTCAACTTAGAGCAATAGATCAGATTTGTGTAAAGATGAGAGTGAAGTGGGTGTTGCTATTTATAGAGAATCAAGAACCGTTAAGATCGTTCCTTGATAAACGAGCATCAATCTTGTGACAACTCGTATTTACGAACCTATTTTTGTACTTGAACTATATTGAAGTGTTGAATGCTATGAATGACTTTGTGTTATGTGTAATGTATGTATGTATAGTTGAGCCAAACGCACAACACCATTCGATCGCACAAGCCCATTTGGGCTACATTTTGTATTCGGATCAATGGGCAGCCCATTGAGGGTTCGGCCCACTCTCTCTTTATGTCGCATAACACATGGAGAGGGTGTATACTCCTCATTTGTTACTAAACACCCACACACACAAACCCTAGCTCTTTTCATTCTCTCTAGAACTCGACGGCAACAACACCCCTCTCTCTCTCGAAGCTTGTGATTCGGATCACTCTCATCTTATCTTAATCGGTTAGTACTTTATGATTAGTGTGTTATGAATAATGTTATGATTTCACGATTTGATTAAATGATTAAGTATTGAATGTATGATGAACATGATGTCTACGTGTATGATGATATTAATCGGCTGCCGTGTTTTGTTTTCGGATTTGTTTACATAATGATTCAAGATCGAATGATGAAACCTGTTGTATGTATGTAATCGGCTGAGTTGTTTGTGTTAGTACAAATTAGGTTTCTTGGTGAAGGAGAAACCAAATGTTTGATTATTCGGCCGTGATATGTTTAAGATAAGATGGTTTTTAGTGATCGAGATTATGAGACATGTTAATATAATTGGTGTTATGATTATTGTTTATGTTCTGATTTTATATAGGGTTCATATGATTTAATTGTTAAATTGCTAGTTTGATCGATTGTAGGTGGCTTAGAATAGTTGGAAATTGTGTTAATTGATAAATGATAAATTTGGAAATCATTGAATCTGGTAACTGATATGCATAAAAATCGGAAACTTAAAAACAGTCGCACAAGGCATATTGGTAGCACAAGATGTCCACTCGCACAAGTAGATCAGTCGCACAAGCTGATCTGGTCGCACAACAGACCCTGATCGCACAAGGGGTCTCCAGTCGCACAAGGATGTTTGTTTGATTGTTATTTGGGCCGTATGATTATATGTTGGGCCAGGTACGACCGCACAACCCAATAGGATCGCACAAGGCCTAAGGTTATTTGTTGGGCCGTAGACTTGGGCTGGGTAATAAAGCTGATCGCACAAAATGTTGTTCGGTTAAATTGTTTGGGCCGGGCTTTTATCAGGTCGCACAACATGCTGCTGATCGCACAAGGATGTGCTGATCGCACAACGTGTTGGGCCGAGACTTGTGTGGGCTTCATTTGTATGCTAAACTGATATCATTTAAAACGTTCTATGTGTATACTATGTTGCCATGATCGATACGTGTTAGCAATCTGTTAAACTATGTGTAATCATACGTGCTTTACTTGAACCTAAACCTGACATGTGTGATAACCATGTTAGGACGTGGTTGACCTCTAGCTGCTAGACTTGACCTTTCTGTGTAATCTGCCGAGCAAACCAAGGTGAGTTCACACTAGCCAAGGCATGGGATTCCCAGGGGTTGGGAATGGGATTGAATAACTACTCGTACAACTATTACTATTAAATAAATTATTACTGTCCTCGGTTGAAGGGCACGTACGTAAAACCTACGTACAGTTATACTTACTACTGTCCTCGGATTGAAGGGCACGTACGTAAAGCCTACGTACACGATCTTAAGACCATCACCTCTATCAAAGGAAGTCCCTCAATTATCGACTTAATCGCCGAGGCCTAGGGCGAGCGGGTCATTAGTTAATAGCGCTATTAGGTTTAACAAACCTCACACCGTGCCAGTCAGACGGGCGTGTACTAATGGACTATGGGCAAAGGGTCAATGCTGATAGACATTGACTTAGGGCACATATTATATTTTCGTAGCAGTCGATACGCGTAGTCTTGTAACACATGGGAAGCCCCCACTAATCATCGCACGCATGCCTGGACTGGCAGCAAGGATTAACGCGATACATGGTTTACAAAACGAATACATACGGTTTATGAAATGAATACGTTAACCAAACAACCAACTGTGAACTCGCTCAACTTTGTTGTTGATTCGTTGCTACATGCCTTGCAGGTCATTAGGTACCTATGGAGCTTGCACAGGGAGGAACGGTCGTTGTGGGACATGGCGATGTGTGCCATGCTTTAATCATTACGTTATTTCATATTTAATACTTGCTATGGGTTTTACGAATTATGCTTCCGCTAAACACTTAACTATGCTTTGGTTTTTGGAACACCTTTCATATTGGTTGGTTAAATTATGTTTACTTACATGCTTGTTCAATATGATTGGTGGCTTGATCCTGGTCAGTCACGCCTCCAAGCGGTGATACTCCGCGTGTGGATTTTGGGGGTGTGACAGATTGGTATCAGAGCCATTGGTTATAGAGAACTTGGTTTTAAAAGGAAAACGTTTTTGTTAAAACCAGACTATAACCTGTACAGTGCTCTACGATCCACAACGACGCTTCACTCCACGTGCAAGACTCGACATTCTAGGTGATATGGTTTATGTTATATTACCTACATGATAGATTACATAGAACTTTGCTCTTGATATGCTTAGTTAGTATAGCTACTGTTGCTTGAACACGTATGTGCTTACTCTCTCCTGTCATCGCATTTGCGCGAACCCTTCTCACTCATGTTTCCCTTGATATGAAGATCATGTCTGGACGCATTAACATGACACAAGCCCAGTTGACGGCTCTGATTAACGAACAGGTTGCTGCGGCACTTGCAGCCGCACAAGCAGGAGGTATACCCTGCTGTTTAAAACTCATTCTAGGATCTTTAGGTCCTACTCTCGTGAACCTACCCTTGTGTTAAACTTTGTCCTTTCTTATACCCACAACAGGTCAGCATGCTCAGCCACCTGTGTGCACCTTCAAAACTTTTATGGACTGCCGACCCACTACTTTTAGCGGCACTGAAGGAGCAGTAGGTCTCCTCCACTGGTTTGAGAAACTAGAATCTGTGTTCGAAATGTATGAATGCCCTGAGGCACGCAGGGTGAAGTATGCTACCGGCACTCTTGAGGGTTTAGCCCTCACATGGTGGAACGCTCAGGTCCAAATGCTGGGGTTGGTTGCTGCTAACGCCACCCCATGGAACAATTTCAAAGAGATGATCAAGGAAAAATACTGCAGTCATGATGACATTCATAAGCTGGAAGTTGAGTTCTTCAACCTCAAGATGACGGGGTCAGAAATTGAGGCGTTTACAAAGAGATCGAATGAGCTTGCATTACTGTGTCCTACTATGGTGGACCCTCCAATTAAGCGTATCGAACTATATCTTAAGGGTCTAGTGCCAGAGATCCAAAGTCATGTGACTTCAGCAAACCTCGCCACCTATCAGCAGGTTTTTCAGTTGGCTCACTGATGTGTGTAAAATGCAACATATAAATTACATCAAATGAGGCATAAAACTAACCCTTTTTAGTGCTAATATTGGAAAAAGAGTGTTTTTGTCTTCCTTTTGTATTTTCAGGATTAAATGAGCTCAAAAACGCAAAAGAAGCAAAAAGACAGCTAAATCCAACATAAATACAAGAAAAGGAACATTAGTGGACTGCCCGAACCCTCAACGGCACCTTCCAAAGCAAAATAGAGAAAACAGAAGACTGAACACGCCCCGTGCTCAGCCAGCACAGGGCCGTGCCCAAGAAGCAGCAGAAAAGACAAACCTATAGAAGCTTCTATTGCCCATCACGGGGCCGTGCTCAGCGGACACGGGGGCGTGTCGAAAGTACAGCAGGCGCATTTATTGTAATTGCGAATTACAATTAATGAGGAGAGAGAGTGTCAGACGGACACGGGGCCGTGCCCAGCGGACACGGGGCCGTGTCCAGCTCTCTGTTCAGCCTATAAATAGGAGTGCTTGGATTCATTTCATCTCATCCCTTGGCACACCACCTCTCTCACACTTCATCCACCACCCACCACCATCACAACACCATCATCCACCACCATCATCCATTGTCCATCGTAGAGTGTGTGAGTCGTCTCGGGATCCAAGATTGATCGTAAGAGTTCTTGACAATCAAGGCCATGTTTGCCTAAGTCTCTTACATCACTTGGTGAAGACAAAGTGTCTAGTATAATACTTTTTATTTCTAATCTTTTGCACTTTTTATTTGGTTTTGTATTAATGACTTTAATAACTAGTTACTTATGTTGAAGGTGATCTTTCCTTATCGTTTGTCCGTGGTGTCTTGGCATTATTTTACTGTCTATATAAAATAAAGGATTTTCACCATTCATATCTCCACGGTCTATATGGAGATATGTTGGCTACCTGGTAGGGGGTTAAGGGAACGGTTTGGTAAAGGTCTTGCCATTGTTCAGCGTTTAGAGGTCCTGCAATGGACCTGGGTCAAATTTAGTAGGACCTCCTTCAATACTTCACGGTATTGGATGGCGGGGGTCCAAACTCTTTAATCCCCTCATAAGTTAACTACTATTAATACTATAACCCGGCTATTTAGGACTGTATCCCTGCTGACTCAGACTACTTAGCCGAGGGTAACGTCACCGCCAAAAGCGGGGCCTACCACAATACTGCATTAATAACTTAATTCATTATCTTCCAATAATCCACCCTTTTAGGATTGTATCCCTGCTGACTCAAACTACTGGGGTGAGGGTAACGTCGCCTTCAAAAGAGGGGCCTACTACAATAACTAAGATAATCTCTTAATTATGTGCAAAAGTGCGGAAATAATCAAAGGTTATACTAGATACGAGTCGGAACCAAGTGATTCATCTTGTCTATCTGTTTTTATTTTTATTTTTATTTTCAGCATTTTAGTTAGTTTTATTTTTCTTAGTTTAAAATATTTTTCTAAACTTTTATTTTGGTTAGACGTTGAGGATAAACCGGTACTAAAAGCTCTTGTGTCCTTGGACGACCTCGGTATCTTACCAACGCTATACTACACTCAACGATGGGTGCACTTGCCCATATGTGTGTTTAGTGTTAGTGAAATATCGTGTTTTATAAATTTAAAACTTGGCTAAAATAAGTGTTAAAAAGGGCTTAAAATATACACCTAATATATATAACACTTTAACGCACATCAAGTTTTTGGCGCCGTTGCCGGGGACACAAGGATTTTAAGAAAGTTAGGAATCAACGGCCTAATCATCTTTTATTTTTCTTTTTATTTTTTTAGGATTTTCTTAGTTTTTCAGCTTCTGCAGAGCTCAGCACGGGTCGTGCCCGCTGAACACGCCCCCGTGCTCAATCATTGGAACTGGCAATCCTGTTTTACATCAGACAGTAAGCTGAACACGGGGTCGTGCCCACTCAACACGCCCCCGTGCCCAAGTTTCAGTTACTGAAAACAGAACCGTTAGATCCCGACGGTTGGTAATTTCTGACATAAACATGAGTGATAGTAATTATTTTTACTTTCGGCACTCTTATGGTACGTGGTGTCAATTATGTGGTGGCGAACATGAAGAAGTAAAATGCTACTTCCTAAATTATAGGCCCCACTACATGGACCCACCATCTTCTCACAACCTTAAGAGGGGCGAAAGTAAAAATAAGCACTATTTCTCCCTCGAATGCGCCCAACCAGATATTCTAGGGGAAATGCTCCTTAGCGAGTTATTTCAACTAGAAGAGCTAATTCTGAAATGGATAGAAGAGCTTGGGAAGGATTTTATTGATCCACCCCAAGACGATACCCATGAAGAAATGTTGGAACCGCATTCCGACAACCTCGTTGCTCCCAAAAATACCTTCGTACCTAGCAAAGACTTGGACGATAGTCGTCCCTGTGTCGATTGTGCCGTGAAGGACTCTCCATCGACTTCGTTCGGTGCATACATAGACCTGAGCGATTCGGCATATACCTTCTTTAACAAGAGCCCGGGAAAGGGTTGGACTTGTCCACCTAGAATGAAAATAGGAATTACCCTCACCGACAACCTCTTGCGTTCTCGCCTTAGTCTAGGACAATTAAGGTATATTAGGCACTTTGGGGTTGTTCCAACCAGTCAGGAGCCACCCGATACTAACAAGTTCCTTAAAAAAACTAGACAACTTCATAAAACAGTCCCTAGACACGGGGCCGTGTCCAGCCAACACGTCCCCGTGTCCATCGAAAGATTCCATTCTGATCAGTACGTCAGAATACGGACAAACTGTGTCAGAACTCCACCTGCACACGGGGCCGTGTCCACTGAACACGGGGCCGTGTCCAGGATGCTGTCGTTTTCTATAAATGCAGCCAAGAATTCTGCACATTTGGACCAACTTGGGGCAGAGATTTGCAAGAATCTTCTCTCAAACTATCCTAGGTAAGTCTAAAAGAAGGTTCCAACAACCCATCTTGTCCTTTCCTCTTTTAGCCATTTCCTTCTTCTTCATCTTTCTCCAAGAGCTACCATTGAAAGTTTGGAATTCCTCCAACTCTATGGTAGGGATAAATGAGTTTTGTTCAAAGAATCTTGGTAAAAACATGTTATGAAACATTGTTTTAAGTTATTAGTAGCCAAAAAGGCCCCACAACGTTCAGAAAATAACTTAAAAATCCAAGTTTCCTTGTTCCAAAACTCTGCAGAAAGATGAACACGGGGCCGTGCTCAGTGAGCACGGGGCCGTGTCCGGTCACTGTTTCATTAAATAAACTATTTTTAGTTTATTTTTCGTAGGATGACGAGTGAAAACAGCGAAACATCTCCTGTGCATTCGCCAAACAGCCGAAGAGGAAGAAGACCCTCCATTGAAGCTACACTTGTACACTATGTGATAGCATTAAGGGAGGCTCTCGACGAAATGACTTCAGTAGAGGAGGTCCTAATCGACCGTATTAACGATCTTACGATGGGACTTGAAAGCAGCTTCCAAGAAATTAACCTCTTGCACCAGAGGTTAAATATTCTTGTAGCACCTCCAATGGAACCAGTCCTTCCTCAACAGGATTGGAACCTGGCACTCGGAATCAACAACCCTACCGGGTGGGAAGACTTTCCGGCGGAACCTCCCATGGAACACCAACAAGAGATCCCGGTGGAAGTTGAAACTCCTCAAACTAATGCCAATGAGCCTTCTTTTCTCCTTCCAAGGGAGGTAGAAGAATGGCTCGCCGACATTTGAGGAGAACCGCACTCGGAAGAAGGAGTTCAAAAAGGCCTTGTTTAACCAAGATTAATTACTTCTTGGAAATTTTGCTAAATTAAAATAAAGTAAAGGCTAGGACTCCATGGTTTGTTATTTCTTTGTTTTATCTAGTTTAATTTAGGATTATGTAAGTTCTCTCTATGATGAAATGAAATGATGGTTTTAAGGTTTGGATGGTTTGTAATGAGTAAAACACACTCATGCTGGTAAAGGATGAAAAGGGGAACGAGAAAAATGATCCCATGCACAAGAACGAGGCAACCCGACAATTTTCTCCATTTCAGAAGGTTCAACACGGGCCGTGCCCAACCAACACGGCCCCGTGCCGAACCACCTGCAAAGAAACGCCCAGTACAGGTACCTGGACACGGGCCGTGTTCACCCAACACGCCCCCATGTCCAGCCTTCTGTTTGACTTATTTCAATTTTGTTACTGGCACTTGAACACGGGGCCGTGCCCGGATAACACGGGGCCGTGTTCAGCGCCCAGTAACACAATTTTTTTGCTTTTTAAACACTATTTTACACATCTAATCAACCTAAAAAATTATTTTTGGGACACATTGAGGACAATGTGTAATTTAAGTGTTGGGGGATGCTAAAACCTTGAATTTTGCAAGTCCTAAATACAAGCCTTACACAAAACTCTATTGGAACCGCTAATCACCCCAAATTTTTTCAAAAATTTCATTTTTTTTACTTGTTTAGGTTTAACTCGGGAAATTCAAGTTCTCAAAAAGGTTATATTTTTTACAAATTTACAACCGATAGCGTAGTGATAAAAAGAACCAACATAAGAAAATTATGAAAAGGCATAGCAAACTCATTTAAAACTTGATTATATACTTGATCACATAAAAACCCATTCCCACAAAAGTGAGTTTTGAGCCTTTATTGAGCACACAGTTACATATCATTTGACTAAATGCTCATTTTTCGTTTCTTGTGTGAATAGCTGCTTGGTTCTTACGACTCTAGAACTTGCCATGACAATACATTCCCGGTCCTTATCAACTTAAACCCGAGTAAGTAAATGATGGAAGCATTAGGACTAACCCTTTTCATTTCTACACCATTATTTTTCTTTTTCCTTTACCACCTACCCAAAAATCCCCTTAGTTAGCCCCTTTGAGCCTAAACCTTTTCGTTTCATCACCCAAACAAAAACCCTTTCATCCACCAAAACCTTTTTCATTTTTAACCCTTTATTTTAGTAACAAGTTCGGTTCTTCGTGAAAAAAAATAAAAAATAAAAATAAAAATTTGTGATAATGATGAAGCAAAAAGAAAATAAACAAACAAGTTAATCAAAAATAACTTAGTTTGAATAAAAGCTTCATCAAAATAAAAAGTTGCAAAAATACGAAAACCGACACTTGTTACGCTTTTAGCCCTTTTTCTACTAACCACTAACCCAACCACCTACCTTTAACTCTAGCCAACCCTTAACCCACAAAGTCCTCTTGATATCTACAAAGGTATAAAAGTTAAAAAGGAGGAGGATTGATTTCTTGGCAAGCCTATGGTAGGAATAAGTTCCGTGCCGCTCTCGAGTGATTCACTAAAAATACACCTTCGGCCGAGTGTGAGTGATTTCCCCACGAGGTATGTGAACTTGTATATAAATAGAATTTTAAAAAGGCATGTTATGCCCAAATAAGTAATTTCTTTTATGAACAGTTCTAAATAAATCATTACGAATAGGAGTGTAAATAAATAAAAATAAAACCCAAAAAGATCTTGGAAATCCCGACACTCTACGACAAGCCCAAAACCTTCTCTTCTACCTATTCCATTTGGGAGTGTAAGCCACATATTAAAGAGTTTTGCTTGAGGACAAGCAAAAGTTCAAGTGTGGGGGTATTTGATGTGTGTAAAATGCAACATATAAATTACATCAAATGAGGCATAAAACTAACCCTTTTTAGTGCTAATATTGGAAAAAGAGTGTTTTTGTCTTCCTTTTGTATTTTCAGGATTAAATGAGCTCAAAAACGCAAAAGAAGCAAAAAGACAGCTAAATCCAACATAAATACAAGAAAAGGAACATTAGTGGACTGCCCGAACCCTCAACGGCACCTTCCAAAGCAAAATAGAGAAAACAGAAGACTGAACACGCCCCGTGCTCAGCCAGCACGGGGCCGTGCCCAAGAAGCAGCAGAAAAGACAAACCTATAGAAGCTTCTATTGCCCATCACGGGGCCGTGCTCAGCGGACACGGGGGCGTGTCGAAAGTACAGCAGGCGCATTTATTGTAATTGCGAATTACAATTAACGAGGAGAGAGAGTGTCAGACGGACACGGGGCCGTGCCCAGCGGACACGGGGCCGTGTCCAGCTCTCTGTTCAGCCTATAAATAGGAGTGCTTGGATTCATTTCATCTCATCCCTTGGCACACCACCTCTCTCACACTTCATCCACCACCCACCACCATCACAACACCATCATCCACCACCATCATCCATTGTCCATCGTAGAGTGTGTGAGTCGTCTCGGGATCCAAGATTGATCGTAAGAGTTCTTGACAATCAAGGCCATGTTTGCCTAAGTCTCTTACATCACTTGGTGAAGACAAAGTGTCTAGTATAATACTTTTTATTTCTAATCTTTTGCACTTTTTATTTGGTTTTGTATTAATGACTTTAATAACTAGTTTCTTATGTTGAAGGTGATCTTTCCTTATCGTTTGTCCGTGGTGTCTTGGCATTATTTTACTGTCTATATAAAATAAAGGATTTTCACCATTCATATCTCCACGGTCTATATGGAGATATGTTGGCTACCTGGTAGGGGGTTAAGGGAACGGTTTGGTAAAGGTCTTGCCATTGTTCAGCGTTTAGAGGTCCTGCAATGGACCTGGGTCAAATTTAGTAGGACATCCTTCAATACTTCACGGTATTGGATGGCGGGGGTCCAAACTCTTTGATCCCCTCATAAGTTAACTACTATTAATACTATAACCCGGCTATTTAGGACTGTATCCCTGCTGACTCAGACTACTTAGCCGAGGGTAACGTCACCGCCAAAAGCGGGGCCTACCACAATACTGCATTAATAACTTAATTCATTATCTTCCAATAATCCACCCTTTTAGGATTGTATCCCTGCTGACTCAAACTACTGGGGTGAGGGTAACGTCGCCTTCAAAAGAGGGGCCTACTACAATAACTAAGATAATCTCTTAATTATGTGCAAAAGTGCGGAAATAATCAAAGGTTATACTAGATACGAGTCGGAACCAAGTGATTCATCTTGTCTATCTGTTTTTATTTTTATTTTTATTTTCAGCATTTTAGTTAGTTTTATTTTTCTTAGTTTAAAACATTTTTCTAAACTTTTATTTTGGTTAGACGTTGAGGATAAACCGGTACTAAAAGCTCTTGTGTCCTTGGACGACCTCGGTATCTTACCAACGCTATACTACACTCAACGATGGGTGCACTTGCCCATATGTGTGTTTAGTGTTAGTGAAATATCGTGTTTTATAAATTTAAAACTTGGCTAAAATAAGTGTTAAAAAGGGCTTAAAATATACACCTAATATATATAACACTTAAACGCACATCACTCACCGTCTCACTAATCAGGCGGTGGAGCAAAGCAGGTTACCAAAACGTATTAGTGCTACAGCTACCTCTGAAACTCCTAGTGACAACAAACGTAAATGGGATGGAGCTTCAAGCAGATGTTCGACTTCTGTTCAGTCCCAGTCGCAGCAGAGAAGAACTGAAGATTTTAATAGCCCTGGTCAGCAATCCTCTGGTAGCCAAGGGCAGAGTGGTTATCGAGGGAACCTTCCAAAGTGCAACAGATGCAACAAACATCATAGCGGTTTGTGCAACAAGGTTCGTTGTCAGAGGTGTCTTAAGTTGGGTCACGAAGCTAAGGATTGTAGGAGCTTACGACCTGCAAATCAGAACCAGCGACAACAGCCACCAGCTCCACAAGACCAGCAGCAGCAACAACGAGACAACAAGGGATGCTTTCAGTGTGGAGCTGAAGGCCATTTTAAGAGAGATTGTCCTCAACTGAACCGGAACCAGAACAACAACAACCAGGGGAATGGGAACAACGGGGGTAACAACGGCAATGGGGCAAGGGGTCGTGTGTTCGTTATTGGTCAGGGAGAAGCGAGGAATGATCCCAATGTTGTGACGGGTAAGTTCCTTCTTGACGACTTTTACGTTACTGTCTTATTTGATTCGGGTGCTGATACTAGTTATGTGTCCCTAAAAGTTAGTCAACTGCTTAAACGTACCCCAACACCTTTGAACCCCAAACACGCTGTAGAGTTAGCTAATGGTAAAAGTTTAGAGGTCACACACGTAGTCAAGGGTTGTAACCTAGTACTTGCTGATCACACTTTCTCGATCGACCTCCTTCCTATCACTCTAGGTAGTTTCGACGTTGTCATTGGGATGGACTGGTTATCCCAACACCAAGCAGAGATTCTTTGCAACGAGAAGATTGTTCGTATTCCTCGCCCAGGTGATGAACCTCTCATGATTCATGGCGACAAGAGTGGTGCTGTTGTGAGCATCATTTCTTCCCTTAAGGCCCAAAAGTGTTTGCGTAAGGGCCACACTGCTTTTCTGGCTCTCGTTACCGACACCTCGAAGAAAGAGAAAAAGATTGAATAACTACTCGTACAACTATTACTATTAAATAAATTATTACTGTCCTCGGTTGAAGGGCACGTACGTAAAACCTACGTACAGTTATACTTACTACTGTCCTCGGATTGAAGGGCACGTACGTAAAGCCTACGTACACGATCTTAAGACCATCACCTCTATCAAAGGAAGTCCCTCAATTATCGACTTAATCGCCGAGGCCTAGGGCGAGCGGGTCATTAGTTAATAGCGCTATTAGGTTTAACAAACCTCACACCGTGCCAGTCGGACGGGCGTGTACTAATGGACTATGGGCAAAGGGTCAATGCTGATAGACATTGACTTAGGGCACATATTATATTTTCGTAGCAGTCGATACACGTGGTCTTGTAACACATGGGAAGCCCCCACTAATCATCGCACGCATGCCTGGACTGGCAGCAAGGATTAACGCGATACATGGTTTACAAAACGAATACATACGGTTTATGAAATGAATACGTTAACCAAACAACCAACTGTGAACTCGCTCAACTTTGTTGTTGATTCGTTGCTACATGCCTTGCAGGTCATTAGGTACCTATGGAGCTTGCACAGGGAGGAACGGTCGTTGTGGGACATGGCGATGTGTACCATGCTTTAATCATTACGTTATTTCATATTTAATACTTGCTATGGGTTTTACGAATTATGCTTCCGCTAAACACTTAACTATGCTTTGGTTTTTGGAACACCTTTCATATTGGTTGGTTAAATTATGTTTACTTACATGCTTGTTCAATATGATTGGTGGCTTGATCCTGGTCAGTCACGCCTCCAAGCGGTGATACTCCGCGTGTGGATTTTGGGGGTGTGACAAATCTGGACCGTACACATATGGCCCATGGTTTTGGGATACTAGGGGTGCCCCAAAACCAGCAAACGGTATTGAAAATGTTACAAATTAGCCCCCCGAGTTCAACCCCGTTGCTGAAAAATGCAGAAAATCAAGTTTATGTCCAGATCAGGCCATGGCGTCGCGCCACTGCAGACCCCTTATGGTGGTGGCGCAACGCCACCAAGTGTCAGCTCCAGAATTTTTGCCAAAATGGTAGAAATGGTCCCTGCACATGTTTAAGGCCTTTTTCGACGCGTTTAAGCCCCGTTAACCCCATTTCAAGGCTCTAAAATGAAGTTAAAGTATAGGGAACTCAAAACATGCTCAAAAATATCTCGGATGTCGGTTTGTTTGGTCGTACGGTTGCATTGTTCCGTTAATTACGACGGAAGTCGTAACGAACGCAAAAACGATCCAATTTACGCGACGAATGGAATTTTATCAAGCCAATCTCTAAAATGGAATATTTTAATGATTATATAAATTTTTGGATGTCCGGATATATTCAGAACGTAAGATATGCGCGAAAATGCAAACTTATGCACTTTTTGACGCTTTTAGTCCCTGAATGACCAATAAAGTTTGTTTTAGCATACCGAACCCCTCAAAGCCTATTTCTAAGCTATGTAAAGGATATTTAAGGTATGTTTAACTTATGATCAAGTTCTGGAATTTTCGTTACTATACAAATCGATATAGTTTCACAGTTTGACACAAATAGTCCCTACGATCGAACAAACTTGATTTCAACACACCAAACCATCCAAAGCTTATTTCTAAGATTATTTCTAAGTCATGTGGA
The DNA here is from genome assembly GCA_030545235.1 of Helianthus tuberosus. Lineage (NCBI taxonomy): Eukaryota > Viridiplantae > Streptophyta > Magnoliopsida > Asterales > Asteraceae > Helianthus > Helianthus tuberosus. The sequence continues at coordinate 21,883,625 of CM060377.1, read as the reverse complement.
GGTTATTTAAGAGTGTTTGTTAAGCCTATGTAACTATTCCAGAGTGTTTGTTGCGTTAAACTGACTGCGTTTACGCACCAGTTTGGGTATAACATTTAAAGCTTGAAATCGGAATCGAATCAAATTGTAAAATCATCAAACACAATTACACACATAATAACACCAAAACACATATAATAAAACCAAAGCACATTGTTTTATTGATAATTGACATTGTTTTACATTATACGACGATTACAGAACACAATTGTCACAGCATGGAACTTACTCATACCATAAGCTTGTCAAGCAATCAGTCCTCCTCCTTTTTAACTATATACCTTTGTAAATATCAAGGGGACTTTTGGGGTGAAGGGTTAGGCTTGGGTTAAAGGTAGGTGGTTGGGTTAGTGGTTAGTAGAAAATGGCGAAAGGCGTAAAAAACATCGATTTTCGTAAGACTTTTTATTTTTCATACTTTTTATTTTGATGAAGCAACTTTTCAAACAAATTTGTTTTTGATAAACTTGTTTGTTTATTTTTGGCTTCATCATCATAATTTTTTTTTTTGATAAGGAAGTCATAAGAAAACCGAGCTTTGTTATTAAAATAAAGGGTTTAAAATGAAAAGGGCTTTGGTGGGTAAAAGGGTGTTTGTTTTGGGTTAAGAAATGAAAAGGTTTAGGCTCAAAGGGGTTAACTAGGGGGATTTTGGGTAGGCGGTAAAAAAAATTGTGTAGAAATAAAAAGGGTTAGTCCTAATGCCTCCATCATTTACTTACTCGGGTTTAAGTTGGTAAGGACCGGGAATGTATTGTCGTGGCAAGTTCTAGAGTCGTAAGAACCAAGCGGCTATTCACACAAGAAATGAAAAATGAGCAATTAGTTTAAATATATGTATTTGTATGCTCAATAAAGGCTCAAAACTCACTTTTTGTGGGAATGGGTTTTTATGTGATCAAGTATATATAATCAAATTTTAACTAAACTTGTCATGTTGTTTCATAATTTTCTTATGTTGGTTCTTTTTATCACGACGCTATCGGTTGTAAATTTGTAAAAATATAACATTTTTAGAACTTGAAATTCCCAAATTAAACCTAGACAAGTAAAAAAAATGGAAAATTTTTGAAAAAAAAAATTGGGGTGATTAGCGGTTCCAATAGAGTTTTGTGTAAGGCTTGTAATTAGGACTTGCAAGATTCAAGGTTTTAGCATCCCCCCCCCCCCCCACACACACTTAAATTACACACTGTCCTCAATGTGTCCCAAAAATAAGTTTTTAGGTTGATTGAATGTGTAAAAAGGTGTGAAAAAGCAAAAATTTATGTTACTGGGCGTCTGGACATGGCCCCGTGGTGTCCAGGCATGGCCCCGTGTTCAGATTGCAGTAACAGAAATGAATAAAAAGAAACAGAAGCCTGGGCACGGGGGCGTGTTCAGTGAGCACGGCCCGTGTCCAGTTACCTGAACTGGGCATTTTCTGCAGATGGTTGGGCACGGGGCATGTTGGGTGAGCACGCCCCCGTGCTGAACTTGCTGTAATAAAGAAAAATTTGTCGGGTGGCCCTGTTTTTGTGCATGGGGTGCTGGTGCAAGTTTCCCTTGGTATCATTCACCATCTTGAGTGTGTTTTATTCCTGAAAATTAAAACTAAACTAGAAAACATAAAAAAAAAATTATCTAAGCTAAACTAAGGATAGTTCCGCGGAATGCCTCCGTGGTGCTCCACGTTTATAAGGGTCCTTGGCTAGACCCAAAACCAGTCATATGTTACTCAAGCGGGATGTGTTGCATCCCATGTTGCACCGTCGGAGAGCATCATCCAAGCTTGAGTCTATGACCTTCATGTAATTAACCGGATCGTCGTCTTCTACTCTCTTTCCAACTCCAAACTTCATTTCCTTGTTTCCAATCCTCAATGTTAGTGTACCACCATTCATGTCTACTATTGCGTGGGCCGTAGCTAGGAAGGGTCTTCCTAAAATGAGTGGTACTTCGGTATCTTCCTTCATATCTAGTATGACAAAGTCGGCTGGAAAAACGAATTCGCCTACCTTCACTAATAGATTTTCAGTGATACCTTGTGGATATTTTACGGACCTATCGGCGAGTTGTATGCTCATTTTTGTATGGCTTGTTTTTCCTAGGCCGAGTCGGTTAAACATTGATACGGGCATGAGGTTTATGCTAGCCCCGAGGTCGGCTAACGCATTACGAATGGGGGATTCCCCAATCGAACAAGGGATTGTGAAGCTTCCAGGACCGATCTTCTTTTGCGGGAGTTTGTTGAGTAGCAAGGCGGAGCATTCTTCGCTTAAATTAACTAATTGCAATGATTCAATTTTCCTTTTGTTAGTGAGGAAGTCCCTCATAAATTTTGAGTATTTAGGCATTTGGGTTAGGACTTCAATAAAGGGAATATTAACATGAAATTGTTTTAGTAATTTTTTTATCTTTGTGAATTGCTCATCGGTCTTTTGACGGACTAGCCGACCGGGGTATGGAATCGGAGGATTCTTGGTCGGTTCTTGATTTGGTGTAGGAGCCGTCTCTTGTTAGAGTGTTGGCGAAGTTGTGGACTGGCTAGACCGGATCGTTTCAGTTGAAGGCAATGGGGCCTCTTCGGAGCCCACTGTACGGTTTCTCAATGTAATGAGATGTACTTGTGCCTTTGGGTTGGGTTCGGTATTACTTGGTAACGTGCCTTGTGGTCTCTTGGAGAAATTTTGAGCTATTTGATTTAATTGTTTTTCAATGTTTTGAATACTAGCTTGTTGATTTCTAAAATTCGACTCCAATTGTTGAAATCGATCCGAGTTTTTCTTTTCGGTGTCGGAGATGAGGCGAGATACAGTATCTTCAAGCCTCTCTCGTTCCCCTTGTTGTTGAGAGAAATTTTGTGACTCGTTTCTAGGTTGCTGAAAGTTTGTTCGTTGATTTAGATTTTGTTGGTTACTACCATTGCTGGGTTCTCTCCAACCAAGGTTAGGGTGGTTACGCCATCCTTGGTTGTAGGTATCCGTTGGAGGACCCGACGGCCTAGGTCTATTATCAATGTAGTTTACCGTTTTCGTTTGATCATCTAATTCTTTCATACAACTCCAATTTTCATGTGGCCCACCACACCCCTCACAAGCCATAACAGAGACCGTTTTTGCCATTTCTAACTTTTTGATTTTTGAAGAAAGGGCCTCGATTTGGGCTTGTAAAGAAGTGCTTTCGTCAACCTTATGGGCGCCTGGGGCAATAGATTTATTACCTCGGGGAGTGTGCCACTGAAAATTGGTTTGAGCAATTTCCTCAATTTGATTATAAATTTCATTTGGGTGGTGATTACCTAAAAGTCCCCCGGAGCTAGAGTCAAGTGTTTGTCTTGTGTGTGGCAACAATCCATTGTAGAAAGTGGATACCTGTTGCCAAACCGCAAGACCGTCATGAGGACACTTTCTTAGTAGCTCCTTGAACCTTTCCCAAGTTTCATATAAGGATTCCCCATCTTCTTGTGAGTATGTATTAATTTCAGTCATTAATTTAGCCGTTTTAGCAGGAGGGAAATACTTATATAGAAACTTTTGGGCTAGTTCATCCCAGGTATTTACTGAGCCAACTGGGAGGGCGTTGAGCCAAGCCTTAGCTCGGTCTTTTAACGAAAATGGAAACATTCGAAGGCGGATGGCGTCATTTGATGCTCCGTTGATCCGAAAGGTATCATATATTTCCAAAAAGTTTGTAATATGCAAATGAGGATCTTCATCCATAGCACACCTGAAAGATAATTAATTAAGAGTGTATAGTTTAATGCATAAGTGTGGGTGACGTCGTTGTAGTATAGTGGTAAGTATTCCCGCCTGTCACGCGGGTGACCCGGGTTCGATCCCCGGCAACGGCGCCAAAAACTTGATGTGCGTAAGTGTGTATATTTTTAATGTATATTTTAAGCCCTTTTTAACACTTTTTAGCCAAGTTTTAAATTTATAAAACACAATATTTACTAACACTAAACACACATATGGGCAAGTGCACCCATCGTGAGCGTAGTATAGTGTTGGTAAGATACCGAGGTCGTCCAAGGACACAAGAGCTTTTAATACCGGTTTATCCTCAACGTCTAATCAAATCAAAAGTTAGAAAAAGGTTTTTAAACAAGAAAAATAAAACTAACTAAAATGCTGAAAAATAAAATAAAATAAAAAACAGATAGACAAGATGAATCACTTGGATCCGACTCGTGTGTAGTGTAACCTTTGATTATTTCCGCACTTTTGCACTTTTTAAGAGATTATCTTAGTTATTGTAGTAGGCCCCTATTTTGAAGGTGACGTTACCCTCAACCCAGTAGTTTGAGTCAGCAAGGATACAATCCTAAAGGTTCGGATTATTGAAAGATAATTAATTAAGTTATTAATGCATATTGTGGTAGGCCCCTCTTTTGAAGGTGATGTTACCCTCGGCTAAGTAGTCTGAGTCAACAGGGATACAGTCCTAAGTAGCCGGGTTAAAGTTTTAACAGTAGCTTACATATGAGGGGATCAAAGAGTTTGGACCCCCGCCATCCAATACCGGTGGGTATCGAAGGAGGTCCTACTAAATTTGACCCAGGTCCTTGCATGATCTATACACTGAACAAGGCAAGACTCTTACCAAACCGTTCCCTTAACCCCCGACCAGGTAGCCAACATACCTCCGTATAGACCGTGGAGATATGAATGGTGAAAATCTTTTATTTTATATAGACAGTAAAATAATGCCAAGACACCACGGACAAACGATAAGGAAGAATCACCTTCAACATAAGAAACTAGTTATTAAAGTCATTAATACATAACCAAATAAAAAGTGCGAAAAGATTAAAAATAAAAAGTATTACACTAGACACTTGTCTTCACCAAGTGATGTAAGAGACTTAGGCAAACATTGCCTTTGATTGTCAAGAACTCTTACGATCAATCCTGGATCCCGAGATGACTCACACACTCTATGATGGATGATGGATGATGGATGATGGATGATGGTGGTGGATGACGGTGTTGTGGTGGTGGTGGAGTGTGGGTGAAGTGCGAGAGAGGTGGTGTGCCAAGGGATGGTTTGCAAATGAGCCAAGCACCCCTATTTATAGCCTGAAAAGCAGCTCGGGCACGGCCCCGTGTCCATTGGGCACGGCCCCGTGTCCATTGGGCACGGTCCCGTGTCCACCCTCCTTCTCTTTCTTCATTAATTACAGTTTGTCTGCATTAGTTGACCATGCCCCCGTGTCCGCTGGGCACGACCCCCTGTGCAGAAGCGTATATGTACTATCAAGATTTCCCTAGATTCTGCGAATCTTAGAGTTGACCACGGCCCCGTGTCCGCTGTGCCCGCCCCCGCGATAGGTGATAGAAGTTTCTACAACTTTGTCTTTTCTGCTGATACTTGGGCACGCCCCCGTGCTCACTGAGCACGGGGCGTGTTCAGCCTTCTGTTCTCTTGTTTTTGCTTGGGAAGATGCTGTCGGGGGGTCGGGCATGCCACGTTTATCCCTTTTCTTGTATTTATGTTAGATTTAGCTGCCTTTTTGCTTATTTTGTTCATTTGAGCTCATTTAATCCTGAAAATACAAAAGGAAGACAAAAACACACTTTTTCCAACATTAGTACTAAAAAAGGGTTAGTTTTTGCCACATTTGATGTAATTTATATGTTGCATTTTGCACACATCAGCAAACTCTCACAAACCCTAAGGAATTCCTCAGTAGTGTGTGCACATTCTAGAGAGAAAGTGACTATGTGTTAGTGAGAGAAAGCTCGGTTTAGATCTTTGTGATCAAAACCAGCTTGTAGATGATGTATACTCTTTCAGTTTGTAATCTGTGATGACTGATTCATTAATAAAAGGGTTTCATCTTCTACATCTTTCCATCTTGTTTTGTTTTTGATATCTTCTATGTCATGAATCAAGTGCAATGTTGATGTTCATCATCGATCCGGTTCTTTTACAGGAACGATGTTGATGTTTGGGCTTGAAGTTTTCCACCGACGTCAGGGGCATTTGGGTTGTGAAGTAGAGGCTCTTGATTGGTGGGTGGATTTTGGGTGTGTTTTAATTGACTGATGTGTGTGTGTGTATAAAATTCCACTAACCACGCACTCCCACACCGTCCATTTTAGCACCACGCCACGTTCTGACTTGTGGTCCACGTGTCTCATAATGCCCCATCTTCAAGCCCCTCCACATCGTGTGATGTGAAGTTAGTGGGCCTAAGTCGTGGGTAATGTTTTTCGTGATATGTGAAAAGTGTGTGTGTGTGTGTGTGTATGTATACGGTCAGGATTTAGAGAAAACAGTGGAAAGTGTGAGAACGGTGAGAACGCTTATGGATCGTCCAATCAAAACAATCTATGGACTAGATTGGCGCGGTGACATTTTCGTAAATAACACGAATTCTATTAAGTGGATGCCCTTCATTAAGGGTAAAAGGGTCTTTACACTTCTATACAAAAAACGCCAAACTAATGAATAAAACGCCATTACGGGCCAAAACACATCCTTATATAAACAAAACATCTCAGACATAAAAACAAACCCCCTAGAACCTGAAACGCCATATTTTCTACTATATACCATTCATATTACAAACGCCAAAATCCCCAAAACATCAAACACACCTACTCAAAACGCCATATTTTACTATATACCAATCATCTTAGAAAAAGCCAAAACACTCAAAAATCAAAGATTCCAAAAAATCGACGTTTCTTTCAGATACACTATTTCCTCAGTAAAACGCCAAAAATGGCAAATATCGTTTCTTGTATATTCAATATTGTTCTACACCAAGTTTCGGAGAATGCATTCTTCCCTGAGGTGCTGTAACTCAAATAACATTTTGCTGCATGAGATAGACAAATCAAAAACAAAAAGATGCTGGTGTCAGACTTGTGTCATTTTTTGTGTTTTGTTATTGATGAATATTATAATGGCATGAAGAGACGAATGACACTGATGAGTGGTTTGAAGATACATATTCAAAAACAAAACTCATGCCATTTTGTCTTTCCAAACGGCCACAAAAACACAAGCATGACAAAGCCAAACCGCCAGTGAACATGTTTCAAAGAAGAAAGAGACTGATGACTGTGAAGATTTGGAAGATGAATTTTTCTATTTTTATTTTTTTAATTTTCTTGTGAAACACCATAACGCAGTAAAACGCCAAAAACTCCCAAACCATAATAAAAGTAATTTGGAGAAGTACTATTAAAAGCTAAAAATGAAAAAAAAAACGTCAAAAACTACATAAAGCCATTAAAAACGCAAACTTGGGAGATGGAAAGTCTATGACCCTAAAAACTCATAAAAAGCTGAACAAAAAAAAAAGTAAAAATACACACAGTAACTGAAAACACGGCTACTTTATTAATATCATTTATTATAAATAAAATCTCGCCTATACTACGCGCCAAAACATCCTATAAGAGAGACGTCTCTGCACAATCAATTGATCAACAAACCAAAAACAACGCCATGTTTCCTAGAAACCATTCACTTCAAAACGCCAAAAAAATAGTTAAAAAAGCCACAGATGCGGAACCTCGTTTCTTCTATATTAAGTATTGTTCTGAAGAAGTTTCACTGAATGGATTCTTCTCTGAGGTGGGTATCTCTATAAGTTTTTGCTGAATGAGATGGACAAATATTCATGAAAAAGAGACTGATGACACTGATATGTCATCATGTCACTTTGTTCTAGATTGATATATTGATGGCATGAAGGGATCAATACATTCGAGCAGACGTTGATCTTCAACATATCACCAAACAAGTATATATCAAACCACAATAAAGGATGCCACAAAAAAATAAGCATCTTTTAAAGACGTGTGTTATGTAGGAAAATAAGGATCTACATAAGGTATTCAAAACAGGTTCAAAACGCCAAAAATGTTAAAGTAAAAGAGGCTGATGACAGTGAAGATTTGGATGAGAAATTAGATTATAATTTTTAATATTTTTTTTCATTTTCTAGTGTTTGTTATCTAATTCTCTGATGTTTATTATCTAATTCTCTATTAATAAAAAAATTGAGTATAAAACGCCAAAAACTACGAACACCAAAACGCCTGATAGTGTGAAAACTGTGAGAACGGATGCTAGCAAAACACGATGTTGCTATATAAAACACCAAAATACGCCAAACAAATTATTACTAGAAAAATCAACACTAATTGACAGATGAAATTGAACGAAACAGTAATTGCAAAACAGTAAAATGAAGAGACAGTAACATTATTGTCAAACATTTATTATATTAAAAGCCACTACATGGAAAATTGAATTTATTTATCTATTTAAAACGTCATAATTGCATGTCGCATTATATGCCTGCATCCTACATGGCACAACACTTGATAGAAAAAAAAAATATCAAGAAAATTACTGATATTTTTTACATTATAGGCCTGTATCCTACTTGGCACAACAAATCAAAGCCATATTAGTTAAAACGCCAAAATATTTACTATGATCCTGATATAAAAACAATAAAAACGACTCGTATTTGTTAAACGCCAAAAAATGGAAAGATGATGTGACACGCGTTTAAAAAAAAGAATATGAAAGGACAAAAAAAACTCATCCGCCCTTCTCTATGTCGCGTGACACATGTTGGGCCAGGATGCATTCTCACTCTTCTCACACTTTTGGGCGTTTTCTCCTGATCCCGTTCCTATATATATATATATATATATATAGGGATTGGGTAAAATGAGAAGCACCTTGAGTTGTGAGACCGTAGGAACCACAATGTGGTTTTGATGCATGAGACTAAAAGACAATAAAGTTTGTAATGATTATGTTTTAATTAATGACATTTTTGGTTTTTACTGAGATAAGGGCAAATTGGTCTTTTTACTATGGTCTTTAATGATTTGTATCATTAATAATGGTGCTTTAAATAATGAGATTGTTTTTTAATAAAAAAATTTATAAACATGAAGGAAAGTCTCATATAATTTTTTTACGCCCCGTTTTTAAACTTTTTTTACGCGTCGGGTTAAAACTTTTTTTACACCCGGGTTTTAAATTTTTTTTACGCCATGGTTTTAAACTTTTTTACGGCCCGATTTTTGACTTTTTTACGGCCATGTTTTAAACTTTTTTACACCCCTGTTTTTAAAATTTCTTTACGCCACGGTAATAAACTTCTTTTAGGCCCGGGTTTTAAACTTTTTTTACGCCCCGGTTTTAAAACCTTTTTTACGTCCGGTTTTAAATTTCTTTTACGCCCCGGTTTTTAAACTTTTTTTCCGCCAAAAATTTTTACAGCAAACATTTTTTTACGCAAATTTTTTTTACGGGTTTAAATTTTTTTTACGCCAAACATTTTTTTACGCCGAAATTCTTTTTACGTCAATCATTTTTTTACGGCAAAATTTTTTTTTACGCCAAACATCATTTTACGCCCCGATTTCGGGTTTACGAAATTTGAGATTCTTAACAAACGAACTTACCCAAAATCACGACTCATAGATGTCTTAGATAAGTTGATACTTATCATCATCGACTGAAAAATATAAAAACCAATAACAAAAATCAAAACAATGTCTGGATCTTGAAAAAAAACGGGGTTTGTCTTAAAATTTCCAGAAATCATGGCTGCAAAGTGGGGTTGCAGGTCAAAAACCTACACTCCACCATCCTTGTCACGCCATCGTCATCAATTGTCGGAAAAAAAATGTTTCGAACTATCACTATAAAGAAAAAATGTTATCAACACAACCAACTGAACAAATCAAAACCCATCAATTGTGGGTGGTCTTTTATCAACAGAACCACACATAAACCAAGTAAACAGATCAATAACAAAAACCAAGAAACAAAAACAAAGTTTCAAATAAACGAAAACTAAAGAAAAAGATCCATTTACACAACATCAGTTTCAAATAAACAAAAAGATCCGTTTACACAACATCAGATCTATATGACCCACTTCCAGATTCTCAAACCCCCCACTCCGATTCCAATTCCACTGAAAAAACTCAAATTCTTGAAACCAAATCAACCGATCTAGAACTCCTCAAACGACGACTCAATTTTGAAAGAGAACCTGGTTATGTTAAATATGACGACTCAATTTTGAAAATGAACCCGGGAACCATCGGCACCATCGGCACCGCCGGGCACCATCATGTAAACTCACATACCCATTTCGCCAAACTCAAAACCCTTCAAAGCGCAGATGGATTTTTCCATTATTTAACAAATCAAACATAACTGTAACTAGTGTAATTAGTGTAAATACTCACAGGATCTGAAACAGATGAACAACCATCCCATCTCCCCATCTCCGTTTTCTGATTATTCATCCTCTCATCGGAAAAACAATCATGGCGGAGGAACACAAAATGTCAACAACCAGAGCAGTGGATCTGGTGTGGGGGTTGCTAAACCAGAGCAGCAGAACCGGCGTGGGGGGTTATCGGAAGTGCGTGTGGTTCCGGTGTGTGTGTGTGTTTGGTTTGAGTTTTGGTTTGAGTTTTTTCCTTATGCACAATTTACCCACAACCACCCTTCACCCACCATCACTATCAACCCACCACCACAACCAACCTTCCACCCACCATCCAACGCCGACGCAACCACCCTTCACCCACTGTCGCCCCTAACCAACCACCCTTCACCAACCACCCCTAACCCACCACCACCCCCAACGACGCCAAAACACCTACCCCGTAAACCACACGACAAACCAAAGCAAACATCCAACGTTCGCACCACACCGCCGCAAATCAACCACCACAAGACAGAAAGTATGTGTGTGTTTGGTTTGAGTTTTGGTTTGGGTTTGTTTCCTTATACACATAATTTCGATCTGTGAGATGAGGGAGAGAGCAAGAGAGAGAGGGCTGAATTTTGTGATATGAGAGAGAGAGAGAGAAAGTAATCTGAGAGAAAATAATAAGTTCTCTGAATTTTGTATGAGAGAGAGAGAAGAGACATTGATCAATTTGGTTAAATTACCAATATACCCCTCAAATACACTCACATGTTTAATGAGGTGGCCACTTTTGATTGATTAATATTGGTTCTTGCGGTTCTCGCAACTGGGGGTGGTTTTCATCCATTGTCGAATAAAAGTCAATTTTGATAATATATTTTTTAGGGGTTTTAATTAATTAATTATCAACTACTATTTTTAAAACTAATAACCTAAGACGAACTAACTGGGTCAAAATTAGAGGTAGGAAGGCAACTGCCTATGCATAGGATCCTACTAGTAAACTTACACATTCTCGGAATTATATATTCGGTTTTAACTGTTTTTCTAAGGATACGTCTGATAAGGGTCTGCAAATACACACCAGATCTCCTCTCGGTCTCATTAATGCTACCCGACAATCCCAAACTAGGCGTGTAAAAATAAATGGTTTTATTGGTTTCAGTTCACCTCCGGGTCTCACCTACTAATATGCTAAGGTAACCACGAATAGATCTCTATACGGTCTCACAAATCACAATTCACCCGAAGGTGATAAGGGGTAATTTATCTATTTATGTTTTTAACTTGAATTGCTAGGATCTAAAAGCTACAAGTTTGGATCTCCTCCTGGTCTCACCAAACCCCGTATACTAAAGAGCCAGACAAACCAATACTTCGGTCTCAAGCATAACAGAACGCTCGTTTTAGCTAAGACAATACTCGTTCCAAGGATTTCTAAGAAAAGAAACCACAAGTTCAATTCTCTACCGGACATACTATAATTGTATCTAGTCATGCACATGCAACATAAATTTGCAAGTGTTGAAATTACAAATGTTTTGGTTGAACAAAATGGCTAAATCAATCAAAATCAAAACAAATACAAATCAATACATAAACTAAGAACTTACGAAAAGCAAAAATTGATTGTCCTCAACTAAAAAAAATCCTAATTGCTTTGTTGCAATCCTCTTCAGCGGTCAAAAGTGTGTCTCCTCTAATCACCATTTTGTAAACTAAACTGATTAGCCCACTTTATTATGGCCCATCCAAATCTTGCCAATGATCCTCCTATTTGATTTATATCAGCTCATTAAGCCAATTTAAGTTCTTGTAACTTTAAAGTTGCAGCAGAAACTATTTACTTATGCAACAAATTAAATTATGTAATTTCTAATTCAGCCCGACTTGAAACTGGGATATCATCGTGCCACCAGCAGAACCACTTGATCATATCCATCTCCACTAGGCAATAATGCATATACACCAATTCAGGAGGAAACCCAATAAATCTGGGAAAACCCCATTTGTGAGAATCGAACCCATGACCTAATGGTCATAAGGCTTATCCCACCCCCAAGATACCACTAGGCTATAATGCCATGGGTAGTTAAATGCATAACTAGTTTAATTAGACATCAATTAACTGTGAACATCATTTTAGCATATTTTATTGTTGAATCGACCGTTTTAACTCGTTTTCATCATTACCGATCATTGACATAGGCGTGGCGGTGGCTGGATAGGCTCAATTCTACATAATCGTTTAGGGTGAGAGGGGCACTCCCCTCTTAGGGGAGTCCCCTCTCTTACGCACACCCAATCAGGTTATGCCACGTCAACTCTCATCTTAAACTCCCCTCGCACCCCAATTTGATGGCGGCACTCCCCTCTTAGGGGAATTGTTTTTTTTATTCAAAAAAAAAAAATTCATTGGTTGAAAATGAGGGTGGCCCCACCTTCTCTCTCCTACCTTCTTCGGTGTCTCCCCCCCCGATTTGGCTCCCCGAAATGGCTCCCCGCCTGGATGGCGGCACCGCCCCGCTCGGCAAAATTGGTCCCCGCACGGGGTCACCGAAGGTGCCCCGGATACCCTTAGAGCTTTTGTTTATATATAATCATGAATCATTCTAAATATTTCCAAAGTCAATTGTCTTCCTCGCAATCGCCCGTACCTATGAAAATATTCCAAACTAGATTCCATTCCAAAAAAAAAATGTTACATTAAATAATAGGATTTGGATATGATAAATGCATGATACTCTCCTATATATTAACAAAGGAATGAAATGAATAGTAACTTCTAATATAATAAAATATTATATGGGGTCAAAATTTAGAGAAAACGGTGGAAAGTGTGAGAACGGTTATGGATCGACCGATCAAAACAATCTATGGACTAAATTGGCGCGGAGGCGTTTTTGTAAATAACATCAATTTTATTACGTGGACACGCTTCATTAAGGGTAAAAAAGGTAAAACATCATTTCTCACATAAAACACCGTTGAAAAATAAAACGCCAAATAAATAAAAAAACGCCAATTTTATCACTGCGTTCTTTTTTCTGTGTTTTTATTTAAGCTCTCAGGCTACAAAAATGGCACAAAATGTGAAACGCCATAACATATAACGCCAAGCCTTACATCCAGATAAATGTTAATGACATTTTTTGTTATAAAAAAAATACCCCGCCTAAACTACGCTCCAAAAAAAATCTATAAATAGAAACGTCTCACTACCTTCCGTTTATCACACAAAAAAAACACACACACAAAAAACACAGTGGTTCCTAAAAAAATACAACTCAATGTAAAACGCCAAAAAATACAACGATGACAAACATCTTTTCTTTGACACTCAGTAATGTTCTGCATGAAGTTTCGCTGAATGATTTGTTAGGTGAATGTAGTAAGATTTTGCTGCATGAGATGGACAAAATTCTAGAAAGAGAGACTGATGACACCCATATGTCATTCTGTAATCTTTGTTCTTGAAGAAGGTTTGGATGATTAGAAGAGACCTATCCCAATGTAAATGCTACTTTCGCCTCAAAGATTATAATGAATACGACGGGCAGATAGCACCCATCCACACGGGGACGATCTACGTCTCCAACATCCACAAAGACACTTCAACACATGAACAAAGAAAATAAACCACGCCAAACCCAAAACGTCATTTATTTGTGACAGTTCTTGTAGTTTCAAAAGAAGAAAGAGACTAATGACACTGAAGATTTAGATCATAAATTGCATCTATTTTTTTTAATTTTCTTTATCTGTTGTTTGTTTTGTAATTTCAGCTAAGAAACAACAAAGTACATTAATCCTATAATGAAAAATATAATAAAACGCCAAAAAGAGCAAATGCTTGTAAAACGCCACCATGCTATAAAACGCCTCCAAAATCTACCAAACTATAATAAAATTACTTTGAACAAGTGCGATTATAATAAATCTAAAAAAACTAAAAGCAAAACGTGCAAAAGAAAATAAAACAAAAAAATCTCATCATTATCTAAACGCCATTGGAAAACAAAACGCCATAATTACAGCCGTCAAGATTAGACGTGTTACACCATAAAAACAGATGAGTCTGAAAACAAAACACGGTAGCTGCAAAAAACAGTAAAATGAAACGACGGAAACATAATTACTAACATTTATTATGTTAAAAGCCAAATACTTGGGGAATTGAATTTATTTATCTTTTTCAAAACGTCATAATTACCTGTCATGTACTGGAAAAAAAAGTCAATATAAAAGAAGACCTTCAGAACACAAGCTCAAACACCTCAAAAACATTGACTAAAAACGCTACATATTGTCCAAACGCCAGAAAGTTCAAAAATGGCTAAGGTTATTGCATGGAGGTTTGAAAGGAAAGAGAAACGATTCATCATAAAGTTCTCTGATAGGATAAAGGTGAAGGTAAGGACAATCAAAGTCATGATTGGTATGAATGAAGGAGCACAGAGGGATATCCTGGCCCTTGGGGTTCCAATGGTCAACAATTGTGAAAGAACCCGAACTGTAATAAAAAGACTTAAGAGAAAATTTCCGGCAGAAGATGATGATGATATTGACGATACTCCTCTACCAACACTTAGCAGTTGGGTGATGCATAAAGAAGAAAGAACGGTTGAAGTGACTTATAAACACGGGGTGCAATATTCATTGCCAATAGAGGAAATGTTTAAAACAGGGAGGCTATCTATTATTGAACAACTCTGCGATTTAGCACATTCGAACGATCCAAAATCCAAGGATGCAGTGATATTCAACAATAGGCTGCAACAAAGAAAAGACGAGCTAATGACGTTATACGCCAATCTAAAATTTGATGATGATGAATCTGATGAAAGTGATGAACAAAGCGATGGGTACATCTCTGATGTAATCCCATCCACAGAAGACTATTAGTTTATTTTGATTTCATATTATATTATTGTAATTTTATAAAATATTAATCTATGGTAATCAATTATTAACAAAAAGACCCAGAACGCCAAAAAAATGACATGGAAAACGTCATAACGTCAAAAAAAAATTAACTATGTGACACAAAAAGAATTAATTCAACGAGAAGAAATCTGGGAAAAACAGTAAGACGCCAAGTAATTAATGATTCTAGATAACGCCAAAATTATCTTGCACGCAAAAAATGAGGCAGCATGTCAAACGCGAAAATCGGGAAAGGAGAAGATATTGAAAAGACAAAAAAGCCCCTCGGACCCTGATCATGTCCTATGCCACGTGTTGGGCCAGGATGCGTTCTCACCGTTCTCACACTTTTGGGCGTTTTCTCCTGATCCCGTTTCATATTATATGCAGTTTTTTTATAGTTTTCTTATTTTAATACTATAATAATTATTCTTTTCTTTACTTTTTAAGTCTTATAAGCTTAGTGCTAACCGGTACTTGTATCAAAAATACCGGTTCGTTATCGGTACATGA
The DNA here is from genome assembly GCA_030545235.1 of Helianthus tuberosus. Classification (NCBI taxonomy): domain Eukaryota; kingdom Viridiplantae; phylum Streptophyta; class Magnoliopsida; order Asterales; family Asteraceae; genus Helianthus; species Helianthus tuberosus. The sequence continues at coordinate 21,867,952 of CM060377.1, read as the reverse complement.
AGGTAAAAACCAGCACCCGCCTGGTACATAAAACACCAAAAGTCGATACCGGATTGAGTTTGATAATCTTATAGCTCGAGAAATTTGGTACTATTACCCAGTACCACTTGCTCATCCCTGATCACGGGTACCGTATGAACAACAACGGTATCGTACAACTTTTTTTAGTTGCAGGGGTAGGGATAAGCTCGGTGCCAACTGATACCGAATCGGTATTGGTACCGAAAATACTGGTTACGGTATCGGTATATGAAGGCAAAAACCGGTAGCGAACCGATACCAGGAACGCCAAACGTCAGTACCGAACTGGTACTTAGGATCTTTCGGTTCAGTAAATTTGGTATCGGTACCCTTTACTATTTGCTCATCTTTGACTCCAGGTTTCTACCGAACAACATCATTGTCATACAACTTTTTTAGTTGATTTTCTTTCGGTTATTTTTAGTGTTTTTTTCTATATTTTCTTTTTATTCTTGTCAGTGTTTCAAACACATATAAACACATATTAAATAACAAAAGAAGTTTGCCGTAACGCGACGACGGTTTTTATAACTAGTTCAGTGAAAATTAATAGTTAGAGTGTAAAAAAATGTAACTAACACATTCAATAGTGGATCCATATGCCGCTTAACCAAATAAAAATTCCTTAAGTTCCTTCACGATAATTCCCAACTAGTTAAGGGTTATCTCAATATAGTTTATGTTCAAAGTACTATCAATATTAGTAAAAGTCGTTCGCATTACAACTTAAATCATTTTGATAAGGTGTTATTGATGATATAATATAACTAGTGTAAATGTGTAAGTAGTATAATTGTTTATTTGATTCATTTGTCAAACTACACAATAAAAAATAAAATATATAAATCGTGCATATCGATTTAATAATGAAGTTACTTTTAGTAACATACAACTTACTCTATAAAAAAGTGTTAACCTAAACTTTGGTGCTACGAAATGCATCTCTTGAATCTCACAAATTTTGATGTGGCCCCACCATTTTCTCTCTCACTAAGGGATATAAAACGTCCGTAATGGGCGTTCTTTTTTCAAAAAAGCCCCCAACAACGCCGAACAGCCGCCCCCATGGCGTGTCGATTTTTTTTTTTGTTTTGGCGTGTTTAAAATCACGCTAGAGGGATGGAATTTTGACAAATTAGACCGTTGCAACGGTCAAAAAACAGCGGCTATAAATTTATTTATTTTCTTTTTTCATTTCTCACCTATATAAATATACACACACTTCTACATTTTTACAAACAAAAACCTATACAATACTTCCATTTTACAAACAAAAACCTCTACGATCTCAAATATTAAACCATTTTTATATAAAAAAAAATTGGTTCCCCTAGTTCCTCGTCCATCGCAAATTATTACTATAGAGAGTTTTTAGCGGATGATTGTGAATCCACCGATGAGGAGGTTGAGCAAGAGGCGGTTACAAGTGCTTGTCAACTAGCGGTGCGATATGTGAAGCATTGTCGCCGGCCCGAACGTGAAATTAAAACAAGAGATTATATTGAACGAGACCGACGTGCAGCAAACGATCGGTTGATGAAAGATTATTTCGATGAAGCGCCAACATTTCCAAACCCATAAGTTTTTAGGCGTTGTTTCCGAATGAGTAAACGTTTGTTTCTACTCATCGTCGACTACTTTGAAAACAACTTGGATTATTTTAAACAAAAAGCGGACGCGAAAGGGACATTTGGATTCACCGGTATTCAAAAGTGTACGTCGGCGCTACGAGTCCTTGCTTACGGAAACACGACCGACATCAACGACGGGTATCTAAAAATGGCTGAGAAAACAACGCGAGACACCTTGGAGCATTTATGTCGCGGTACATTCCTATACTTTACTATAAACATTACAAGTATTTTTTTTGCTTATGGTTGTATACGTTTGTTAAAGGTATTATAAATTTGTACAATGCTCGTTATCTGAGAACGCCCCACAAGATACGACATTCAAAAGATTTACGAGGTACATTCTAGTGAGCATGGTTTGCCGGGTATGATCGGGAGCTTGGATTGCATGCATTGGCGTTGGGATAACTGCCCGACCGCATGGCGAGGTCAACACACACGGAGGTGAACAAAAGGGACCTACTTTTATTCTTCAGGCGGTTGCCTCATAGGACCTTTGGGTTTGGTCGGCCTACTTTGGCGTGGTCGGGTCATGCAATGATATAAATGTTTTTGAACAATCTCCGTTGTTAGAGGACTGGATTTCTGGCAGAGCTCCAAAAGCGTCTTTTTACGCAAACGGAAATGTCACACCCCGATTTCCACGTGTCACCGGTGGGCCCGGTGGGGAGTATCGTGACGTGGTTGGCAACATAATAGTCAAACAACACAATATTTAATATGCACAGCGAAAGCAATTTTAAAAGATATAATACAACCGAATTTAATATTGTAATATCAATGTCACAATATTCGGAAGTTTATCCACAGATGGATCGGAAACAAAATATGAAACAATAGTTCAACAGACTTCAGGCATCTTAAGCTTGCGAGACTTCTAATGATGCTAAGGAGAAAATCCCAGCCAATTTCGCTTAGTACCTGCATTTAATCTTTTTGGGAAAATACGTCAGTTTACACTGGTAAATACATTCAACTGACTCATTTTGGAAAATGATTGAAAATTGGTTTAGATGCACGTGGCATAAACATTTTTATTTAACTTGGGAGAATTATTTAAATATATAATCTTGTGAACGAATTACATGTTCCTTGTGCGTTCAGTAGCCCGGATCAAGTCCGGGTTAAAGATCAATAGACACACCACAATATTCTTTTATGCACTGACGGGTGTACGCCTACACCCCGCGCTTAAGTCGTGGCCATTTCGTAAAATGATGCCAAGGATATCCGGGACATGGTCATTAACCCCCCAAAGGCTTTAAGTAACAAGACTGTTTAAACGAGCCGATCAAATTATTCAATTACCCACTCAACGGTGGAGGATTTGATGCCCGATCAAGCGGTATGCTATATACTGTAACCCAAGCCCGTATAGGGAAAATAAGTAAAAAGTATTTACCTGAGCAATGTATAAATCACAATAAGCAAAATGCACGTAGCTTTTACTAGTACTCCTAATCTGGAACGAAGGTTTTATAATAACCTATTAGAATCCTAACGGGTCTTTAATTAAGCTTAAGCTTAGACCGGCTAGTTTCAAAGATACGGTTCGTACGCACGATTAAGCGAAGACCGGATAGAATGTGATTTAGACCCGACAAGTTCAGAGACTTGTTTAATATGGGTTTATTATTCACATTCTGGATTTTGAGATAAAACCGTTAAGGTTTGACCCGTTTCGGCTAATTTATGTAAACTTGTTACATAAACCGAACCGTACGCGTAATAAGCGTGACGGGTATTCATGAGAGCTATAGACAGGTTTCCTAAGTTAATTATGCCTCAAATATGTTGTGACATCAGTAAGATGTCTTTCATTATGCCCGAAACGTGTTTAAACACAAACTAGGCCCCGTAGGGGTAGTTTGGTCATTTAAAAGTTTATAAAAGAGTTTAAGTAACAAGCTGAGTTACAGGTCTGATGTAATCAGCAAATATACTCAATTTACTAAGTTATATCAGTAGGATAAAATATATATGTGAAATTTATCAATTATAACCAAACTATGCCCCGTATGGGTATTTTGGTAATTTCACATAAGCCGAAAAGCTCAAAACTGAAGTCTGAGTTAATCAACTTTTGCTTAGTGTTAAAATATCATAATTTTCCTATAATATCAGTAGGTATCAACCCGGGTATGTTTAATATAGTTTTTAATACATACTATGCGTTAAAAACGCTTAATAAGGCGATTATGAGCCGTTTACGGGTTCGATACATAAAGCTGATATTTTTATACTTCCAGAAGGCTTAAAATAATTTATTTAACATATCTAATCAGTAGCAAAAGGTTTGGAGTCGTTTAGATATGTAAAACTCATTTTATGGCCCGTAAGGGCAAAATCGACAATTACCGGATTAAGCCTACGACTATGAGTTATGCTCAGCCTAAAATTAATTAAAAATCTTTAAAAATCCCAAAATAATATATTACATCAGTGGGTAAAAGATTTGATATCAAAAAGTATGTTTAAGTAGGCTATACGCTAAATACGCCGTTTAATTAACATAAAGCTTTAATTTTACGCTAACGAGTAGGGCTGCAAACGAACCGAACGAACACGAACACGGCCTTGTTCGTGTTCGTTTGTTAAGGATTTCATGTGTTCACGAACTGTTCACGAACACTTACCGAACGAGATTTTTTGTTCGTGTTCGTTTGTTAAGGAAATGAACTTGTTCGTGTTCGTTTGTTAATTTAGGTACCGAACACAAACGAACGTTCATGAACGCACACGGACGCAAACGAACACAAACAAACGTTAATGAACATAAACAAACACAAACGAACATATATTTACTTTCGAAGATGATCATAACAAAAAAACACAAAGTAGATCCACCCAAAATATACCAAGCTAATTATCCAAACTTGAGTAGCTTAACATATAATTTTAATAAACATAACTAACACAAAGTAGCGTCTCAAAAAAGTTCATCTTAAACTTCAAGTCTCCATTTAATCCACCAAAATAACCTTTAAATCGTCTATAACCAAAAAAAACTTGAATTCGTCCAAAAACTGTTAATGACCTCATAATATAACACTCCATATCAAAAACCTAATAAAATACCAATAACAACTCATAATTTAATACAAAACAACGACAATGTGACAAAGAAGCTATTTCTATAAATGCATCAGCTATTTAATCTATTTCTATAACTTAACTTGAATGGAAATAATGTGACAAAATAATATAATATAAGTTGGGTAATAAAATAATATATATATATATATATATATATATTCCTATACACAAACGAACACGAACATACAAACGAACATAAACAAACGAACGTAAACGAACACGTTACCGAACGTTCACGAACACAAATGAACGAACAGGGCCTTTGTTCATGTTCGTTCATTTAACTAAACGAACAAAATTTTTTGTTCGTGTTCGTTCATTTATTAAACGAACGAACACAAACGAACTTCCCGCCGAACGGTTCATGAACTGTTCGCTGAAAGTTCAGTTCGTTTGCAGCCCTACTAACGAGCATAACTCTTAACTTACACCTCAAACTGATATCAAATTTTGTATGCAAGTTTATATATCAGTAATTAAGGTTTCTACTCTTTTACATTTCCAAAAATCACGTTTTAAGGTGAAAAGGGCATAATGGTCAACATATGAGCAATTAACGGAATCATGCGTATTAATTGGATAACTAATGATCCGAGGTGTATAATCACAGAGGGTTATACTAGCATGTAACCTGGTCCAAATAAAGCTCTAAGTCATTTTTAAAACATACCATAACGGGTCAGAACTGAAAGTCAAAGTATAAGTCAAACTGTGCGACTTTCGGTTCCGAACCGGGTCTAAACAGGAAATTGTCGGGTTGAACATGTTTAGACATGTCCTTACACTTGTTACCAAGTTATATTAATGATCAAACAGGTTATAAGTGTTCTACATTGCTAATTATGCATAACTTGTAAATTAAACATTCTGTTGACTTTTTATTAGTAGGTTTGACCCGACATTCGACCTAGTTAGAGTGGGAATCAGGGGAAACCCTTTTAAGCTTTTATTACCCACATAATTACCTACTTAAAGGTACTTTTGATTCGACTAATCACTGGACCATTAGTGATTAATCTTATAGTCAACCGTTAATTACGACGGTTTGACTTTTAAGCTAAAACTTAATTAAGAAGGGTTAGGCAAACTTACAAGAGTCCTATGAACGACCAGGGATCACTTGGGAGAGGTCTTGTGCTCCAGAGATGCTCCAAAATGCAGATGAATGTGTGAGGAAAACTTATTGCAACTAATGGCCTTATATAGTGGTTTAATCACCACAAGAAGTTGACAACTCAAGCTACAACTGACCATAATTCATCAACACATGTCCCTAGTGTTCTAGGAGTCACTTAGGGGGCGCCCATGAAGTGATACCATTGATTAAAGTCGGTTTTGGCGAGAAAATAGGCTGCTGTACGCTGATTCTGCTTCTGGGAGGTTAACGCGGCCCGCGTAAGATACATCAACATCTTACGCCGCCCGCCTGGACCCTCTGATCAGACAAAACGTTTTCATGTTGTTGCATCACACCTCTTGGCCCTTCCGAAAGGTCAATTAGGCTTAATTCTTGCAATTTGACCCTTTATTATTTACCTACAAGGGCCTTAAGACTTGTACCCACTTTGCCAAGTCCCTGGACACTTCCGGTTAACCCGAAAAGTCATATCTTTCAATGTTAACGCTTTAACCCCTCGCACACGAATTTGATCATAACTTTCTCATACGATTACGAAACTTTATGAAATTTATATCGTGCATTCTAGTGATCATAATTTACAGTTACAAAGCTTCGGGTTTGTCAAAAGGTCACTCAGAGGTATAACTTAAACATGTTGACACATTTAACCCCTGTAGTTTGTAATCTCTCACTTTTAGCTTCGTATGATCCATGATTTATTCGTTTGATGTTATAAACACCATGTAGGGTTATTATGAAGTATATTTATTCACTGTTGACATTTAGAATACGTATATTCACATACTTTCCATGATTGTCAACTTTAGTCCTTTTATATCATTCTTTCACACGTTCAGAAATATGACACGTGTCTACACATTATAGGACGTGAATTTTCGAGGTGTTACAGGAAACTACTACCGTCATGGATATTATTTGTGTGACGGAATTTATCCTAAGTATATATTCGATTGTTGTGAAGACGTTTAGTGATCCTATCGATGAAAAAAGAAAACACTTTAAAAAGGTTCAAGAGTCTTCAAAAAAAAGACATTGAGAGATGCTTTGGGGTTCTTAAGCAAAGATGTCAATATTTGAGAAATTATTGTCGTGCATGGACCAAGCAAAAAATAAGAGATGCTATGTACTCTTGTATAATCATGCACAACATGATTTTGGAAGACGAAGGAAAGGCGATATGCCAGAATTATGTACAAGAAGTGGTTCAGGAGGAGCATCCGCAAGCGTCAATGGAAGAAAGAGTGAATAATGCACGAGAATTGCGTTACGAACCCTACCATTCCGCTTTAACGGTTGATTTGGTACAACACGCATGGTCGGTTCGGTATGTCCCACCTGAGGGTGAAGAAGAAACGGAGGACGAGAAAGATGAAGTTGGCGAGAATGAAGAAAGCGAAGACGAAAATTAATGTATTTTATTTTTGGGTAAATTACTTTTTGAGTCCCTGTGTTTTATGGGTTTTAACTAGTTAAGTCCAAAAGGAAAAAGTTTAACGACCTGAGTCCCCATAAGCATTTTCTTTAACCATTTGAGTCCAAATTTTTAACACTCTTAGAATTTTTTTGTTAAATTTTGTTAAATGACCAAACTACCCCTATAACTAAAAGATAAATAAAAAAACTAATTTATAACTCTCTCATTCATCTTTCTCCTCCAACCAAGATCAGAATAACCAAGATTGAACTCGAATATCACAGCCACAACAATATCAAATCGCTGAATTATATGATCTGTAAGTCAGATCTTGATCTGTTAGAAAATAAACCAAAATTGATGTAAAGTTTCAAAAATTTTAAGAACGTAAATCTTAGATTCAGATCTGTATCATAAAAACTCTCGGATTTATCACAGCTAATCCATTAGCACATATCAAAACTCAATAAAGATATTCCAAAAAGTTCAAAAATCTTGATCCGAACCAAATCGAAATCACCGCTAAACCTCCACCATCACCACTGCAAATCTCTACCTCATATTAAAACATCATTCAATATTATTAAACACAATCAACAATAACATAAACATCTAATAGAACATATACCTTGCAAACAATCACGATTCTCAGCTTCCTTCCGAACAACATTCAAAACCGAGTCAATCACCTCCACACCTTCGGTATAATGATCTTTTGCCCAATTATTACCGGCATTAGACTGCCCAAACACAACATTATCCAGCCGGAAGATCTGGCCGTACGCTCCAGATCCATAAGCACGACGCGTGGAATAAACCTTCTGTCGCTAGCCTCATTGTAATACACATTAATCCTCTCGAGCTACAGCTCAGAATCTCCGGTGTACTTTCCAGTCACATCCATACCGTGTTCTGCACAAACTACCTCCCAGAACTTTGCTCCAATCTGGTTTCCGCATTGGTCGCCTTGAATATGGAGAATCTCACGCATCTTCGTCAGTGCCGTAGATCGGAGTTGCAGGTTAGGGTTAGGGTTAGGGGTTTGACAAGAAGATAGTTATAGAGAAACAGAGAGTGAATGATTTTTATATATATATTATATATATTAAAAGTTTATGCATTAAAGAGTTGTTCCTTGTATTTATGTGCATATAAAACTTGTACTTTGTGTGTAAATAACCAAATTACCCTCATAGTTAACAGACTTGATGGATGGAGTTAGAAATTTGGACTCAAATGGTTAAAGAAAATTCTTATGGGGACTCGGGTCGTTAAACTTTTTGCTTTTGGACTCAACTAGTTAAAACTCATAAAACACAGGGACTCAAAAAGTAATTTACCCTTTATTTTTTTAGTAATTTTTTTAACTTTACCCCTTTTTATTTTTAATATTGTAATTTTTTTATTTAATGAAGTATTATTAGTTTTTAATTTAAAAAAAATCAATAATTGTGTAATGATTAGTTTGGGCATTATTGGGCATTACCCAACTACGCCTATTTTGTAAAAACGCCCAATAATGCCCCCTTGCTGACTGGACTGCCACGTGTCAGAAAACGCCTGACATTATTGCTCAAACCACTACACATCGTCTAACAAGTAAATAAACAAGGGGTGTATTTAGACACACCCAAACTTTTAATCACTAAATAACATTAAACCCTCCAGGTGACCAAATGTTTCACTAATAGGGGTATGTCCCCGATTGCTGTAACTAATATAAATAAAAGTTAAGTTAAAGTATTTTTAACCTTTTGAGTTTTTTTACAACATATTATTGAAACTCTAGACCAGCGGGAAGCTGAAAAGTAACAGATACAAAATGCAACCAACTATATAACGAGCTAAATAAAACGTGAAACATGAAAGCTACACCATATAATCCAGAATATCATTAACTTATGCTTGAATCTTTTACAAATACATGGAAACAATTGCACCCTGATATCCTCCGAAATTGTTAATGATTGGGTTTTGATCTTCTTAGGGTGCATGGTGTGGTCGGTATAATCAATCGGTAAACACGTTTACCAAATAGGTAAACCAATTGCAACCAACTTTGCCGATCCAGTTTAACGAAATGGGGTGAAATTCGGTGAAGGATTACCGACTCGGTGAAGGGAGGGAAGGAGAGAGAGAGAGAGGGGGGGGGGGTGTGGTGGGGTCCATGCCTTCTATATCAATCACACATTTTTTCTTTTTTTAAATAGTTTACATATTCCAAAGTTTCTAACCACTACCAACGTTTTTAAGCAATAGGTAAACAAAATAGATAAAATGACGTGACACTGTCTGATTGGGTGATTTGAGAGTTTACTTATTCAAAGTGTCTAACCTCTCCATACAATGGCGAAGGTTTGTTGGTGCCCGGGGGTGCACCCGCCCACCCCAATATTTCGGTTAGAAGTGTATAGGTTTCGATTTTTCGTCCGGAAATTTTAAAAATTATATAGGATCGCCTCCCCCCAATTATTTTTCTTAAATATTTATACAATATATAAACTAAAGTAAAGTTTGTTACCACTTTGTATATAAGTGATGGGTAGTTTTGTAAATATATTTTAACTCTTATTTGTTTAACCCTAGGTTACCCGCCACACAATAAACTTAATCACAAATTTTTATGACTAAGAACAGGTCCTTTGAATGAATGAATTTTTTTAGTTTTATTTGGAACTATTATTATTTGACTTGACCCGAATCGATAGCCGACCTGACCCGACCCGAAACATAACAATAGAAAAAAATTTTTGGGTCTCATCACTTTATGTCCCATCGAAACTTTTTGTCAAGCTCCGTCACTGTCTCCATACACCCTTAAAAGTAAATTGTTAGAGCCTCCCATAAAAACCAGAGAGTAGCACTAGCATATGCAACTACACACCGCTACTTTTTACCATCTTTAGGACCTCAATGCTCAAACAACAAATGACGAATAGTAATCCGTTTATTTGATTAAGTTGGAAATTATGTTGGGTTTTCTATTTAGCTTTAACACTTTATTTAATCGAAATCCTTTATTTTCTTTTTTGTATCTTTAAAATTGTATAAAATGAAGATTTATTTTAACATCGACTGATAAAAGAAATAATTCTTAGTTCACTAGTTAATGTAAACAGGTATTATTATAACCTATAGCACTATTTTACCTGTGTTCAGTTGATAAATATTTAGATAAGTTACTTATAATTTAGGTGGCAAAAGTATATATAAGATTAATAATAAACAAATAATCAGGTTCGACCCGTTAGTGTAATTGGACTAGGCGACAGTTTAGGGCCTCCGAAAAAACAGGGCCTTCAAAATTTAAAAAAATAAATCTTTATTTATAAAAAATGAATATTATATTTACAGTGATATTTGTTAACAACTTAACATTAATACAATTGTAGTTTGGTGTTAAGAACAATATTTGGTTTTTTAGAGGTCTGGGTTCGAATCTCACATGCTACCCATTTTCAAAATTATTAATCACCTCACTCACTCTTTTAATAAAGGGTTATAAATGCATCTTTTTTAATCACCTCCCTTAATTTAATAAACTAAAATATTTTGACAACACAATTTTTAACATGATACGTCCATGTAAAATTTTATTTAAAAAAACTCGTTTCTAACTAATAACAATAGTATACTTAAGGGTGTCTGGAGTGGGGGCGGTAAACCCACTCGGCACCTAGCTTGATCCACCGCCAACGTTTTACGCGCCGATGTTTACCGAATTGGGGGAGATTTTCGTTGAAGCATCACCGATTCGGTGAAGGGAGGGAAAGGGGAAGAGAGAGGGTGTGTGGTGGGGTCCATTTATTCTCAACAATCACACATTTTTCTTTTTTTTAAATAGTTTACCTAAACCCCAAGTGTTTAACCAACACCAACGTTTTTTAGCATTAGGTAAACAATTGACATGGCGCTATGTGAATGGGTGATTTGGGAGTTTACCTATTCCAAGTGTTTAACCACTCCTTATACCCTAAGATAAGTAGCATGTTTAAATCCTTTCACACATAATGCAAGTTGTTATTTGTTAAACTCTTTTGACCAACTTAGATTTGATTTATGTACTAGATCCCAACATTATTTAATTAGGGAAATCATTTAGTTTATATATTGGTTAAGTGCTTTATAAGTTTCTTCCTAATATATTCTATGTTAGATACAAACCGAAATTACGAGCCTACAAAAATTAAAAAGGGCCTCGAATTTTTATTCACTTTGGGCACCCAAAACTCTAGGACCGGCCCTGCAAATAATAGTTGTACTTTTCTCGAAGAATCCATTGATGCAAAATAAACAAATAATAGCCTGAGACGTCTCTGTGAATTCACATACCCTGTTCGAGTTCGAAAAAATGTGCTCTTCCGTAATATTTTATTATTAGAGTAAACTTTCGTTTTGCTCCCTGTGGTTTGATTGTTGTAACGGTTTTGCACCAATCCTTTAAAAATAGTCATTTTCCTCCAATAGTTTACTATGTTTTTTTTCCAATCAGCTCCCCGACACTGACACTAACTCCATCTAAATTGTTTGTTAACAGTAAGGATATTTTAGTAACTTCAAGTATAAAACTAAGGGTATTTTGGTACAAGTAAAGATTTTATAGTATACATAATAAAATATTATATATATACATAACAAAACACATATCTGTAATCTCTCTTCTCTCTCTCTCCATCATCAACAACCACCACCACCACCCCCACCCACTCCAAATGACCTCCGACCACCACCACCAGTGCCACCCACCCTAACCCCGACACAAGCCTTGTCACTCCAAACGGCGTCGACCAACAATCTACAAAATCGTATCACCGCCCCTATGGTTTCCTGCGTTTCAAGGCCTTAAAAAGTGGTTGTGGCTTTAGGTGATTCCAGGTAAAAAGGGGGTCAGATGTGGTGGTTTTGGCCGACTAGAACCTTAAATCTGCTTAGGGTTCAAGCCAAGGCAGATTTGGTTGTGGGTGTTTTCGATTTTGCAGGTGGCGGCGATATGATTTTGTAGATGGTTGTGGTCGGATTGAGGGTTTGTGATGGTAAGAAAAGGAGAAAGAGAGTGGTGGTGGTGATGGTGGTGGCAAGTTGTGATGGCAGGTGTGGTGGTTTTACCCGGCTGGAACCCTAGATCTGGTTAGGGTTCAAGCCAGATTACGGCGGCTAGGGTTAAGACCAATGTTGTAGAAGGCGCTAGGCGCTAGTCGGGCGGTGGGGTACCGCCTAGGGATTAATCGGGATTAATAGGGATTAATCGGGATTAATCGGATTGGGTTTTTATGTATAATTTTGTAATTTTATATATAAAAAACATTAGTTTTATACTTTTTATCTACAAAATTGAAAGTTTAGGGACCAAGTGTAAACTAGTAAAAATAGAGAGGGGTTAAATGTTAAAACACCCTAACATTATTAAACCTAATCCCACCATTTTCTTCATACGCCGTTTTCCCTGTCCATAGTTCATCTTCATCAGACCTCCGAATCCTCCGATGAATGTTGCAGTCCGCCAGTCCCGTCGGAGAAGACAACTCAAGGTCCGTTATTCCAACATTGGCGATGGACGGCGGTCGGATTTGTAAGTGTCGGTCATTGATTTAGGTAAGTTCCTTTAGAATCTTGACTGCTGAATAAATTAGGGTTATAACTTTAGCGTGTAACCCTGTAAAACCATTGATCGGATCTTAAAATCGGCTTTAGTGAGTTAAAAAACCCTTGTCCGATTAGCCCGATTTCTTCCGATTAACACCGACTAGGACCGATTTCTTCCGATTTTGACCGACTTTGACCAGGACCGATTTTATTGACCGATTTGCTTATTTTTAGGCGATGACCTTCCGATTACCGACTAGGCGCCGATTAATCGGGCGCCTAGACCGACTTTTGCAACATTGGTTAAGACAGGTTTAGTTGTCGGTGGTTACAATTTTGCAGGTGGTGGTATGATTTTGACGATGGTAGTGGTAGGGTTGAGGGTTTGTAACAGTGAGAAAGGGAGAAAGAGAGTGGTAGTGATTGAAGGTTAGAACTAGGGGTGTTCAGAAAAAACCGTAACCAAATAAAAACCGTAAACCGAACCGTAACCGTAACCAAATAAACCGATCCGAATAAGGAATTCGGTTTTTGGTTTGGTTTCTAACCGAAACCGAATTGTGAATATGGTTTTTGGTTCGGTTTATGGATCCACATTTTATTTTATTTGGTTTATTCGGTTTATTTGGATAACCGAATAAACCATTTAACTTAATTAATTATTAAATAAAAATAATAATATTTTATAAATCATATACAATTTATTAGCCTAAAATAGTAATTTTTTATGCAGTCCAAAATACCAAATGTAAATCTAAAAGCCTAACTCAAACCCACTCATTTCTAAAATAACAGAACTTCAGACCTATAGAATCTAGGGTTTAGGATTTCTACATTTTCTTGGAGAAAGACTCATGTTTGAAGATTATTTATATTTTGTGCCATTAGACTTATTAACTATTTATAGTTTCTATGATATATGTTTTGAAGCTTTAACTTTGTGGTTGTGTCTACGACTACTTTATGGATGTGTTTGTTTTATTTCGCAATGAAACTTTCTTGTATTCATATATTGTTAGGTGTAAATTAGTTGCGATGTTCGAAAGTTGGAACACAAACATAAATATAAATTAGGAAAAAAAAGTACTTAGGTACAATTTGGTTAAATTTGGTTTATTTGGTTTCTAACCGAAACCAAACCGAATTGAATTTGGTTTGGTTTGGATCGGTTTGCATATTCCTTATTTGGTTTGGTTTGGTTTTTGGTTTGGTGTACAAAATTTTGAAAACCGAATAAACCGAACCGAATAAACCAAATAAACCATAAACCGAACCGATGAACACCCCTAGTTAGAACAGGTTGTACGGGAGAAGGGTGGAGGATGGTGATGGCAGGTGGTGGTCGCCTGATGGTGCGGTGGTGGCGGCCGGAGATGGTGGTTATATTGGTAGATAGTACTAGAGAGATAGGGTTTTTTATATTTAATTTAATATCAATAAACAAAAAGATGAATTTAAAAATAATTCAGTACTTATATATAAAATTCCTATAATACCCATACCTTTAGTTGTATGATTTAACTGAGTTAAGGCTATGGAGCAAAATGGAAAAACATAGTAAACTATTAGAGGAAAATGACTATTTTTAAAGGATTTGAGCAAAACCGTTAAAACGGCCAAATCACAAGGAGCAAAACGGAAGTTTACTCTTATTATTATTTAAAAAAAAATCAAATTAGTGTTGGACTCAATAAACCTAATGCCAAGTGGGCTAAATTCTAAACCATAAAAAATGATTTGTAAATGGACCTATATTGGAATTAGTATGTGTTTACTATTTAAAAAAAATAACATATATTATATAAAAAAAAATTAACATCGCGTGCCCCTCAAAATCGCGGGTCTTGTGCGGAGTTCCTCTCCACACACCATCATAGCCGCCACTGATAATAGCTATACTTTTTGTGCGCATTACTTTATAGTCTAGTGGCATCTTGGGGGTGAGATAAGACTCTGGGACCAATGGGTCATGTGTTCGATTCTCACAAGGGGGGTATTTCCCGTATTTATTAGGTTTCTTCCTGAATTGATGTATGACATTATGCCTAGTAGAGATGGATATGAACGGGTGATTTCGCTCATGACATGATGATACTCTAATAGTCCGTCATTGATACAAATTTGCCGTTAAAAAATAGCTATACTTTTCTCGAAAAGACCATGAATTAGAATTATATATGTATTTACTTTTTGCACATGAATAAAGATTATGCAAATGTGGGCAATGGAGACGCAAAAGTAAAGATCCGTACATAAAACCTTTGCTATGTACCAATCACCAATCAATGCATCCTTCATTGCTAAGTTTGATTTTCGATTTTTTCATGTACCACTCAAATATCCTAAGACTAGAAGGTATGGGGGCCGGCTTAGGCCCGGCGAGGCCCAGCGCCGGTCCCCCACACCGCCCCTCCCATCCTCTCTGGCTCCCACCAGCCGATCTCGCCGGCCCTCTTTCTCTCTCTCTTCTCTCACATATACCTATACATACATACATACATATATATACATAAAGGGGTTCATCCCCCACCCCCCTAGGTCCATCCCCTCCGAGCCACTCCTACGTGGCGCCTACGTGGCGGCCCATCCTCGTGGGGATGGGCCTCACCATACCCCTTAGTCTAATAGTGTAGATTAATGATATAAATGTATTAGAAACTAGTAACCCCGCGCTTTGTGGCAGGTTTCGTCCGTAATAAGAGGAGTTGGTATTTACATAATATAAATTAGCAACATTTTGTTGCTATATATTGTTGTACTACATGCTTAGGGAGTATCTCAAAAAAAAAAAGTTGATTTTTCAATTTTAACCCTTTTGATTTTTTTACTTTTAACACAAAGTTTTTCAACTTTTACAATTTAATCACAACACTTTTTTTTATACTTTCAAGGTTCCCCGTATGTTTAATCTTTCGCAACGTGCGTGTAGGGTTCGACGTTTTTTTTGTCTTATTTTCCCATTTGACAGGCCCGTCGCAACGCGTCTATTTTTCTCCATTTGACCGGTTCGACGCAACGCGCGGGTCCTAAATCGACTTAGTTATTATTTTCTACGTTTTACGTTTCGGTCTAATATTTTCACACTAACACGCTACAACGGGTGTGCGTGGCTCAAGAATTTTACGTATGCTTTTCGTTCGGAGTTAGATTTTCTTTTTTTACTTATTTTATTTTTATGAGCTTTTACGATGTTGGTGATCGCTGGCAGTGGTGTGGCATTAGTGCTACATGGCACTGTTTTACGAACATTTTTAACCCATTAAGTTTTTTACTAATAATTTGTTTCGAGTTTACCCTTGTACCTCCATTACTTAAAAACTAATTTTACGTACATATTTATATGTACGTGTAGGTATGAATCTGATTTGCTCTACGTTTCGACATAAACTTTTTCTAGGAAACGAGTCATGTCAAATATAATACGTCTTTGTTTAAAAAACATTTTTACGTGTATATTTTTATTTACATTTCGCTATAAATTTGCGTGGTGTACGTTTCACCAAAACTTTTTTGCGAAACGAGTCTGGTCAAATATAATATGTTTTCGTGTTTATTTTATGAATGTTTTATAAATTTTGTTTCGAATCGGCTGGAGTCAAATTGTGGTTTCTTTTTTTTTTTCATTTTTTCAAAAGCTCCAATTAATCTCTTATGATTAAACGTGGCAGCTTTTCCGTTGTATACCCATCACGTTTTCTATGTATGTGTCGAGTCACATGTGATAGGTTATGATTGTACAATATAAATTCGATTTACTTTATGTTTTGATCCATTCACATTGCTTATACTGGTTACATTGACTTCAATCAGATACGTCAAAATACGCGTTTTCATATGGTTAACGCATTACATAACGTTTGGACTAATCCATTCGATGTTTGCGATGTACCCGCGCCGCAACGCGCGCGGGTCTTATTGCTAGTTCTCATGTTATTTTCAAACTAATTTGCTAATACAACGAATATACCAATGAACAATCGACTACACACAAACAAACTGACCTTAGAATAAGCAATTTTGAAAACCACATTTTAATAGAATTTACCAATAAAAAAAGTTTGAAATATGATTTATTTTGTATTTTTTAAAGAAAAAAGAATTTATTAGAAACACGGATTATAAGTTTTTTATAATGAACGACTTAAAAAATACCAAATCCGCATTTGTTGAGACTCTAACTTTGACCTCAAATGGAGCAACATCTTAACTCTAGTGACTTTGACTATTAGATCCAAGATCCACCCAATTATAAGTTAATTATATAAATTGTATCAAACTACCTAATAATTTTCTTTTTATTTTTTTTAACCTCAAGGTATCAAACTACCTAATAATTTTTTTTTTTTTTAACTTCAAGATAACTTCATTAAGAAATATTTCCAGCATAGAGATGACATAGCCCAATTAAAGTGTGGTATTTTTGTAAATATATTGAAATTGGGGGCTTCTGTTTAATTTTATTATATATAATGTCTTGTAGATCTAAAAAATGATTTAGTGTAAAGTTCGTCTCAATATTTTTGGACTCCTGGAAAAAAATATAGAATTTTTTTTAGATCAATTCCTATCTCTCACTTGTGTATAAATATAAATGTGTATTCTTAATAATTAATAATTTGATTGTGGGTGTTTATTTGGATCATAGATGCAGAATTATGATACAACTGTGCTTGGATGATTGTACTAAAGAATGAGGATAGGTAGGTAAAGAAGAGAAGGGAAATGGAATTGAAGTAAAGTGCATGAGAGAAATGGGAAGTGGAATACAAAGCACAAGTAATGGCTTCTTTTAATTTAAGAAGGTTGATGAAACATGAAAGGTTGGTTCAGATGAAAATATATTATTATTATAATATCGAGTTCGACGTCGTAGTCGGTGTACCGAGCGTAAATAGGCGTCAAAATATATTATTATTATATCGAGTTCGACGTCGTAGTCGGTGTACCGAATGTAAATAGGCGTAAAAATATTATTATTATTATTATTACTATTATTATTATTATTATTATTATTATTATTATTATTATATCGAGTTCGACGTGTAGTTGGTGTAACGAGCGTAAATAGGCGTAAAAATATAAAAATTATTACTATATCGAGTTCGACGTCGTAGTCGGTGTAACAAGCATAAATAGACGTAAAAAACATAATATTATTATATCAAGTTCAACGTCAAAGTCGGTGTACTGAGCGTAAATAGGCGTAAAAATATATTATTATATCGAGTTCGACTTTGTAGTCGGTGTACCGAGCGTAAATAGGCGTAATATTATTATTATATCGAGTTCGACGTCGTAGTCGGTATACCGAGGGTAAATAGGCGTAAAATATACTACTATTACTACTTCTACTGCTGCTGTTGCTGCTACTATAACGAGTTCGATGTCGTAGTTGCTAATTTCTGCTGCACAAGTTCAGAATAGGTGGACCTGGTAATTCATGGGTAATTCATAATTGGGTCACAACATGTATAGGTTGAAACAAGTTTTAAAGTGGGTTATAAGGGGTTAGATCAGGTTGACTCACACTTTTTTACCACTTCAAAACATTATAAAATATATTAATCTATTAACCATGAAAAAAAAAACTTAATATAATTACAATAATCTAAATGCTTATGAGGTTGTGTGCACCAAATAGACATTTTGGGTTTCGACCCGTTAACATCGTGTTTGGGGTTTCATTATTCGAAACTTTCTTTTATAATAAAGGTGATTTGTATTGCAGATCAATCACAACTAAGAACTTCGTGACGTCTGTCAAAAGATATTTAGAGGATAACAAGAAGGCTTCACCTTTGGTAAGTGGTGTGATTAACTCGATTAAAACATGTTTGGATGAAATGAGTTTTTTTTTTTAAATGGGTCTTTTTCAAAATTGGTTTAATTTACTCGATTAAAAATTAAAATTATTCATAAATTTTATGCTTGCATTTTCTTTTTTATTTCAAGATACTTTTCTATTAATACTATTAGTGTTCGGATCATATTAGTCTGTTAATGCTGATTATGTGTCAGATATGAGGAGTGAGCTTCGCCACCAAATAGCTGAAAAAAGCCGGAATCATAACTTAAGTTTTGAATTATGTCCAACCTTACGGATTTACACTGGGTTTGAATCATAAATTAAGTTTATTATAGGCTTGAAGTGCACATCAACGTGGCTACACAGAACGATAAGGGACTCTTTGTTCCTGTCTTCAATTGGTAATACTATCCTATGTTTTCTTTCATTATTTATTTTTACTGTTTGTTCTTTGTAATAACATTTACAAAATTTTTGTGTTATCAAATGATGATCCTTCCAAAATTAATTACTAACTTAGGTATTTTAGATGAATTTTATGAAATGAAGATCATAGTTCTTGATGGAAATACTTGGCTTAAGAAGCTCCGCAGAGAGAATATTGATGGTTAAAAAATGTTTGTCAATGTAGTACTCATATTATTTATTTATTGATTAATTTTATTTTAGCTTTTACTACATTTTTCAGTGTGTTACTAATATATTTTCTTTCATATACATTGTTTATAATAGGTTTAGTGTTATTGCATGGTATGCTATGATTCACGTCGAATAAATTTTTTTAGGTGATTGTTTTTCAAATTGGTCGAGGTTATTTGTTGCGAAGTTTCAAAAAGCAGAAATATTATATTAATAGACTTTCTATTGATATTTTGAACTACAAATATGTAATTTCATCATTTATTTATCTTTTTCGCTTTATTTATATTAATAGTACGTTGATTGTTTTATTTACTTTATGAACCTGAGAGTTTCATAATATTTTCTTATTAATAGTACGTTGGTTGTTTTATTTACTTTATGAACCTAAGACTTCCATAATAATTTCTTTTGGAGACTTTCGTTATTTATATTAATAGTACGTTGGTTGTTTTATTTACTTTATGAACCTGAGAGTTTCATAACAATTTCTTTCGGAGAATTTCGTTATATTCATAAATGTATAATGTTCTTTGTCAATACCTTGAAGGCATATTATTTTGTCAAACCCGTAAAGTTTGCCACACGAAGCTTGGAACTAAAGTTGCGTATATTTTGTTAGGTTATTGGTTATGAAGCTCCAACAAGTAGAAATAGTAGAGTAATAGGCTTTCAATTTATAATTCAAACCAGAAAAAACGTATTTCCTTTGTTTACTTATCTTTTCGGTTATTTTTTATCTATAGTACGATGCTTTCGTTGTATTTTAATGTTCAACTTCATATTTCCATAATAAGTCTATGCGTACAGTTTGTTTATGATCAGCTTAAACGCAATTATTTTCTTAAAAAATAAAAAAAAAACATATCATTTTCTAACACCGTGAAATTCATGGGTATTAACACTAGTTAGAATTATATATATATATTTACTTTTTGCACATGAATAAAGATTATGCAAATGTCGGCAATGAGACCCAAAAGTAAAGATCCGTACATAAAACCTTTGCTATGTACCAATCACCAATCAATGCATCCTTCATTGTTAAGTTTGATTTTCGATTTTTTCGTGTACCACTCAAATATCCTAATAGTGTAGATTAATGATATAAATGTATTAGAAATGTGTTGTAGATCTAAAAAATGATTTAGTGTAAAGTTCGTCTCAATATTTTTGGACTCTAGGAAAAAATTATAGAATTATGGATTTAATTGTAAAAAATGTCTTAGATCAATTCCTATCTCTCACTTGTGTATAAATGTAAATGTATATTCATAATTATATTTTTTTAATGGCAAACGAGATATATTAAAGTCAAAAAAAAAAAAAAAAATACAAAGTCAAGAAAGCTTAAAGTCAATAACATACATCAGAGCCTTCATAAAACATTTATACTTACGCTCTGTTCCCGAGTTAACTTAACGAGTAATAAGAAAAGAAAGTAAAAGTGAGAAAGGAAAGGACGAGAAGGGAAAAAAACAAGATGTCTTTCACACCGTTTCCTCCCAAATCGGAAGGAAAGAAAAATTAAAGAATTTAGCATAGTTTTCCTTTCTTTTCCTTCCTTAAATGAAACTCGGGAACACGACATGTTTTATTTTCCTTTCTTTTCCTTCCATGAAACTCTAGAACACAAAATATTTTTACTTTCTTTTTGTTTCCTTTCCTTTCCTTCCGTTAGTAAACTCTGTAACACAGTGTAAGTCTTCTCCACTCGTCCCATGACGGCACCTGGATTCTCGATCTATGCTTTAACCATGAAAAAGTTGTTTCTTTGATCTCCTCAGTTGTTCTTCTAATCTTGCACGTTTTTCCTTTAAAAAATTTCTCATTTCGAACTTGCCAAATACTCCACAACGTGCATAGGCATATTTCGTTTACCACTTTTCTTTTGATTCTGGAGACTTGCATATCATTAACGTCCTGCAACAGTTTACTTATTGTGTTAGTGTCCCGCCCTAAAGCCTTATTCATCCACCCAAAAATCTGCAGCCAAACTGCCCTGGCAAATCTGCAGTTCAGCAAGACATGGGCTGCAGATTCTTCTTCATCATCACACATTTTGCAAACTATGGAAGGTATGCCAACTCCCTTTGAAGCCAACGCAGATGCAGTAGCAATCCTCTCGTCGACTGCCCTCCATGCAAATGAATTGCTCTTCGGGGTCGCCCACTTATTCCAGATAAAGTCGCTTGCCTGGACATTCAAATCCAGTTGTCTTGATAGTTGTTGCCTCACACTTTTAACCGAAAACCCCATACCGTCTTCATCTTTCCATACCCAATGATCCTCCTTGTATGATATACTTTGCTGCAGTAAAATGTATTTCAGCTCTTCCATCTCTGCTTTTTCTATGATACTAGTCGGAACCCTCGCCCATGCCCAATTCCATATCTTCGCCCCGTTATTTATCGTGTAGCATTCCGAAATCTTCGCCCTTTTATTCTTAGCTAACTGATACAAGTTTGGAAACCGATCCCTAAGGGAGCCGTCCCCCATCCAATAATCTGCCCAGAATAAGGTTTTGTTACCGATCCCAACATTGCACTTCAATTGTCTCGCAGCATCAACGTTATATTTCCTGAATTCCTTGTCGATAATCCCAATAGTTTTCCACACCCCCGAGTATGCCTTTTCTACCGGAATTGCTTGAACCATTTTCCGGTTTTGATGTATTGCTTATACTACTTGGACCCATAATTGATCCGGCTCCATTTTTAGACACCACCACCACTTCACAAGTAAGACGAGGTTTAGGTCTCTAATGCTACCGACGCCAAGACCCCCAAACTTTTTCGATGCGACTACTTTTTCCAATCTCACCCACCTAATTTTTGTGTTCATACTACATCCTTCCCATAGGAACTTTCTCCTGATACCTTCAAGAACTTTTACTACCACAATTGGGCATTTGTAAATCGAAAGATAGTAATTGGGTAAATTACCAAGTACCGCTTTAACAAGCACAATCCTACCAGAAAAGGAAAGAACCTTTGCCTTCCAATTGGAGAGTCTCTTGTTGAACGTATCTATTACCTCTTTTCAATTTTGCACCCTATTCATATTTACGCCAACTTTGAGGCCCAAGTATGAGAAAGGAAGTTTGCCCGCTTTACACATAAAAACTGATGCCATGCCTTCCACCTCAATCTCATTTTTTCCGACTCCAAATAAGTGGCACCTTCTTGGATTGACTTTTAACCCGGAAATAATAAAGAATACCCTCAAAATCCTCTTGAGATTTCTTATATTATCTTCATCCCACTCACCAACAAATATAGCATCGTCCGCGAACAACATGTGCGTTAAGTATGGACCATTACTCGGCAGTTTTATCCCCGAAAACAATCCCGTACTTTCCGCCTTTTTCATCATGACCTGTACTGCTTCCATGGCCACGATGAATAGAAATGGAGACAAGGGGTCTCCTTGACGCAAACCCCTTTTATATTGAAACACCCCCGATGGTGACCCGTTCACCAATATCAAGCCCCTACCCATGTATAGGATTCCTATGACCTAATTCCTCCATTTTGATGGAAACCCCATGTGTGTCATAATGGAAATTAGAAATTTCCAGTTCAGTGTGTCATATGCCTTCTCTATATCCGCCTTAAACACAAAAATACTCTTTTTCACCTTTTTTGCTGTCACAACCCCCGGCCCCTAATTCTGGGAACGGGCGGTCACGAACCATTATCCGTGGTATCGGTGTTTATCAATTTAGCAGCGGATTTTACATCAGGACCGTAGTTAGGAAATATCTTATCAGAGTAAAACACCTCATTTTATAAATAATAAACACATGGGAAAAACCCAAGTTTCCATTCATAATCAGTTTGTAGGGAGAAACCCTAATTTATTGAAATAAAACATCTTCTTTATTTAGGTAACTTTTATAGCCAGTTTTCTAAGCATTCAGTGCTCTCCAGCTGGCTTCCAGTTTGGCTTTCACATTTTGTTACCTGAAACGCATTTTAAAAACATTTGTCAGTGAGAAATACTGGTGAGTGAATCCCAGTTTAATCAAAACAGGTTTTATCATTGTACAGTATTGAGGGCAATCCAGCAATTACATTTGTTTACATCTACTTTAATTACCACCCATGGTACTGTCAATCCTGATTTGTGGTCATGTTACAACTCACAGTGTAGTAACAAATTTTGTATACAAAACCCCAACATACCGACGATAATTGTAGAATTACAAATACTCAATCACTGCTAAATATAATTTAAAACAATTGAGGTTTTGTAAAAACAGTTTATGAAAACATTTACAAAAAGAGGATAAACTCACATTGCTATTTTAGGTAATTCCTTGTGACTTCCTGGTTATAATCTAGTAAAATAAATAATGCACACGCGTTAGTATAATAACCCAATATTTACATTAGTTATACCCTCCCCTCGACAGAACTCCAACGGCTAAGTCAGGCAGAGCCTCGACATGCGTTACGGAGCACTAGATCAATCGGGCAGCGTTTCTAATATGTAACCGGGGGGTTATAATACTTACAACGAGGCAGAGCTTCGCTAATTTAGTGGGTATAATACCCGATATTATTATTGCTATTCAGAATTGAGAGAGAAGTTTCGAATTTTGAACGATTTCAACTGAATGCCGATCGATCCTATTTATAGTGCTGATACAGCACTTTCTCGCGCCCTGCTAGAACTGAAGGAAAGGCCTTCACCGCTCGCGATCAAGTCTAGGGTAGGCCCTAGCTTGGCTGATTCGACCACTAGGCTTGACACGATGCTGACAAGTGGCGGCTCAAGGGCTCGCCTGGTGGTTAAGCTGTCGTGGCCCGCACCTGGGTTAGCCAAGGGATTCGCGCCCCGTGAGCGACCCTTAAATCTTTTTTTTATTTGATTTTTAATTATATAAAGCTATTTTGGGTCGGGTTTTTCGTATACGGGGTGTATTCTAGGACGTATAGGGACGTTATAAGTATTTTAGGAGGGTTGTTATATTCTCCCCACCTTGTTTCAGAACTCGTCCTCGAGGTCTACTGGAACATGTGTGGAGATTTCCTTTGTATCTCTGACTCGAGCTCCCAAGTGTATTATGGTCCTCTTTTGGAATCCCATTTCACTTTGACTAGAAACAGTCTCTTGTGTTTGAGATTCTTGACTTTCCTGTCTTCAATTTGTAGGGGTCTTTCTACAAACTTAAGTTTCTCATTTACCTTTATGTCCTTAAGAGGTATCACTAATGATTCGTCCCAATTTCCTCCAAAATCAATTACACAAGCTCTAAGCATATCTTCCATTGTCTGAATTACCTTTCGCTTTGTCCATCCATTTGAGGATGATAAGTTGTGCTTAGATTTAACTTGGTTCCCATTGCTTTTTGGAAACTAGTCCAAAAATGAGAAGTAAAACGGCTATCTCTGCCAGATACAATAGATAAAGGAATTCCATGTAATGAAAGTATTTCATTTACATATAACCTGGCTAACTGTTCCATACTGAAAATTTCCTTCATTGGTAAGAAATGGGAAGACTTGGTTAATCTGTCTACAATCACCCAGATTGTATCATTACCTTTTCTTGTCTTGGGTAATTTGGTAACAAAGTCCATTGTTATCAATTCCCATTTCCATATTGGCATTTCTAATTGTTGTAACATGCCTGAGGGTTTCTGGTGTTCAGCTTTTACTTGTGAACATGTTAAACACTTGGCAACATATGCTGCTATATCCTTTTTCATTCCTATCCACCAGAAATTCTTTATTAAGTCTTGATACATCTTATCGCTTCCGGGATGTATCGTATACTTAGACTTATGAGCTTCTTCTAAAATTCGGTGGCGTAGGTTTCCTTGTTTAGGTATCCAAATTAATTTCTTATGGAATCTCCAAATTCCATCTGTTCCTTGTTCTAATTCCTTAATCATTCCTTTTAATTTTCAGTATCATTCTTGATTACTGATTCTTGTACTTCTCTAATTTGATCATTTAAATCTATCTGCAGATTTAATTTAAGAGAACGTACTTTTCTTGGCTTATCATGATACTTTCGACTTAAAGCATCTGCTACTACATTAGCTTTTCCTACATGATAATTGATACTACAATCATAATCACTAAGGATCTCCATCCAGCGTCTTAGTCTCATATTTAATTCTTTTTGCCCAAACATGTATCTTAAACTCTTATTATTTGTGAAGACTATAAATTTATTTCCATATAAATAGTGTCTCCAAATCTTAAGGGCAAAAATTATAGCTCCTAACTCTAAATCATGGGCCGTATAATTCTCTTCATGATTCTTAAGTTGTCTAGAGGCATAGGCTATAACCTTTTGACATTGCATCAACACACATTCATAACCTAACTTAGAAGCGTCAAAATAGATTACAAAGTCTTCAATTCCTTCTGGTAACGCTAGTATGGGTGCGTTGGTTAATCTTTGCTTAAGAATTCTAAAGGCTTCTTCCTGGTTTGGTCCCCATTCAAACTTAATGGATTTACAGGTCAGTTTTGTTAAAGGAATGGCTATCCTAGAGAAATCTCGGATAAACCGTCTATAATAACCTGCTAGTCCAAGAAAACTTCTCACCTCTGTTAGTGATTCAGGGACTCTCCATTTGGTAATCGCCTCGATCTTTTTGGGATCCACATGAATTCCTTCATGATTAACTAAATGTCCAAGAAATTGCACTTCTTCTAACCAAAATTCACATTTTGAGAATTTGTCATAAAGCTTTTCCTTTCTCAATAATGTAAGAAGTGCATGCAGATGCGCTGCATGTTCCTCTTTACTCTTAGAGTAAATGAGAATATAATCTATAAAGACAATTATAAATTTATCCAGATATGGCTTACATATTCTGTTCATCATGTCCATAAATGCGGCTGGTGAATTGGTTAAACCAAATGGCATGACAGTAAATTCATAATGGCCATACCTTGTTCTAAAAGCGATCTTAGGAATGTCCTCTTCCTGTACCTTTAATTGATGATATCCTGAACGTAAATTGATCTTAGAAAAGAATCGAGCTCCTTGCAGTTGATCAAACAGACCATCGATTCTCGGTAATGGGTACCGATTTTTAATCGTGACCTTATTCAATTCTCGGTAATCAATGCACAAACGCATTGACCCGTCTTTCTTCTTGACAAACAAGATTGGTGCTCCCCATGGTGATGAACTTGGCTGTATGAAACCTTTCTCCAGAAGTTCATCCAACTGTTTCTTTAGTTCATGCATCTCTGCTGGCGCCAAACGGTAAGGTGCCTTGGCAATTGGTGCTGTCCCTGGTAGCAGGTGAATTCTGAATTCAACTTCCCTATCTGGTGGTAGTCCAGGTAGCTCTTCAGAAAAAATATATGAGAATTGAGATACTACAGGAATATCTTTCAATTCTTTTCCTTTAGTTTTAATGATTATAGAAATCATATTCACTAGTGATCCTTTTCTTACATAACTTGCTGTTTTCATCACAGAGATGAATTTCGTGGATCTAGATGGCTTATCCCCTTTAATCGTGATCTTTTCACCTTTTGGCGAATTTACTTGTATTGACTTTTGATCACATAAAATACTGGCTTTATTGGCTACTAACCAATCCATTCCTAATACAATATCAAATCCAGCTAGATTCATTGGGTAAAGGTTAGCAATAAACTTATGATTTATAATTTCTATCCTTGCTTCCTGCAAGATTTCAGTGATCTTAATGGAATCTCCATTAGCTATCTCCACTAAGCATTCTTGTTGGAGTTTAGTTAATGGTTGATTAAGAATTTTGCAAAATGAAGTATTAATAAAACTTTGGTTTGCACCAGAGTCAAATAATACTTTAGCAAAAACATCATTAACTAAAAACGTACCGGCAGTTATGTCCAGAATCATCTTTGCTTCTTCAGCTGTCAGAACAAAGGCTCTAGCATTCTTAGTTGTCTTGTTGTTCATGGCTGGAGCTAGTTTCGAATAGTTCGGCTTGATATGCCCTTTTTCTCCACAATTGAAGCATACTCCATTACTGGGTTTCTTCCTACAGTCTTCTTCCTTGTGTCTAGGTATCTTGCAGAAGTTGTAGTATGTGGAGCATCATCCTGAATGCTTATTCTTGCCGGCCTTACAATAAGGTGCAGATGTAGAACCTATATTCTTCCCACGGTTGGAATTACCGTAGCGAAATTCCTGGGTAAGCTTTTGGACTAGGTTCTTCCTCTGGTTTTCTTCTTGCGTACGCACTAATTAATCAGTCAAGGTATTCGCTAGTTCTACAGCTTCTTCTATGGTTTGTGGTCTAGATGCCTTGACTACATGTCTAATCTCACTGATTAATCCCCAGAGGTAACGGGAGATTAATACTGGTTCTGGTGAAGCTAAAGTTGGTACGATTCTAGCATATTCGAAGAATAAGGTAGTGTCACCCTTACAGTCTACTCCAGTCATTCTAAGGTTTAAGAACTTATTAGCAATTTGTTCTTTTTCATTGGGAGGACAGAATTTCCTTTCGACCATATTGTTAAACTCAGTCCATTCCATATTATAGACTCTGTCACTTCCCCTAGACTAGAGAATAGTATTTCACCATTCTAGAGCGGCGTTCTTAAAAAGATTGGAAGCAAACATGATTTTGTCTTCCTCTGCGCACTTGCTTATTTTTAAGACAACCTCTGTCTTTTCTATCCAGCGTAGAGCTGCAATGGCTCCTTCATTTCCAGAGAATTCTATCAATTTACACGACTAGAATTCTTTGCGAGAACAACCATAAGACATGGTTCTTCTTCTTTTTGGAATAGGCAATTGAAGTAACGGTCCATTGTTCACGCTGTGACTGGGTTCGGTAAGTGATCGCTTACTTCTACTATTACTTTTATTGTTTTCCGCTTCCTTAGCATTTTGGATGATATATGGCATAGCATCTCTAATTCCTTGGGTTACTATGTGTTGAATGACACTATTATTTATTTGATTATCATTATTCTATTTTTCCTGATTTGCTTCATTGTCCATCTGGATTTACAAACAATTATCAGGTATTAATATCACAGAATAAGATTTAATGCCAATAATTGCACAAACAAACACATTGGTCAATACCGTCGATCATTGCGACATTTACTCTATTTTATAAATATGCATCTAATACAACTATAACCGGAATTTAAAACATACAACTAGTTATGCATCTATATTAGTTTATCTATTTTAGTTAATATATTATTTTTTTTCTAACTACTCGCATATATATATAAATATATATATATATATATATATATTAGTATTATTATTATTACTACTAGTGGGGGTTCATCGAATACTACATGTTTAGCTCGTCAAACTTCCAAACGAGCTTTTCCCCTATTTGCCTGATCCTCACTCCTTCAGCAACTAACTCCTCACCAAACGTGCGGAGTTCCTGCACGATTTCGGTATTCATGGGTGGTGGTGGTGCGGGTATTGGTTGAGGGTATGGTGGTAAAGGATCTACATACGGGTATGGGTTTTCTAGGATTTCCCTAACATATTGATTAGCATCCCAGTATGGATCTAGAGGGTCTTTGGGTATGGTGCTACAGGGTTTGGTATGGGTTCCTCTTGTGGGTAGAGTTCTCGGTAATCCCTATGGTTGTCGTTCCACGGATCGTATGCTAAGGGATTGGGTGCTGGAACTCTGGGTATCTCATCTAAGTTAAAAGCTGGTATGGGGACTAGTGCTTCTTGGTTGGTTTCTATTTCCATGGGTTGAGTGGGAAACAATGGTAGTGGCTGTGGTGCAATGACTTGCTCTAAGTTTGGGTCTACGGCGGTGGTAGCTAAGATGTGAAAGTTGGCTAATCTCCTATTGATTATGTCTTGGGTCTGGGCGTTCATATCCCTATTTGCTGCAGCTAAAGCCCCCTGTTGCTTTAAATTTTCTCATTCTTTTCCTATGCTCATGGGCTCCCCAACTGAACCATCCTCTCTTTTTTTATGGCTCTTCGGATTGCGTTTTAAAGATGAATATCCCCTCTTCGGTGTCAGCTAAGTACCCCGAAGGAGTAGGCTGGGAGGAAGTTCCTTCATCTCTATGAGAACTAGACAGTTGGCGATAAGCATCTAATGGACCTTGATCACTCATACTGTAACTAACAAATTGTCAAATAACACAAAATAATAATATACATGTATGCACATAACCTCATAGATTATTTCCTAACAGAATTGACAATTTCAATGTTAGCAGAACACTTTTATGGATGAAATCTGTGGTTGTAGCTCTGATACCACTCTCTGTCACAACCCCCGGCCCCTAATTCTGGGAACGGGCGGCCGCGAACCAGTATCAGTGGTATCGGTGTTTATCAATTTAGCAGCGGATTTTACATCAGGACCGTAGTTAGGAAATATCTTATCAAAGTAAAACACCTCATTTTATAAATAATAAACACATGGGAAAAACCCAAGTTTCCATTCACAATCAGTTTGTAGGGATAAACCCTAGTTTATTGAAATAAAACATCTTCTTTATTTAGTTAACTTTTATAACCACTTTTCCAAGCCTTCAGTGCTCTCCAGCTGGCTTTTAGTTTGGTTTTCACATTTTGTTACCTGAAACGTGTTTTAAAAACATTTGTCAGTGGGAAATACTGGTGAGTAAATCCCAGTTTAATCAAAACAGGTTTTATCATTGTACAGTATTGAGGGCAATCCAGCAAATACATTTGTTTACCTTAATTACCACCCACGGTACTGTCAATCCTGACTTGTGGTCATGTTACTACTCACAGTGTAGTAACAAATTTTGTATACAAAACCCCAACATACCGACGATAATTAAAGAATTACAAATACTCAATCACTGATACATATAATTTAAAACAATTGAGGTTTTGTAAAATCAGTTTATGAAAAGCATTTACAAAAAAGAGGATAAACTCACATTGCTAGTTTAGGTAATTCCTTGTGACTTCCTGGTTATAATCTAGTAAATTAAACAATGCACATGCGTTAGTATAATAACCCAATATTTACATTAGTTATACCCTATCTGAGACAGAACTCCAACGACTAAGTCAGGCAGAGCCCCGACATGCGTTATGGAGCACTAGATCATTCGGGCAGCGTATCTAATATGTAACCGGGGGTTATAATACTTACAACGAGGCAGAGCTTCGCTAATTTAGTGGGTATAATACCCGATATTATTATTGCTATTCAGAATTGAGAGAGAAAATTCGCATTTTGAACGATTTCAACTGAATGCCGATCGATCCTATTTATTGTGCTAATACAGCACTTTCTCGCGCCCGCGAGAACTGAAGGCAAGGCCTTCGCGGCCCGCGAGCAAGTCTAGGGTAGGCCCTAGCTTGGCTGATTCGACCACTAGGCTTGACACGATGCTGACACGTGGCGGCTCAAGGGCTCGCCTGGTGGTTAAGGTGTCGCGGCCCGCGACTGGGTTAGCCAAGGGCTTCGCGCCCCGCGAGCGACCCTTAAATCTTGTTTTTATTTGATTTTTAATTATATAAAGGTATTTTGGGTCGGGTTTTCGTATACGGGGTGCATTCTAGGACCTATAGGGATGTTATAAGTATTTTAGGAGGGTTGTTATATCCTCCCCACCTTGTTTTAGAACTCGTCCTCGAGGTCTACTGGAACAGGTGTGGATATTTCCTTTGTATCTCTGACTCGAGCTCCCAAGTGTATTCTGGTCCTCTTTTGGAATCCCATTTCACTTTGAGTAGAAACAGTCTCTTGTGTTTGAGATTCTTGACTTTCCTGTCTTCAATTTGTAGGGGTCTTTCTACCAACTTTAGTTTCTCATTTACCTTTATGTCCTTAAGAGGTATCACTAATGATTTGTCCCAATTTCCTCCAAAATCAATTACACAGGCTCTAAGCATATCTTCCATTGTCTGAATTATCCTTTCACTTTGTCCATCCTTTTGAGGATGATAAGTTATGCTTAGATTTAACTTGGTTCCCATTGCTTTTTGGAAACTAGTCCAAAAATGAGAAGTAAAACGGCTATCTCTGTCAGATACAATAGATAAAGGAATTCCATGTAATGAAAGTATTTCATTTACATATAACCTGGCTAACTGTTCCATACTGAAAGTTTCCTTCATTGGTAAGAAATGGGAGGACTTGGTTAATCTGTCTACAATCACCCAGATTGTATCATTACCTTTTCTTGTCTTGGGTAATTTGGTAACAAAGTCCATTGTTATCAATTCCCATTTCCATATTGGCATTTCTAATTGTTGTAACATGCCTGAGGGTTTCTGGTGTTCAGCTTTAACTTGTGAACATGTTAAACACTTGGCAACATATGCTGCTATATCCTTTTTCATTCCTATCCACCAGAAATTCTTTCTTAAGTCTTGATACATCTTATCGCTTCCGGGATGTATCGTATACTTAGACTTATGAGCTTCTTCTAAAATTCGGTGGCGTAGGTTTCCTTGTTTAGGTATCCAAATTCTTTTCTTATGGAATCTCCAAATTCCATCTGTTCCTTGTTCTAATTCCTTAATCATTCCTTTTAATTTTTCAGTATCATTCTTGATTACTGATTCTTGTACTTCTCTAATTTGATCATTTAAATCTATCTGCAGATTTAATTTAAGAGAACGTACTTTTCTTGGCTTATCATGATACTTTCGACTTAAAGCATCTGCTACTACATTAGCTTTTCCTGCATGATACTGGATACTACAATCATAATCACTAAGGATCTCCATCTAGCGTCTTTATCTCATATTTAATTCTTTTTGCCCAAAAATATATCTTAAACTCTTATGGTCTGTGAAGACTATAAATTTATTTCCAAATCTTAAGGGCAAAAATTATAGCTCCTAACTTTAAATCATGCGTCGTATAATTCTCTTCATGATTCTTAAGTTATCTAGAGGCATAGGCTATAACATTTTGACGTTGCATCAACATACATCCATAACCTAACTTAGAAGTTTCACAATATATTACAAAGTCTTCAATTCCTTCTGGTAACGCTAGTATGGGTGCGTTGGTTAATCTTTGCTTAAGAACTCTATAATAACCTGCTAGTCCAAGAAAACTTCTCACCTCTGTTGGTAATTCAGGGACTTTCCATTTGGTAATCGCCTCGATCTTTGTGGGATCCACATGAATTCCTTCATGATTAACTAAATGTCCAAGAAATTGCACTTCTTCTAACCAAAATTCACATTTTGAGAATTTAGCATACAGCTTTTCCTTTCTCAATAATGTAAGAAGTGCATGCAGATGCGCTGCATGTTCCTCTTTACTCGTAGAGTAAATGAGAATATCATCTATAAAGATGATGTATTCTAAATACATCTTTATTTCGTTTTCGTTTTAGTCGTTTTAGTTAGTTTCAACGTCGTTTTAGTTAGATTGTATATACTATTCATATATTTTTGTTTTCCAGGTCTTTGTAGATAAAATATGTAGAAACGAGTTAAAATTTGGCAAGATAAAGTGTCGGATCGGAAAACAGAAGCTCGGGAGCTGAAACGGAGCGAAAAACAGAATCTGGAGCCTTATGGCGGGCCGCGAAGACATCAACTTATTCTTTCGCGCCCCACCAAGGAATTAAATAATATTTTTTGAATTAGGGCGAGTCGCGGGCCGCGTAGGGTCACACCTTAAGTTCTGGCGGGCCTCGAGAACGTGAAAAAGTTGCCGACATCGTTTTTCCAACAGCTGCATCATTGACGAATATTGGAGTTCTTGGAGGCTGCTTAGAGGCTGTTTGAAGAATCTTGAAGCATCGGAAGGCCTAGGAATCATCGGGTAACGCTCGGGAGCACTCTGGAGTGAAGCATTTGGGTTTATTCTTCCCGTTTCATTATTGTTTCGATTGTTTCTCAATGAATTCAGTTCTGATTATGTTTATTGCTATGTTTTTAGACATGTTTAGCGGCTAATAACTTCATACTACCTAGGCTAATGACGATTGTTTAACAAAGTTTGGATTTTTATTCGTTAATAATGTTGGTTTTGGATTTTCTTGAAAAGTAAACGACTTTGGAAACTTTAATTTGGTGTATATGCGTATCTTGTGTTAATTATCAATTAGTTGCTCGTTTCACATGAATCTTGATGAATGTCTTTCATAGAATAGGTTCGTGTTAATTATCTAATCTTTACGGGTTTGGGTAATTTTTGGGTAAATATGCCGATAACCTTAGAAACGGTAATTAAAAGATTATTGAAACTTGATATTCTACTAATCTTGTCCCTGTAAGGCTTGATGTTATTAATAGGTCTCGGTTTGGTATATAGCTAGGATTAGGTTTTGTAAGAAATCGGTCTTAGTTCCCTAATCATTCTCGTGTCTATTAAACCAAGTTAAAATCCATAGTTGCCTTAGACTTTCGCGCTGTAAGGTAGATTGTCATATTTGGGCACTTTTCAAGAAGTTAGAGAACTGTAAGGAAATCTAACAACTGGTAGTCGTAACAGCCTTGTAGAGTCTCACAAGTTTCTTCCTGAGAAGGGTCGGGAGGTCTTAGTAGGGATTTCTAAGGGTTTAGTATTAAAAGATCCCGGTTCCATACCACGTTAATTTCGAATAGAAATCCATTCCTAGTTAAACATGAGTCTAGCCTAGGTAGCCTTCATCATCACTGAGTTAAGTCTTCATCCAAGTTCCTGTTTAGTTAATTTAGATAATTTAGTTTAATCTTTAATTGTAAATTTAGGATTTTTAGAAAACTCCCCCTCAATCAAATAAACAATTAGTTAAGTTGTGTCAGCCTTAGTCTAGATAGAGTCTTAGCGTAATTTAATTGAGTCTCGTGGGTTCGATATCCGGATTTACTTAGCTTTACTAGAGTCGATCTGTTTGCTTGCCGATTACTAGTTTAGTTGAGTTTAGAGAGTCTAGAGTATCACTTTGAGTCTAGATTTAGGTTAATTTTAGTTGTTTTTATTAAACTACTTTTAGCACATCAAGTTTTTGGTGCCGTTGCCGGGGACTCTTTGGCTATTTGTTCGTTTTTTTGAGTCGTAGAAGTCTAATTATAAAAATCAAAAATAAAAAAAAATATTTATTTTTCGTCGAATCGTTTGTTAGAGTCTTCTTACTTGTTTGCATTCGGTTTTGCAGTTGATGCCCCATACGCGCTCGCAGGGACCTCCACCGAATCCGTTTATGATCAAGTCTTCCTTCTCATCTTCTTCGTCCGAGGTAAGTTCTTCTAGCTCTTCTTCGTCTTCACACTTCGCCCCTTCTGAATGTACTCTCCATTCTATACCACCAGCCTTCGACTTCACACCGAAGCCGTCACCACATAATTCCCCACCACCCACCCGTCCTCCCAGTCCGCCACCTGCAGTTCAAATGGCCAATCGCACCGTTTACGAGCAAGCTACCACTGGTTTCACCGGCGCTACTTCACCCATCACCCTTCCCAACATTACGAATGATAGGTCCTGGAAGATTCCCTCCTACATCATGACGGCCATCACCAATTCGTGCCAATTACACGGCCGTGATGATGAGGATGCACCCGCCCAAATTAATCGAATCACTCGCCTTTGTAGCACCTTCTCCATTGAGGGTGTTAGTCTAGACGCCAGGTACCTTCAGGTTTTCCCATTCATTCTCGCTGGCCGCGCAGCCGTCTGGTTTGATTCGCAGCCAGCGGGGACTTTCACCACCTGGGCAGGTTTACGAGACGCTTTCTTAGCCAAATATTTCCCACCTTTCAAAGCATCTCGTCTACGTGTCAGATCTATTCATTCCGAATGGAGCATGATGAGCCTTACCACCTGGCCTGAGAGCGTTTTCAGACTTTGATTTCTCGTTGTTCTCATCATGGTTTATCGGATTGGGCACTAGTTGAAAAGTTCTACAATGGTCTCACCCCTGAAATCAAAGCCCATTTCGAGACTTCAGCTGGAGGGCAACTTATGGGTAAAAAGACAGTTAATGAGTGCAATGATTTGTTTGAGAGTTTCGCCTATTCTAACATGGACTATAGCCCTACCAGTAGGACTTCCATTCCTGTGACTACTTCCTCGGCTACTCGAGGGGTAAACCAAGTTGGCTTGGATTCATCGGTAGCTGCTGCTTTAGAGGGTCTCAAACAAGAGTTGAATGAGATTAAGAAAAAGATTGATAGGTGTGAGGTTTGTAGGGGAGGCCATGATACGATAGATTGTCCCACACTTACACTCGAGCAGGTAGAGTTTATAGCCGGTCAGTCTAGGGGTCCCACGAATCCGTTCAATAATTCTAATTATAACTCCAACTGGCGCGGTAGTGGCAATAATAGTGGTTTCCGTTCTTCCGGTAATCCTCCAGGTTTTCCATCTGGTCAGTATCAAAATAGGGGGCCCAGTCTATACACGAGTGGAGGTTCAGGTCAGGGAGGGTGATGGGTGAAGGGTTCAGAGGGTAGTTTAAGTAGGATTGAGGAGATGTTTGCTCAGTTGATGGTGAGAGATCAGGCTACACAGAAATCTTTAACTGAATTCGGTAATTTCTCTAAAAATCAAGAGCAAATTAATAAAAGTCAAGAGCTTCAACTTAAAAATCAATAATCCGCACTTTTAGACCTTTAGAGAACAGTTGGGGGTATAGCTAAACAGTTACAAGAGCACCCAGTTGGTCAGTTTTCAGGAAATACCTACCCGAACCCCGCAAACCATTCATCGAAGGCCATCACTACCTGTAGTGGAAAGAGTCTAGGGCAGGTAGTGAGAGTGAGTGTTGAGGTAGAAGATGAGGAAGTCAATGAAGAGATCGAGATGGAGGCTCCCGGTAAGGTGCACATGAGGCTAGACCCAGCAAGTACCGCACACGCCGAGGAGTCTCAAGTTGAGTAAAGTGTGGAGAAGCAACCGGTTAAGGTTAGATCGGCACCATTAGTTGATCCTTCCTGTGTCCCATACCCCGCCCGTCTTAAGCATTAGAAATATGCTAAGGAGTATGGGCAATTTCTTTAAATGTTTAAGCAGTTGAAAATAAATCTTCCGTTCATAGAGGCCTTACAGTCCATGCCCAAGTATGCTAAATTTCTTAAGGACCTTCTGAAGCATAAGGAGAGGATAGGTGAGCTTTCGAACATTTCTTTGATCGGAGGTTGTTCCGCGGTGGTCTTGAATAAGCTACCAGAGAAATTAACCGACCCGGGTATATTCACCATTCCATGCCTTTTTGGGGGAGCTGTTACCCATGCTCATGCTCTAGCTGATTTAGGCGCCAGCATCAATCCGATGCCGTTTTCTTTGTATGAGAGGCTAGGTTTAGGAGAGTGTACACCCACGAGTATGTCGTTGTCCTTGGATGATCGTTCGGTCAAGTATCCTCATGGGATAATAGAGAATCTGTTGGTAAAAGTTGATAAATTCGTATTTCTTGTAGATTTCATCGTTCTTGACATGGAGGCTGATGAAAGAGTATTATTTTGGGCCGTCCATTCCTTAGAACCGCAAAGGCGATCATCGACGTCTTTGACGGTAAAATTTCTCTTCGTGCGGGTGACGAGATTGTCACATTCGAGATCGATAGAGCCATGCAGCATCCTGGGGGTAGAGACGAAGATAGCGGGCCGTGTCATTCCGTTTACTTTCTGAATTCTTTCATATCTTGTGCCGACACGTGTCTTGAGTACATTAGCGGGGCCGATCTAGTAAGTAAGGGAGTTGTTGACGAGATTGATGAAGAAGAGGTTGAGGAGACGTTAGATGAGAGCGTTGAGTTATGGGTTCCAGAGACGTTGGAACTTAATGAGGTTAGCGATGAGAGTACTCCTTTAGACATTCCACCGCCTTTAGAACTTAAGGTTCTTCCATCACATCTTGAGTACGCATTCTTAGGAGAGAAGCCGAACATGCTCGTCATCATATCTTCGAAGTTGACAGAGGAGGAGAAAGTGAGGTTGATTGAGGTGTTGAGGAAGCATAGAGAGGCGATTGCATGGAGGTTGTCTGATATTAAGGGGATTAGCCCTACTTTTTGCACTCACCGTATTCTGATGGAGGAGGTTTACAAGCTGGTGGTGTTGCCGCAGCGACGTCTCCACCCGAATATGCAGGAGGTAGTTAAGAAGGAACTTATGAAGTTGCTAGAGTCTGGGTTGATATACCCGATTTCCGATTCAGCTTGGGTGAGCCCTACTCAGGTTGTCCAGAAGAAATGGAGGATGACAGTCGTTCTAAATGAGAAAAATGAGCTCATACCTTCACGTACGGTCACGGGTTGGCGGGTGTGCATTGACTATCGAAAGTTGAATAACGCCACTCGTAAGGATCATTTTCCGCTCCCATTCATTGATCAGATGCTTGATCGGCTCGCGGGTCAGCAGTTCTATTGCTTTCTCGATGGGTTTTCGGGTTATTTTCAGATCCCCATTACACCGGAGGATCAGGAAAAGACAACCTTTGCATGTCCATATGGCACATATGCTTACCGACGCATGCCATTTGGTTTATGTAACACTCCAGCTACATTCCAGCGATGTATGATTGTGATTTTTCAGGATATGGTAGAGAATTCGATGGAGGTGTTTATGGATGATTTCTCGGTGTACGGTAATTCTTTCGATCATTGTTTATTTAATATTGAGAAGATGTTGAGGAGATGTGTTGAAACGAAGCTGATGTTGAATTGGGAAAAGTGTCACTTCATGGTGACTGAGGGGATTATCTTAGGTCATAAGATCTCGAGAGCGGGTATAGAGGTTGATAGAGCGAAGATAGTTACGAGTAGTCGGCTTCCTCCGCCGACTAGTGTAAACTCGATTCGTAGTTTTCTCGGTCATGCGGGTTTTTACAGGCGCTTGATTAAAGATTTTTCTAAAATCACTCGCCCCATGACTCGACTGTTGGAGAAGGATGTCCCGTTTGTCTTTGACAAGGAATGCCTTAAAGCATTCGAATTTCTTAAAGAGAAACTAGTCAGTGTGCCTATTCTTGTATCACCCAACTGGAGCTTTCCATTCGAGCTCATGTGCGACGCTAGCGATTATGCAGTCAGTGCTGTATTAGGGCAGAGACGGGAGAATCATTTTCACCCGATTTACTACGCGAGTAAAACATTGAATGACGCCCAAGAAAATTACACCACTACTGAGAAGGAACTGTTAGCCATCGTGTTTGCATTTGACAAGTTCCGTTCTTACCTTGTTCTTTCAAAAACCATAGTTTTTTACCGACCACTCAACTTTGCGTTACATTTTTCAGAAGAAAGACGCTAAGCCGCGTCTGATTCGATGGATCCTATTCCTTTCTGAGTTTTATATAGAAATTAAGGATAAAAAGGGAGCAGAGAACGTTGTGACAGACTATCTCTCGCGTTTGGAGGATCCTAGCAGGGAAGAGATTCGTGAGGAGGCGATAGGAGACAGATTCCCTCACGAGTCTATTGATTTTGTTGCAGCAGAGCAGGAGGGTTTCCCGTGGTTTAGCGATCTAGCTAACTACCTTGCAAACGGATATGTGATGGATGGGATGAGTCGCCAGCAGAATAAAAAGCTTTTGAATGATGCACGGGGATATATGGGATGATCCCTACCTCTTCAAGATAGGAGGTGATCGGATTTTGAGGAGTTGTGTGAGTAGAGTAGAGGGTTTAGACATTATTCGGCATGTTCACGAGGGCTTGACAGGAGGCCATCACGGTCCGAATGTGACCGCTCAGAAAGTTTTCGATTGTGGGTTTTATTGGCCGTCTGTAGTTAAGGACGCGGTTGAGTTTGTGAGAAAGTGTGATCATTGCCAACGAACCGACAACATCTCATCTTAGGATGAGATGCCCCAAAACCCTATTCAAGTGTTAGAAATCTTCGATGTGTGGGGCATCGACTTCATGGGGCCATTCCCCTCCTCGAGTGGGAATCGGTACATCCTCGTGGCTATTGATTATGTTTCGAAGTGGTGGAAGCTCAAGCTTTGCCTACAAACGATGCACGAGTGGTGGTGAGATTTTTGAAGAAGTTGTTTACGCATTTCGGGACTCCTAAGGCGATTATTAGTGACCGCGGGACGCATTTTTGTAATGCCGTAATGGAAAAGGCATTGGAGCGATATGGAGTTATGCACCGTTTGTCCACCGCATATCATCCACAAACAAGCGGTCAAGTCGAGAACGTGAATAGAGGAGTGAAGAGGATCATGGAAAAGACAGTGGTAAAGAGCCGAAAGGATTGGTCGGATAAGTTGGATTGTGACGCTCTGCAGTACTATGAGTTAGATTTAGAGTTTCATTCTACATTCGAGTACAGGCATGTAGGGGGATTTGCTGAGGCTGATGTGGTGTCGTTTTCCCTGGGCAAGAAGGTGTTTAATATGACTCTGCCTCAGTTCATAGTGACGACGAGGTTTTATACACAGCAGGAGGTGCAGGAGCCTGGCTTTGTGAGTTTGTTGAGGGGTGTTGTGAAGAAGGCGCAGGATTTTGTGTGATGAAGGAGGATCTGGCCAGGTTTTGGGGTCCGATTGCCACGGCACCATTCTTAAACAACATGGTGGCCTCGGATATTAGGGATCCAGTTCATAGGTTTATACACAAGATTCTGGCAGCCACATTGATAGGACGACATAAGGGGGATAACAAGGTGAATCATCATAATGTGTTCTGTTTGATGTGCATGGTAGAGGGCCGACCAGCCAACTTGGCTAGTATTTTTGCGTGGTCGATGACGAGACCCTCGAGAGGTGGTAGGCAGGCCCGGTTATACTGTGGACCTTATATTACTTGGCTAGCGGAGAGTTTGGGAGTTTTTGCTGATTATCCTGCTGATAGGATGCACACTGGTCCAGCTCCTACGTTGATGAAGCTGAAGAGTTTTCAGTTGGCGGGCATAGTTACTTATGATGAGCCGCCAGCTTGGGTAGTGATAGTTCAGGGGCCTCAGGTACAGCCCCCGGCAGGTTCGGCTGCAGCTGAGGCAATGCAGGCTGCGATTCCCCCTAGATATTAGGTGCCTCTCGTTAGGCGTGAGTTACCTGCGCGCCAGTATCCGATTAGGGAGCCTCGCCCAGATCCTTTGACATTAGAGGCGGTATATGATAGGGTAGAGGGTTTGTACGATTATGTTGATGACCAGTTTGGTCAGATGAGGCATCAGATGGAGACAGGTCAGAGGAGGTTAGAGGATGGCATGCGAGTTCTGATGGATGACTTTCAGTTGCAGCCACCGCCATCCTGGTAGGTAGGTTTCGAGGAGCAGTGGGATGAAGAAGAGTTTGATGAGGATTAGATCGAGGAGCAACAACACTTATGGATCATATCTTTTGTTTTTATTTTTCGAGGTAAAAGTAATCATGATAAATATTGCCATGGGAAGGGGTGCGCGCACACTCGAACCCGAGAACGTAATGAAAGATAAGCGTCATAATAGGGAGGAGTGTAATAACACCCGAACCCTGGAAGTTTACAATAGTAATAGATGACAAGGACATGGTTATAGACTAAAACAAGTTGTAGTCTAAATAACGCTGTGACCTATGTAGAGCGCTTGTCAATATAAGACTAGCATCAAGTAAGTATGCTGACGGACTCAGTGACTGGATGGTCAAAAGGCAACCCGGTCAAATAGGCGACAAATATAGGAAATAGATGATAAAAGGTTACGGTCCAATAGGACATATGCCTAAAATAGGAACATGTCAATATGAATAAAAACCTTATGTCGGAAAAGAAAGAATGACTTGAAAAA
Organism: Helianthus tuberosus; assembly: GCA_030545235.1. Lineage (NCBI taxonomy): Eukaryota > Viridiplantae > Streptophyta > Magnoliopsida > Asterales > Asteraceae > Helianthus > Helianthus tuberosus. The sequence continues at coordinate 21,827,001 of CM060377.1, read as the reverse complement.
TGAAACTAAGATGGATAGGTCCAAACCAAAGGCCTACTTAAAGGAGGTTTCGGGGACGAAACCCTTTTTAAGGGGGGTGGACTTGTAACACCCCGAAAATATAAAACTTTATATTAGAATTATAAAGTATAAAATAAACGAGAATAAACTGACTAGGACTAAATAACCAGTTAGATACAACATTGTGAAACCAAATAAATGGATGGGAACTCCTAAATTAATAAACGAAACAATAATCGAGGGACCTAAGTTATAAAGTTGGAAACTTTGGTGATTCTAATCAAAATAACACACACCAAACATACACTTAGGTGTGTTTGGTCGAACAAGAACACAGGGGGTGACACAGGCTCCCCACCAAACCCTAGTGCATGTCAAACTTGATCAAATTGAGAGTTCAAATCAGCTCCAAATCGATTTTCAAGCACGAATTAGTGATCGATCACCTTGTTGAGGGGATCATAAGGTATGCAAAATCTTGATGTTTTGATCCATCTTAAATTATAGGTTAATTGTGAAAAACTGAAATTGAGGTTGATTATGTCTTGCATGGATGGAATTAGAAGTAATATGGCATCTAGGGATAAACCCTAGATGATTTCTTGTTAAAATCTAGCAATATACTTGTGGGGTTTATAATCACCATTGTAGGTGATTAGTGAGTTGTAGAAACTAAATAAACACTAGAATTATGGTTCTTCTTCTAGTGAAATCTGAATTCATGTGGTGAATCTGAAATTATTTATGTTAAAATTTAGTATAGATTTGTTAATTGAAGTGAATGTAGATGAAAATAACATGTCAAGAACCTAGTAATGGTTATGTAAAAATCTGACCCGCTAGGTGTTTGTTAAAACGCCTAAGTGAGCAGTAAAACGTTAAAGATCGGACAAAACGCAGATTCGAATATTATAATGAATTGTCCGATTTTTGGTTATAAAAGAGTTCTAAATTTGGTTGTGAATGGAACTATATAGGTAAAGAATCCGGGTCGTCAAGTGGACAAGCTGGAGGTGATACACGCTTGAAAGGTGTGCTTTAAAGGTACGTAACTTCGGTTTCGTTACATTATGCATAAACAATAGTCTTAGAAATGTTAATGAGAATGTAGTGTCAATTGCGAGTTGGTATGTCATAGAAGTGACGAAGTTCACTCGACAAACAAACGGGTCAAAATAGTTAATTAGAATTGTTGGTTGATAATGTTGTTTAATTATGTAAGTATGTAACTTGACCCGTTACATTAAATGAATTGTTGTTAAATTATGCGTAGTCGTATTTTAGAATAGAAATTGTGTTGATTTTAGTGACCATGATTGTTACTTGAATTAATAAGGTTAGAATTGATAAGGAACCGTTTGGTGGTCATCATATTGGAGGATTTCCACAAGATGAGTCAACGGGTCGAATAATAGTGTGAATTGTAGTATTGGTGTTTTAATTAGTTAGCTATGGCAATAACAATCACAAGAGCATTAAACCATGGGATTTGGTAAGGAAATGCAGGTGATGCTAAGCCCTGGAAGATGGGCATAAAGCGCTATAGGCTTACTAGTGAAATGGTAGTAAAATGGGTAGAGTTAGAGTGAGTCGAATAAATGCATAGTGACATTTAGTCGTTCGGTCCGTAAGTTAAATTTTCGGTATAATAGTTGTAATGAGTATGTCCGTAATGAATTTACAGACATATAGGAAAAGAATCACCTAAAACGACATGTGGATTCGGGTGAAATCAACAAAATGGTCAAAATAGCAAAGTTACAGGAGCTACCGTAAGTTACGGTATCTACCGTAACTTACGGTAGAGATCAAAACGTTACGGTAGAAATCTACTGCCTTACGGCAGACCAAAGTTTTCCAGCGTCTACCGTAACTTACGGTAGCTACCGTAAGTTACGGTAGAGCCCTGTCATGAAAGTTAAATTTTGCATATTCTTGTTAATCGAATCCGTTTTTGAGTGTAGTTTCGATTATATAATTTTTCTGAGATCTCTAAAACTATTTTTTGTTAAAAATCTCCAGCTTTTAGGTATTGCTAGTATGCGGATCGACGATCAAGTTGATGCTTCAAGAACCGAACACAAAGTTTTGGATGCTTCCGCACTAATCTGATCTAGTTAAATTATGAAATTTTGTAATCACTACTGAATAACTTATGTTTGAAACCAGTTATCTGACTATATTAAGAACTATGAAGTATGATTTAGTTTACCAACTAAACTTTTGTTAACTATGAGATTTAATTTTACAAATATAGCATTTCTTATGATTAAATAATGAAATTATAAGACGGGTGTTACAAGTTGGTAATCAGAGCTTAAGGTTGTCAATAAAGTGTTCGGTTCAAGCTTGATCGATCGTCCGGTAAGAATTAATTGCTTTAGTAGACTTACTAGAATACTAGAAAAAGGAAATTTGATTTGATATGCACGGGAAGTGTGTGTTTACACACTCAAACCCGGAAAAGTGCACTAAGCATAAATGGTTTAAGCAAGTGGTGAACTTGGCTAGATCAAAATGAATGACGCATATGTCATAGATGAAATGTTTTACAATTAGTGTAAACATTTCAATTTCAAGATGACGGAAAGATGGGAGGAGTGTATAAATACGCTCGAACCCGGGAAAATACACTAAGAAAGAAAGGTAAGGCAAGATATATACTTGACCAAACCAAAAAAGAATAACACATTATTTATGATTGAGTGAGAGTGATATAAATTTCCGTACAATAAGATGGAAATGAATTAAATAATTATTGATAAATCGTGATGGATGTTTCAGTTAAAGAAATGTCTGGAGTAACCGGAGATGATTCGACATCTCAATTGTCTGAACAAATGAAAGCTAAGATTTCCGAGGCGGTCGAAAAAGCTCTAGAAAATAGTCTATCACAGTATATTGATAGATTACAAACCACAATCGTGCCGGTGGTGAACGATATGATGACTGAATTGAAAGACAGCATACTACAAGAAATAGAAGAAAGGAGGGTGTTGGATATGAATCCAAGATCCGTAAAGAAATCCAAGTCTAATAAAGCTCCCAAGAAAGGAGTTACAAAAAGTGTGTTACATCAGTGTAGATTTTGTGGAAAAATTCACAAGGGCACATGTGGTAAGCCAAGACATAAAAAGTCTAAATGTCCAGAGAGGCTTGGAACCAAGGACACAACCGACACAAGGTCTGATGCCCAGAAATCAAGGACAAAGTTGTTTTATATAACAGCCACGGAGGCTAAAGCTGAACCTGATGTCGTTTCAGGCATACTCTTGTAAATTAAATTTTAGCATGAATTTTTAATTATTACGAGTGCAAATAATTCGTTTGTTTTATATCAATTTATTTAACATCCTACATTAGTGTTAACGAAATTACCAACGCTTTGAAAAATAGAAATAAGTAATAATAAAAGTTCTATTGTTTATAAGAGGTGTTGAAACTGTACGTTGAGCATCGAGGTAAAAGTAATCATGATAAATATTGCCATGGGAAGGGGTGCGCGCACACTCGAACCCGAGAACGTAATGAAAGATAAGCGTCATAATAGGGAGGAGTGTAATAACACCCGAACCCTGGAAGTTTACAATAGTAGTAGATGACAAGGACATGGTTATAGACTAAGCCAAACTAAATGAAACATATAGAAACATCGTTTATGTCAACAAACGATGTGGATAAATTCCATACAACGATATCAAATAATAACATGAAATGAATTGATTTTGTTATTGTAACAATGGGTTAAAGTCAAAAAAAAAAAAAAAATCAAGAGATTAAGATTTGGATAGGAATATCCTCGAAAAAGAAACTAAATGGACAATATGTATTATTCGTTGCTGTAAATAATGAAATACCAATAAATTTGGATTTAAAAGCTCGGGTATGGGTAGATACCCAAGTAACATGCTATTAATAAATTCCTCCTGAGGAAGAACGATAATCACATTGATGAGGGTGAATATGTAAAAGAATTAGTAAGATAAACATTATGAAAGCGTTAGAATAAGAACGAGTAAACCCAAAGGCTGAATAACAATAACAGTAGTTTACCAAATAAGACTTGAGACATGGGCCTTCGGGACATTAGTAAAAGAAACAGACCTAAGGGTCGCTGACAAAAGAAAGGTGGTGTACGGATTAATTAAGTAAAGTGCTTGATAATAAAAGTAAACGGAAGCCGGATAATGGGAGCATATTACATTAAGATACTGAGCCCAAGGGAAGGGATAAGAATCAAGTAAACAAAAATATAAATCGACAATTTAGAATGTCAAGGCATAAGGATAAAGTTGACTGTCATAGGTGATGGAACTCACACGAACAAGTCAAACCAGACGAGTGAAAGAATAAAAGACTTGGTTGAGTAAAAGCGGTGGATTTTGCTGATACGACCAGATAAATCGAGAAACAAAGTCTTAATGAATGCCGGAAAGGTTGCTATGAAGATAATATCGATAAAATACCCAATTGATAGGTATGTTTTCAGATAAATGCGTAACCAACAGTCGAGAACGTGAATTAAAAGTCAAAAGACTCGGATTGAGAGTTATGACTAAGAAGACGATAAAATTTTGCAAAAACAGAAATTTCGATAGTCATGTTAAACTACTTTAATGTTGGGCGGGTTGAATAAAGTATAGTAGTTGATATCCCAAGTAAGCGCAACCTGGATAGAGAAAGCGTGAAATATTATTGAATCTATGTGATAGGTCATAAAAGAGTATGGAAGGGAAAATGCAAACCAATGAAACCGAAGTGTTAAAAACATCAAGATCAAGAACCCGGGTAACGGGTTGAAAGGAAATAGGGGCATAAACCAAATAACGGTATGAGTAAAATAAACCGACGCGAAGGACACATAAGAAGTCATAGAGTCGGAAAGATAATCCGAAAGAAAATGAGTGTAGCCTTAGACTACGGTCAAAGTCAAATGAATAGAAGATGATCCATGGGATCACCATAACCTCCAGATTATAAACAATGTAAAGGTCTACGGGAACAAAATGACCAATGGGTCGCAAACACAACGGAACATACTAGGGGGTCTCACCCTAAAAAGGTGAAGACCTAATAGAATAGTCTACAAGGCTAAGTAAAGGAACCTACGGGTCGATAATATAAAGCGTGGGGAGCCAATTATGATTTCTCGCGTAAAATGATATCCCAGAAGAATAATCCTTGTCGTCAATTCCTTGATATGATTAATCGACATGGGTTAAAGAGAAAAACATTAAACTAAAATTCAGTTTTAGTAAAGAAACAATGTTCTAACACCTATAAATACCGTGAGAGAAATTAGAAAATGGTTAGTACTAAAGAATATAGGTCTTAACGCCGAAAGCTGTAAGATGATGCATTTGGAGGAAAGATTCTTAAGAATGAAAAGCCGATGTAAAACTAAACATGACGTGAGGTGATCACGGACACAAAAAGTAATATAGAATGTAATCACGTTATAGTGTGAATGACTAGATATGAAATTATAAGCACGCAAAGGGCCGATGACGGCAATATTGCATACCCGAATGACGAGGTATGAGGTAAAATGGTGACCAATTAGTTTAGGCAATAAAACAAGTTGTAGTCTAAATAACTCTGTGACCTATGTAGAGCGCTTGTAAATATAAGACTAGCGTCAAGTAAGTATGCTGACGGACTTAGTGACTGGATGGTCAAAAGGCAACCCGGTCAAATAGGCAACAAAGATAGGAAATAGATGATAAAAGGTTACGGTCCAATAGGACATATGCCTAAAAGACGAACATGTCAATATGAATAAAAACCTTATGTCGAAAAAGAAAGAATGCCTTGAAAAACGAAACTAAGATGGATAGGTCCAAACCAAAGGCCTACTTAAAGGAGGTTTCGGGGACGAAACCCTTTTTAAAGGGGGTGGACTTGTAACACCCCGAAAATATAAAACTTTATATTAGAATTATAAAGTATAAAATAAATGAGAATAAACTGACTAGGACTAAATAACCCAGTTAGATACAACATTGTGAAACCAAATAAATGGATGGGAACTCCTAAATTAATAAACGAAACAATAATCGAGGGACCTAAGTTATAAAGTTGGAAACATGGGTGATTCTAATAAAAATAACACACACCAAACACACACTTAGGTGTGTTTGGTCGAACAAGAACACAGGGGGTGACACAGGCTCCCCACCAAACCCTAGTGCATGTCAAACTTGATCAAATTGAGAGTTCAAATCAGCTCCAAATCGATTTTCAAGCACGAATTAGTGATCACCTTATTGAGGGGATCATAAGGTATGCAAAATCTTGATGTTTTGATCCATCTTAAATTATAGGTTAATTGTGAAAAACTGAAATTGAGCTTGATTATGTCTTGCATGGATGGAATTAGAAGTAATATGGCATCTAGGGATAAACCCTAGATGATTTCTTGTTAAAATCTAGCATTATACTTGTGGGGTTTATAATCACCATTGTAGGTGATTAGTGAGTTGTAGAAACTAAATAAACACTAGAATTATGGTTCTTATTCTAGTGAAATCTGAATTCATGTGGTGAATCTGAAATTATTTATGTTAAAATTTAGTATAGATTTGTTAATTGAAGTGAATGTAGATGAAAATAACATGTCAAGAACCTAGTAATGGTTATGTAAAAATCTGACCCGCTAGGTGTTTGTTAAAACGCCTAAGTGAGCAGTAAAACGTTAAAGATCGGACAAAACGCAGATTCGAATATTATAATGAATTGTCCGATTTTTGGTTATAAAAGAGTTCTAAATTTGGTTGTGAATGGAACTCTATAGGTAAAGAATCCGGGTCGTCAAGTGGACAAGCTAGAGGTGATACACGCTTGAAAGGTGTGCTTTAAAGGTACGTAACTTCGGTTTCGTTACATTATGCATAAACAATAGTCTTAGAAATGTTAATGAGAATGTAGTGTCAATTGCGAGTTGGTATGTCATAGAAGTGACGAAGTTCACTCGATAAACAAACGGGTCAAAATAGTTAATTAGAATTGTTGGTTGATAATGTTGTTTAATTATGTAAGTATGTAACTTGACCCGTTACATTAAATGAATTGTTGTTAAATTATGCGTAGTCGTATTTTAGAATAGAAATTGTGTTGATTTTAGTGACCATGATTGTTACTTGAATTAATAAGGTTAGAATTGATAAGGAACCGTTTGGTGGTCATCATATTGGAGGATTTCCATAAGATGAGTCAACGGGTCGAATAATAGTGTGAATTGTAGTATTGGTGTTTTAATTAGTTAGCTATGGCAATAACAATCACAAGAGCATTAAACCATGGGATTTGGTAAGGAAATGCAGGTGATGCTAAGCCCTGGAAGATGGGCATAAAGCGCCATAGGCTTACTAGTGAAATGGTAGTAAAATGGGTAGAGTTAGAGTGGGTCGAATAAATGCATAGTGACATTTAGTCGTTCGGTCCGTAAGTTAAATTTCCAGTATAATAGTTGTAATGAGTATGTCCGTAATGAATTTACAGACATATAGGAAAAGAATCACCTAAAACGACATGTGGATTCGGGTGAAATCAACAAAATGGTCAAAATAGCAAAGTTACAGGAGCTACCGTAAGTTACGGTAGAGATCAAAACGTTACGGCAGAAATCTACTGCCTTACGGCAGATCAAAGTTTTCCAGCGTCTACCGTAACTTACGATAGCTACCGTAAGTTACGGTAGAGCCCTGTCATGAAAGTTAAATTTTGCATATTCTTGTTAATCGAATCCGTTTTTAGCGTAGTTTCGATTATATAATTTTTATGAGATCTCTAATACTAATTTTTGTTAAAAATCTCCAGCTTTTAGGTATTGCTAGTATGTGGATCGACGATCAAGTTGATGCTTCAAGAACCGAACACAAAGTTTTGGATGCTTCCGCACTAATCTGATCTAGTTAAATTATGAAATTTTGTAATCACTACTGAATAACTTATGTTTGAAACCAGTTATCTAACTATGTTAAGAACTATGAAGTATGACTTAGTTTACCAACTAAACTTTTGTTAACTATGAGATTTCTTTTTACAAATATAGCATTTCTTATGATTAAATAATGAAATTATAAGACGGGTGTTACAGGTAGGCTCGATTCGATGCTAGGTTCCGTTGATCATAAATATACCTAATTGTCGGTCTACTAGTGGGTTCTCATCTAGGGAAAGTGGGGAAATTGAAACCGCCAATAATAGTATAAGGGATGCCGTTATAAGTTAAGATCGTTAGAGTTTCTTATCATATCTCGTTGAAGGAAAAAAAATAAAAAATATAATAAATGAGCTAGAAACTAAGAAAAGTAGCGCAAGCCTATGTAATCTTGGTTGGGGATAGTGACTCTACAGCCGGAATACCTCTAGGATGTGTGAAATCAAAATTGCAAAAAAAAAAAATAAAAATAAAATACCGACGCCTTATTGTAATCTTGGTTAGGGATAGCTACTCTACAGCCGGAATGCCTCTGGGTTAGGTAAAGCAACGTCTAAGTTCAAAAGAAAGAAAAAAAAAGGAAAAAAATGAGAAAATATTTTATTTTAAATTCTCTTGATCTTGATATAAAACGGTTTGGAAATAACCCAGTGGTTGTTCATTTTGTCCTATAAGCTTGAGGGGGGATTAGGTGGACTTGCAATTCTTAGCGTGAGACCCTAGGTAGATTGACCGCAATTGAACTAAACTTGCATGATAAGGGCTTGGAACCGGGTTTGGGTTTAAGAGGACAAGTATACTTGCAATCGCGGCTAACACAAGTTTCAGTTTTAATAAGTAATTTAAGCTTTTGTCCCGAATGATTATTCCGACTATGATTCCATTATGCATAATTCTTTTTCGAGAACGAAAAAATGATAAGTGTGGGGATATTTGATGTATTGTAAAATACATCTTTATTTCGTTTTAGTCTTTTTTAGTTAGTTTCAACGTCGTTTTAGTTAGATTGTATATACTATTCATTTATTTTTGTTTTCCAGGTCTTTGTAGATAAAATATGCAGAAACGAGCTAAAATTTGGCAAGATAAAGTGTCTGATCGGAAAACGGAAGCTCGGGAGTTGAAACTGAGCGAAAAACAGAATCTGGAGCCTTCTGGCGGGCCGCGAAGACATCAACTTATTCTTTCGCGCCCCGCCAAGGAATTAAATAATAGTTTTTGAATTAGGGCGAGTCACGGGCCGCGTAGGGTCACACCTTAAGTTCTCGTGGGCCGCTAGAAAGTGAAAAAGTTGCCGACATCGTTTTTCCAACGGCTATAGGGTTTAGCAAGTTATATAAACACATCAATTGTTCACAGCCGCATCATTGACGAATATTGGAGTTCTTGGAGGCTACTTAGAGGTTGTTTGAAGATTCTTGAAGCATCGGAAGGCGTAGGAATCATCGGGTAACGCTCGGGAGCACTCGGGAGTGAAGCATTCGGGTTTATTCTTCCCGTTTCTTTATTGTTTCGATTGTTTTAGTCTAGATAGAGTCTTAGCGTAATTTAATTGAGTCTCGTGGGTTCGATATCCGGACTTACTTAGATTTACTAGAGTCGATCGGTTCGATTGCCGGTTAGTAGTTTAGTCGAGTTTAGAGAGTCTAGAGTATTACTTTGAGTCTAGATTTAGGTTAATTTTAGTTGTTTTTATTAAACTACTTTTAGCACATCAAAAGACATTTATGAATTTATCCAGATATGGCTTACATATTCTGTTCATCATGTCCATAAATGCGGCTAGGGCATTGGTTAAACCAAATGGCATGACAGTAAATTCATAATGGCCATACCTTGTTCTAAAAGCGGTTTTAGGAATGTCCTCTTCCTGTACCTTTAGTTGATGATATCCTGAATGTTTAGAAAAGATTCGAGCTCCTTGCAGTTGATCGAACAAATCATCGATTCTCGGTAATGGGTACCGATTTTTAATCGTGACCTTATTCAATTCTCGGTAATCAATGCACATACGCATTGACCCGTCTTTCTTCTTGACAAACGAGATTGGTGCTCCCCATGGTGATGAACTTGGTTGTATGAAACTTTTCTCCAGAAGTTCGTCCAACTGTCTCTTCAGTTCCTGCATCTTTGCTGGCGCCAAACGTTAAGGTGCCTTGGCATTGGTCCTGTCCCTGGTAGCAGGTGAATTCTGAATTCAACTTCCCTATCTGGTGGTAGTCCAGGTAGCTCTCCAGGAAAAATATATGAGAATTGAGATACTACGGGAATATCTTTCAATTCTTTTCCTTTAGTGTTAATGATTTTAGAAATCATATACACTACTGATCCTTTTCTTGCATAACTTGCTGTTTTCATCACAGAGATGAATTTCGTGGATCTAGATGGCTTATCCCCTTTAATTGTGATCTTTTCACCTTTTGGTGAATTTACTTATATTGACTTTTGATCACATAAAATACTAGCTTTATTGACTACTAACCAATCCATTCCTAATACATTATCAAATCCAGCTAGATTTATTGGGTAAAGGTTAGCAATAAACTTATGATTTAGAATTTCTATCCTTGCTTCCTGCAAGATTTCAGTGATCTTAATGGATTCTCCATTGGCTGTCTCCACTAAGCATTCTTGTTGGAGTTTAGTTAATGGTTGATTAAGAATTTTGCAAAATGAAGTATTAATAAAACTTTGGTTTGCACCAGAGTCAAATAATACTTTAGCAAAAACATCATTAACTAAAAACGTACCGGCAATTACATACGGAATCATCTTTGCTTCTTCAGCTGTCAGAACAAAGGCTCTAGCATTCTTAGTAGTCTTGTTGTTCATGGCTGGAGCTAGTTTCGGACAGTTCGGCTTGATATGCCCTTTTTCTCCATAATTGCAGCATACTCCATTTTCCTACAGTCTTCTTCCTTGTGTTCAGGTATCTTGCAGAAGTTGTAGTATATGGAGCATCATCCTGAATGCTTCTTCTTGCAGGCCTTACAATAAGGTGCAGATGTAGAACCTATATTCTTCCCACGGTTGGAATTACCGTAGCGAAATTCCTGGGTAAGCTTTTGGATTAGGTTCTTCCTCTGGTTTTCTTCTTGCGTACGCACTAATTAATCAGTCAAGGTATTCGCTAGTTCTACAGCTTCTTCTATGGTTTGTGGTCTAGATGCCTTGACTACATGTCTAATCTCACTGATTAATCCCCAGAGGTAACGGGAGATTAATATTGGTTCTGGTGAAGCTAGAGTTGGCACGATTCTAGCATATTCTGTCACGGCCCCCGACCCGGTTTGACCCGTTTCAGGAGCCGCGGGACAGAAATCCCGTGGTATTTATTTAACAGCGGAAGTTTTTCATCAGGATCTTTTAAAAACTGAAATATTTCCCGATTATTTTATTTCACAACTTGGGATAAAAACCCGGTAATTTACAATCTTGAGATTTCACGGAGAAATCTTTTATTTTACAAAACATGTTTCTTTATTTTATACTGAGCCACTTCCTTAAGCTTGTAGTGCTTCACGGCACTTTTCCTGGATCACAACAGATTACCTAAAACATGTTTGAAAAAGGTTTTGTCAGCGGGAAATACTGAGTGAATCATTCTTTTTAGTAAAACAATCTGTTTGTTATAATTTACAGTATTAAGGGAGATTACAATGTCTCAGATATCAAACCAACAACCCACAGTATTTGTCACTCGACCGGATCTGTGACTATGGTCATATCACCATTAGCCACCCGTTTGTCCAATGGCGAAGATTATCAAGTAATGTATACAAAACCCCACATACTGGCTGTAATTTGGTGATTACATAAACTTAATCCCTGTAATTATAACCTTCGAAAATAAACATGATTTTGAAAGTAATTTGATAAAAAGAGAATGACTCACATTGCAAATTTAATTTGAGCAGAGCCTAGCCTACTGATTAGCCTTTTAACCTAAATTAATAACAGGCGCACAATTCGGTTAGTAACTTAATACAGCATTTACGATAACTCACGAGATTAAACCCTCACATCGAATGACAAAGTGCGATACTTAAACATCCATCGAATTAACGACGAATGACAAAGCATAAACCCTAATGTGGGCAGCACTTAAACATCCATTGGATAGTTTAATCGATCGGACATTGAATCGTATCAGCGATCGAGTTATTACCCTGTATTACGGCGGCGATTTGTGAATCGTGTGTGTGTAAACAGAGCGTATCTCAGTGTATATTTCGACTTTTTACGTCGTTCAAGCGCCCAATTTCAAGTCCCAGACTCCCCTATTTATACTGAAAATTTGACCCAGTCGCGTAGCGCGACTGGTTACCCCTATAGTCGTCGCGCTACGCGACGGCTTACCTATTTTCATAGGGTAGCCCCGTGTGTGAGTAGGCTTGCTGAGTTGACGGTTTCTTCAAATTCGCTTTTGACAACGTTTTATGTAGATAATCGTAACTAGGGTTTTACCCCCCTGAGTTTTAGGGGCCCTGATTCTGATTCTGATTATTCTGAAAATTTTAGGGTTTGTGCAGAATCACTTGGGTGTCTTAATTAGGGTTTCCTTTTGGATAAACTAATAAAATAAATAGGACTTTTGATGAGAGTTGTTACATTCTCCCCACCTTAATAAAAATCTCGTCCTCGAGATTTACTGGAATAATTGACGATACTTTCGCTTCATCTCTGATTCCAGTTCCCAAGTGTATTCGGGTCCTCTCTTTGAATCCCACTTTACTTTAACTAGCACTAATCGTTTATGTTTGAGAAACTTTACCTTTCTGTCTTCTATCTGAAGAGGTTTCTCTACAAATTTTAATTTTTCGTTTACCTCTATATCTTGGAGAGGTACTACCAAAGATTCGTCTGATAGACATTTCTTAAGGTTGGATACATGAAATACATCATGTACCCCAGCTAACTCTTCTGGTAGTTGTAAACGATAAGCAACTGGTCCTATACGTTGGATCACTGGAAATGGTCCTACATATCTTGGACTTAGCTTTCCTTTCTTACCGAATCGAACTACTCCTTTCCAAGGTGAAACTTTCAACAGTACTCTGTCTCCAACTTGGAATTCTAATGGCTTGCATCTATTGTCTGCATAACTCTTCTGGCGATCTCGAGCCGTCTTCAGCCTTTCCTTGATTTGAGTAATCTTATCAGTAGTTTCTTGCACTATCTCGGGACCTGACAATTGACTTTCTCCTATTTCTGCCCAACAAACTGGAGTTCTGCACTTTCTTCCATATAGTGCCTCGAATGGGGCAGTTTCAATACTTGAATGATAACTATTGTTATAGGAGAATTCGATCAGAGGTAAGTGATCATCCCAGTTTCCACCAAAATCTATCACACATGCTCTAAGCATGTCCTCTAGAGTTTGGATCATCCTTTCACTTTGCCCGTCTATTTTGTGGATGATATGCCATGCTTAGGTTTAGTAAAGTTCCCATAGCTTCTTGGAAACTTTTCCAAAAATGAGAAGTAAAACGACAATCCCTATCCGAAACAATGGAGAGTGGAACTCCATGTAAGGATACAACTTTATCTACATACAACTTTGCCAATCTTTCCATGCTAAAGGTTTCTTTCATAGGTAGAAAGTGAGCAGATTTGGTTAATCGATCCACAATTACCCAAATCACAACATTACCTTTTCTAGTTTTGGGTAACTTAGTAACAAAATCCATTGTTATGAGTTCCCATTTCCATACAGGCATTTCTAATTGTTGTAGTAGACCTGAAGGTTTCTGATGTTCTGCTTTAACTTGTGAATAAGTAAGACACTTAGAAACATATTTAGCTATATCCTTTTTCATTCCTATTCACCAAAAATTTATTTCTTAAATCTTGATACATCTTATTGTTTCCTAGATGCATGGTATATCTAGACTTATGGGCTTCTTCTAAAATCTTATTTCTTAATTCTCCTTGCTTAGGTACCCAAATTCTGCTTTTGTGGAATCTCCAAATTCCATCAGCTCCTTGTTCTAATTCTTTTATTCGTCATTTCATTCCTTCAGCATCATCCTTGATTGCTGTTTCCTGAACATTCTTTATTTGTTCCATTAAATCTAATTGTAGATTTAATCTGAGAGCACGAACTTGCTTTTGCTTTTCATGATACTTACGACTTAAGGCATCTGCAACTACATTTGCCTTTCCTTCGTGATACTGAATATCACAGTCGTAGTCACTTAGGATTTCCATCCATCTCCTTTGCCTCATGTTTAACTCCTTTTGCCCAAATATGTACTTTAAGCTTTTATGATCCGTATAGACAGTAAACTTACTTCCATACAGATAATGACTCCAAATTTTAAGGGCAAAAATTACGGCTCCTAACTCTAAGTCATGAGTTGTATAGTTTTCCTCATGATTTTTCAATTGTCTTGAAGCATACGCAATTACCTTCTTGCGTTGCATTAGCACACATCCAAATCCTAGTTTTGAAGCATCACAATATACTTCAAAATCTTCAGTTCCTTCTGTAAGGCTAAGATTGGAGCATTGGTTAATTTCTGTTTCAAGATCCTAAAGGCTTCTTCTTGTTTAGGTCCCCATTCAAACTTAACTGCTCTACAGGTCAGCTTAGTTAGTGGTACAACTATCTTGGAAAAATCCTTAATAAACCGTCTATAATATCCGGCTAAACCTATAAAACTTCTAATTTCCATTGCGGATTACGGAACCTTCCAATTGGTAATTGCCTCTATCTTAACAGGATCTACCTGAATACCTTCGTGATTCACCATGTGTCCTAAGAATCGCACTTCTTGCAACCAAAACTCACATTTCGAGAATTTGGCGTAAAACTTTTCTTTTCTTAACAAAGTTAAGAGTGCATGCAAGTGCTGACATTGTTCGTCCTGACTTTTGGAATAAATAAGTATATCGTCAATAAAACAATAACAAATTTATCCAAATATGGTTTACAGATTCTATTCATCATGTCCATGAATGCTGCAGGTGCATTCGTTAGTCCGAAGGGCATGACTGTAAACTCGTAATAACCATACCTAGCTCTGAAAGCAGTTTTAGGTATGTCGTCTTCTTGTA
Organism: Helianthus tuberosus; assembly: GCA_030545235.1. Classification (NCBI taxonomy): domain Eukaryota; kingdom Viridiplantae; phylum Streptophyta; class Magnoliopsida; order Asterales; family Asteraceae; genus Helianthus; species Helianthus tuberosus. The sequence continues at coordinate 21,812,000 of CM060377.1, read as the reverse complement.
CCTTCAATTGATGATATCCAGAACGTAAATCAGTCTTAGAAAAATATCTAGCTCCTTGAAGTTGATCGAAAAGATCATCAATCCTAGGTAATGGGTATCGATTCTTAATTGTAACCTTATTTAATTCTCTATAATCAATACACATTCTCATTGAACCATCCTTTTTCTTAACAAACAACACTGGTGCTCCCCACGGGGATGAACTAGGTTGTATGAAACCTTTACTTAATAATTCATCTAATTGCTTTTTCAGTTCTAACATTTCTGTGGGAGCTAACCGATAAGGTGCCTTGGCTATCGGTATAGTTCCTGGAATTAGGTGAATTCTAACTTCTACCTCCCTATCTGGTGGTAATCCTGGTAATTCTTCTGGAAATACATCTGGGTATTCTGAGACTACAGGAATCTCCTTAAGTTCTTTACCCTTAGTACTAATGATTACTGAAATCATATATACTATTCCTTGCTTTCGTTCATAATTAGCAACTTTCATTACTGATATGAACTTCATAGGCTTACGTGGTTTATCTCCTGTAATTATGATTATTTCTCCGGTAGGTGCTTGAATTTCTATGGAATTCTGATCACAAAGAATTCGAGCATGGTTGGCTACTAACCAATCCATTCCTAATACAACATCAATTTCGGCTAATTTCATAGGTAATAGGTTTGCAAAGAATTTATGACCTGAAAGTTCTATATTTTCCTTTTGCAAAACTTTATCTATGCTAACAGAAATTCCGTCTGCCGTTTCGACTGTAAAAATCTGCCTAAGTTTGGTTAAAGGTAAGTTAAGAGCTTGACAGAATGAAGTATTGATAAAACTTTGGTTTGCACCAGAGTCAAATAATACTTTTGCATACACGTTGTGGACTAAAAACGTACTAGCTATCACATCTGGAATCATCTCGGCTTCCTGAGTAGTTAACTGAAAGGCTCGAACATTCTTCTTGGTTGCTCCGTCAGCTGTCTTGGCTTTGTTGTCTGCTGGTTTGACTAATTTAGGACATTCTGTTTTGAAATGCCCAGCTTCTCCACAATTATAGCAGATCCTGGTTTTCCTTCTGCAGTCTTTTTCACGATGTCCTATGGCTTTGCAAAAGTTGCAGGTCACATTACATCCTCCATAATGTTTCTTTCTGAAATTCTTGCAGAAAGGCGGAATTGAGGATTGCCCTGTTCCTCTTTTCCTGAAACTATTGTTATTACCCGTACGAAATTCTTGGGTAATTTTCTGAGCCAGTTCCTTCTTTCTGTTTTCATCTTGCGTGCGTACCAGTTCGTCGGTTAGGGTATTAGCTAATTCCACCGCATCTTCAATAATGTGAGGTCTCGCAGCTTTAACGATGTTACGGATTTCACTAATCAGTCCCCAAATATAGCGAGAAATGAGTACCGGTTCTGGCGAAGCCAGTGTTGGTACCACTCTAGCATATTCAAAGAATGTCGAAGTATAACCGCGACAATCTACACCCATCATTCTATGGTTTAGAAACTTATTTGTCATTTGATCTTTTTCATATTCGGGACAGAATTTTCTTTCTACAAGACTTTTAAATTCTTCCCATTTCATGGCATAAGCCCTATTTCTTCCTTTAGCCTGTAGCACCGTGTTCCACCATTCTAGCGCCCCTTCTTTGAAAAGATTTGACGTGTACATGACCTGATCATCCTGAGCACATTTACTTATGGCAATTACTGCCTCAGTTTTCTCTAACCAACGCAGTGCCGCAGTCGCTCCTTCATTGCCTGCAAACTCAGTGGGTTTACAAGCAAGAAATTCTTTGTAAGTGCAACCAGGCGTTGCAGCTTTCATTTTCTTAGGGAGCGGAGCTTGCCGTGGTTCCTCATCATGATTAACATGATCATTGCCTCCGTTTACGCTATTACTGAAGTTATCTTCAGAAATACGTTTGCTAGGAACGATTTGTTGCGGTTCGATTGGATTTTTAACAGCAGCAACGATTGCTGGAATAGCGTTGGCTATCCCTTGAGCAATTATTGCTGGAGTAGCGTTGGCTATCCCTTGAGCAACGATATTTTCTATATCTTGCCTAGTCATAAATTGATCTTCTGGATGTTGCTCAGATTGATTAACCTCATTAATTGGTTCATTATTAGCATTTTCCATCTGATAATTAATATATATATATATATATATATATTTTATTAGTATTGATTAAATAATAATTATACACAAAACAATTATATAATTTCAAATATACACATATAATTAAAACTATTGATTTCTCGATTTCCATTTTTATATTTAATAGTATGCATCAATACACACCATTACTGATTTAAAATTTTATAAAATTTCATAGAAAACCTTTAAATTTTATATTGGGTAATTACAAAACAACCGAATATGAAAACATACTAGGTTTTGTTTGTAAATTTATTTATTTCCTATATCAGGTTTCTGGCTTATATTTAATAAGGGTACTAAAATTTGAATCAAAATATTTAAAGATTTGTATTTACTGCTACAGTGGCTAGCATATAAAGATCTGCCCATACTGTACATAATTAGTCAGATAAATAAACACATTATCACAAAATAGCAATTAATAAAATTAAGTATTTTCTAAATACTTAATTGGCTTAAATCAGTGGCTCTAATACCACCTTTTTCTGTCACGGCCCCCGACCCGGTTTGACCCGTTTCAGGAGCCGCGGGACAGAAATCCCGTGGTATTTATTTAACAGCGGAAGTTTTTCATCAGGATCTTTTAAAAACTGAAATATTTCCCGATTATTTTATTTCACAACTTGGGATAAAAACCCGGTAATTTACAATCTTGAGATTTCACGGAGAAATCTTTTATTTTACAAAACATGTTTCTTTATTTTATACTGAGCCACTTCCTTAAGCTTGTAGTGCTTCACGGCACTTTTCCTGGATCACAACAGATTACCTGAAACATGTTTGAAAAAGGTTTTGTCAGCGGGAAATACTGAGTGAATCATTCTTTTTAGTAAAACTATCTGTTTGTTATAATTTACAGTATTAAGGGAGATTACAATGTCTCAGATATCAAACCAACTACCCACAGTATTTGTCACTCGACCGGATCTGTGACTATGGTCATATCACCATTGGCCACCCGTTTGTCCAATGGCGAAGATTATCAAGTAATGTATACAAAACCCCACATACTGGCTGTAATTTGGTGATTACATAAACTTAATCCCTGTAATTATAACCTTTGAAAATAAACATGATTTTGAAAGTAATTTGATAAAAAGAGAATGACTCACATTGCAAATTTAATTTGAGCAGAGCCTAGCCTACTGATTAGCCTTTTAACCTAAATTAATAACAGGCGCACAATTCGGTTAGTAACTTAATACAGCATTTACGATAACTCACGAGATTAAACCCTCACATCGAATGACAAAGTGCGATACTTAAACATCCATCGAATTAACGACGAATGACAAAGCATAAACCCTAATGTGGGCAGCACTTAAACATCCATTGGATAGTTTAATCGATCGGACATTGAATCGTATCAGCGATCGAGTTATTACCCTGTATTGCGGCGGCGATTTGTGAATCGTGTGTGTGTAAACAGAGCGTATCTCAGTGTATATTTCAACTTTTTACGCCGTTCAAGCGCCCAATTTCAAGTCCTAGACTCCCTATTTATACTGAAAATTTAACCCAAAAGCGTAGCGCGACTGGTTACCCCTATAGTCATCGCGCTACGCGACGGCTTACCTATTTTCATAGGGTAGCCCCGTGTGTGAGTAGGCTTGCTGAGTTGACGGTTTCTTCAAATTCGCTTTTGACAACATTTTATGTAGATAATCGTAACTAGGGTTTTACCCCCCCTGAGTTTTAGGGGCCCTGATTCTGATTCTGATTATTCTGAAAATTTTAGGGTTTGTGCAGAATCACTTGGGTGTCTTAATTAGGGTTTCCTTTTGGATAAACTAATAAAATAAATGGGACTTTTGATGAGAGTTGTTACATATTCGAAGAATATGATAGTGTCACCCTTACAGTCTACTCCTGTCATTCTATGGTTTAAGAACTTATTAGCAATTTGTTCTTTTTCATTGGGAGGACATAATTTTCTTTCGACCATATTTTTAAACTCAGTCCATTCCATATTATAGACTCTGTCACTTCCTCTAGACTAGAGAATAGTATTCCACCATTCTAGAGCGGCGTTCTTAAAAAGAATGGAAGCAAACATGATTTTGTCTTCCTCTGATCACTTACCTGTTTTTAAGACAGTCTCTGTCTTTTCTATCCAGCGTAGAGCTGCGATGGCTCCTTCATTACCAAAGAATTCTATTGGTTTACACGACCAGAATTCTTTGTAAGAACAACCATAAGACATGGTTCTTCTTCTTTTGGAATAGGAAATTGAAGTAACGGTCCATTGTTCACGTTGTGACTGAGTTCAGTATGTGATCGCTTACTTCCACTATTACTTTTATTATTTTCCGCTTCCTTAACATTTTGGATGATATATGGCATAGCATCTCGAATTCCTTGGGTTACTATGTGTCGAATGGCACTGTTATTTATTTGATTATCATTATTTTGGTTTTCCTGATTTGCTTCATTGTCCATCTAGATTTACAAACAATTATCAGGTATTAATATCACAGAATAAGATTTCATGCCAATAATTGCACAAACAAACACATTGGTCAAAACCGTCGATCATTGCGACATTTACTCTATTTTATATATATATGCATCTAATACAACTATAACCGGAATTTAAAACATACTACTACTACTACTACTACTACTACTACTACTACTACTACTACTACTACTACTACTACTACTACTACTACTACTACTACTACTACTACTACTACTACTACTACTACTACTACTACTACTACTACTACTACTACTACTACTACTACTACTACTACTACTACTACTACTACTACTACTACTACTACTACTACTACTACTACTACTACTACTACTACTACTACTACTACTACTACTACTACTACTACTACTACTACTACTACTACTACTACTACTACTACTACTACTACTACTACTACTACTACTACTACTACTACTACTACTACTACTACTACTACTACTACTACTACTACTACTACTACTACTACTACTACTACTACTACTACTACTACTACTACTACTACTACTAGTGGGGGTTCATCCAATACTGCATGTTTAGCTCGTCATACTTCCAAACGAGCTTTTCCCTATTTGCCTGATCCTCTCTCCTTCAGCAACTAACTCTTCACCAAACGTGTGGATTTCCTGCACGTTTTCGGTATTCATAGGTGGTGGTGGTGCGGGTATTGGTTCAGGTGGTAAAGGATCTCCATACGGGTATGTGTTTTCTAGGATTTCCCTAACATATTGGTCAGCATCCCAGTATGGATCTAGAGGGTCAAGGTTTGGGTATGGTGCTACAGGGTTTGGTATGGGTTCCTCTTGTGGGTAGAGTTCTCAGTAATCCCTATGGTCGTCGTTCCATGGATCGTATGCTAAGGGATTGGGTGCTGGAACTATGGGTATCTCATCTGGGTTAAAAGTTGGTATGGGGACAGGTGCTTCTTGGTTTGTTTCTATTTCCATGGGTTAAGTGGGAAACAGTGGTAGTGGCTGTGGTGCAATGACTTGCTCTAAGTTTGGGTCTGCGACAGTGGTAGCTAAGATGTGAAAGTTGGCTAATCTCCTCTTGATTATGTCTCAGGTCTGGGCGTTCATCTCCTTATTTGCTGTAGCTAAAGCCCTCTGTTGCTTTAAATTTTCTCATTCTTTTCCTACGCTCATGGGCTCCCCGACTGAATCATCCTCTCTTTTTTTGTAGGGAATGACTCTTCGGATTGCGCTTTAAAGATGAATATCCCCTCTTCGGTGTCAGCTGAGTACCCCGAATGAGTAGGCTAGGAGGAAGTTCCTTCATCTCTAGGAGAACTTGACAGTTGAAGATAAGCGTCTAATGGACCTTGATCACTCATACTGTAAACTAACAAATTTTTAAATAACACAAAATAATAATATACACGTATGCACATAGCCTCATAGATTATTTCCTAACAGAATTGACAATTTCAATGTCAGCAGAACACTTCTATGGCTGAAATCAGTGGTTGCAGCTCTGATACCACTCTCTGTCACAACCCCCGGCCCCTAATTCTGGGAACGGGCGGCCGCAAACCAGTATCAGTGGTATCGGTGTTTATGAATTTAGCAAAGGATTTTACACCAGGACCGTAGTTAGGAAATATCTTATCAGAGTAAAACTCCTCATTTTATAAATAATAATAAACACATGAGAAAAACCCAAGTTTCCATTCATAATCAGTTTGTAGGGATAAACCCTAATTTATTGAAATAAAACATCTTCTTTATTTAGGTAACTTTTATAGCCACTTTTCCAAGCCTTCAGTGTTCTCCAGCTGGCTTCTAGTTTGGCTTTCACATTTTGTTACCTGAAACGCGTTTTAAAACATTTATCAGTCGGAAACACTGGTGAGTGAATCCTAGTTTAATCAAAACAGGTTTTATTATTGTACAGTATTGAGGGTAATCGAACAATTACATTGTTTACATCTACTTTAATTACCACCCACGGTACTGTCAATCCTGACTTGTGGTCATGTTACTACTCACAGTGTAGTAACAAATTTTGTATACAAAACCCCAACATACCGACGATAATTGTAGAATTACAAATACTCAATCACTTCTAAATATAATTTAAAACAATTGAGGTTTTGTAAAAACAATTTATGAAAAGCATTTACAAAAAGAGGATAAACTCACATTGCTATTTTAGGTAATTCCTTGTGACTTCCTGGTTATAATCTAGTAAATTAAACAATGAACACGCGTTAGTATAATAACCTAATATTACATTAGTTATACCCTCCTTGAGACAGAACTCCAACGACTAAGTCAAGCAGAGCCTCGACATGGTTATGGAGCACTAGATCAATCGGGCAGTGTATCTAATATGTAACCGGGGGTTATAATACTTACAACGAGGCAGAGCTTCGCTAATTTAGTGGGTATAATACCCGATATTATTATTGCTACTTAGAATTGAGAGAGAAATTTCGAATTTTGAACGATTTTAAATGAATGCCGATAAATCCTATTTATTGTGCTGATACAACACTTTCTCGAGCCCCCCGAGAACTGAAGGCAAGGCCTTCGCGGCCCGCGAGCAAGTCTAGGGTAGGCCCTAGCTTGGCTGATTCGACCACTAGGCTTGACACGATGCTGACACGTGGCGGCTCAAGGGCTCGCCTGGTGGTTAAGCTGCCGCGGCCCGCGACTGGGTTAGCCAAGGGCTTCACGCCCCGCGAGCGACCCTTAAATCTTGTTTTTATTTGATTTTTAATTATATAAAGGTATTTTGGGTCGGGTTTTCGTATACGGGGTGTATTCTTGGATGTATAGGGATGTTGTAAGTATTTTAGGAGGGTTGTTATATTTGCCCAGCCCACTACTTCGTTAATTATCAATAGGGCTGTAAACGAGCCAAGTCGAGCCGAGCTCGAGCTCGGCTCGAACTGAATACGAGCTGGCTCGGCTCGAGCTCGAATTTCAAATCGAGCTGAGATTTGAGGTTCGAGCTGTTGGTGCATGTTTGTGACAACAGCTTAGATTTGGTCTTTGGATATCTTGTAATTAGATAAACGATAAACAGTTAGCGGGTTTAGCTTTGTATTAGTGAGATAATAGAGTTTGGGCTAAACAAAACCCACATTGGGTGATGGGGGACGAAATGGGCCTAGCCCATGTAGGAACCCATGCCTAAAGTTGCAACCTTGTATTATATAAACAAGGTTAGGCTTTAGGGTTGAGGTTAATCAGCCAAAACAGTTGTGTGAGGAATTTCGTGAGTGTCTCTAGGCTTGGACGAATTTGGAGATTGGTTAGGGTTTGATTGATTGTAATTCTTGTAATCGATAATCAATAGAAACCCAGTTTGAAAGTGATTGCTGTTCTTCTACTTGTTTCTGTGATATTCTGATCAAGAGGATTCCGCACTCTTGATTAGATTGACAATTCTGTTGAAGATCCATATACATCAAGGGGACCTACAATTGGTATCAGAGCATTAGGCTCTTGAAGGCTCGGTTCAGAATTGTGATCTGCAGAAACAGGGAGTTTTTCGAATTTTTGAAAATTAGGGTTTTGAAATTTTCGAAATTTTTCTGTTTTGTTTGATAAAAATTTTCGAAATTGTTGGCTGTTTTGATATTCTGGTTTGTTTGATTGCTGTTTTGCAGGTTTTAGGGTTTCCAGGAATGTTTTTGGTTAATTCTGGAAGAATTTTTGGCTGAATTTCTTGAAGATTCGAAGACTGTTCTTCGTGGTTTTCCATCTGTTCTTGATAATTTTCGAAATTATTGTGCTGATTTGGTGTTTTGATTTTGCAGATTTGTGTTGGAGAATCAGAAAAATCTTCAGAATTTTGATCAGATTGAGTTTCCGAATTTACTGGTTTAGCGAAATTAACAAGTCAGCGAATTTGTCTGACCTGCGAAATTGTCTGTACTGGCGAAATTGACTGATCTGCGAATTTAACCAACATATTTATCGGCGAAGTTAAATCCAAAGGCGACTTTGGTAACCGAATAACTTTCCACAGCGAAATTATTACGGTTTTCGGCGAATTTACTGGTCATCGTAATAGCGAAATAGACCAGCGAATTTGACCAGTGAACTTGACAGCGAACTTGAACTTGCAAGCGAAATAGACCAGCGAAATTAACTGCTCCCCAGCAAAATTAATTGAGGACTTAAAACCAGCAAATTTAAAAGTGGTGGAATATTTTCTGGGAAGCGTAAGAAAAATTTCACGTTTTTGCAAATAGAAATTGATCCATAGCTCGTTTGACAGAACCGTCTGCACCTTTGAATTCCTCGTATTTTTAGGGTAAAAAAAAATGACTCTGGAAAATCCCGATTTCGGTTTTCGACATTAGATATCATTGGATTCGTCTTTTCGAGACGATTCTAACGGTGTAATTTGGTAACCACTGTTTTCGGAGTTTTTTGTACGGTTTTACCAGTCTGTTGCGTTAAAATGTCAAAAATGACGAATTTGAATGCACCTAAGATGATGAAGGTGGAGAATTATCTTACATGGAAGGACAACTTCAAATCCTTCATTGAATCTCAGGATGCACGCATGTGGATCTGTATTGAAGATGGGTACATAAACCCAACACACGATTATGAGGGCAGACCACGTAGAACAGACTATGTGAACATGAAAGAGGATGATAAAAAGATGTATGAGGCTGAAAAGAGAGCCTTGGCTGCGATAAAGATGTCCTTACCTGATAGCATCAAGCATACCTTCACAAAGTACACTTATTCAAAGGATATGTGGGATGCATTACAAAAGCGATATCAGGGGAATGAGAGTGCCACTCAGGCATTCATGGCAGAGATAGTGCCAGTTGATGAGGCAGAAACTACTGTGAGTGATGCTGAATCTGAAGTGAAAAATGCTGAAGCAAAAGTGGATGTTGAAGTAGAGAAAGAAAGTGAAGCTGAACAGTTTGTTGCTGATGAAAATACAGAAGTTCATGAGAAAGAGGTACAATCTAATTCTGTATGTTTGAGATGTCGTGAACTACAGGGTGAGGTAGACAGATTGTCAACACAAAACCAAAGTCTGGTGGGCGAGATGTCTAACATAAAAGAAGCAAACTTTTTTGCTAAAAGAAATGAATCCTCATACTTGAAGAAGATAAAAGGTTATGAAAGTAAAATTGACTCTTTAACCTGCAAACTAAACGAAAAACTTCAAGTCATAGACTTAGCTCATGACATGATGGCTGAGAAAACAAAAGAGATTTATGAAAAATACAAAGAGTTGTCAGATGCACAACTCAAAATTGTTGAACTTGAAAAGAAATCGAGTCAATTCAGAGATTCGTCTTTTGTAATGAAACACATGATGGGTGGGTTAAAGAAGAGTAATGACAAGACCAGTGTGGGCTTCCAGGGCTTTAATGAAGTTCCACCTCCTCTTAGTCATGACTATTCATTCCTGCCTAGTGAAGATGAGCTAGCAGACTTTATGGCATCTGCACCAAGTAGTTTTCCATCCACTTCAAGTCAAGGTGATGGATCTGAGAGTGATGAAGCTAAGAATAACAATAACAGGGAACCTTTTAAAAAGAAAAATTCACCTCCTAAGAATAAAAATCAAGCTTTTGTTAAAAAGATTAATTTTGTTCAAGGTAGTGATATGAAAAATGAAACTACTGTTATTGAAAATGAATCAAATGTAGAGTTTGCTAAAAATAAAAACAAAGAAAAATCTGAATCCAAGCAAACTAAACAAGGTTCATCTAAGGGATCATCACCATCTGATAAGGGATCTACCTCAGAGACTCCAGCTAAGAAGTCTTTGAAAAGGAGATCGTGCTTCAAGTGTCACAGAAAGGGACATGTAGCTAGCTGTTGTCCTAACAAAAAGAGTGAAGCACAACTTAGTGAAAAACAGAGAGGAAAATTACCAGAGAAGAAAGGTGATAGTGAGGAGAAAGGCTCAAATTCTCCAAAGAAATCTGCTCCTAAGCAACCAGAGAATGTTGTTGTTGGTGTAGATAAGGCTGAAAAAGGAACTCCACAAGTTCCTCGTTTTCAAAGAAATCAACAAAGATTTCAGCCTAGATCTCCACCAGGCAGATACGAGAGACCTAGAAGCAGTTCACCAAGAATGAACAATTTTAATTCTAATAATTTCAGAAGTCAAGGTCAATATCAAAATCGATACCAAAATAATGGTGGTCGAACTTTTTATAACAATGGCTTTAGAAATTATAACAATCAAGCTTCTTGGAATCAAAATTCAAGGTATCAAAACCAAAATTTTCAAAGGTCAAATAGTCCAAACACTTATAGGAACCCTCAGGACCAAAGACCTAGTGGAAATCAAAATCAAATTCCATCAACAGGTCTGAGATCCAAGACTCCTGTAAGGAGTAATGGATATTGGATATTGGATGGATGTTCAAGTGGTTGGTGAATTTGGACGACCCAAGACCATTAAGGCTTGGGTCCCCCAATCTAACTAATTTCTTAGTTGGTGTGTGCAGGAGCTGCTAAGGAGGATTATCAACTTATGTTGATAGTGGCTGCTCTAGGCACATGAAGGGGGATGTGAGATTGTTGATATATTTATATTGATTGATTTAAATTGAAGTTTAAAGTGCTGAGTCGACACACTAGATAACCTGGCAGATCTTTATACTAAAGCTTTTGACATGGCTCGCTTTGAACATTTAGTCGAACTCAACGGGATGAGGAATCCTGAATAACTGGTTTTTTCATAAGAATTTTGTAAATAGTTTACTGCTTTTCTTAAAAATCAAAAATACAAAAACATTGAAAAATCAAAAACATAAAAAAAATAGAAAATAAAAAATGAGTTGTCACTGTGTGAAAAAGAAGAAATGATAGTACATCAGCGAGTTAGACTGTCACACTGAAAATGAAATTAAATTGCTTAAGTGTGATAGCAGCTTCATCATATGATGTACCAGTAGGCAAAAGCATGAAATAATCAACTTACCAATGTGATATAAACCTAAAAGCACTGAGTATGAGTGGGGAACACATCAGTGGTGTATGGTTTAATGACCTTAAATCTTGCGTTGATAGATTGCCAAAATCTGAAGTTTTGGGTCTTTATACTGTTATTTCATCTGGGGATATCAGGGGTGTCCTTCTGCTGCATCCAGATACATGCTGACCTTGACACACCCAGGATATCTTAAAAGAGCTAAAAATGCCAAAACCTAAAAATGAAGAAGCTCTCATAGAGAGTCATTCAAAAATGCAAAATGCATAAATCGTACCAAAAATGGTATTTGTCTTAGCCCTCATTAGATATTTTGGTCTCTCTGCTGTACGGAAGTACTGACCTGTTCACCAATTATCTAAACGTTGAAAAACAAAACGGATGAATTCAGTATACTCACCTACTACGATGAATCTTTGTGCATACCTTGATCGCGGGGGTATATCCTGAAGTGGGACACACTAGTATTTCAGTATTAAAATTACCTTAACGTATCATACGGTAATGGTACTTGAAATGTTCATGCATTTTGTTTAAGTGGACAAACATAATGGTAATCGTCTTGGACTGCTTTTCACGAAAAATTAAATAAAGAATTATCTAATTGTGTGAAAATAGTTTGATTGTGCTGATATGATCTTCTTACCAGTGATTCTCACAAAAATAGAGTGTTTATTACTTTTGTATTTACTTGCTTTCAGAAAATATAAAAATACAAAAATAGTGTCTTTTTCTGTTTAAAATTCTTAACGTACGGAAAACTGTTATTCTTGAAGGAATTGTTACTGATAGGGGGAGACGGTGTTGGAAAGTGAGTTCAAAATTTTAAATCATGCGGGTTATAGGGTGTGTGATTAAAAAGTTTTGCGTGTTGGTGATAAGTTGAAGATGCTTAATCTGTAATACAGTTTAACTATCTCTTGAAAAATAATAATTTATTTAACTTTGTTGAAAAATTCTTATGGTTTCTCGAGATGTTTGTTTTATAGTATACAGATTGAAGCAGTATGTTGCTGAGAAGTTAAAGTGAGAAGTTGCTGTGAAGATGAGAGTTTGATTGGATGCATGGTAGAACCTCCTTTCTATATTGCAGACAAAGATGAAGAGTTTGAAGATTGCTTTACAAATGGTGAACTGGAGTTTACTCAAACGCTAAAGTTTTTGAAGATTTGGTGATTGGATGCATCAGCTTAGGGGGAGTCTGTTGCTGACAGAAGCTGTTGAAGCTGAAGCTATCCAAAGACCAAAGACAGTGCAAGACTACATGAAGATTGCAAGAAGACTGAAGACAAAGTTATTTTATCCAAAGACAGTGCAAGACTACATGAAGATTGCAAGAAGACTGAAGACAAAGTTATTTTATGAAGCTATTGTCAAGGGGGAGTTTGTTGGTGTATGTTTGTGACAACAGCTTAGATTTGGTCTTTGGATATCTTGTAATTAGATAAACGATAAACAGTTAGCGGGTTTAGCTTTGTATTAGTGAGATAATAGAGTTTGGGCTAAACAAAACCCACATTGGGTGATGGGGGACGAAATGGGCCTAGCCCATGTAGGAACCCATGCCTAAAGTTGCAACCTTGTATTATATAAACAAGGTTAGGCTTTAGGGTTGAGGTTAATCAGCCAAAACAGTTTGTGAGAGATAGAATTTCGTGAGAGCTAGTCTTGGACGAAATTGTGATTGGTTAGAGTTTGATTGATTGTAATTCTTGTGAGATTGATAATCAATAGAAACCCGGTTTGAAAGTGATTTGCTGTTTCTACTCATTCTGCTATATTCTGATCAAGAGGATTCCGCACTCTTGATTGGAAAGACAATTCTGTGAAAGATCCATACATCAAGGGGACCTACACGAGCTCGGCTCGATTAAAATTCGAGCTAGCTCGGCTCGGCTCGATCTAGCTCGAACTAACAAAGAACCACAAAATTTACTAATTAAAAAGCCCTAAAAATGAATCTTTTCACAGACTAAGGGCCATAATTGCAATTTAATTTAACCAAATGGCTAAATATGCAATTATAAATAGTTAACTCACTTTGTACATTTCCTTTACCTTCTTTTATAGGGGAAATACTCCCTTAGTTTTTGTCTTTTAAGCGATGTGGGACAAAAAATGAAGGATGTAAACCTTATCGAGCCAGCTCACGAGCTCACGAGCTGAGCCAGGCCAAGCTCGAGCTCGGCTCGTTTACAAACCGAGCCGAGCCGAGTTGGCTCGTTTACAACCGAGCCAATTTCGAGCCGAGTTTTTTTGAACTTTTTTCGAGCGAGTTTCAAGCGAGCTGCGAGCCACAAGTTTTTTGAACACCCCTAATTACCAAAGGGCCGTCCACTATGTTCCTTCCGGATATGAATGCGGATTGAACATTAGAAACAACACTTTTTATTACATGTCTCATTCGATTCGCCAAGACTTTTGAAATGATTTTATTCACTACACCAATCAAAGAAATGGGCCTAAAATCTTAAAAAGTCAAAGGGTCTGTTACCTTAGGGATAAGTGCTATGAACGATGCACTACACGTGTGATGTATTGAGCCGTGGACATAAAATTGCCGCATTACTTCCATTACTACATCCTTTAGATCCCTCCAGTACTTCTTTATTAAATTGAAAGTGACGCCATCCGACCCGGGTGCCTTTCCACCACCGCACTCCCACACGGTCGTTCGAACTTCTTCAACCGAGAAAGACTCGATTAAAGACTTCGCATGATCCTCCCTCAATTTCTTGAATCCTTCCTCGTTTATTCTCGGCCTTGACCCCAATGGTTCATTGAATTTTGCTGCAAAGGATTTCTGAAATTGTGCCTTTATTACCGCCGCATCTGATACCCACTGCCCTTCAATCCATAAACCATTAATTTTATTTCTGGCGATAAGACTAGTAACAATCGTGTGGGTAGTTCGCGTTTTCATCGCCCAACCCAATCCATTTAATTCTAGATTTCTGCTGTAAATCTTTTGCCTTCCACTCGTGGTGATTTTTTATAATATGTTTTAATTGCTGCCCTACCTCAATTTCATTATTCAACAGGGCCCTGTTTTCCGCCTCTCCATCGAGAAGCGACAATATTTTTTGGGCTTCAATTACACTCCTTTCGTCTTCTTCTTTATTGTTGTTTTCCACATTTTGAGTTCCTCTTTTACAGCCTTTAGTATCAGAGCTAACTTCTCATCCTTAAACCTGGATTCCACCGTGGTCGTTAAACCCTTTTTGACTGCATCCTCAAACCCCGGCTGCTCCATCCAGCTATCGAATACCCGAAAAGGGTGATGGACCGAAAGAGTTCATCATCTTTGTAAGAATTAAAGGACTATGGTCCGATATCTCACGGTTCAGTGCCAATAATGTAGCGTTTGGCCATTTAGATAAAAAAATGCTCACACACTAATACCTGATCAATCTTGCTCAAATTACTCCCGTCCCCAGCCAAAAAAGTGTATTTTCTCCCACCCATATTATACTCCTGAAATCCCTTTGGGCCTTAAGAGAAGTAGAGCCTAAAACTTTTGTTTTATTTCAATTTAGATAAACTAAAGGGTTTTTGAATTAACGGTACAAGCATAGCCGGCCTTGGAAGTGTGTGGTGAGGACTCTCGGCTAGGGTACATTTAATTTAAAAAAGAATCCAATATATATATATATATATATATATATATATATATATATATATATATATATATGGGTTAAAATAAGAACCACCTTGAATTGAGAGAACCGTGAAAACTAGGCCATCCAAAAGTTTTTTCTGAATTTTTTTCTCAAAAATCATAAAAAAAATCACTTGTTTCTGCAAAAAATAAATAAATAAATAAATAAATGCCGCATACCCACATTTACATGATGCGTAAAAAAATATTTATCTTCGTACAAAATTCACACCAGCGCGTAAAACAAACTTGCATCGGTCAAAACTACCGACTCGACAATTTTTTTTATACTTTTTTTACAAATGTGTTTATAATATTTTTATCTACGTTTGTGCAAAAAAAAATTTGGCCCAACTCGCACGAGAAGAAAAAGTTCTCACGGTTCTCACAACTCGTGGTGGTTCTCATTGGAACCGAGCCCTATAATATATATATATATATATATATATATATATATATATATATATATATATAGTGTAAGTATATGGAGAAAGCCCATTTTATTGAGAAAACTTAGGAAACTAGAATTTGTGGACTACATTCCTCCACATCACCTCATTGAAACCAATGCTTGAAGGGTTTTTTTGGTCATTTTGTATGAAGCATGTGCATGTGTGTAAGATAAGCATGTGTACTTTGACTAACCCTCACACTTCCCCAAGCTCCATCGATTACACCCCAACCCACCCCATCACCTTTTTGTACTTCACATCTTCTACATCTAATCCATTCCCTTTTCTAAGTTCCATTGTTCTTGTTCAAATTTCTCTTTGTTAAATGGGCGATCCACACGAATTCATGGAAGATCTTCCGGCATACTCTCCCACCAATGTTATCCCGAACCGCTTTATCCTTGATGAATCTTCGTCATGTTCATTAAGAACGCCAAGAACACACATACAAGTGTGTGAGAGAGAAAGAGAAAGTTGTTGTTTATGAGGGGTGAAGCTGACGTGTTTAGAGAGAGAAAGCTGTTTTCTAGAGTGAGAAACAACAATCTTCATCATGTTCATCAAGAACACCAAGAACACACATACAAGTGTGTGTGTGAGAAAGAGAGAGAAAGTTGTTGTTTATGGTGGGAGAAGCTGATGTGTTTAGAGAGAGAAAGTTGATTTCTAGAGTGAGAAACAACAATCTCCATCATCTTCATCAAGAACACCCAGAACACATATAAAAGTGTGTGTGTGAGAGAAGCAAGTGTTTTAACATGTTCATCTCTTGAGTTTCTTGTCTGAATGGTTTTTTGAACTTTTTGTAGTGTTTTATTTTGAAAATCATTTCATGCATGATTTTTTTTGTTCAGATGGTTGTTAATAAGTTTTTGTGTGTGAGAGAGAAGCAAGTGTTTTAACATGTTCATCGTGATCATCTTTTGAGTTTCTTTTCAGAATGGTTTTTTTTTTTAACTTTTTGTAGTGTTTTATTTTGAAAATCATTTCACGCATGATTTTTTTGTTCAGATGGTTGTTAATAAGTTTTTGTGTGTTCGAAGTGTTCTAGTAATGGTTAAATGTTCATGTATTTTGCAGGTTTTTGATGGTAGATAATTAGTTTGAAAATTCATAATTGTATTGATATTTTTTATGAAGATTAATGTTAAATTTCTAAATTGTTTGTCCAGCGATTTTGAGTTAATGATTGCTTTTAGTTGTTACATGTGTTACAACGTTAAGGTTACACATGAGTATAGTTGTTACATGTGTTACAACGTTAAGGTTACACATGAGTATACACGTTATACGTATTTCATATAGTTGTTACATGTGTTACAACATTAGGGTTACATTTTCATATAGTTGTTACATGTGTTACACATGAGTACGCATGAGTATACACGTTATACGTATTTCATATAGTTGTTACATGTGTTACACAAGAGTATGCATGTATACATTTTCATAAGTTTAAAGGTTTACCTTTTTTTCATTTCTGCATGTGTTCAACATATATTGCCCCGAAGTGTAACACATGTTACAACATACAGGACAAACATTTTAGAATGTAGCTGGCAGGAATGTAGCTGGCAGAAGTGTAACATATGTAACAAAATAAAGGGATAAATAGATTGTATATATTATAAAAAAAAACATTACCATCAAACTTAAACTTAACATAAGTGTTTTATATGAACTTAAATATATAAAAATATCCAAAAACTATCATACAGGACAAACACTAGAGAGGTAACACATGTATAGCCACGTTACACATGTTACATAGGAGATTAATAAGTTTTAACTATAGAAGATTAATATTGATGTACTTGTTTTGTTCACAGGTGAAAAGATGTTTTGTGTTCAAGATGAAGATGGTTATCAAGACGCGAAGCCCACCGAAGGATTAAAACGCATCATCAGGTTTTCATGGTGACGATGGTGTGTTTTTTGGTTGGCTGCTATGTGTTGTGAAGATGGATGTTGTTGTGAAGACCATTTTTAGAAGCATTACAACTATTGATATAAAATTCATTTTTATTTTCATTTTCATTTTCATTTTCATTGTTAGTATGCCCAATTTTGGATGAATACGGATGTTGTTGTGAAGGCAATTTTTTTTGATGCAACAACTATATGTAACATGTGTAACCTTGACGTTGTAACACATGTAACACCTATATGTAACATGTGTAAGATGGCTATACATGTGTTACATATGTTTCCCCATAGTGTAACATATGTTATAAACATTTGTTACATATGTCAGTCCCTTTGGTGTCAATTTAAACTTAGTAAAATTACATATGTAACAATATTACATCATCCAAAATGTCATATCAAGGAACAAACAAGTAATATATGTAACTATAAGTATATGAGACTAGCGTAACGAATTAAAGGGACAAACGATACACTTCATGTTACATATGTACCTAGAGTTGTTATTAACAATGTTATTAGTAGATAAAAAACTGCTTTAACGTATATTTTTTACATTGAACCCAGCTTATTGGTCATAAGTCTTATACATGGCAAGAAGTTCTCCCAGTGTGACGTATGATTTAACATTAATAGGATGATATTGCTCGTTGACATTCGGTGTCCACAATTTAGTGCCATTAGAAGACTCGTAAAGATGGTAATGTGGAGTATGTTCTAGATCATCTGTGGACATAGGGATGGATGTTAGTATAAGTTTACGTGCGTTATGAACGTTGTAATACGTTTAGCACCCTAGGGTAACAAAAAAAGATCACACATGACACTTGTCGCCATGTTACACATGTTAATTGTGTGTGCACATGTAACATCTTCTCTACAACGTGTGTAACATCCTTAAAAGTTGTGTTCCTATTATGCTTTATATTTTTTTAAGTACTTATAGGTAAACATGTTTTTTAAGATACAACATGTAACATGTGTTACACCGAAATGTTACACAAGTGTTTCCAGTTTACACATGTTACATCTTGTGTAACTCTGCTTTATATTTTGTAAGTGTTTCCAGTTTCCAGTTTAAACATGTTTTAAAGATACAACCTGTAACATGTAAGTATTTATAGGTAAACATGTTTTAAAGATACAACTGTATCACCTTACAAGTTATATGTTTTGCTGACAAACGCCATGTCACACATGTTACACACTATAGAGTGAAACAACAGTATTGAACGCTGCTACACATTTCCCATTCTGTCATAACATGTGTAACCTTTTTGGGGGTTTCGATGTTGTAGGTTTATACAGACTTAAATATATACAAATGATCCAAAAATGATCATACATGTGTTACCCTCTAGTGTAACATAAGTTACAAACATGTCTTTCATATGTGCAGCCCCGATTTTTGGTAACAAAGGGGTTGAACACGCGTAACACATGTTTGTAACATGTGTTACACTAGAGGGTAACTTCTGTGCAACGTCAAAGGTACCCACCACCTGCCCTTCATCGACTTCTTGTTCCCATTCTTCATTGGTTTCTCCATCTACATTCTTTCGCTTTATGGCCACCTTTTGTCGTATCCGATATTGTAGTTCTTTTTTTCCTGCCAAGATCCCTTCTCGTTTGGTTGCAACTGCTATGGTCAAGTCGTAATAACACAAGTTACACTCCAGTATTTTTAATCTACTAATTAAAAAAATAGTAGTAACATAACTAACACTAGTTACCTTCTACCCATGCCCTGAACTTGAAGACTCCCTAAATTTTGAGTTTTTATCTGCATCATTTCACACATAATGTTTTGTTAGGTTTCTTCCCAGTCCCAGTCCTGCCCAAGAAATGAAAAACACAAATATTAGTAGTCAGCAAAAGAGTACTTGCTAAGATGAGGATACAACAATTACCATTCACCATTTCAATATCCACTCATATCAAAACAAAATGTGTAACACCATGTGTGCACCATATATTGTCCGAAAGTGTAACATATGTTACAACATACAGGACAAACAGTTTAGAATCTAACTAGCAGAAATGTAGCTGGCAGAAATGTAACATACGTAACTAGTTATGCCTGCAAAAATTTGAAACATTTAACACTAATTATAAAAAAAAGAACAACTAAACCAAGAAACCTTTACTGTAACAATTATGGATTTTCAAACTAATTATCTACCAATAATTGGGATGCCCAATTTAAACAAAAAACAGAAAACAAAATAATGCAAATCCAATTCATAAAACCTAACACAAACCCAACCCATAAATTATTGGCCAACAAACTGAAAATATCAAAAAACTAAAAATGATTTTAATATAAAAACAAAAACCTGCAAAATACATGAACATTAACCCATTACTAGAACACTTTGAGCACACAAAAAGTTATTGACAACCATTTTAACAAAAAAATCAAGTGTGTTCTTGCTGTTAGTTGAACACTTACCGGTTCTAGAATCGTCCGATGAACACGATGAAGATCTTCAAAAATGATTCTCTCTCACACACTTGTGCGTGTGTTCTAGATGAACATGATGAAGATTTGTACCGCCGTACTGTGTTGGAGAGATCGAATGGGGGTGATGGTGGTTTACTCTTTCCGGTGAATGTGAAGAGAGAGATAGAATTAGAGATTTGGATGTTGAAGAGAGAGAATTAGAGATCTGGATGTGGATGAATGATGTTCTTGGTGTTCTAGATATTTTGAATTCTCAAAGAAGAAGAGAGAGAATGAGATATAAATGATGATGGCCCTTGATGGTGATAGACTGATCATATCAAATCAACAATATTTTAAAATATTTTATGTACTTGGGTTCTCTTTGCTTTTACACAAATACTCTCCTGGCCCACTCATCAACATAAGTAATGTATTAAATTTAAATCAATAACCATCAAATTTCCCTAACTTAGATGATCAAGATCAACGGTCACAATTGGGTTTCCTTAGTTTTCTCACTAAAAAATGGTTTCCTATATATCCTTGCCCTATATATATATATATATATATATATATATATATATATATATATATATATATATATATATAAATAGAAAACCTATATAAAATACCCGTTTATAACTATCAATTTCAAAATTTATAACTTAAGCCCATTATGTATTAGCCTAATACCCATTTTACTTTAAGATAACAACAACAAGCAAAAAAAAAAAATAGTTTACGTTATTTATTTTGTTAAGACATAAGGGGCACGTTTTTATTGGTTCGAATAAGACATCTGAATTCTTCGTACCGTACCGGCATTGGTTACAAGGTACAAGATGTTGGATAAGTTTTTGTCTTTTCTAAGGGTGAGAGTTCAATCACCGTGTTAAACTATAATTTAAGACCGTGAATTACCGTTTTCTAAAAAAAGAAAAAAATTGACTACCCTTGAGGGATTTCGGATTAACAAATGTGTGAATTAACCCATTACTTAGTGGTAATGGTATCATGCCCCAATAATATAGTAGGATTGGTTTAGTTTGAGAATTTAAAAGGGAAATAAGTTGAAAACTAGGTGTGGTAAGGCTATGGGGTGTGAGAGATGTGGGTTGACGTAGACCAACGGAAAACATGTATAAAAATAAGCAAAAAAAGTATTATATTTGACATGACTCATTTTTTGAAAAAAAAATATGTCGAAACATAAACCAACTTGAATTTATACGACACATAAGTAAAAATAAGCACGTAAAACTCAAGGGGATAAAAATGTCATTACGTTGAAACATAAACCAACTTTAATTTATACCAACATGTACGTAAACGTCAAAATGTAGTCTAATTGAAAATGTTAATAAAAATAAACACCAACACGTATTATATTTGTCAACACTCATGAAATGTAAAGTAACTCGAATTTATATTATCTAATGAATACATATTACATTTGACCCGACTCGTTTTCGAACAAAATTTACATCAAAATGTACACCAACTGAATGCGTCCATAAAAATAAACATGAAACGTATTTATATTTGACATTACTCTTTTTTGAGAAAAAAACTCTGTTGAAACGTAAACCAATTTGAATTTATACAGACACGTATATAAAAATAAGCACGTAAAACTCGGAGGGGGGGGGGGGGGTCAAAACGACATTTTATAAAGTTTTTAGAAAGTTGAGAAAGTGTAAGTGTTAATGCTAAAATTTGAGGAGGTGATGTTAAAAAATAAGAAGTCAAACTTAATATAACTAAGGAGTCCTCCTATTATATATCTTAGCTCGAGAGCGACTCGATACGTTTACACCCTATACATTTTGAAGCGCAAATAATGAGCGGTTAGATTTCCTACCCTTTAGAGACTTCCAAAGTTGTTCGAGAAATCAATTGTAGTTGGATCTCATGATGTGTAAATCCTGTTGAACTCACATCTTGTTGTAATTTTGTATTTATCAATTATAGTTGGATCTCATATAATGTTTCATGCCGGACTTTTTTAGTAATTTTAAATTAATAAGTTATCCACACGACACAAATATTAAACTCATATGATTTAACAAATTTAATTGTATTTTTTGTTATTTTAAATTAAGGATGTTACTTCAAAAATAAATTATTTAAGAACTTTCTTTGCTATACATAAAAGAGAGGCAATTTATAAAAGAGAAAGGAAAGGTGAGAAATAAAAAGGAGTTAATTACTATTTTTGTCCATGTGGTTTGTCAAAAATCATAATTTCAGTTCATTAGTTTAAAAATTGTTATTTCAGTCCTTGTGGTTTCACTTCCGTAACCATTTCAGTCCACCTCCGTTAACCCATCCATTTATTCTGTTAAGTACACATGAATTGGCCATAATGCCCTCATTAATAAAAAAACAAAAAGATATCTAAATGAGTTAATTACTGTTTTCGTCCCCGTGGTTTGTCAAAAATCACTATTTCAGCCCATTAGTTTAAAATTTGTGATTTGAGTCCCTTTGATTTCACTTTCGTAACCATTTCAGTCCAGTTTTATAACACCGTCTATTTTACCGTTAAGTTTTTAATAAAATACCTAAATTACCCTTGTGTTAATTAAATATGGACTTATATGATTTTATTGTTGTATGACATATAGACTTAAATTGGATTGTAGGGTTCGACCCACCATGGCTTCGGTATAAGTAGAAGTCTGGCACTATTTTTACATATATGGTTCCAAAATTTTAATTTTGGATTTTAGAATGAGAAAATGTCCAGATAAACATTATTTTTCAAAGTTATTATGTTAACTGATGCTGTAAGGAAAATATTAATTGGGGTGGGGTAATGGGGTTGTGATGCCGAAGAAGATGACCGGAAACTTTTGCCGGAAATGAGAGTAAGGACGGAGTGGGGTGGGGTGGGGTGGGGTGGGGTGGGGTAGGGTAGCGTGGGGTTGTGTTTTAACGAGTGGGTCCTAGAATACAATCTTTTAAATTTCCATGGTTTTTTATTTAATTAATACAAGGGTAATTTAGGTATTTCATTAAAAACTTAACGGTAAAATAGACGGTGTTAGGAGACTGGACTGAAATGGTTGTTGATGCATATTTTGTGGACACGACTCGGCTCGGTTCAACTCAGCTCAGTTCGACTTAGTTTCGACTCGAAGACACGAAGATCAAGACGAAGACTTGTGTCTGTACTTTGTCTGTAATGTGTCATGATACAAAACGATGTCTTATGTTAGATTTGTTGCTATGTGCGTTCGATGTAAGTTTGACCAGGTCAACCATCCTCTGGTTTGACTTGGCCAAACAGTTAGCACATTGGTTGAAACATGCTTGTGTCGAAGGATGAGGCATCGAAGGATAGTTTAGATCCTTCGATGACCTCGAAAGATAATGTCATTCGATAGATACAGATGGACCTCGAAGGATATCATCCTTCGAGGTATGTATGGATCTTTCGGTAGAATTTCTGGTCGATAGATGATCCTTCGACCAGATTTCCTTAGCCTTCGACCATAGGTGCTGTGTCGGGTATAAATACCCAAGTGTTGTGTTCATTTCAAAGGGAGACGAGTGTGAGACACAAGAGACAGATAGATACACTCGAGAGATAGGGAGAGCATGCTGTCAAGAACACACACACATTAGAGAGTTTGCAATACAGATTTGTAAACCTTGAGCTTGTAACCGGAACCTTTCATACGCATTAATACAAGTGGTGTTAATCGTTGAACCTTGTGTGTCGTGTGTTTATACTTGTCTCAACTCGGTTGCACTCTAGCTTGGATTCCGCACTTTCTAGTGTGTTAATATAACAAGGATAAGGTTTGACCTCATCCGGGAAGGGACCTACAAGTGGTATCAGAGCCTTGGCTCTTTTCCTTGTTAAAACCGAGTGTTTTAGAGTGTGTTTCGGATTCTTGGAGTTCATTTTTTTCTGAAAAATCAGCTTTAAAACTTCGAAAATCTGAATGTTTTGCTAGAAGTTGTTATTAAAACCTGTTTATTCTTCATTTTCACATGTTAAACATTGGTTTTTAGTGAAGTTTCGGCAAAACTCGTGTTCGGCTGTTGTCGGTTTACCAGAAAATTCAAATTTTCTGGGTTTGTTCTTGATATCTTCAACTAATATTCAAGTGTTCTTCAAGGTTTTACATGTTTTGATCTTGTTTCATTATTTTCGAAAGTTGTTTGTGCATTGGGAAGGGATAAGTGGTTAAAATTGTCAACCCAAATCTGATTTTGGCAGGAAGTAAGGTCTGAACATACCTTCTGCCGAAAGTTGCGCACCAACCCGTCACCTTTCTCACCAAACTGTCAACTTTGTGTCAGTGTGTCAGTGCTCATCGAAAGATATCCTTCGAAGTCGAAAGATCATCTTTCGATCAAGGAGGTTCGACAGATACCCATCCTTCGAACATCTTTCGGAGTCAGTGAGTTATCTTTCGAGCCAAGGAATCTTTTCGAAGGATATATTGTTCGAGCTACTGTTACATTTCGAAAGATAAGGATCCTTCATCTTGGAGAATCTTTCGAAGTCATCGTTCGAAACTCAACAGTGATCTTTCGAACACTGTTGATCCTTCGAACAAGTGTCTATCTTTCGAACAAGGGTTGATCTTTCGATCCTAATCTGTTTAAGCTTAACAGTTTGTGTTTTTCAGGTCTTTCGAACAGGGATCCTTCGGCTGGTTGTTATCATTCGAAAAATTAACATAGTTTGTGAAAATTATTTTTTTTTAAAATCAATTTTCACTTAATATATTAATTTTTATAAAATGGGAACAAACGGTGAGTGGTGGACTCAATTAACTTCGACTCCACAATCATCAGCTACACAACCTGAGCCAGAGTTCGACAAAAATGCATTCTTGCGAGCTATTGCCCCAACCCAAGCTGCAATGATAACTGCAAATCAATGGGCATTGGTCACAAATCAAAGCAACAGCATTCAATCTATGATGCAGAACGACAGTGAAACTGGTACAAGCACAAAACCGCCAAAGTTAAATCACATCAATGATTGGGGATGGTGGAAAGAAAGGTTGAGAACTTATGTTTAGGGGCAAGGTCAAGATCTATGGATGTGTTTCTTCACTCCATTTGACAATGAGTTGGAAGTTGCAGGAGCTAATCCACAAACTTACAGCACTCTGTCTGATGAAGATAAGAAGAAATTTGAGTTAGAAAAGAAAGCATTCATGATTCTCACACAAGCTCTTAACAGAGACATTTACCACCAGTTTGTTTACTGCACGACTACTAAAAGCTTGTGGGATATGCTCACGTTAAGATGTGAAGGAAATGCTCAATCAAGAAAGATCAAGCAAGATTTACTGAAGAAAGAATTTGAAGGATTCACGTGTTTGGAAAATGAGACTTTGGCAGATTTATCTACAAGGTTTCATCACTTGTTGAGCGAGATGTTTGCTTTTAAAGTCAATGCCACTCCACAAGAAATGACAAAGAGATTTGCTGATAGCTTACCAGCAAAGTGGAGCAGTTATCTTGAAATCCTTAAAGAAAATGGTGTTTTAGACACAATCACCGTTTATGATTTAATTCAAAAATTGGAGAACAAGGATGTAGAAGAAAAGCTTAAGGCAAAAAGAACACTAACTCCTCAAAGTCCAGAGATGTATTTTGGGATTGCAGGGGGTATCAGTGGAGAAAAACCAGCTTCTCAACACGCGAAGCTTCAGACAGCTTTCATCTCAAACACTGCACCTTCAACAACAGATAAGTTTGATCCTTCAGCATACTTGATGTATCCAAGACCAGATGTGAAACCGACACCGACAGCTCCGAAGCAACAACCGCAACAGCAAGGGTTTTATGGAAACTCTTCAAACATTCAAGCCACTTCCAATCCAAACACAGTCAGATTAGACACTTCCAACTTTTCCAAAGTCAGTGTCGAAATAGCCAAGGAGCATATGGAGATGTTGAATACCTTGGTTAGTGCTTATTGTGGATTGATCGCAGGTCAGATTGGGAATATCAATCTAACCAATGAAGATTATCAGCAAGTGGATAGAGACGAGTTTGAAATGATGGATATCAAATGGGCTCTTGCTAGTGCCATTCGAAGAGCAAAGGAGTTTATGGAAAGGACCGGGAGAACCAACTTGGAAAGCAAGAAAGACACCAAGTATGGATTCGACAAGCAAGCTGTAACGTGCTTTAACTGTGGTGAACGCGGTCATTTCAAAAGGGAATGCACAAGACCAGCTCAGCATGGAAACCAAAATCCTTTCAGAAATCAAGGCAACCAGCAGAACCAAAACAGGAACAATGTTCGTACGTTGATACCTGTCAACAACCAAGGCCAAGCAGGGTCGTCAAATGCCAACCGGGCACTTGTGGTTCAAATGGATGAAGGTTGTGATTGGTCGCTTCAGCTTGGAGAAGGAGGAAATGGTGGAACAGCTTGTTATGCTAAAGTAATAGAGAAGGTAGTAGAACCCGCGTCTGCTGGTGAATCTTCAGAAGATGAAGATAGTTCGGGTTATAGTGGGAGCACAGATGGGGAATCACTTGATACTGGTGATTTATCAGGTGATGCTTTAGATTTGAAGGTTGATGAACTTTTGGCTGAAGCTGAAGCATTATGCAAGAGGAGATCTATTCTCTGCCAGAAATCTGCTGGAACTTCCGAGAAGCTTGCTAAGTTCTTCTCTGAAGATGGATCTTTTTCTTTCCATTCAGCCTTTACGGCTAATGTCGACAGTTCATCAAGTCAGGTATGTGCCGATGAACCCACTGTAGTTAGTTGTGAAAGTTGTGATAGCTTAAAGGTTAAATATGCTGAACAGGAAAGTCAGTTTGAGATCACACACAAACACAATCAAGAATTGATTGTAGATCTTTCTAAAGCAACTGAAGCTAACTTGTTTTTAACCAGAAATGAAAAGGAGTTTAAAGCAACAATTGCGTCATTAAAACATGATGTTTCTGAATTACAAAAGGCTGTTTTGAGAAAACAACATGCTAACAATGATTTAATTGACACAATTGAAAAGCAAATGGTAGAGTTAGCAACAGCTAGATGTGAATGTGAGACAATTAAGCAGAAATTGGAAAGCTATTCCAATTCCCGCTATGTTTTGGATCACATTATTGATGTTCAAAAGAAAAAGGGGGATAGGAAGTGTAATGGATTCAAATCATGTCCTCCCCCAATGAATCACAATTACTCCAAATTGCCTGATGACGAGGATATGCCCCGTTTTGAACCTACTGTGCCACTCTATCTAGATGACTTTGCAGCAGGCCTCGGGTTCACAACTGGTACATCATCCTCGGATCAATCAGAATCTGAGAATGTGACGGATTCATCATGTGTTAAGGAACAGAGTCCTCCCATTGTTTTGGATACTGATTCTTCGGATGATGAATCTGATTCTTCGGACGATGAATCTGTAGAAATTGTGAACAAACAGTCTAACTCGGTTACAACAGATATTCCAATTGAGAATCACATCTTGTGTGATCCACCAGTGAAACCGAGTGAGACTGAAATGTCAAAAGGAATGGAGTCCCTTGTATTTAGTTGTGAAGGGAATAACTTGTTGTACACGCTCAAAGGAGATGACAAAATCTACTCTAACAAAGATTTTCCAATTAAAAATGTAAATCAAGATTTAATTGAGCAAATTTTTGAAGGATGTATTGATAAGTTTTTGGGGAACAAAAGTGACAAAGTTACCGTCACTCAATGTGATCCAATTCCGTGTGAACAAATTAGAAAACAATACGGAAACCAAAAACAACCAATTGAGCGAAAACAACAAGTCAACTCCGGAAAGGGTAAAGCACAGGGAAAGAAGGCTCAGAACAAGAATGTTCAAGCACCTAAGGTTCAACAGCCAAAGGTGCAAAACAAAAGAGCTCCTGTTAAGAAAAGAGAACCGAAAGTGAACTTTGTTGGATCCAAGGGTACGGATAAACTTGAAACATTTCAGGATAAATCTAACATTGATTTTATAAAACAAGTTAGAATTTTAAAACGAAATGATCAGAATAATTACACTCAACATACCAAAGGATGTGATTTAGGTCCAAGTACATCTAGATCACAAAGTTCATGGTCTGGTTCTCAGTCTGGTCATCAACATGTTTCTCCGAGGTTTGTAGAGCGGAGAATGTGTTTTGAGTGTGGCACAATTGGGCATATTGTAAGATACTGCCCATACCTGCAAAAGTTGAAGGCAAAAACGAGTGCTCCCCAAGAAACCAATTACCAAAAACGATCTGTTTCCCCGAAACAAGACCCGCGTGTCTTGAAAGAAAGGGAAAAGAAGTTGAAACAAAAGAATCAAAAGGTAATTGAAAAGGCCTTAAAATCAGAGGTCAAAGAAGAAAAACCTGTTCAAGCAAAACCTAAAACTGCAAAACCAGTAAATGCTAAAACAATTAATACAAATACTGGTAAAGGACAAACAGCTTGGAAACCAAAGCAGGTAATTCAATCAGGGGGAGCACCTGAGGTTCTTTTTCCTAATCATCAAGTGATTGAGATCACTTTTCTTGATGATCAAGGACGACCCAAGTCCACAAAGGCTTGGGTCCCCCTCTCCAACTAATCTTTGAGTGAGTATGTAGGATATTCCAGGAGGAACTTTCGATAGTCGTAAGATTGTTGATAGTGGAGTGTCCATACACCAGATAGGCGACAGAAGAAGTTGTTGCCTTTGATGGAGAGAAAAGGAAAAGAGAAACAGAATTGTCTGTTGAAAGAGTTTGAAAAGCTTCGACAAAAATGCAAAGCCTTTTACAATCAAGCTTTGATCGGGTTCCCCAGGGTAGATTCAAATCAAAATGTACGCACCTGCAGCACGTTTGAGGTTCAAAATCAACAAGATGAACGTGCAGTGTACATTTCTGCGCGGTGTGATTGAAGAAAAAGTGTTTGTTGAACAAACCAACCGGGTGTGCGGATGCCTTGGCATGAGTTGCACAACCGCACACTACTTCTGAAAGAGAAAGGCAAAAACCTTCGCTGGTGCAATGTGGAAGACCAGCCGGACCCAAAGGTTTATGATCTTGTTGCTGTCAAGAGACTTCTCAGTAGCTACAAAGAATCGACTTTGAAATCCACACCGGGTGGATATCCAGTTTGGGAGAGCACTCAGATTCCTTGCAATGCACGAAGCAGTTGTAGGATACGGTTTTAAAATTCTAATCTCTCCTATACTTGTCGTTATTTAAGCTACTTTATAAATTGTTATCCTCTCGCAGCACTCTTTGGCCAGACAATGTTGTCATGGTCCACACCACAAACCGACATGCCAACTGATTTTTCCAAAATTCGATAAATCTTTTCAGATTAAAACTTAATTTTGGTAAACGGCATTGAGGTAAAACATGAGTTAACCAACATCGGAAAGTCATTTTTGTAAATACCCTTGTGTTTTAAATTTTATCTTAGTTTATTGATTTTAGGGGGAGTAAATCCAAATTTGAAAAATTCAAAAACATCGAAAAACTTCAAAAGCACAAAAACATTGAAAAACAAAAATGAGTTTCCTGGCGAGAAAAAGAGAAAATGATAGCACATCAGTGGTCTGTCTAAACCTCTTTGAACTGAAATGTAAAATGTAAAACGATAAGCAGCTCTATATAAGATGTATCGGTAGGCTCACAATCATTTTAAAGTGTGCAGGGTGATATAAACTTAAATCCGACTGAAGACTGGGTGGGAACCATTCATTGGCATATGGTCTTAGTACCGAAATTTCGTTTGAGAGATTGCCGAGGTTCTGAGATATTCGGTCTTTATGCTGCTTATCATCTGGGTATCATGGTTGTTTCTTTTACCGAAAAATAACGGGGACGCAAGTCTAGATCTTCCATGATACCATACATACGTGTACATATTGCATTCGACCTCAATAAGTGATCAACAATCACATGTCCAAACAAAATAAGTGATAATATATCACAAATTCTTTCCGGGAGTCAAGTTCGTCTCTCTGCTGTACGAAAGTACTGACCTGTTCACGGACTTGCTCCTGTGCCCTCATGCATCGAAAATCAAGTTCCTCATCAATAAGTGATTCTATCACATAGGGCTTGTTTTCAATCAAAATAAGTGAGAATCTCACATCATATACGGTCAAACAGATGATAATCGGTATACTCACCGGTAAGATGAACCCTCGTGCATACCTTGATACGGGAATGTGTCGTGATGTGGATGAACACCGGTCGGTAAGTATAAATCATACCTTAACGTATCCCCTCGCCATGATTACAAATGATAAGTTGAGTTTATGTGGACAACAATACCGATAATTGTTATAGGATGCTTATCTTAATGTTAACTAATAGAACAACAAGAGCGTTTTGGCGTGACCGTACACTGATATGATTCTCTTACCCTCGAGGCTCGCAAAAAGAATGTCTGTAGATATTTATTTACTATTTTCAGTTTATGCATTTTGTATATATTTATTTATTGTTTTCCGTCTTTACGTTTGAAAAATGAAAAATTCCAAAAAGATTTTAGGTGTGTTTTTAATATAAACTTTATAAAATCCAAAAAGATTTTGCTTCTAGTTTATTTTTGATTGACTGATGTTGGAACTCGAGTCTATCCTACCCAAAATCCTGATCGTAAGCCGAAAAACAATTGCATCTTCATAATCTGTCGAAGTTAACAAGTTTTGAAAGTTAAAGGATTAAAATTGAATATTTTTCTAAACTTTCAAACTGTTGTCGGATGGTGTTTGATCGAGATTTGATCTCATATGTGTCTTTTGTTTAAATGTTAACTATATTCCAAGCGGTGTTCTCATTATGCGTTTAGCTTTCTTGCATGTGCAGATGCTAAAGGCGATGAGAACATGTTCGATGAAAAGCTTTGGAATGAAGACACGAAGTGGAGGCACTCAAAGGATAAAGTGATCGAGTTGCCGCTGACCCTTCATCAACACCATAAGGATCTGAAGATTTGACAAGTCAAAAGATTCACGAGCATAACTCATTGGAGAGTTCAATCTAAGGGGGAGTTTATTGACACACTACCTAAACAAAAAGGGGAGTTTGTTGATACACTCTCTACTTACGACGCGTGAAGACTTTGAAGATCCTCCGACGTGGAAGACATCGAAGTTGAACCTCACGAGTAGCGTCCAAGGGGGAGTTTGTTGATGCATATTTTGTGGACACGACTCGGCTCGGTTCAACTCAGCTCAGTTCGACTTAGTTTCGACTCGAAGACACGAAGATCAAGACGAAGACTTGTGTCTGTACTTTGTCTGTAATGTGTCATGATACAAAACGATGTCTTATGTTAGATTTGTTGCTATGTGCGTTCGATGTAAGTTTGACCAGGTCAACCATCCTCTGGTTTGACTTGGCCAAACAGTTAGCACATTGGTTGAAACATGCTTGTGTCGAAGGATGAGGCATCGAAGGATAGTTTAGATCCTTCGATGACCTCGAAAGATAATGTCATTCGATAAATACAGATGGACCTCGAAGGATATCATCCTTCGAGGTATGTATGGATCTTTCGGTAGAATTTCTGGTCGATAGATGATCCTTCGACCAGATTTCCTTAGCCTTCGACCATAGGTGCTGTGTCGGGTATAAATACCCAAGTGTTGTGTTCATTTCAAAGGGAGACGAGTGTGAGACACAAGAGACAGATAGATACACTCGAGAGATAGGGAGAGCATGCTGTCAAGAACACACACACATTAGAGAGTTTGCAATACAGATTTGTAAACCTTGAGCTTGTAACCGGAACCTTTCATACGCATTAATACAAGTGGTGTTAATCGTTGAACCTTGTGTGTCGTGTGTTTATACTTGTCTCAACTCGGTTGCACTCTAGCTTGGATTCCGCACTTGCTAGTGTGTTAATATAACAAGGATAAGGTTTGACCTCATCCGGGAAGGGACCTACAATGGTTACGAAAGTGAAACCACAGGGACTGAAATAGTGATTTTTGACAAACCATAAGGACGAAAACAGTAATTAACTCATTTAGATATCTTTTTGTTTTTTATTAATAAGGGCATTATGGTCAATTCATGTGTACTTAACATAATAAATGGATGGGGTTAACAGAGGTTGACTGAAATGGTTACGGAAGTGAAACCACATGGACTGAAATCGCAACTTTTAAACTAATGGACTGCAATAGTGATTTTTGACAAACCACAGGGACGAAAATAGTAATTAACTCAATAAAAAAACAAGTTTGTATCAACATTAAGAAATGACAACACACGGCTAGATGTAGTTTTGCTTGTGAGTCACCTACAAATCAATTTAGCTACTATTATAGCTAACAACTTCTCTAATTATATATATAAATAATAAACCTATTTTCTAATTATATAAATAAAAGTAAATTGTCAAAATCGTCCTTGAGGTTTGGGCATATTTGCCATTTTCATTCAAAACAATTTTTTTGTACAATATAGTCCCTCACTTTTGGGAGTTTCTGCCATTTTCATTCAAACATCTAATTTGATTTATTTTTTCTATTAAACATTTGGATGGAAATGACAAAGAATCCCAAATCTCAGGGACGATTTTGGCAAAAGAAAGTCAGACGTTTTGAGAAAATGGCAAAAAATCCCAAAAGTGAGGGACTATATGGTACAAAAAAAATGTTTTGGATGAAAATGCAAACATGCCCAAACCTCATGAATGATTTTGGCAATTTCTCATCCTGTTTTAACCCCAAAAAATTCTCATTCTCTCTACAAAACTCTATTCTCACTACATATTATTACTTCTACTAAAAAAAAAAAACTACCATGGATCCAAACAGCCCAAAGAACCCGCCACAAACCCTGTGGACGTCACCCGACTATTCGCCCCCCGTTGATACGATGTGGTCGACACCACAATATTCTTTTTCGGGCTATAATCAAGTTCCTAAAGCGTTCACTTAACTTCAACAAACCCAACTTCCAAATACCTTCTTTCAACTTCAACAAATCCAATTCAGACAACAATATCAACAACATATTCAAACACGCCAACAACAACAAAGCCAAATTCAGCTAACTCAACCACTTCAACCTTCAAAAGCCCAAAATCAACCGACACCCGATAGCCCCCGTTAGAGGATTTGGATGATGTTGATGTTGTATCTGAAACCCAACCTCAAATTTGGAGGAATAAATCTACAAAGATGCGTTCAAATAGGCCGCAACAATAATCTTTAACCAATGGTAAAGGTCAAATTGGACGCAACAATAATCTTTAACCAATAGTAAAGGTCAAAATTGGACATCGATCGAAGAGGTGTCATTCGCAAAGACGTGGTGCAATACTTCTATGTGTCCAATCATAGGTTTATTATTTATACTTTGCTAGTATATTTTTTTTTACCATATACATTATTATTTATTTATACTTTCTTATTATATTTTTAGGTAATAATCAAAAGTCGATGGGTTTTGGAAGGAGGTTGCCTCTAAATTTCTTGCTTTTATGCAAAAAGAGCCGTACCAAGGAGTGAATTTAATGGGCTCAAGGCATCGAGAAATGGATAGAACAATGCTTTTGGAAGGAAGTTGCCTCTAAATTTCTTGCCTTTATTTACTTTTTTAAAATAAAAATGAATTAAAAAAAATAAAAAGTGGATTATGATTTGGGTATGAATTAAAAAAAATAAAAAGTCGACTATGGTCCGGGTAATGACTACATCATATAGGATGATGAGTAAGAGTGACGTGACACACACATGAAAGGTGATGTAATGATTTGGGTTATGACCATATCTCATAGCTTAAGACTATGAGGTGTGGAGGGGATTGGGTTGGGGATATTGCTCGACACGTGGCGAGTTTGGGATCCACAAGGTAATGTTAAAAAATAAGGGGTGTGGTGTGGCGTAACCAGCCATGTGGATTTTTTGTTTTTGTTTTTGAGTCATTTGGCAACGATTAGCCTCAACGGCTATATTGGACCAGCCAACCAAAGGCAGCTATGTCACCTCCCCTCCCCCTCTCCCAAGGCTCAGTACTCACCCCAACGGGGCAATGTAATGGCCAACGCTAGCCTGGTGTGGTCTAGCTAGCATTGCTTGGCAACCCACGCCCCACACCCCACTGTCTAATGAACTTAGTTGGGAGTAGCGATGAGCAAATGGTTCCAAATACCAATTTGGAACTGGTATCGAATTTCCCAAACCGGTTTGATTTTCAATACTGGATTTTACCTTTAAATGCCGGTCAGTATCAGTACTGTAACGTACTGTACTATACCAGGTATTTTCAATATCGATACCTATTTTTAGGGATTTTCAGTACCAATTGACACCGAGATCATCGGTTGAGTGTTGATGAACTCAAATAAAAGTTACAATATTCCACTTCAATTTACGGAAAGTAAAAGCTTAGCCAATAGCCAGCCAATGAAAAGACCCCGAAGATTCCTAATTGACGAAGACTATGAGTCAATCAACGTACCTTCCCCCTTCCCACTTTCTTCTTGCATTCTTCCCCACTAAGTTTCTCACTCACTTACACTTTATATACAACGTCATTTGATCAATCAAGCTTATCATGCATCACTGTGATAAGTAATTAACTGTTTGTTATACTTACAAATTGTGCATTTGCATTGTGTGTGTTTGTTCATCTGCAACTATGGCGTCATCAGCCAAGGAGCATGTGGAGGAGATACGGAGGACCAAGTTTTCAATCGGCGGAGAACCGAACCCGTTAACGGAAGATCTTCATCAGGCTGTCAAGAATCTCTCTGCTGAGCTTTACGCAAAAGATGTCCACTTTTTGATGGAGCTTATTCAGGTTTTCATTTCATTTCTTCACTTTGTTAAAATATTATTTGAAATTGTTGCTTTTGAAATTAATCGCTACAAGATAGATCATCGAGACGACCTTTTCCAACTCCGCTTAATTACTTGGAATCGATCAAACGATATAAATCTCTGTCAATATCGGATAGAGTAGGTCAAATCGGCCCGAGTTCAACTTAAAAAAAAATTAAACATAATTCTATGCCTTGACATTAAAGAATAAAATTCATTTTCATGTATTTTGTTATAAAATTAGTAAACTTATGTTATTTAACATATATTTAATTTTCGAAAATTATTTTTTTTCATAACTTAACATGTCCGAGAACTCTAACTCTCCGATCGACCGACTAGAAAGCGCCTAAAAACGTTTACAACACATGTCAAAATTTTACTCCGAACTTGTGTGTTACCACTTGTGGCATTATAGTATAAAGAGATGGATAAAAATACGACCGGATTTATTTTCCGGGGTGTTGAACGTATGGAAGAGCATTTACATCCATTTCATTAAAGTTTGTGGTGGAGTTTTTATAACATAAAGAGTATAAAAAGTGGTTGTGAGTGGAGAAGAGAGAAAATGTTACTGTTCATCTGTATATTTGGGGACACTGTTCTCCCCTTATAATTTTTAATATATTTTGAAAGTGATTGTAAGGGGAGGAGATTGAAAAGTTAATAATAAAGGTATAAAAAATATTATTTAATTTGAAAATAAAAGAAAAAATTTAATGTTTTTTAATTTAATTTATGATGAAAATATGATAGAATGGATGTGAATGCTTTTGCTTGGTTGAGACTTGGAATTTATTATGTTTCAACTACTCCTTTTTTTTAAGCTATAGCTTATGTAATTCTTTTATTACTATTTAATAATTTATTTAGTTTCTTTTGTGTTTTCTTTTTCGGTAAGCGACACTTATTTTTCCAAGGCCATAGAAACAGAGTGAGGTGACAAGCCGCAACTCTATGTAAAAAAATAATTATTACATAATTACGTAATAATTACTTACATTAAAAAAATACAGATAAGTGACGCAACATGTTTACGTGTACATGAATTTGAATTATTAGAATATTAAATAGAAATACTGGATTTTAATAATTTCAATTATTGTACGTTGGCCCGTAACGGTTTTAACTTCAAAAATTTTAACTGGTGGTCCTATCTTTTCACATATTGGCTTTTAATGGAACCTGACTAACAGAATCCTAACACCGTTAGTCTTCAGTTTCCGGAAAAACGTTTTTGGCCAGAAAACTCAACCTTTTCGTCTCAAACCTCTTTAAAACCTTATTACGCGCTATTAGGAACTTTTTCTAGTAAAAAACCACAATGATTAAGGTCGCCTGAAAAGCTCTTTTTTCGCCGGAAAACTCGGCTTTTTAGCCGGAAAACTAAAAGTATTTGTTCCAAACCTGTTTGTAACCATAGATCGGACCTTTAGGAAACTTTTCCCGACCAAACGTTTTTCCAGCGATCAGAGACTAACAGTATTAGGGTTCTGGTAGTCAGGATCCATTCAAGACCAATATGTGAAAAGATGTGACCGCCAGTCAGAATTTTTAAAGTTGGGATCATTGCCTGCCAACGGACAATAGTGTAAAATCCATTATTCGATTAAAATAATACTTAGAAAAATATAGATAAGTGACGCAAGATATTACGTGTACATGAATTTGAACTATTAGAATATAAAACAATACTTAGAAAAATATAGAAAAGTGACGCAACATGTTTACGTGTACATGAAATTGAACTATTAGAATATAAAATAATTGGTAAAATAAATACAACTTATGTTTTTCTTTAAACAACCTTTTTACATATATAAATACAACTTATTTATACTTGTGAATATTAATGAGATGGTAGTTGAACTTGAAAGTCAAGCATTGAAAATGATGTACACCTGCACTTTTTGGAAAATCTACAATCTTTTCATCTTTAGTTGACTATTTTAATATGTATATTTTTAGCACATTAAATCATGTAATATCATAATGCTATTTTATTATATAGAGTAAACTTCAATTTTCGTCTCTGTAGTTTGCTGATTTTAACACTTTTAGTCCAACAGTTTAAAAATTGCATTTATCGTCCATTAGTTTGCTGATTTTAACAGTTTCAGTCCATTAGTTTGCTGATTTTAACAGTTTTTAGTCCACACCACCAACACTGGTGTGGACTAAAACTGTTAAAATCAGCAAACTAATGGATGATAAATGAAAATTTTAAACTATTGGACTGAAAGTGTTAAAATCATCAAACCACATGGATGAAAATTGAGGTTTACCCTATTATATAAATTTGTTATATTTTTTTAATGTTATTGTAAGTTTTAAGCAACATAAATATTCAAAAGGGGGTTGCGACACAACTTGTTGCCAGTTTACTTGTCATTTGTTTGTAATTTGTTGTTTTGGCATTTTAACTAGAATTCCACAAGTTGACTATTTATAATAACGAGAAAAAAATACATACTAAAAAATATGAGTCAATAGGTCTAACCGGTCAGTATGGTTTAAAAAACATTGGCTATGGCTAGATTTCAAAACATGAAAACCAGTAGAGAACAACTTTGAATATATTAGATTTTCATTGTGCATTTTGCATTTGTAATGACGTTTGACATACTTTTGTTGATTATATAAAACTTAGTTCGATTATTTTTTTATATATGACGCGACCCAATCTGACTCAAACCGAACTAAAAAAAGTATTATATAGCAATCGACAAACGACCCCTAAAATAATCCTCTTGAAGAAAAAAATTCTTAGGTCCACCACCACAATAGAAATTTTTTGGGTTCGTCTGAATTTTGCGTTTTAGGCGTAATTTTAGTTGAACTTGTTTCTTGTTAAAGTTCATGATGCTTACTCGGTCGGTACCTTTGGTTTTTTGAACTTGATATTTGTAATACTTGAAAAAAAATTGCTCTGTAAATTTGAGGATGATCATAAATTAATTGAACTAGCAATAACATCTGCGCACGTTGTGGCGTGGGTACATCGTAAACATCGAATGAATTAATTCAAACGTTATGCGATGCGTTAACCATATGAAAATGTGTGTTTCGACATATCCGATTGAAGTCAATGTAACCTATATAAGCATTGTGATTGGATCAAAACGTAAAGTAAATCTTGTTTATTTTGTACAATCATAACGTATTATATGTGATCCAACTCATACATAAAAAACATAACGGGTATAAAGGAAAAATTGACACGTTAAATCAAAAAGGATTAATTAAAGCTTTTGAAAAAAAATAAGAAACCACAATTTGACTCCACTCGGTTGGAAACAAAATTTACGAAACATCAAAAAAATAAGACGACAAACATATTATATTTGACCTAACTCATTTCCCAAAAAATTAACGTCCAATCGTAGACCAACTTGAATTTATACCAAAACGTACATAAAATATGCACGTAACAATATTTTTTAAACGAAAACATATTGTATTTAACCTGACTCGTTTCCAGAAAAAAGTTTACGTCGAAACGTAGAACAAATCGAATTTATACCGACACATACATAAATATACGCACATAAAAAATTAGTTTTTTAAGTAAAGGAAGTACATGGGTAAACTCAAAACAAACTATTAGTAAAAAACTTAATACGTTAAAAACGTTTGTAAAACCGTGCCAAGTTGCACCAATGTCACACACTGCCAGCGACCACCAACAGCGCAAAAGCTTGTAAAAATAAAATAATAAAAAGAAAAGTAAAACCAGACGAAAAAAACGCTGAACCCCATACGCACGTTGTGGCGTGTTAACTCGCAAAATTTAAAACGAAACGTAAAACGAAAAATTTGCTAGAGATGAAAAGTGTGGGGGACCAAAGTTGAAAATAAAAAGTGTTGGGGTTAAAATTAATAAGAATAAAACCTTTGTGTTAAAAGTAAAAAACAATTGGTTAAAATACAAAAATAAAAACCTTTGGGTTAGAAATGGAAAATCAACTTTTTTTTTGAGAAACCCCCCATGCATAAGATACAACAACATATAGCATCAACATGTTGGTAAATTATAGTATGGAAATATGTGGTCTCTTATTGTTCATGCTGTTGATATTGTCTGTGGTCTCTTATTGTTCATGCTGTTGATATTGATTTGTGATACTTGAAAAAAGTTTTGAGCATATAATGTGTGTGATTCGTAGTTTTAGCAATAAGAAACTAGTTACATAGTGGCTTTACACTTAGCTCAGCAAATTTGAAGATGATCGGTTTTGCTTGGTGGCTAAATTTGTGTTAAGGTGATATTTGGTTGAATGATTTTTTACAGAATGCCGAAGATAATGAGTATCCAGAAGGAGTGGATCCGTCACTAGAGTTTGTGATTACATCAAAGGACATAACAAACACTGGAGCTCCGGCGACTTTGTTAGTCTTCAACAATGAGAAAGGGTTTTCACCAAAAAATGTTGAATCTATTTGTAGTGTGGGACGGTCTACGAAGAAAGGTCTTCGTAAGCGTGGTTATATTGGCGAGAAAGGTACATGCCTTTTTTTTTTTAATATGTGACTGTATTATTTTAGTTAAATTTTTTATAATGTGTTGACGAACAAGTATATCAGAGAAAATCTACAAAAGATAGATTCTCGCTTGGACCGTGATAAAATTTTGTTTTAGTTGGAAATACATATAATTTCTTTGTGTGTGTACACCTGCTACTTGGTTGGGTGGGTGGGTTGGTTATTGGTTAGTTGGGTGTTTAAACCGCTTGATAACCAAACTGAATGTTGGTTAGGGATAATCTGAATGAGCTAAATTGCTGTTTTTTAAGGTTAACTTAATCTGTCAAATAAGGTGCATGAATCAAATAAAGCTGTAGTTTTAAAGCAGCCAAATAAAAGTAAACAGTGTTCATAAACACATTCTGGACACACAGAATTCAAAACAAAAAAAAAAAAGCAAAAACACACTTCAAAACTGATCTAACTGTCTTGAATTTGATCAAGAAACAGCCTGAAAAGTAAAATAAAAACACTCAGATTTAAACCAAAAGTCCATAACAAGCTTTTATCAATAAATTTAATATATATTGTATTTGGGAGTTTTAGGCTTCTCTTTTTTTTTCAAGTAGTTTTTTTTAAATAGTTCTACAGTCACTTCTTCAAAGAGGAACCTATTTTCTACCATTTTGTATTGTTATAAAATCCACATCTCATTGGTACTTTTTCTGATACATTATATATATTTTCTACTATATCTTTATTAATATTATTATGCATATCGTTTAGTACTGATATTGATACATTGTCTACCTTTTTTAGGAATTGGGTTCAAAAGT
Organism: Helianthus tuberosus; assembly: GCA_030545235.1. Lineage (NCBI taxonomy): Eukaryota > Viridiplantae > Streptophyta > Magnoliopsida > Asterales > Asteraceae > Helianthus > Helianthus tuberosus. The sequence continues at coordinate 21,771,856 of CM060377.1, read as the reverse complement.
GTTTTTCTCATAACATCTCAGCCTTACATCTTCAGTAACGGCTACAAGATAAGGTTTAATGAAAAACCATGCCAACAGTGTAATGTTGGTTATATTGTTCCTGAATGGGTCGAGGAGGATCCAACTCTATCTGACATTCAAAGCGTATATGGTTCGTCTACTGCTCTACCAACCACCACCCTGGTGTTACCATTAAAGGCAGAGAAGGTCAAGCCAGTGAAGGATCAGCTCTCAAGTATCCACCCTGAAGTGCTTTTATTTCTTTCAAAGATAAAGCGGCTTTTAGTCAGGGAAGACAATGACGATCCCAAGCTAAACACTGTGAGTGCAATATCAATCTCAAGTGAGAAAAATTTTCTGACTTTGAAGAGCATGGATGCCGAATCATACACGCTTCATCTTACTGCCGATGTTTCTGGCAATCTAGATGACACAGAATGCGGCTACTACATGTGGAAACAAAGGTTTCCTGTGAAGCAACAAAACAAAGTCGATCTTCGATCAGAAGTCGAGGAGTGGGTGATTACATTAGCTTTCCCAAATGGGAAAAGACTCAATCGAGGTGCAAGCATGCCGGGCATCTATTCCTTTTTACCAACCGAGACGGTTACAAATTTTCCATTCATAATCCAAGCCGATTTTCTCTTAGCTTCATCAAGGGAAAATATTCTCTGGGATAACAAATGGAATGAGGGAATTCTTGATTGTGTGCCTGTTGCCTTTTTGAATTCATTTACCTCGTTGATCAAGTCTTCCGAAACTGCTCCTATTTCTAGTCTTCCTAATCAATTTAGGTTCTTACCTGTCAAAGAATCCTCTCACGCAAAACTGAATCATGTTCGGGATGCAATTAAGGCCAAACTTATGAACGAGACTATTGTTCCGTGTGAGTCATACACGGAGCAAAAGTTATTCCGTAAACCCAATGAAGTCGGTAGGCTGGAGCCTGTATTTTGGAGCATATTAAACCGTGCAAGAAGCCAAGGCGTTAGTTTCTCGAATATTTCATCTCATGGAGCCTATCTTCTTGCTTCTTCTTTTGATCAAGAGGAGTACAATTCCATTCTAGAGTTCTTGGAAATTCGAGCGGTTGATAATGAATGGTATGCCAAATGCATTGCTGGTTCCAATCTTGTAATGGGCGTATCGGAGGAAGTTTATATGCAGCTTTTGGTGTTCGTAGCAGAAAATTGGGGGTCCTCGTTTTGCATGACCAACATCAAGAACATACCGTTCATAAAGCATGTCGGGATGGATGGGAAAGTGAACTTGTTCAAAATCAATGCTTGTTCAAACAAGCTACTTGCTGCTGAATCTAATTACATTTCTTGGTTGATTAACTGGAACACAGAGTTTCACTGTTCTAATGGTAAATTCTTTCTGCCTGCCGCCACACAAGAAGCTATAGCATCATGCTCGAAGAAGCATACTTTAAAAAAATGGCTTATGGAGGAGGTGAATGTAAAATTTGTCAGTGTTAGTGGATATGCTAATGAGCTGATTCCTTCACTCAAATACGACCGCAAGCTTGCTGTTACTTATGCACATTTTCTCTATCACTCCTTAAAAAAGACCGACTTGTGGCGGAGTGAAGTTCAAGATATGTGTCGTAAAATGCCGATTGTTGATAACTATGGGCAAGTAATTGTAAGAAGACAAGGTGTACTTGTACCTGCTAATGGAAGTAGATGGGTAAAGCTGATTGGTTCTAATCCTTGGAGGCAACAAAGTTATGTTGAGCTAGGAGAAGATTACACCCGGTCTATGAGATATTTTGGTAATTATACATCCGGTGAAGACCTTATTTCATTTATGAAAACTTACGTTGAAGCTTCTGATGTTCCTGATCTGTCTCCCCCGGATGCTGCGGTTCCTACTCTGTCTTCTCCTTTGACCAAAACAAATACATTCTTGCTACTACAATGGCTTTATAATTTGAGGATAAGGGGAGTTTCTTTACCGAGAAGGTTTTGGTTATCTATAAGAGAAGGCTCTTGGCTAAAAGTTTCTTTAAGTGGTTCTCCTAGCTACAGGCCGCCTTCAGAGTCATTCATGCTTGAATCATCTAGCGGGAGTATTCTACAGAACGGATCAGTTCTTGTTGATATCCCGTTGGTAGATGTAAGATTCTATGGCGCCGAGATTAACAAATACAAAGAGGAGTTAAAAACTGTCGGTGTGCGTTTTGAGAATAAAGAAGCTTGCGAATTCATCGGTGAGCGTCTCATGTCCCTTGCGGCTTCTTCGGAACTTACCAGAGACAATGTTGCTTCGATACTGAAATTCATTCGGTATTTGGGAGCGCATTATATCCCTAGTACGGAACTTGTTAACCAAATCAAGCAAGGAAACTGGGTTAGAACTTCTCAAGGAGACATGACCCCAAACAAGTCTGTTTTGTGGAGTTATGAATGGAATGCTGCTTCCCAAATAAGCAACATTCCATTCATCGATAAAGATTACTACGGAGAAGTGGTACTTTCTTTTAAGAAAGAATTAGAACTGCTGGGCGTGGTAGTAAAGTTTGACGAGAGTTGTTACCAGCTTGTGTCGGACAACCTCAAGTCCTCGTCTTCGTTGACTTCTTTGTCATCTGAAGCCATGTTACTGCTGTTAAGGTGCATGGAGAAATTAAGATCATCGGATAAGCTGGTGCAAGCGGCTAAAAACAAGAAATGTGTTAAGACAAACTTGGGCTACAAATGTCCATCTGAATGCTTTTTGGTAACCTCAGAAACTGAGTGGGGCTGTCTTTTACGGGTCTTTGGGACGTTCCCTATTCTTGATGCAAACTTCTATGGACGCTCAATCTTTTCAATGGAGAAAGAGCTAAAGAAAATCGGTGTTATGGTTGATTTTGAAGATGCTGCGAAAGAATTTACTCGCATTTTTAAGCAACAGGCTTCAGCATCATACATTCGAAAAGAGAACGTTTTTTCGTTTTTGGAATGCTACAGAAAGCTGAAAAAGATAGATTTGAAGTTTCCTGAAGAACTCAAGAAGTGCATACGGGAAGAGAAATGGCTAAAAACTAAACTTGGTGACTACAAAGCACCAAAAGAGTGCATTCTTTTTGGTGCAGAGTGGGAATCAATTACTCCCATAACCATCCTTCCTTTCATTGATGACAGTTCTAATTTCTACGGCAATGGGATCCATGATTATAAAGCGGAGCTTAAACTGTTAGGTGTAACTACAGAATTTAAAGATGGTGCCAAGTTTGTGGCTGCTGCACTTTACTTACCTGAGTGTTCAAGTAGCATTACTCCTGCTAGCATTTATGCATTGCTAGATTCTGTCAAGACACTTAAAGAAATGGCATTAGAGATTCCTGATAAGTTTCTTGATAAACTGTCCCAGAAGAACTGGTTAAAAACCCATTATGGATACAAACGCCCGAACGAGTGTTTGCTTTTCTATTCCGACTGGAATGCTTTCTTGAAACGTGATGATGGTCCGTTCATTGATGAACAGTTTTATGGATCTCTGATTGAATCCTACAGAGAGGAGCTCAATCATTTAGGAGTGATAACCGATATTAACAACGGATCCCAGGTGATTGCTAGTTACCTTGACTCTCAATCCAATTTTGAAAGAATCAATCGTTTCTACAAATATCTGTCTGATTTCAAATGGGAGCCTGCTGATGACGACGACAAAAAAATATGGCTACCAAGAGGAACTGATAACGGAGAGTGGGTATCACCTCAAGATTGTGTTCTTCATGACAAAAACAATCTGTTTGGTGGTCTTTTACATGTGTTGGACAAATACAAGTATGATGCGAACATTCTTGGATTTTTTGCTGGCATTTTCAATGTGAAGGTCCATCCGTCTGTTGATGACTACTGCAATCTATGGAAGAAATGGGAAGCTTCAGGAAATCAGATAACGCATACTGAATGTTGCACTTTTTGGGAGTTTGTGGTTAAAAAAGTGAATACGGGGACTGAGGAAACATTCAACAAATTCAACAAAAGCTTATCAAAACTCCCTGTATCATCTCCTACTTCTGATGGTATTTTTCTGTCGGACAAGCGTGACGTTTTCATAGGTGATGATCTTTTTCTAACGGACCTCTTTCAAAGTTCTCGTCCCATATTTGTCTGGTATCCTCAACAAAGCTCTAAAACTCTAACCCGAACCAAGCTTGTGGATATCTACAAAAAACTTGGTGTGCGTACCATATCAGAATCAGCACAGAAGAACTTATCAGATGTGGATCAGGTGAAACTGGAGCCGGTTTGTTCAAAAGAAAGGTTTATGAAAAAAGGATTGGTCAAACTGATTTTGGGCTTTCTAGCTGATCCAAATCTTAACCTTGAGACTGAAAGAAGACATGAAGCCGTTAGCCGTATGCTGGGACTTGAAGCTTTTGAGACGGTTGAGCCAATGGTAGTGAAGTATAGTCTATCTTTATCATGTGGAGATGTTGTGACCGTTGAAGGTAAGAGGATGATTCGTTGGGACAAACAAAACTCCAAACTGTTTATGCAGAAGAGGGAAGAAGGTGGTGGTGTGAAGAGTATCATAGAACATGCTTGTCATTTTGGTGAAGTGATAGCTGAAGGGGTGTTGTGGGAGAATGAAGAGGTCGTGCCACAACTTTCTGAACTAATCAGGTTGGGTTATTTGGTGGAGTTTGATGAGGAAGCGATAGATTTCTTGATGAAGATGAAGAATCTTCAAATATTTGTGGAAGACCATCACTACCTTTCTTCCATATTATGGGTATGTCATCTTTAACTTCTTCCTTTTTTATGTTAATTGGTTTTCTTTGAAATTTGTAAAATGGGTTTAGATTGAACAGGTGCGAACGGGTCAGCACCCAATACTGCCCGAACCAAATTATTTCCTTTATAAAGTAGCTTATTTGACCTGTTATTCGACTGGACAGTCTGTTTTGCTAGACTTAGTTTTCTTCTACTAATTATGACAAAATTTATATGCAGGAATGATCTGATGGTTATGGTGCTGGCCTGAAGTTGTTTCTATGTAATGTACTTTCTTTTATGATATTCTCTATGTTTTGTCTCATCCGCGCTCGTTATCTATTACAACTAATGTAATTGGAATGATACTTTTACCTTATAAATTATATGGTTTCCTGGTCATCTATGGTTTTCGTTTTTAACTTTTTACCAATTAAATTTTGCATTAATAAAAGATTTAGAGTGCTAAAGTTATGCAAATCAAAAGTTTGATTACCAGAAACTATTGAGTATTGTTTTTGTTAAAGAGCACAATTGTTGAGTTTTGGTTGCACATTTGATCGGTTTACAACTATTGTATTATGAGCATTCCGGTCAACAACTAGTCTTGGGTGTGGGTGAGTTGAACCATATATTAGTTCATAAATACAACTAGAGTTTGAGCCAAATGAAAAATCAAAAAATGTTACGTTACAAAGGATATAGAAACGAGAAGTAATATCTACTTTAGAGTTGACTACATGAATGGTTTTCAATGGTATGTCTATAATGGCATATTGTGGTTTTGGTCTACAAGACTACTCGGTATAGGTGATGGTAGTCTTTGGAGGATCACCCTCCATATCAGCATCACGTCATATTCCTTGAAGGATGCCTCTCCAAGGATGAAACCAAGAAAATGGAGGATGAGCCTACACCACCTAGTTAATTAATTTATTTTTTTTAAATTAAATTCATCTACTTTTTTAACATTTAATAAGATATAAAAATAAAATCATTAATATTAAAAACGAAACATTACATAAGTTAAAAAAAAAAAAAACATAACCTAAAAAAATAAAAAAATCCTAAGAAGCACCTCACTTTTTCATGATTTTTTCTTTCATTTTTTTAAAAACCGTCCGCTCTTATTCCGGATAATTGTCTATATTGGTTGTCATTATCTCCCAATCTTTATGATCGATATTTTCATTCTTCATCCGAACCCGTTCTTCTACCTCACGTTCCTTCGCTTTTGCCTTTTGGGTCGTGACCTCGGTGTACGCTTTGAACTGGGCCATAAACTCATCCATTTTGGAACCGCCCCCTGTTGCACCGTAAAAACGTTTTGGTTCGGGTTTGGGTTCGGGATGGGGTTGTTCGGGTTGTATGGATCCATGGCAAAGTAGAAGAATGTTATAAAAAAGTAGAAGAGTTCAATAAAAAATAGTAGAGTTTTATGAAAAGTAGAAAAAAAGTTGAGAGAGAGAATTGGTTGAAGTGGGTAAAAAATAGGGTATTTTAGGTGTATTTATAGGTAAAGTTATTAATTGTTTTGATTTTTTAAAAGTTTGCCCTTTGGTTTTGATACTTTAAAAGGAAATTGAATTATTTTTTTTTAAATAATAGCCGTTGTCAAACGGCATAAACTTTTGTCTTTTTGTGAGCGTCCTTATCGTCTGGGGTGGGATGTTCTCGATGATGACGGCATAGGGGAAATGGTGTTGAGGTCCGGAGACAGGCCGGGTCTTGCCGAGCCCCACACTGAGTGTCATAAGTATGATTAGTACATTTTTGGTTTCTTTTATTTGCTCGTAGGCAACACAAATAGTCCTTAGGGTGGCGTACGCTAATTTTGTGTTTGTTTTGTGCATATGCAAAATGTATGTTTACCCATAATGCTAAACGATAAAAAAATAAAATAAATAAATAACATAATTATTATAAAACCCCCTTTGTAGTCTACTCCTTTTGTAATATATCCTCAACCCTGATTGTAATATATATCTTCAACCTTGATCCAGATAACCCACTCTCTCGTCAAAACTCAAACTTGGTTTCAAGTAGGAAAAAAACCTACAGCCAAACAATATGTAATTCACAGTTAGGGTTAAGTTCCCGTAAAAATAAAATAAAAGTACGAAACGTACGAATTAAAAGAAAAGTAAAAAAAGTGGCGGTGACATTTTGGTAATTATCAGCAACTTCAAAATTACTCTAGTAGAGTAATTTTGAGCTTCTGTAGTAATTTTGTAAATGTTCATGTAGAGTAATTTTGGTCGTGTATGGTAATTATCAAAATTATAGTGTAATTATCAAAATTACACTAACCCCCCCACCCCCCAAAAACCTAAAAAAACCTAAAACACCCCCCCCCCCCCCCAAAAAAAAAAAAAAAAAAAAAAAACCTAAACCACTCCCCACCCCCAAAAACCTAAACCCCCCTCCCCCAACTAAAAGCTAAAAACTAAACCATAAAGCTAAACCACATAACTAAATGCTAACAAAATTACTCTACGAGACATTTTCTAAAATTACTCTACAGAAGTCAAAATTACTCTACTAGAGTAATTTGATAATTACCCTACATTTCCCAAAATTACTCTACAGATCTACTAGAGTAATTTTGAAGTTGCTGATAATTACCAGATTGCCACCGCCACTTTTTGCTTTTTTGAAGTTGCTGATAATTACCAGATTGCCACCACCACTTTTTGCTTTTTCCCCCAATTCGTACGTTTCGTACGTTAATTTTATTTTTATTTGATCCTTTACCTTCACAGTTAATATTAATACAACGGGAGGTATAATAACTATAATAAAAGAAAAAAAGAAACCTAAAAATATGTGAAAAAGAAAAAAAAATAACAAAAAGGAAATGAAAAAAAGAGAAAGAGTTGGAGGAAAAAAAATTATAAATTAATTAAATTAACTTGATATTAAATCAAGAGTAAATTACGTTTTTGGTCCCTGTGGTTATATCATTTTTACTATATTAGCTCAAAATAAGAATTTTTAACATATCTGCCCCTATGGTCTCTATAACTAACAATTTTAGCCCCTAAGTCTAACTATTTTGGCCCTCATGGTCTCTATAACTAACCATTTTGGCCCCCATGATCTCTAGACTTAGGGGCCAAAATGGTTAGTTATAGAGACCATGGGGGCAGATATGTAAAAAAATCTTATTTTGGGCTAATATAGTAAAAGTGATATAACCACAGGGGCCAAAAACATAATTTACTCTTAAATCAATAATGTAAATTATCAAATGGACCAATAGAGGAGAATTAGTACTTTTCACAAATTTTCGTTGTTATTATATAGAAATTGATCTGAAGTTATTTTTTTCGTTGCCATTTGACGGATTTAGTTCACATCGGGTATCAATAAATATAAAAAAAGAAACCTAAAATTATGTGGAAAAGAAAAGAAAAATAACAAAACGGAAATGAAAAAAAGAAAAAGAGTTGGAGGACAAATATTTTTAAATACATTAACAATGTAAATAATGAAATGGCCCAATAGAGAAGAATTAGTACTCTTCATAATTTTCATTGTTATTATATAGAAACTAGGAAGAGTCCCAGCGCGGTGCAGCTGGAACTCAGTCGACATCGGTTTAATTCCTTACGATACTGATACGGTACCCACTCGGTATAGCAATAGAAAGAGTCATTATATACCTAAAAGGATGACGATAAATGTTTTAAATTGATGAAAATTGTAAAAACGAATATTACTAACAACTCACATTGTATTGATACGGATACTGATGTTGTTCGGGTGGAATCGCCGTGATACCGATATTGTTGACACAATATTCGTTTGGTTGGTCACGGTTTCTATACCATACCCACACTCGCTATAACTTACGATCCCAAAAACACTTTGTTGTGAATAAAACTTCACTATCAATGAGACATATATTTAAATAAATAAAAATAAGCATGTCCCAATCTGTGTATCAATAACGGTTCAAATAGTACCGACAAGAACATCAATATTGTTTAGTCGAAATCCACGTGGTATCGATATTCTTGGTAAGAAATCAGTTTCATTCGTCATGGTACTGGTACAAATGTACAATGCTAACATTGACAATATCTTACAATATAAAAAAGATACTCTATTGCGTATACTACTTCGTTTTCAACGAAAGTTGTAAATTATTGTAAAAAAATAATATTTGTAATTACAACTATAAATAGATTAAATGGTATATAAGGAATAATAAAAAAATTAGAAGGATTAACATATGGATATAATATAATTTTATAGAACGAATTATTTATTTAACCTGAAACATTACATCAGACAAAAACATAATGTTAGGATCTGAGTTTCTTATGATTGTGTTTTTCGTTTGAGAATTAAGAAGATGATTGATTAATTGCAGCGGAAACAAAATATGGAAACAAACTTTCATACACAATCAAACAGGAGAATTGTTTTCAAGACACAAGTTTATCATTAAACCGAATGATTGAATTTATTTCAAACATCAATTACAATTCCATGCATGTATCACAAACTCCCCCTCAGCCTGAGCTCACAATGAATTGTTCGTGCAGGAAGACAAGTGGTGAAAGAGCTAATAGAACAGTATAGGGTACTATTCTATTTATAGGCACGGGCAAACAACTGAAGCATCTTGGCTGACGTCACCATGAAAGTGACATCTAACTTCCTAACAACCTGAAACTACCGATCTAACACAATCAACTGTTTGCTAACTACTAATTACATTACAATACAAAGAATAGACTAAACTACTGCTTTCTCCTTCCACTGTTGTGACTCCAGCAGTACTTTGTATCTTCAGCAGTGCTTGACCCATAACAGTAGATTGATCATCAGGGCTTTAGTTTTCATCAGTCTTTATACTTGATCAATTGTTTGCAGAACAGCAGTTGTACACAAGCAGTGGATAAAGGTCAGCAGTTGTTAGAAACACTTTCAAGGGGAAAGTTGGAATACAGTAGTACTTATTCTAGATCCACTGCTCTGATCCAGTTTTAGCTTTAATCAACTGTTCCTTTGGTAGGGTTCAATCCCAACAATCTCCCCCTGGAACAGATGATGCTAAAACTATTCATTATTTAGGATCTTTATTGTCTCATCAAAAGTTCCCTGACTTGCCCTTTGAATTGTAATTCAAAGTTCAGAGAATCTGTATCATCCTCATCCCTACACAGTGTAAGATCAAGGAGATCTTGCAGATCTTCAACACCCAGGCTCAATGGATTTGATCAGAGTCAATACGTGGGTCTGTTTGTCAGATTTCCACTTTAGTATTTTTGAATCCAGTGGGTTTCTTGGGATAGGCTTTATTGAAGATGAGTTTGGTGATGGTGGCCTGGTGATAACTGGCTGAGCAGTACTTTGAGCTTTAGCAAGCTCAGCATTTTCAGCTATCATCTACTTGATGACTGATTTTATAATATCATCACTAGCAGCTATATCCTCTGGTGTTTCTGCATCCATCTGTTTTTGTCTCCTTCTTTGATAAAGGATGGCACCAGGTGGAGCAGTGGATTTCCTGACTTGTAGTTTTTGTGGTCTTGTTGAAACCTCTGCTTCAGGGTAATCAAGTTTTTGTGGAACATTTGGATTCTTCTTTCTCAGCTCTTCCAACTTTATGTAAGAAGCCATCACCTTTTCTTCTTTCCACCTTGTCACCTGATTCCTTGACCCAAAATCAGCAGTAATAAGTTCCTCTTTCATTCTCTTCAGCTTTAACACTTTATCAGGCACATTTTTCTTATCATTTGCCCAAACAGGAGGAGTATGTTTAACTTTGTCTTTGTTCATTTTTTCAATCCTTTCAAACTCCTCTTTGAGCTCACCAACTGTCCATTGTTTATATTGAGCTTTGTCTCCCTTGTATCTCCTGAATGCCATAATATGCTCAATATAATCTTTTCTCAAGGTTTCATCATCTCTTTCTGATAGTTGCTGACAGAGATTCTTTGAAAACCTTTCCAAAGTACTGACTTGAGTAAGTAGGAATTGATAGTATCTTTGGATTTCCTTGTAAGATTTACCCTTTGTGTTTCTTTTGGAGATATCCTCTGCTTGTTGACCTTTCAATTTCAAGTATTCTTCAATATTGTTAGGTCTTAGATATCCTTGAAGAGATGGCAAGCTCCTTTTATCAGGTTCATCTTCAGAGTAGAAAGATTTGATTTCTTCTCTGATAGCTGCAAGCTCTAAAGGATAATGGACAGCTGCAGAAACAATGGCAGTGTTTGGGTTAAAGACTTGTGCTGAAGAGAGTGGAACAGGGTTTGGAATAGTAACAAGTGACAATGGTTGTGAAGATGCTGGTGGTGGTGAAGAATCTTCATCTTCCAAGATTATCCTTCTCCATTTTGGTTTAGGAGAGGCTGATGGTGTTTTGGAGGGTTGTGAAGTGGTGATTTGAGTGGTGGTGATTGAAGTGGAGGGTGGCTGACTAACAGCTGTTGAAACAACTGGTGTTTCAACGACTGTTGTCATTACAACTGATGATGTGTCATCACCTCTCTTCTACTTTTTGGCAGGAGGCTGTTTTGGTGGTGAGGATGTTTTTGGTGGTGATGATATTTTTGGTGAGGCAGTGTTTGTAGTGGGAGCAGTGGTTGTGGTTGAAGTGGTGGTTGTAGAGTTAACAACTGCTGAAACCACTGAAGTACCAACAATTGTTGATACAACAGGTGTTACAACAAATGTTGGTTTGGAAGTTTGATGTGAGGAGTTTTTGGGAGTTTGAGAGGCATGTTTTGTAAGTCTGGAAGGTGTGGTTTTGGGTTGCCTCACTTTTCTAGTGGGCTGCTTTCTTTGGGGCTTAAGATTTTCTTCATCCTTAGGCTCTGAAAATACCCTGAACATCCTTTGCAATAAACATTTTCTTTTCCTCTTCAAACCTTGACTTGCCCTTTGCCTCCATATCCCTTTTTAACCTTTCCTTTACATCAGCAAGGGTATTTAGGGTCACATCAACCTTTTTAGACCCATCTGGCTTAGGGATGTCTGCAAGCATACTTGAATTGTCAGGTGCAATGTAAAGACCATCTTCATATCCCTTTTTCTTCAACTGCTTCATTTTCTCCCCCTTTTTGGCTTTAGCTGGTGGTGGGTTGTCCACAAAGATGATAGAGGGAGGAGCAGTGCCAGTGGTGTTTAATAAGTGGGCCTTGATTGCCTTGATGTCTGCTTGTGTGTCTTTAAACCTAGCTTCCATGATATTTCTGATCTTTTGAACTTGGATTTCATGTTGCTGATCAGCAAATTGTCTTTGTTGGATGAGCATAGGTTGAAACAAACTCCACAGCTCATTTGGAATAGGAACAGATGTTGGAGCAGACGTTTGAGCTGGAGCAGCAGTGGGTGGTACCTTTTGTGCTTTCAACAACTGTTGCAGCATGTCTTTGATTTCTGCAACATATGAATCAAGCTTGTCAACTCTATCCGTCCTCTCGGTACATTAAACCATCACCCAACTTAATGGGATCATCTAATTTCCCACTTACAGTGGTTGTAACAGTGGTTGACTGAGGGAATGTATCCCAAAAATCATCCACTGATGCCCCTTTTTCTTGGTACTGGGGTCTTCTATCTTCAAAAGGGGTTGCCATTCTTAGTTCACCAGTGTATATTGGATATCCACTAGTTGGCAATATGGTTCCCAAAGAAGATATTGCCTTCAAGGAAGTCTTATTGATGTAACTACTGTCCAAGTGCAAACCAGTGGGTTCAGCACTTGTAGTAGCTGCTTCACTTGAACTACCACCAAGAGTTACATGTAACTCAAGGGGTGTAACCTCCTCAGTTGTTGGTGGGTTTGCAATGATAGGGAGCTCAAACTCAGTCACTTGTGGTGGCATACTCTCAGTGATAGGTGGTTGAGAGGAACTGATTTCTGTTTGAGCTATATCAAGAGCATCCAACAAAAGTTTTGTTTGTGGGGGAATTTGAGAAGTGAGGATAGGTGTAGAAAGCGAATTTGCCCCGGGCAGTGGGCTGTGGATGATAGAATCAACTGATTCTAGAGCATCATAATTTGGTGTCCCGGTTCTTACAACCTGTTCTTTTTGAGAAGAAGGAGGAGGAGTTTGAGGCTCAGGTTGAGATCTTTCTACCAACTGCTGTGAGGAAGTAGCAGCAGTGGTTTCTGGTGACTTTTGTGTTGTCACTGGCAGTTGCTCTGGGATCTCATCTTCCAGAGTTGCCTTTTTTGTAGGTTTAGGGGGCTTTTTGGATTTATTCTGTTTTGGTCTTTTTGTGGTTTTAGGTGTGGGTTTCACAACAGTTGTTTTGCTGCTGTGATCACCTTGAGTAGTGGGCTCAGCAGCAGGTGCCTGAGGAGCAGTGGTAGCTGCTAAATTCTGCTCAGGAGCCCCTGCTTTTGTTTTGGAAACTTTTGATAGCCTTGTAAATGTTTTAGGTGTTAGGCCATTTATTTGAAAAGGTTCACCCTGGATAAGCACATGAGCATTATCCTTTGAAAATTTCTTTTGAAAATAGAAGCTCAAGAACCTTGGAAACAGTAAAAATGATTTTTTGTCAACATTTTTGACCAAATCATCAAAGATCTCCTGGGAGTAGTTAAATTTTTTTTTATGTAAAATAGCATAACCCAGGTATTGAATCTTTAATGGAATTTCATTGAAAGCAGTGGTCTTATTTGAAACACACATCAAAAGGGTATGGAATAAAAATCTTGTTGCAGGAGGAAAACTACCTTTTTGTAAGGTTTCCTTTTTCATTTCCTCAGCATACCCCCTCTCAATAAAATCATTTTGATACTCGATTTTAGGAAAATAAGTTTTACCTTGAAGATCATCGAGTTCAAATACCTCTAAAGTGGATTGAGGTGTAATTTTAACTGGTACACCCTTTATTGAGGAATTGATGGCTATGGCCGTTTTATCTTGAGATTCAAGTGTGGCATTCTTCCAAAATTCTCTCTGGGTTGCCAGAAAAACTGGAGCATCAATAGTCAACAAAGTTTTGTACTTTGAAGACGAAAGAGCATCTATGATGGAATTGAAGGTTTCGGTATGACTTGGTTTTGTCAAGAGACCCAAGTAATTGTGGGGAGCTTTGTATGGGATTTCGGTGACCATTTGAGTGAATTTGTGAAAGGATGAAGACGGTGATTTTGAGTATGGGTGCGAGAGGAAGAAGACGATGAGTGATTTAAGAAAGAAGGATGGTAACTGCTTTGAGAAAGGAATTTTTGAATTCGATTCGACAGTGAAAACCCTGTTTGATCAGGGTTTTATAAAGGGAAAAAGTGTATGCTGGCGTGGCAGCGGTTACAAAATATCTGACCGACTAGTACTGACCACGTGTCAACCACTGATGAATAATGGAAGACAGTTGTTTAGGAAACCACTGATGGAATTAAGTATCAGTGGTTGCAACGGTTATAATGAGAACAGTGGCTGATTTTCAACTATCAGTGGATAGCATATCAGTGGGTTAAAACACTGATTTTGAACAACAGTGATTAACAAATAAACGAGGAAAACAGTGGTTGACTTTCAGTAGTGGTCAAAATTATCAAAATAGATGTTTGAACCAAATCAGTGGTTATAACAGACTTTTAAGGATTTAATGAAAATTTCATTTTTCGCTATTTTTAAGGATGGATTTTTGATTTTCTAAAAATATTTTAATGCTTTTATTCATAGAAAAACAAGATTTTGCTTGTTATTCCATGTTCAGCATGCCAATCCTAGAGATCAAGCTTTCAAAGGTGGATGTGTCTAAACCTTTGGTTAGCACATCTCCAGTTGATCTTTAGTTGGAACATGATGCAGAGAAATAAAACCTTTTTCATAGAAATCCCTCACAAAGTGATGTCTGATGTCAATGTGTTTGGTGGTTGAATGCGATACTGGATTTTTGATGATATTTTCTGCTGCCTGTCTGTCCAACATAAGAGGTGTCTTTAGGGCAGTGATACCAAAATCCAGCAGTTGATTCTGAAGCCATAACAGTTGGGCTGTACAGCTTGCAACAGCTATGTACTCTGCCTCAGCAGTGGATGTGGAAACAGCTGCTTGCTTTTTTGCTTTGCCAAGACACTAAGCAACTGCCTAGGAATTGGCACCCTCCTGAAGTGGACTTCCTTGTCTTGTCACATCCAGCAAAGTCACTATCTGAGAAACCTGAAAGCTTGATATTTCCATCAGCTGGATACCAGATACCAAGTGTGGGAGCACCTTTTAGGTATCTGAATATCCTTTTTACAGCAATAAGGTTTGACTTTCTAGGGGCTGATTGGGATCTTGCACAAACACATGTTGCAAACATGATGTCTGGCCTAGATGCAGTAAGGTACAATAAAGACCCAATCATGCTTCTATATAGAGTTTGATCAACCAAATCATCCTTTTCATCAGATATGACAATTTTTGTGGTTGCAATGGGTGTACTGCATGGTTTACAATCATCCATCTCAAATTTCTTAAAGAGTTCTTTGGCATATTTGCCTTGATGGATAAAGGTGCCATTTTGCAATTGCCTTACTTGGAGACCAAGAAAGCACCGGAGTTCACCCATTGCACTCATCTCAAACTCAGCTGTCATGAGTTGCCTAAACTCTTCACACATTTTATTACATGTGCTTCCAAAAATGATGTCATCCACATAAATCTGGACAATCATCAAGTCTTTCCCTTTCCATTTTAAAAACAACGTTTTGTCTATTTTACCTCTTGTGAAACCAATGGATAGGAGAAAGGTGGAAATAGTTTCATACCAGGCTCTTGGTGCTTGTTTCAGGCCATACAAAGCTTTATTTAGCTTCTAGACATGATTTGGATTAAATGGATCCTCAAAGCCTGGAGGTTGACAAACATATACCTCTTCTTGAATCTTACCATAGAGGAAAGCACGTTTAATATCCATTTGATACACCTTGATGTTGAGCTTGACAGCAAAGGCCAGGAATAGTCTGATAGCTTCTAGTCTTGCTACAGGGGC
The DNA here is from genome assembly GCA_030545235.1 of Helianthus tuberosus. Classification (NCBI taxonomy): domain Eukaryota; kingdom Viridiplantae; phylum Streptophyta; class Magnoliopsida; order Asterales; family Asteraceae; genus Helianthus; species Helianthus tuberosus. The sequence continues at coordinate 21,756,188 of CM060377.1, read as the reverse complement.
AAATGTTTCATCATAGTCAATGCCCTCTTCCTGTCTGAACCCTTGAACCACAAGCCTAGCTTTATTCTTGACAACAATACCCCTTTCATCAGTTTTATTTTTGAAGACCCACTTTGTGCCAATAAGACTCACACCCTCTGGCAGTGGTACAAGCTCCTAAACTTGTTGTCTTCTAAACTGTTGGAGCTCCTCTTGCATGGATTCTACCCAGCTATTGTCTTTTAGTGCCTCTTGGTACTTGACTGGCTGATGGAGAGATAGGAAACCAGCAAAAAGACAGATGTTTTGGGATTGACTTCTTGTGAGCACCCCTTCACTGATGTTGCCAATGATTTAGTCAGGTGGATGAGACTTCAAGAAGATTAGATCTCCTCTGTATGGAACAATGGCATTTAATGGTGAGGGCTGCAGATGTGAATCATCTGAGCTAACCACTGCTGGTGACTTTGATGATCCAGCAGTGGCTTCAAATGGAGGTGGAGGAATAGGAGGAACAAGTGTGAAACCATGTTGACTTTTATCCACTGTTTGATGGCCCTTGTCAACAGTGGTTGATGAGGATGGGCTACTTTGGTCAACAACTGTTGAGGTAGCAGTGGCTGAGCTTTGACAACTGTTTTGAACATCTGCTGCTCTGCCAATTGAAGCAGACTTTTATTGTGGAATGATGACTTCATATCCATAATCTGCTGGAGGATTTTCTGATGGACCTGCATTGTTAGTCTTGACAGTAACATTTTCAAATGTGAATTTATCAAGATCAAATAATTCAGTAGGGTTTGCTGGGATTTTCATTGATGAATGTTCATTGAACTTTACATTCAAAGTCTCTTCCACTGTTTTGGTCCTTGTGTTGAACACTTTGTAGGCCTTAGCAGTGGTTAAGTATCCCAGATGATAACCACAATCAATTTTGGCTGCAAACTTTGAGATAGAATCTTTTAAGTTTAAAATGAAACAAGGGCAGCCAAAAACTTTGAAATATGAAATTAATGGCTTTATTTTATACAGCAGTTCATAGGCAGTCTTTTGATGCCTGGGGTTGATTAAAACTCTGTTTTGGACATAGCAAGCAGTGTTTACTGCCTCTGCCCAAAAAGTTAATGGCAAACTTGAATCAGCAAGCATGGTTCTGGCAGCCTCAATCAAAGTCCTGTTCTTTCTTTCAACAACCCCATTTTGTTCTGGTGTTCTTGGAATGCTGTACTGCCTTCTAATTCCTTTTGACACACAGAAATCATCTAACTCCTTATTTCTGAACTCTGTGCCATTGTCACTCCTGAAGACTTTTACTGGCAAGTCAAACTGCTTTTCAACCTGTGTAACAAAGTCTTACAGAATGCCTGCAGTCTCATCTTTTGAGTGTAAAAAGTAAGTCCATGTAAACCTAGAAAAGTCATCAATAATAAGCAAACAATATCTTTTCTTCCTAAGACTCATGACTTTAACTGGGCCAAACAAATCCATGTGAAGCATTTGCAAGCACTTGGTTGTTTTGGACTTTTCAATTAATTTGTATGAGCTTTTATGTTGTTTTCCTTTTAGGCAGGAAACACAATGCTCAGGACAGGTGAACAGTTTTTGAGGTAAACCTCTTACTAACCTCTGTTTGGATATAGCAGTGATTGTCTTGAGATTTGTGTGCCCCAATCTCCTGTGCCATAATTCTGTCTCTTTGTTAGAGGCAGCTGAGAACAGACAGGCATCAGTCCTGGGGCTCTCTTTTGACATATCCACCACGTAAAAATTGCCACTCCTTTGAGCAACAAGTTGGGTTTTTCCATTTTTTATTATTTCTTCAATCTTTTCAACCATTTATGGTCCAACAATCCTACAACACTCCTTTATAAAGAATGAGCCATAGCCCTTATCACTCATTTGAGAGACACTTAGGAGGTTGAATTTTAGATTGTCTATCAGATTGACATTTTCAAACTTAACTTTACCAGACTGAACTATACCAGACTCCAGAACCTTCCCTTTACTATTATTCCCAAAGGATATATCACCCCCTCCATGAGTTTTGAAGTCTTTGAGTAGGGCTCTACATCCTGTCATGTGCCTGGAGCCTCCACTATCTACATACCAAAGACTATCTAAGCATGCTGAAGCTCCCTGCACATCAAGTAAAAGGTTAGTTCATTAGGGTCTCCAAAGCCAATAAGGCTTTGGATGGGGTCTCAACAGTGTCTAGGTTAAGTTCAGGTGGATGGACAGTGGTTAGGTCAGGGGTTTGGACAGTTTTGGAACTGCTTTTCTCTAACCACTATTGGGGGTCTTGCCCTATCAGCTGTTGATACCCAAAGGGATGCCTGTTCACTCTTGGTTTAGTGGGCCTTTTGTAGGCTTCATAAACATGTGGGACCCTTGGGTATGGTGGTTGACCTTTACCTCTTCGGTATTGGTTAGCAGGGGGTGCATCAGTCACCTGAACATCTCTTTTAACCAGGGGTTTGGTTCAGCTGTTTGGTAACAGCTGTTTGGACTAGCACAAACAGTGGTTGATTCTTGGTGAATTTGACAGATGGGTTTTATGAACTCAATGATGTTTTTGCAGTGTACTCATTCTTTTTTACTTCAAAGGATTTGAGATACACACATTCCTGAGTTTTGTGGTTTGATTTACCACAGATGGTGCAACTCTCAGCAGGCAAAATAACACTTGTTTTGTTGATATCATATGCTTTTAGATGAAAACAGTCTTTTGTTAGATGATTCTTCTTTTCACAGAAATCACAAAACAGGTTTTTAACTTTTTCTTTTCATTTCTTCTTCTCAGACTCCTTAGCAACAGAGTTTTGAACCACTGTTGGGATGTCTTTGAGAGGAATGACCTTTGCTTTAGGAGCTTTTACACCATTAGTGGTTGTGAAGTACATGGGCTTGAAGTTTTCAAGAATGTCACACTCATCAGACCATGTGGGTTTAAATTGATATTTCTCAATTTCCTCAAAAGTTGAGGACCCTACAGATCTTTCCAGAGTGATTTTGTTACCAAGTTTGTCAGTTATTTTAACTTCTTGGCCATTCTTGTTTGTTGGAATGATTTCCACAGAACCAGCTTGATTTGCAGCATTGTTTTCAACTTGGTCATTTTTTCTAAATCCAATGCCAAATTTTACATTACTTTCAAGCTGTTTTTCAAGCATGATCTCATAACCTTTACAGGATTCCACCCATTTTTCACAAGTGATCTGAGTGGATTCCAACTCCTTTTTGCAGGCATGATATTTTTCTATCATTGTCTGGAGTTGGTCCTTGGTTATGCTATGCTCTTGTTTAATGCTGCAAAGTTCACTTTCTTTTTCATTCAACTTGTTTTTCAGTTCTTTTAATGACTTTTCAAATTGAACTTTAGAAGTTAACAATCTATCCCTAAGGTTTTCATTCACCTTTTTAATGTTAGCAAATGCTATAATGCATTTGTCTGAACACAGATTTTTGTAAAACCTGAGGTGATACCTTAGATGCAGCCATCATGGCACAATCACATGGATGATCATTTTCTTCATCAGCTTTCTCTTCTTTCTCACCTTCTTTCTTCTCTTCTTCTTCTTCTTCTTTGGACCAGGGGTCAGACAGTGGTTGCAACAGGGGTTTGAACTTTCTCCCAATAGTACTTCATCCGCAACGGCAGTAATGTCACAGCCCCCGCCCCGGTTTTACCCGGTCCAGGAGCCGCGGGATAGGAACCCGTGGTATTTAATATTTTATGCGACAGAGGAAGATTTAACAGGATCTTTTAAAACTTGAAATGCCCGATTATTTTATTTCATAATTCGGGATAAACCCCGTAGTTTACAATAGAGGAATTTCACAAGGAAATTCCCTGATTTACAAAACATGTTTATTCATTTTTATTGAGCCACCTCTTCAAGCTTGTTAGTGCTCCGTAGCACGTTTTCCTTGAATCACAGCAGGTCGCCTGAAACATGTTTTTAAAAATATTTTTTCAGCGGGGAAATACTGGTGAATCATTCATTTTGCACAAAACGACACATAGTTATAAATTACAAGATAAGAGCGATTACAATGGCTTTTTATCTTATTTTTATCTGACGCCGTGTCACCTCCTAGTGACGATGGTCATACCACTATTGGGTCCTTTCACCCAAGTAGTGATGATTATCACTGTTAGGATTTATTAGCCTAACCGTGAGATATTAGTAATGTGCACAATAGCCCACTAGCCAGTGATTCAAGATAACCACGACTTAATTCCTGTAATTATAACTTTTGAAAATAATTGGAGTATTGTAAAACAATGTTGATAAAAAGAGAATGACTCACATTGCAAGTTTAACGGGCAAAGTTTTAGCCTACTGATTATCCTGGTAACCTAATTCAAATAACAATGCACACGAAAACTAGGTTAGTAACTTTAATCCAACTTTTTACGACAACTCACAAGATCAAAACCTTCACAACGAATGACAAAGTGCCATACTTAAACATCCATCGAATTCACGACGAATGACAAAGTATAACCCAAGTTTGAGCAACACTTAAACATCCATTGGATTGGTTTCTATCGATCGGACATTAAATCGTAGCAGCGATCGAGTTATTACCCTGTTGTCACGGCAGCGTTTCGTGTTTGTGTGTGTTTTTGTAGTAAACAGAAGATAACTTGGTGTACGAATTGAGTTTTAACGTCAAACCAACGCAGAATTGCAAGTGCCAAACTCCACTATATATACTGGAAAAACAGCTCCCTTGCGTGGCCCGAGGGAGTGTCGCGTGGTGCGAGGGGCAGCCCCCTATCATAAGGTAGCCCCGTGTCTCAGTAGCTTGGGTGAGTTGATCATCCGTTCAAATTCAATTTCCACGTAAAACTGTGTTGATAATATCAACTAGGAAACACTCCCTGAGTTTTAGGGGTCCTGATCCTGATTCCGATTGTTCTGAAAATTTTAGGGTTTATGCAGGATCACTTGGGGGTCTCAATTAGGGTTTCCTATTGGGTAGAATAAGATAAGAAATGGTAATTTTAATGAGAGTTGTTACATCCTCCCCACCTTAACAAAAATCTCGTCCTCGAGATTTACTGGAACAAGTAGGGATACTTTCGCTTCATCTCCGATTCCAGCTCCCAAGTGTATTCAGGTCCTCTCTTTGAATTCCACTTGACTTTGACCAGCACTAGTCGTTTGTGCTTGAGAAACTTGACCTTTCTGTCTTCTATCTGCAATGGCTTCTCAACAAATTTTAACTTTTCATTTACCTCTACATCTTGAAGAGGTACTACCAGGGATTCATCAGATAGACATTTCTTAAGATTGGATACATGAAATACGTCATGTATACCAGCTAGCTCTTCTGGTAGTTGTAAGCGATAAGCAACTGGTCCTATTCGCTGGATTATTGGGAATGGTCCTACGTACCTTGTACTTAGCTTTCCCTTCTTTCTGAATCGTACTACTCCTTTCCAAGGAGAAACTTTCAAAAGTACCTTATCTCCAACTTGAAATTATAGTGGCTTGCGTCGATTGTCTGCATAACTCTTCTGGCGATCTCGAGCCGTTTTCAGTCTTTCCTTGATTTGAGTGATCTTGTTGGTGGTTTCTTGCACAATTTCAGGACCTGATAGTTGACTTTCTCCTATTTCTGCCCAGCAGACTGGAGTTCTGCATTTTCGTCCATATAGTGCTTCGAATGGGGCAACTTCGATGCTTGAATGATAACTATTATTATAGGAGAATTCAATTAAGGGCAGGTGGTCGTCCTAGTTTCCAGCAAAATCTATTACACATGCCCTGAGCATGTCTTCTAGGGTTTGAATTGTCCTTTCACTTTGTCCATCTGTTTGAGGATGATATGCAGTGCTCAAGTTCAGTTTAGTCCCCATGGCTTCTTGGAAACTTGTCCAAAAATGCGAAGTGAAACGACTATCTCTATCCGATACAATGGAGAGTGGAACTCCATGTAAGGATACTATTTCATCTACATACAACTTTGCTAACCTTTCCATGCTAAAGGTTTCTTTCATGGGTAGAAAATGAGCTGATTTGGTTAATCGATCCACAATTACCCAAAGTGCATCATTACCTTTTCTGGTTTTGGGCAACTTAGTAACAAAGTCCATTGTTATGAGTTCCCATTTCCATACAGGCATTTCTAATTGTTGTAGCAGACCTGAAGGTTTCTGGTGTTCTGTCTTAACTTGTGAACAAGTTAGACACTTAGAAACATATCTAGCTATATCCTTTTTCATTCCTATCCACCAGAAATTGTTCCTTAAATCTTGGTACATTTTATTATTTCCCGGATGCATGGTATATCTAGATTTATGGGCTTCCTCTAAGATCTTATGTTTTAAATTTCCTTGCTTAGGTACCCAACTCCTTTTCTTTTGGAATCTCCAAATTCCATCAGTTCCTTGCTCCAATTCCTTTATTCTTCCTTTTATTCCTTCAGCATCATCCTTGATTGCTGTTTCCTGAACATTCTTTAATTGTTCCATTAATTCTAATTGTAAACTTAATCTAAGAGCACGAACTCGCTTTTGCTTTTCATGATACTTACGACTTAAGGCATCTGCAACTACATTTGCCTTTCCTTCGTGATATTGAATATCACAGTCGTAGTCACTTAGAATTTCCATCCACCTTCTTTGCCTCATGTTCAATTCTTTTTGCCCAAATATGTATCTTAAACTTTTGTGATCCATATAGACAGTAAACTTACTTCCATACAGATAATGTCTCCAAATTTTAAGGGCAAAAATTATGGCTCCTAACTCTAAGTCATGAGTTGTATAGTTTTCCTCGTGCTTTTTCAATTGCCTTGAGACATACGCAATTCATTTTTTGCGTTGCATTAGCACACATCCTAATCCTAGCTTAGAAGCATCACAGTAAACTTCAAAATCTTCAGTCCCTTCTGGTAAAGCTAGGATTGGGGCGTTTGTTAATTTCTGTTTCAAAATCTTAAAGGCCTCTTCCTGCCTAGGTCCCCATTCAAACTTAACTGCTTTACAGGTTAGCTTAGTTAATGGCACAGCTATCTTAGCAAAATCCTTAATAAAGCGCCTATAGTATCCGGCTAACCCTAAAAAGCTTCTAATTTCCATAGCTGATTGTGGAACCTTCCATTTGGTGATTGCTTCTATCTTGGAGGGATCTACGTGAATACCGTCGTGATTCACCATGTGTCCCAAAAATTGTACCTCCTGTAGCCAAAATTCACACTTCGAGAATTTGGCGTAAAGCTTCTCTTTTCTTAACAAAGTTATGAGTGCATGCAAGTGCTGACAATGCTCGTCTTGATTTTTGGAATAAATGAGTATATCGTCGATGAAGACGATTACAAATTTATCCAAGTACGGTTTACAGATCCTATTCATCATGTCCATAAATGCTGCAGGTGCATTCGTTAGTCCGAAAGGCATGACTGTAAACTCGTAATGACCATACCTAGTTCTGAAAGGAGTTTTAGGTATGTCTTCTTCTTGTACCTTAAATTGATGGTATCCGGAGCGTAAGTCGATCTTAGAAAAGTATCTAGCTCCTTGAAGTTGATCAAAGAGATCATCGATCCTAGGTAATGGGTATCGATTCTTAATTGTAACCTTATTCAGTTCCCTATAATCGATACACATTCGCATTGACCCATCTTTCTTTTTCACAAACAACACTGGAGCTCCCCACGGGGATGAACTAGGTTGTGTGAATCCTTTACTTAACAATTCATCTAATTGTTTCTTTAGTTCTAACATTTCAGTGGGTGCTAATCGATAAGGTGCCTTGGCTATCGGGGTAGTTCCAGGAATTAGATGAATTCTAAATTCGACTTCCCAACTGGGTGGTAATCCTGGTAGTTCTTCTAGGAATACATCTGGGTATTCTGAGATTATAGGAATTTCCTTAAGTTCCTTACTCTTAGTGCTAATGATTACCAAAATCATATACACTATTCCTTGCTTTCGTTCATAACTAGCAACTTTTATTACTGAAATGAACTTCATGGGTTTTCGCGGCTTATCTCCTGTAACCATGATTACTTCTCCGGTGGGTGCACGAATTTCTATGGAGTTCTTATCACAAAGGATTCGAGCATGGTTGGCTACTAACCAATCCATTCCTAATACGACTTCGAATCCAGCTAAATTCATAGGTAACAGGTTTGCAGAGAATTTATGACCTAAGAGTTCTATCTTTCCTTCTCGCAAAACTTTATCTATTTTAATAGAATTCCAATCTGCCGTTTCGACTGTAAAAATCTGCCTAAGGTTGGTTAAGGGTAAGTTAAGTGCTTGGCAGAATGAAGTATTTATAAAACTTTGGTTCGCACCAGAGTCAAATAATACTTTTGCATAAACGTCGTGAACTAGGAACGTACCAGCTATCACGTCAGGGATTAGTTCTGCTTCCTGAGTAATCAACTGGAAGGCTCTTACGTTTTTCTTGGTAGTTCCTTCTGCAGGTTTAGCTTTGTTATCAGCTGGTTTGACCAATTTCGGGCAATCTGGCCGAAAATGTCAAGCTTCTCCACAGTTGTAGCAGATTGTGGATTTCTTCTTCCTGCAGTCTTCCTCTTGATGCCCTGGAATTTTGCAGAAATTGCAATACCCTTTGCATCTTCCAAAATTCTTTTGTTTGCAGGTATTGCAAAATGGAACAGTGGAAGGTCGCCCGGTCCCCTTTTTCTTGAAGTTGCTATTATTACCCACACGGAATCCCTGGGTAATCTTTTGGGCCACTTCCTTCTTCCGATTTTCTTCTCTTGTGCGTACCAGCTCGTCAGTTAGGGTGTTAGCTAATTCCACAGCATCGTCAATAGTGCGAGGTCTCGCAGCTTTAACGATATTACGGATTTCACCAACCAATCCCCAAATATAGCGGGAAATAAGCACCGGCTCTGGCGAAGTCATGGTAGGTACAACTCTAGCATATTCGAAGAATGATGAAGTATACCCTCGACAGTCTACATTCACCATCTGCTGGTTCAAGAATTTATTCGCCATTTGTTCCCTTTCGTACTCAGGACAAAATTTTCTCTCCATTAGGCGCTTAAATTCTTCCCAGCCCATGGCATAGGCTACATCGCTTCCTTTGGCTTGAAGTACCGTATTCCACCATTCTAGCGCCCCTTCTTTGAAAAGATGCGACGCGTACATGACCTTGTCTTCCTCGGCACATTTACTTATTTTAATCACCGCCTCGGTTTTCTCTAACCAACGCAGTGCAGCGGTCGCCCCTTCGTTGCCTGCAAATTCAACCGGTTTACAGGCAAGAAACTCCTTGTAAGTGCAACCAGGCGTTGCAGCCTTCATTTTCTTAAGGAGTGGAGCTTGCATCCCATCATTGTTGTTATTAGTATGGTTGCCGCCTCCGTTTACGTTATTACTAAAGTTGTCGCCGTGTGTACGTTTGCTAGGAATAATTTGTTAAGGTTCAACAGGATTTCGGGCAGCAGCAAGGATTGCTGGAATAGCATTGGCTATTCCCTGAGCAACGATATTCTCAATATCTTGCCTATTCAGAAATTGATCCTCATGGTTTTGTTCAGATTGGTTAACTTCATTAACGGGTTCATTACCAGCGTGTTCCATCTGGTAATTAATATAGATAAGTAATTAGCAGAAAATAATTAACAACCAAATAAAACAATCGCACATAATCACATTAACATATATAGCCAAAATTGTTGATTTCTCGACTTCCATTTTTATATATTATATTATGCTTCCGTACACACTTGTTATCTTACAAAAGTTTTATTTTTAAGTTATTCTACAAAGTTATATTATTATTATTATTATTATTATTATTATTATTATTATTATTATTATTATTATTATTATTATACAACCACATCTTCACAACCACACTATCCCTCGTCAGCTGGTACCTCTGAAGCGACGTTCCCTCTCGTCGTACTTCAAGGAGATCTGTTCTCCTACCTCCCGGATCCTATTCCCTGCATCCATCAGCTCCTCGCCAAAATGGCGGAGTTCAGCTAAGTTTTCATTACTCATTGGCGGGTTTGGTGCGGGTTTGGTGCGGGTTCTGGGTCGAACTGAGGGAAGAAGGTATAAGGATTATTTAGTAGATTCTGAAACTGCCAGTCGTTGGTCCACCACTCGTCCATTTCTCCTAGAGTGTGGGTGTGGATCAGAGGGTCTGGGATGGCTGGTTCCAAGTTTATTGGAAGTTGGGTTTCGGCAGGATAAGGGAAGAGGTTTTCATTAATAGGCCTAAGGATATCACAACTTGCCAGTATGCGATCTAATTCCTCCTGCAATGGCAATTCCTCGGTTTGCCTAGAACTTTCCCCAATTTCTATTCCTGACTGCCTAGAACTTTCCCCAATCTTGATCCCTTTTCCTTTATCAATGGGATTTTCTATATTGGGAACTTTCCTAGTTGCTGGTTTCCTTCTGCGCACACGCCTCCATTCCACAAATCTTCTTCTTTTCTTAGGCTTTGATTTCTCCGGAGGTTGAGCTTGAAATTCCATAGGTTCCTCAATATCGGCCAAGTAACCAGTAAAGTCTCTGGAAACTTCTACTTTCACAGGATAGAGATTGAGATTCTGAAGAGCTTCAGATAACTCATTCATGCTGTTTAGTATATATGCAAAATGCACACAAAATGCTAAGTTAAAATTTTATAATAAAAATTTTATAGACGAATATTTAGCACAACTATTCAAGTATTATTGCACACAGTGCGACTTATATATATATATATATGTGTGTGTGTGTGTGTGTGTCTAATACAAGGTACAATTGAAATTCAAAATATAATAGGGGTTGTGCATTTATTGTATTTTCTCTTACTAAGTTGTTTATCTAATGGGAAAAGTTTCTTTAAAGTTTCTGGCTTGCAAGTGATATAGGTGCTAGTACTGGGTCAGAGTATTTAAAAGTTAGCATTTACTGCTGTAGTGACTAACATATAAAGATCTGCCCATTTTTCATCTAATTTATCTTCCCATGGTGGGTTATTGCCTATTTCCTGAGTTTCCTTATTAACCTTCACTCCTTTTGGTTGTGACTTCTTTATTTTCTCTTGACTTTTTCTAATAATCTGACTTCTTTTCTTAGGGGTAAGTGGTTTCTCAAACTGTGCTTTACGAACAAATATTCCTTCCTCAGTATCTGCTGAAGTTCCCTTATTTGTTGGTGAACTATCTAATTGACGATAGACGTCCAAAATTCTTTGCTTACCCATACTGTAAACAAATAGTCAAATAACACAAAGGAACACATAATCACAGGATGGAAATCAGAAAAATTTAAGTATTTCTAAATACTTAATTGGCTTAAATCAGTGGCTCTGATACCACCTTTTCCTGTCACGGCCCCCGCCCCGGTTTTACCCGGTCCAGGAGCCGCGGGACATGAACCCGTGGTATTTATTATTTGATGCGACAACGGAAGATTTAACAGGATCTATTAAAACTTGGAATGCCCGATTATTTTATTTCATAATTCGGGATAAACCCTGTAGTTTACAATAGAGGAATTTCACAAGGAAATTCCCTGATTTACAAAACATGTTTATTCATTTTTATTCAGCCACCTCTTCAAGCTTGTTAGTGCTCCGTAGCACGTTTTCCTTGAATCACAGCAGGTCGCCTGAAACAAGTTTTTAAAAATATTTTGTCAGCGGGGAAATACTGGTGAATCATTCATTTTGCACAAAATGACACATAGTTATAAATTACAAGATAAGAGCGATTACAATGGTTTTTTATCTTATTTTTATCTGGTGCCGTGTCACCTCCTGGTGACGATGGTCATACCACTATTGGGTCCTTTCACCCAAGTAGTGATGATTATCACTGTTAGGATTTATTAGCCTAACCGTGAGAAATTAGTAATGTGCACAATACCCCACTAGCCAGTGATTCAAGATAACCACGACTTAATCCCTGTAATTATAACTTTTGAAAATAATTGGAGTATTGTAAAACATTGTTGATAAAAAGAGAATGACTCACATTGCAAGTTTAACGGGCAAAGTTTTAGCCTACTGATTATCCTGGTAACCTAATTCAAATAACAATGCACACGAAAACTAGGTTAGTAACTTTAATCCAACTTTTTACGAAAACTCACGAGATCAAAACCTTCACAACGAATGACAAAGTGCGATACTTAAACATCCATCGAATTCACGACGAATGACAAAGTATAACCCAAGTTTCAGCAGCACTTAAACATCCATTGGATTGGTTTCTATCGATCGGACATTAAATCGTAGCAGCGATCGAGTTATTACCCTGTTGTCGCGGTAGCGTTTCGTGTTTGTGTGTGTTTTTGTATTAAACAGAAGATAACTTGGTGTACGAATTGAGTTTTAACGTCGAACCAACGTAGAATTGCAAGTGCCAAACTCCACTATATATACTGGAAAAACAGCTCCCTCGCGTGGTGCGAGGGAGTGTCGCGTGGCGCGAGGGGCAGCCCCCTATCATAGGGTAGCCCCGTGTCTCAGTAGCTTGGGTGAGTTGATCATTCGTTCAAATTCAATTTCCATGTAAAACTGTGTTGATAATATCAACTTGGAAACACCCCCCCCCCCTGAGTTTTAGGGGCCCTGATCCTGATTCCGATTGTTCTGAAAATTTTAGGGTTTATGCAGGATCACTTGGGGGTCTCAATTAGGGTTTCCTATTGGGTAGAATAAGATAAGAAATGGTAATTTTAATGAGAGTTGTTACAAGTAACCAGTGCTTCAGTAATTTTGTCCACTGTTTCAGCATTTGACTGTCCTTCTTCAGCTTCCAGCCCCTCCTGTATGGTCTCCAACGCTACAAAACAAATATCATTACCAGAAGCAGTGCTTTGAGCATACAGTGCAAAATTTTCATCTCCTAACTCCTCAGGTAAACTGCTCCAGTCAACCAGCCCTTGTGTGAAAAAGCTTTGTTGGTCTGGTTGAACCACTGTTGGTGTAGTTTGTTGAGGTGCAACTTGTTGCACCTAAACCTGGGGAGCAGGGGTTGAACATACTGAATTTGTGGAACAGTGGTTTGAACATAATGCACAGGAACAGGGGTTGCAGCATAGTGAGCAGTGTTAACATGGGCTGTAGGGGTATATTGGGCATAGTGCACAGTGCTTTGATTTTGTGGTCTAGGGTTTGAGCTGGGATGAGTAATAATTGGACCAGTGGTTTGACTCCTGCATTCCCTAGCAAAATGACCTAGCCTATTGCACTTATAGCACTTGATCTTGGATTTATCCAACCCTACTTTTAGATTCCCATGTAACCCTGGGAATTTTCTCCCTGTCCTTTTGTAGAATTTGCTTGTTCTTACACTTAGCAAAGCCAATTGATGCAAAATGTCCATTTCTTCAAGATTAGTTGGATCAAAATGCTTTAAGTCATTGAGTTTAAAGCACAGATTATTAGAGTTCTGGCTTTCTCTATTTGCTGTGAAAGCAAACTTGGATGAGTGAGGATCAGAGTTGAAGTTTGCACCAGCAGTTATATCAATAAAATGATCATAACTCTGATCTTTACTGCTGCCAGACTCTTCCTGACCCAGAAGAGCTGTGTTGCCAAATGTGTAGTCATCTGCAACTTTGCCAGACTCTTGCAACTTCTTTTTCTGGTTTAACTCCCTTTCATAGGTCAGGAGTCTACCATGAAGTTGGGTCAGTGTCAGATCTTTGAACTCAACAGAGTTTCTAGTCACAAATGCAATGGTGTTCCATTTATCCAGAAGTGATCTTAAAAACCTGCTATTAACAGTTGATTTTGGAAATTCAGTTTTAACAAGTTTTAGTTCACTTATGAGACAGCTGAATCGCTCAAACTGCTGTGTTAATGTTTCACCCTTGACGTGACAAAAGGTTTCATACTGTTGGTTCAAAATTTCCCTATTGTTTTCAATAACTTCTTCAGTTCCCCCAAACTGTTCCTTCAATGCATCCCATAATTCCTTGGCACTGTTACAGTGTAACAGTCCAACATAGATTTCATTGGGTAATGCAGAAGCAATGATGCTAAATGCTTTGGTATCCAACTCAAATTTTTGAAAATCCAATTCAGTATAGTTTTCAACCTTCTTAGGTTCGTATTTTCCTGGATCCTCAGCACTTGGCACCATTGGAACATGTGTTCCAAAGATAACCGACTTCCAACATCCGGTATTCTGTTGAGCAAGGATGTGACCCATCCTTCTCTGCCAGATGTTGTACTCATTTTGCTTCAGCATGGGTGGTTTAAAGAGAGAACCGATGTTATTATTCATATCTTGTGATTGTGATGTCATCCTGGTAGTTTTACAGGCACTGGTTAATCAACTTTGATCGTAATTAACCCTTACTCTGTTTTTTCTACGAAACGAACAATTTAACAGTATCAACGATTATGAGCTGAACTATTTATGTCAAAATGACTGTTAGATCAAATTTGACTGTCCGTGCTCTGATACCAATTGTTAGGATCTGAGTTTCTTATGATTGTGTTTTTCGTTTGAGAATTAAGAAGATGATTGATTAATTGCAGCGGAAACTAAATATGGAAACAAACTTTCATACACAATCAAACAGGAGAATTGTTTTCAACACACAAGTTTATCATTGAACCGAATGATTGAATTTATTTCAAACATCAATTATAATTGCATGCATGTATCAAAAACTCCCCCTCAACCTGAGCTCACAATGAATTGTTGGTGCAGGAAGACAAGTGGTGAAAGAGCTAATAGAATAGTACAGGGTACTGTTCTATTTATAGACACAAGCAAACCACTGAAGCATCTTGGCTGACCTCACCATGAAAGTGACATCTAACTTCCTAACAACCTGAAACTACTGATCTAATACAATCAACTGTTTGCTAACTACTGATTACATTACAATACAAAGAATAGACTAAACTACTGCTTTCTCCTTCCACTGTTGTAACTCCAGTAGTACTTTGTATCTTCAGCAGTGCTTGACCCATAACAATAGATTGATCATTAGGGCTTTAGTCTTCATCAGTCTTTATACTTGATCAGTTGTTTGCAGAACAACAGTTGTATACAAGCAGTGGATAAAGGTTATCAGTTGTTAGAAACACTTTCAAGGGGAAAGTTGGAATACAGCAGTACTTATTCTGGATCCACTGCTCTGATCCAGTTTTGGCTTTAATCAACTGTTCCTTTGTTAGGGTTCAATCCCAACACATAAAAAATGGTAAAAAAATTGTCTAGCTAGCAGGAATCGAACACAATTCATAATAAACCGATCTAGTGTGAATTTCAAAATTCATTCGGAAAAAGATAAAAGCATTTTTACTAAAATCTTATTATAACTAATGTATAGATTTGTGATTTTAAAAACATTTTGAATATAATAATAAATTACTGTACTACTCCTTTGAAATTGTAAGGATATAGAATAGAATTGGTTTGAAGTTATTTTTTCCGTTGCCATTTGGCGCATTAAGTTCACATTGGGTATCATTTAAAAAGAGGGTGTGAGGATATTTGCCTTGAATATCTCATCAACTGTATATCAAAATATATACACAATGAATGGCTTAATTCTAAGAGAGAATATCTCTTGAATAAAATACAATATTGACTAAATAAACATTTGAAGTTCCATTTTAGTGGCTGCGACCCCCTTTAAACAATAGCTGGTGGTATGACTCGAAGCATAGTACGGAACCAAATTTTAACAATGGTCTTGGAGGACTCTTGATGAAAATGTCGAAAGCTTGGTAGGAATGAATTTTCTTGCTAACGGTCGACATACATTAATTCTCAAATAAAATGATAATTAATGTGGATGTGTTTTGCTCTTTTATGTGCCACTGGATTTTGACTTACAAATAATGAGCTTTTGTTGTCACATAAAAGGATTGGTTGATCCTGTGGTAATGCATAAGTCACTTAGTAAGTTAATCAAACAATTTCTGAAGCGATATTGGCCATAGCCCTAATTTTTTCGAGTACACCCGGCCCAAATGTTTTGGGTATATCCACTAGGCCCGAGTTTTTTTAACTATCCCTTCAAGGAAGACTTCAATACTCTTAGTTCATGGATTCTTCCAAAAAATATATATAGCTATTACTTGTTTGTGTGAGGTTCATTGGGGAACACTAAAAAAGTGAGGAACAGTGGGGAACCGACTCAAACGAACTCCGGTTGAACTCATTCCAGCGGAGTTGGAACCGGCTCGTCGAACCCTAACTAGGATCTCTTAACCCTAAACCCTAAATCATAACCCCTAAACCCTAAATGTATTAGGGTTTGGCTTTTAGGGTTTAGCTTTAGGGTTTAGATTTAGGCTTTAGGGTTTAGCTTTAGGCTTTAGGGTTTAGCTTTAGGGTTTAGCTTTAGGTTTAGCCTTTAGGGTTTAGCTTTTAGGGGTTATAGTCTATATTTTACAGTTTAGCTTAGGTTTTAGCCTTATTTTTTAGCTTTAGGGTTTAGAGTTTAGGAGTTAGGGTTTAGGGTTAAGAGATCCTAGTTAGGGTTCGACGAGGCGGTTCCAACGCCGCTAGAATGAGTCCAATCGGAGTTCGTTTGAATCGATTCCCCGTTGTTCCCCACTTTTTTAGTGTTCCCCAATGAACCTTCCCCTTACTTGTTTATATATTTATCAATAAATATAAACACTTGTAATAAATAAAGATATAGCTAATGAGCTGCTCAATTGGCATTGGAGAGGAAGTGAAAATTTAGGTTTAAGGTCATAGGTCTCAAGTTCAAATGCAATCCCAACCGAGTTTTACCGCAGTAGGCCTTCGGGCAACGGTTTTCCCCAGAATTGGAGATCGATGGTGGGTTTGGGCTAGCCAGCGTTGTCTGTGATTGCGTGTGCATATGGGGTTTCCTTTTGCCATTAGGTTATCCCGGATAACCAGGCATGAGACATTGATTCTGTTGGTTGTTAAAAAAATAATAAACAAAGAAATAAGTAAGTTATTTTAAAGGTATTGTTATTCTTGTTATAAAGAAGATAGAAGGAATAAAAAGTAAAGCAATGATAATAATTGGAATATCTTTATAGTAACACGTAAATTGTTAATACACCTTATGGGACCACCATCCGTTATGTTCTTTCTAGAGAGAGGAAATCACACCCACTGTGAGCGAGATACACATGGTTTTTTCTAAAATTCGGTAAACATATTTGGTTGAGGTGGATGGATGAGGTAGGTAGCCGTTGTGGTCCTTCTGATCTCGAACACATGAACGTGGTGCATGGGTTCTTCCCCTTCAATTAGTCGTCAGCAACCACACCTCCGCTCCATAACTGCTAACCATCACCTTTGGGCAGTTGAAGTATGTTCCTATCTGAATTCTTGTGGGTTTCGATGGAGGTTTTGTGTCGGTATTTGTCGCCTTTAAACATGTTCCACCATTAGCAAATGTATATTTCGATTTACGAATGAGAGGATGAGGAGGGGGTCTTTAAAATCTAAAAATAGGTTATCATTTATAAGACATATCATATTACCTTTTATCAATATACTAGCTTATTCACCTCGTATGTTACATAAGTTGAGTAAAGAAGAAAATATCAATAAAACCTGTATCAATAATATATTAGTTTCACGTGTCACTCTCTCTTTTAATTTAGGAATAACATTCTTAATATTATTGACTAATTATAATAATATATTACTTTAATAATATCTGATTTAATACTTTATTATCTAATTAATATATATAATAGCATATGAATGCTTAAAACCGTATCTATAATAATAAAATAATTTGGGAATTAAATTTGAGGCACCTTATAGAACATTCGTTTGTTGTTTTCTTTTAGAAAACTAATTATATTTTATTTATCAGATGATACATTTTTTAGATAACTAATTGTATTTTCTTTATCAGATGATATGTTTAATATTTCATATTCTATATAACCACATTTAATATCAATGACATTATATCATTTTAAATATTATTCAAGTATAATATTATGTATTTTTTTCTCGGTTGTTACAACTATACCTCCTTAAGCTATGAATACCATTTGTAACACTCTATCCCGTTTATACCGAATATCTAAAATATTCGTAGGTTTAGGTCCAATTTTTTTTTAACTTAGAAATTACGCATTTAGGTTAACCGATAACCCAGATGAACCAGCTTAATGGGTTATTAAACAAATAAATTACAGTAAAAGAAAATAAGGTTTTATACACAAAACTTTGTCACGTGTGATCATATTCTATCTTTTTGAGAAGATGTTCTCAAGGAGGTGGTAGTTTAAGAGTGTTTAGTTCTTCAAGTGCTTGATCATTCGTCCGGTACCAGCCCTGGTATAAACCTGTCATAAACACCAAAAACAATTAGTGTTTATATTTCTTTTGTATTAACAGGTAGAAAAATGACAAATAAAATGTTCTGAATGATTGGGATAACGTCGTGTATCTCAACCGAAACGCCTTCAAATGTCGCATGTTGCGACAGTTAATAAGTGCACTTTGCTAAACTATGCACTGACATGTGCACTTTGCTAAACTGTGCACTGGTATATGCACTTTGCTAAATTGTGCACTATGCACTGACATGTGCACTTTGCTAAAGTGTGCACTATGCACTGACCTATGCACTTTGCTAAACTATGCACTATGATTTGACTCGTTTTGACCCGTTTCATGATTTACACCATGGAGTCTCGTCTTAACACACTTTCATGTATCACCCACATTAGTTCATCTTAACTTGACTCATTTTGACCCGTTTCATGGTTTACACTATGGGGTCCCGTGTTAACAAACTTTCATTTATCACCAACACTAGTTCATCATAATTTTACTCGTTTTAACCCATTTCATGGTTTACACCATGGGGTCTCCCATCAACATTTATTCGGCTAACCACATCTTAACTAAAATAATTTCATCACATATATTTCGATTCTATTTAAGGAGGTGTAAGCTTTACTTACCTTGCGTACGTTCAAGCTTCCATGCGCAATTGACCCGTTTAACCCGTTCATTTCTAAGCACCCACCTAACTTATCAAGAGTCAAACTATCACATAATATCACTAGTTCATCATAATTTTACTCGTTTTAACCCATTTCATGGTTTACACCATGGGGTCTCCCATCAACATTTATTCGGCTAACCACATCTTAACTAAAATAATTTCATCACATATAATTCGATTCTATTTAAGGAGGTGTAAGCTTTACTTACCTTGCGTACGTTCAAGCTTCCATGCGCAATTGACCCGTTTAACCCGTTCATTTCTAAGCACCCACCTAACTTATCAAGAGTCAAACTATCACATAATATCTACAAGATGATTAAATTATCATCAAATGCCATGACCATCACCCTTATAGATTTTTATACCACATTTACCAATCCATTCTACTTTAGGTCAATATGACTTTTAAAAGTCAAACTGCAGATTGACTTATATAGATACAATATCAAGTTCAATAAAACTCATTTAGACATTTTATCAAACACTTGGTAGGCATCATTTTTAGGCCATCATATTAGCTCCATTTTCCAACCAAAATCACCATGTATTTTTCAACTCAACAAGTTTATACACTTTCTAGCGTCAAGTTACCATAACTCTCAATTATCATAAGCTAATTCATCCTTTTACCAACATAATTCATGGGCTCAACTCTCATGTCAAAACCCACTTTTAGTCACTTAAGAATACTTATCAAAATCCACATATTGTTCAAGTAATTCACACATACAAGCAAGTATGATGATTATGAACATCTATTCATTATCAATTTCATCATATCATAAAACTCATTTGATATAAAAATTCATCATACACAATTTCATTACATACCTTAGGTTTAGATGTTGTTAGAGACTTGAAATCTTCCAACATGCAAGCCTGTCACTTGATTCACACTTTGATTTCAATAGATTTTCTTCAATTTAGGGTTTGCGTGTTTCCTTCTTTTCTCCCTCTGTTTGTCGAGCAGAACACACACTAGTGTGTATGTTCTTTTTAGTTTTGGTCTTTTTAATCTTCTTATTTCACATTTGTCCAACTTTAGCCCTTTAGGTTTAGTTAGTTATTTTGTTTGGTTAAAACCCCATATAACACTACTAGTAATTAACCATTATGATAACAAGGTTTTAATGTTCCTAGTTAGATTACATAAATTTGGGGATGTGACAACCCGATTCAATTTAAGTCCCAATCGCCCCGGGCCTTTTATAAATTTTATCTTATAAAACACTTATTCACTTTTTTATTTAACGTTAGGTTTATTATTTAAATACTAATGTTTATCGGATTAAATTTTTTTACCATTAAAGTTATTTTACCCGCTCATCCCCTGTTAATTTGGTTTAATTACCAAATTCATTTTTTGGGATGTTACAAATCTACCCTCCTTAAAGAGGTTTCGTCCCCCGAAACCTATCTTGCGTTGTTCCTTGGGTTAAGCCCAAGTAAATTAGTTTCAGTTTTCACGTGAGCACTGCTCAAACTTTAGTAATTCAATAATCTTACCAACAAAGTAGGTTGTGCCCGACCCCTTTCCGATGTTCTTTTTACCTTTTTTTTGGTCAACATATTTGTTCTCGAGGCGTATAAGCTTTCGGTCAAAGATTGCTATAGGCTTTGTCGCATGCGTCCTTCACGTGTAAGGCCTCATAAGCCGTTACTTCGATCTTGTGTTTCTTCTCTTTACCATCTACTAGAACGAGTCACCCTCTGGCCACTCGATCATATTAATATGTTAACATAATTATTCAACGCTAATCTTAATAAGACATGCACAATGGCTACGTTATAAACACTTTTTGACCTTAACCGGTCTTGTAGGTTAGACTCATCAGTCACCAGTCACTTTGTACCCCATCATTCGCATATACCCACATTTCCTCCCCAAGGCTTTACACGTGTTTATGGCCCCCCGAGTCCCATAGCTTATGCTACAATGTAAACATATCACGTGTTATTTATTATGACACCACATGAAAACCAGGAAAACCACGCAACCTAACTAGCTTCCTCAGTAACTACGTGCTAAATTTCGGGACGAAATTTCCTTCAAGTTGGAGATGATGTGACAACTCGTAATTTAGAACTTTTCATTGTACTCTGATGTAACACGCATGAGCGTTATGTTACTATTTGACATGTTGGTTTTAATGAATGATTATAAGTGTATGTTATGTGTTATGTATGATTGTATTATGAACTTATGTGTATAATGGTTCCTTGTCGCACAACATTACTCAATCACACAACACACTCGGGCCACACATCCCTCTCGGCCCACTATGGCTTGAATTCGAAACCAATGGGCAGCCCATGATGGGTTCGGCCACTCCCCTATATATAAACCAACACAAAACCTTGTTGAGAGTTTTGTTTCCTCATTGCTTGCAAATCACACATAACACACCAAACCCTATTCTTTCCCTCTCCTCTTCGAAGAACCGGCGGCGGTTCCCCCCTCTTCCGAAGACCTCCTTGTTCGAAACCATCCTTTCAATCGGTTAGTATAATATCAGACAGTGGTACCTTAGTTGATTTGTTTCTATGTTGATTTTGTTTTGCATGATGCTCGATGTTATGATAATCTGGAACCGATGCATGTTGTGTATTCTTGCATGATGTCTAGGATTTTAGAATTTGCATAACGAATTATTGACTTAGCAATTCGACTTAAGTTTGACCGATAATGTTATGATTTGAAGATGGTTAAGTTCATACAAGATGATGTAGGGGATAAGAGTTGATCCTATCACTTGGTCTGATTTGGTTTGTTGTTATACATGTTCTAGTTGTTGTTAATGTTTATATGAACTCTTGAAACTAAACATTGTTGATCGGTTTGATTGATTTGTTAGATCTTGATTTACGTTACAAGTTACCACAAATATGATTTAGAAATTAATGGTTGTAAAATCGGGTAATCATGGAAGGTACAGCTGATCGCATGATTTTAGGGAATTAGTTACGGATTATGCAAGCTTGTTTGACCGCACAAGGGCAGTCGCACAAGCCCTGGTCGCACAAGACGGTTGTACAAGCTTGGTGAAATAGTTTAAAGCTCACAGTACAACTCAGCTATGCACGATCGCACAAGATGAAGTGCATCGCACAAGCTGGGTACAATCACATAAAGCACAGTGTACAACTACGAAATGCATGATCGCACAAGACAGTGCCGATCGCACAAGTCTTGGGCCACACATAGCCACACACAACTGTTGGAATTTTAGTGTGAGGTTAGGCCTTAAAGCCCAAAACCCAGTCGCACAAGATGTTCCGAGTCGCACAAGGCCAAATGGACCGCACAAGTTGAATCATGTTTATTTGCCTGGGCCGCATATATATGATGGATTGCTTATGTTATTTGGGCCAGGTTTATGTTGGATCGCACAACTCGTTGTGAGTCACAAAAGTTATGCTGGACGCACAACAGGTTGGGACGGGTATGATTGGGCTTCAATTAGTGAATCGCACAAGGCTGTTGGGCCATTAGACTTGTGCGAGCCCAATCATTCGAGTCGCACAAGTTCAGATATGTTATGCACTTGACTGTTAACGTGTTGAACATGTTTTCCATGATCATTACGTGTTATAACCTGTTAGTTTTTGTGTAAAACTTATGTGCACTACTTGAACCTAGACCTGACTTGTATGGTAACCATGTTAGGACGTGGTTGACCACATATAGCTCAAGTGACCTTTTCGTGTATCTACCGAGCTAACCTAAGGTGAGTTCACACTTTCTACAAGGCATGGGATTCCCGGTGGTTGGGAATGGGTAAAGGATTAAATCAGAAATTGCGTGACCTCCTGGTTTGTAACACGTACTACATCCTCTTTATTGAAGGGTGATAACATTTGATACTAGACCAAAAACTCTATCATTAAGTCCCTCATTTTGTATCGACTTAATCGCTGAGGCCAATGGTGAGCGGGTCATTAGTTAAATAGCGCTATTAGGTTTGACAAGCCTCACACCATGCCGCAGAGGACGGGCGTGGACTAATGGACTATGGCACGTCAATGATGATAGGCATTGACGCTAGGGCACCAACTTACTTCAGTCAGTAGTCGATATGGTAACGGGTCTAGTGGGATATACATGGGGTAGCCCCCACGGCTGGGAGCCAGAGTTAAAAGGAAAGGGTTAATCATGTTTTTCAACTATGGGGTAACCCCCACGGCTAGTAAGCCAGCTAAAGGAAACCTATGGTTTTTAAACAACTTAAAACGAACACCCAACTGTGAACTCGCACAACTTTGTTGTTGATTCATTACTATATGCCTTGCAGGTCGTTAAGTGCTTAGATGGAGCTTGCACAGGGGGACGAGGTCGTTGTGGGACATGGACTGTTAAGTTCCATGTTAAACATTTGAACATTTAAACTTAGATTTTGGTTTTATACTTTATGCTTCCGCTGATAACCTAAACTTGGTTAATTTCTTTTGGGACACCACTTATATTGTGTTTGGTTTATGTTTACTTTAATAAATTATTCAATATGATTGGTGGCTTGATCCTGGTCATGTCACGCCTCCTGCGGTGATACTCCGCTTGTGGAATTTGGGGGTGTGACAGATTGTTATCAGAGCCATTGGTTATAGTGAACTTGGTTTTAAAAAGGGAAAAACTTTTTGATAAAACCAGACTATAACCTGTACAGTGCTCAACGATCCACAACGACACTTCGCTCCACGTGCAAGACTCGACACGATAGGTAATATGGTTTGTGCTTGTATTGCCTGCCTGTTAGTTTTAGTAGTGCATTTGATCATGGTATGCTTAGTTAGTGTAACAATTGCTGCTTGACAAAACTTGCTTGCTTGCTCTCTTCTTTCATCCCATGCTCACGTACTTTCGGGACACCTTTTTTTTTACTTGTGTTTCCTTCGATATGTAGATCATGAGTGGACGTCTGAACTTGACTCAAGCCTAGCTGACGGCTCTAATCAACGAACGAGTTGCTGAGGCACTCGCAGCAGCCCCTGCAGGAGGTATAACCTGCCATTTTGACCTATCCTAGGATGTTTAGATCCTACTCTCGCGAACCAAATCTCGTGCTTAATCTTGTCTTTTCTTTCTCGCGCGACAGGTCAGCATGCTCAGCCTCCCGTGTGTACGTTCAAAACTTTGATGGATTGCCGACCCAGTACCTTCAACGGCACAGAAGGAACTGTAGGTCTCCTCCACTGGTTCGAGAAGATCGAGTCTGTTTTTGAGATGTGTGAATGCCCTGAGGCTCGTAGGGTGAAATTTGCTACTGGAACACTCTAAGGTGCTGCGTTAACTTGGTGGAACGCATAGATTTAAATGCTAGGGTTAGCAGCTGCTAATGCCACCCTATGGAATGACTTCAAGGACCTGATCAATGAGGAGTACTGTCATCGCGAAGACATTCACAATCTAGAGGTAGAGTTTTACAACTTGAAGATGACGGGGTCTGAAATCGAAGCGTATACGAAGAGATCGAACGAATTGGCTGTATTGTGCCCTACTATGGTGGATCCTCCCATCAAACGTATTGAGTTGTACCTCAAGAGTCTTGTGCCAGAGATTCAGAGCCATGTAACTGCGGCTAACCTTGGTACCATCCAGCAAGTCATTCGACTATCCCATCACCTCACGGATCAGGCAGTTGAACAGAACAAGCTGCCTAAGCGTATTAGTGCTACTACCACTTCTGATGCTCCTAGCGACAACAAGCGAAAGTGGGATGGAAATTCAAGCAAAGGTTCTACTTCTGTTCAGTCTCAGTCTCAACAGTGAAGGACTGATGACTACAATAGCCCCAGTCAGCAGTCTTCTGGAAATCAAAGTCAGGGTGGGTACAAGGGAAATCACCCCAAATGCAATCGTTGTGGCTTTCACCACAGCGGACCATGCACTAAGGGCAACTGTCAGAGATGTAACAAACATGGCCATATGGCCAAGGATTGCAGGAGCCTCTATCCTGCGAATCAGCGACGACAGCAACAGCAGCAGACCCCACAGAACCAGCAGCAGCATCAGCAACAGAGGGGTAACAACAAAGGGTGTTTCCAATGTGGTGCTGAAGGCCACTTCAAACGAGACTGTCCCTAACTGAATCAAAATCAGAACAACAACAACCAGGGAAATGGAAACAATGGGGTTAACAATAATGGCAATGGTGCCAGGGGACGTGTTTTCGTGATTGGTCAGGGTGAAACGAGGAATGATCCCAACATTGTGACGGGTAAGTTTCTACTGGACGACTTCTATGTTACTGTTTTATTTGATTCGGGTGCCGATACCAGTTATGTGTCCTTAAAACTTAGTCAGATGCTTAAGCGTACACCAACACTTTTGAACACCAAGCATGTCGTAGAACTAGCGAACGGTAAAAGTCTCGAGGCCACACACATAGTTAAGGGTTGTAATCTCGTCTTAGCTGGTCAGACCTTCCCTATCGACCTTATTCCTATCATTCTTGGTAGCTTCGACGTTGTCATTGGGATAGATTGGTTATCCCAACATCAAGCGGAGATTCTTTGCAAGGAGAAAATCGTCCGCATTCCTTGTTCTGGTGGAGAACCTCTCGCTGTGCGTGGCGACAAGAGTGGTGCTGTGGTGAACATCATCTCTTTCCTTAAGGCCTAGAAGTGTTTGCGAAAGGGCCACACTGCTATTCTAGCCCTCGTTACTAACACCTCAATGAAAGAGAAGAAGAAAGAAGACATCCCTGTCGTACGCGACTTCCCTGAGGTATTTCCTGAGGAATTACCTGGTCTTCCGCCCCATCGTCAGGTCGAGTTCCAAATCGAGCTAGCCCCTGGAGTAGCGCCCATAGCTCGTGCACCTTATCGTTTAGCCCCATCAGAACTGGAGGAACTATCTATGCAACTGTAAGAGCTCTTGGACAAGGGTTTCATCCGTCCTAGCTCTTCTCCCTGTGGAGCACCAGTTCTGTTTGTGAAGAAGAAAGATGGTACCTTCCGAATGTGTATTGACTATCGCGAGCTCAACAAGGTGACCGTGAAGAATCGTTATCCTCTTCCTCATGTTGATGACTTGTTCAACCAGTTGCAAGGGTCGAGCCTCTACTCAAAGATTGATCTGAGATCGGGCTATCATCAACTGAGAGTCCCAGATGAGGACATCTCTAAGACAACATTCAGGACTCATTACGGCTACTACGAGTTTCTGGTTATGCCTTTTGGGTTGACAAACGCACCTACGGTCTTCATGGACCTTATGAACCGAGTATGCAAACCCTACTTGGATAAGTTCGTTATAGTGTTTATCGACGACATCCTGATATACTCTAAGAGTTAGGAGGAACACGAGCATCATCTGCGACTTGTTTTGGAACTTCTTCAAGCAGAGCAGTTGTATGCTAAGTTTTCGAAATGCGACTTTTGGCTTCGTGAAGTCCATTTCCTAGGCCACGTGGTAAATGAGGATGGGATTCATGTGGATCCATCCAAGGTTGACTCAATCAGGAATTGGCCTGCACCTCGTACACCAACTGAAATCCACCAATTCTTGGGTTTAGCGGGTTACTACAGAAGGTTTATCAAGGATTTCTCAAAGATTGCGCAACCTTTCACTTTACTAACTCAGAAGGGTGTCACCTATTGTTGAGGTGATGCACAGGACTCTACGTTTCAGCACTTAAAGGAGAGACTGTGTAGCGCACCTATTCTCGCGTTACTTGAAGGCACAGACGATTTTGTGGTTTATTGCGACGCGTCAATCCAAGGACTGGGTTGTGTGTTGATGCAACGTGAGAAAGTCATTGCTTATGCATTACACCAACTTAAGGTTCACGAAAGGAACTACACTACACGCGATCTAGAGCTGGGAGCTGTTGTTTTTGCGCTCAAGATATGGAGGCATTATCTGTACGGTACCAAGTGCACCATTTACACTGATCACAGGAGTCTCCAACATATCTTCGATCAGAAGGAGTTGAACATGCGACAGCGTCGATGGGTCGAACTCCTGAATGATTACGAATGCGCCATCAAGTACCATCCAGGCAAAGACAATGTTGGCTGACACCCTCAGTCGAAAAGAAACGAAACCTAAGCGTGTACATGCGTTACAACTTACCATTCACTCTAACCTTCCTGCCCAAATTCGTGATGCTCAAGTTGAAGCATTGAAAGAAGAGAACATCAGGGCTGAGTCCCTGCGAGGATCGA
Organism: Helianthus tuberosus; assembly: GCA_030545235.1. Lineage (NCBI taxonomy): Eukaryota > Viridiplantae > Streptophyta > Magnoliopsida > Asterales > Asteraceae > Helianthus > Helianthus tuberosus. The sequence goes on along the minus strand of CM060377.1, from coordinate 21,729,112 downwards.
AGAAACGGTTAGAACAAAAGGAAGACGGTGCTTACTACGTGACAGGGCGCATCTGGGTTCCGTTCTATGGAAATTTGCGTGAGCTTTTGATGGATGAAGCACACAAGTCTCGTTACTCGGTACATCCTGGTTCGGATAAGATGTACCACGATCTCAAGACTACATATTGGTGGCCTAGTATGAAAGCCAACATAGAAACCTACGTTACTAAATGCTTGGCTTGTACGAGAGTCAAAATCGAGTACCAGAAACCATCAGGCCTACTTCAACAACCAGAGATACCGACATGGAAATGGGAGCAAATTTCCATGGACTTCGTTACTGGCTTACCTAGATCTCAATGAGGAAACGATACCATTTGGGTGATAGTGGATCGATTAACCAAGTCTGCACACTTCCTAGCTATCAAGGAAACATATAAGTTCTCCACTCTGGCAGACATCTACCTGAAGGAAGTAGTTTCGAGGCACGGGGTGCCTACCTCGATCATTTCGGATCGTGACTCACGTTTTACCTCTGAATTGTGGTAAACGATGCACAAATCCGTTGGCTCTCGATTAGACATGAGCACATCATATCATCCATAGACGGATGGGCAGTCTGAGCGCACCATTCAAACTCTCGAGGACATGCTTCGAGCATGTGTCATCGACTTTGGTAACGGCTGGGAAAGGCACCTACCTTTGGTAGAGTTTTCATATAACAATAGTTACCACACCAGCATCCAGGCTGCTCCGTTCGAGGCATTATATGGACGAAAATGCCGATCACCTCTATGCTGGGCAGAAGTTGGAGACAGCCAACTCACTGGCCCAGAGCTCGCCGTCGACACGACAGAAAAGATTGCCCAAATACGACAACGAATGGCGGCATCTCGTGACCGTCAGAAAAGCTATGCTGATAAGCGAAGGAAACCACTCGAGTTCCAGGTTGGGGATCGAGTACTACTTAAAGTCTCACCTTGGAAAGGTGTAGTTCATTTTGGTAAACGAGGCAAACTTAACCCGTGATATGTCGGACCTTTTGAAATCACAGAGAAAATCGAAAAAGTGGCCTATAGACTGAATCTACCTGAAGAACTCAGTGGAGTTCATAACGTGTTCCATGTGTCAAATCTGAAGAAGTGTCTGTTAGATGAGACCCTCCTAGTTCCTCTCAAGGAACTCACCATCGACGATCAGCTGCGATTCGTCTAGGAACCAGTAGAGATTACTGACCGAGACGTCAAGGTTCTCAAACGTTCCAGAATACCCCTTGTTCGAGTTCATTGGAACTCCCATCGTGGCCCAGAGTTTACATGGAAACGAGAAGACCAAATGAAACACAAGTATCCCCAGTTGTTCGAGAAACGTTCAACACACTCGGGCCACACATCCCTCTCAGCCCACTATGGCTTGAATTCGAAACCAATGGGCAGCCCATGATGGGTTCGGCCACTCCCCTATATATAAAACAACACAAAACCTTGTTGAGGGTTTTGTTTCCTCATTGCTTGCAAATCACACATAACACACCAAACCCTATTCTTTCCCTCTCCTCTTCGAAGAACCGGCGGCGGTTCCCCCCTCTTCCAAAGACCTCCTTGTTCGAAACCATCCTTTCAATCGGTTAGTATAATATCTACGTCTAGAGGTACCTTAGTTGATTTGTTTGTATGTTGATTTTGTTTTGCATGATGCTCGATGTTATGATAATCTAGAACCGATGCATGTTGTGTATTCTTGCATGATGTCTAGGATTTTAGAATTTGCATAATAAATTATATACTTAGCAATTCGACTCAAGTTTGACCGATAATGTTATGATTTGAAGATGGTTAAGTTCATACAAGATGATGTAGGGGATAAGAGTTGATCCTATCACTTGGTCCGATTTGGGTTGTTGTTATACATGTTCTAGTTGTTATTAATGTTTATATGAACTCTTGAAACTAAACATTGTTGACCGGTTTGATTGATTTGTTAGATCTTGATTTACGTTACAGGTTACCACAAATATGATTTAGAAATTAATGGTTGTAAAATCGGGTAATCATGGAAGGTATAGCTGATCGCATGATTTTAGGGAATTAGTTACGGATTGTACAAGCTTGTTTGACCGCACAGGGGCAGTCGCACAAGCCCTGGTCACACAAGACGGTTGTACAAGCTTGGTGCAATAGTTTAAAGCTCACAGTACGACTCAGCTATGCACGATCACACAAGATGAAGTGCATCGCACAAGCTGGGTACAATCACATAAAGCACAGTGTACAACTACGAAATGAATGATCGCACAAGACAGTGCTGATCGCACAAGTCTTGGGCCACACACAACTGTTGGAATTTTAGTGTGAGGTTGGGCCTTAAAGCCCAAAACCCAGTCACACAAGGCCAAATGGACCGCACAAGTTGAATCATGTTTATTTGCTTGGGTCGTATATATATGATGGATTGCTTATGTTATTTGGGCCGGGTTTATGTTGGATCGCACAACCCGTTGTGAGTCGCACAAGTTGTGCTGGACGCACAACAGGTTGGGACGGGTATGATTGGGCTTCAATTAGTGAATCGCACAAGGCTGTTGGGCCATTAGACTTGTGCGAGCCCAATCATTCGAGTCGCACAAGTTCGGATATGTTATGCACTTGAATATGTTTGGCATGATCATTACGTGTTATAAGCTGTTAGTTTATGTGTAAAACTTATGTGTACTACTTGAACCTAGACCTGACTTATATGGTAACCATGTTAGGACGTGGTTGACCACATATAGCTCAAGTGACCTTTTCGTGTATCTGCCAAGCTAACCTAAGGTGAGTTCACACTTTCTACAAGGCATGGGATTCCCGGTGTTTGGGAATGGGTAAAAGATTAAATCGGAAACTGCGTGACCTCCTGGTTTGGAACACGTACTACATCCTCTTTATTGAAGGGTGATAACATTTGATACTAGACCAAAAACTCTATCATTAAGTCCCTCATTTTGTATCGACTTAATCGCCGAGGCCAATGGCGAGCGGGTCATTAGTTAAATAGTGCTATTAGGTTTGATAAGCCTCACACCATGCCGCAGAGGACGGGCGTGGACTAATGGACTATGGCATGTCAATGATGATAGACATTGACGCTAGGGCACCAACTTACTTCAGTCAGTAGTCGATATGGTAACGGGTCTAGTGGGATATACATGGGGTAGCCCCCACGGCTGGGAGCCAGAGTTAAAAGGAAAGGGTTAATCATGTTTTTCAACTATGGGGTAACCCCCACGGCTTGTAAGCCAGCTAAAGGAAACCTATGTTTTTGAAACAACTTATAACGAACACCCAACTGTGAACTCGCTCAACTTTGTTGTTGATTCGTTACTATATGCCTTGCAGGTCGTTAGGTGCTTAGATGGAGCTTGCACAGGGGGACGAGGTCGTTGTGGGACATGGACTGTTAAGTTCCATGTTAAACATTTGAACATTTAAACTTAGATTTTGGTTTTATACTTTATGCTTCCGCTGATAACCTAAACTTGGTTAATTTCTTTTGGGACACCAATTATATTGTGTTTGGTTTATGTTTACTTTAATACATTGTTCAATATGATTGGTGGCTTGATCCTGGTCATGTCACGCCTCTTGCAGTGATACCCCGCTTGTGGAATTTGGGGGTGTGACATTTATAGTCTTGACCATGATCATATTACGTCAAGTTCAAGTTTCTATCAACAATTCATTTTCTAAATTTGCTTTACGAACACATCGTCTTGCACCTATTAGTGCCAAAACTTGTTTCTTTTTAATATTAATCACTTTCCAATCCATCACTTATTATTTACGTTCGATAAACCGCTTTAATAACTAAAACTGAATTTAGTTCAACATTTTCTTTTTAAGATGTGTCAATTTCTCACATCAAGAAAATGAAAAAAAAATCAAATGATTTCTCTTTACGCATTTCATTTAATGTGGAAATCGTAACCGATTCCTACACATTAACTCCACTTGGCCTATATGCCTTTTACCTTACCCCGTAGGCTATTTCTTTAGGCTTCCGCCCTTTTTATTTGTGACCAGAAGGTCAAATTGGTCCTAGAGACCTTTACCACTAATTTATGACCCGAAGGGTGTGATGATCCCGTAGATCACCCTTTACTCGTGTTATTTTTTAAATGTTTTTGGTGTCAACACACCCATTTTATTGTTTCAAAATCATTTATTTCCATTTTTCAAGGCTATTCGGGCCTCGAGACCCCTTTAAATCATTCGTTCTCATTTTATTTTTGTCAAACAAAGCCCTGTAGGCCGTGAGTGACCAAAGTTATCATTTTTTTTCTTTTGCCTACCAATCATGGCCCTTCAGACCATGAAAGACAAATTTCTTTTTATTCCAACCATAGTCCATGACCATTTTGATCTGTATAAGAAATACATCTGCTTCTATAACCCCGTGGCTCATCTACACGTTGGTTTACTTGTCGGATCCATTAATCGTCTCATTCAGTTTTTACACCGACCGTAGTCCGTGACTATTATCGTTTTCCGTTCGGGCAATACATCCACTTCTATGAGCCCGTGGGTCATTTATGCGTAGGTTTTACTTGCCCTTTTTGTCAATCATGGCTCTTTAGTCCATAATGACTTAATCCAAGGATTTCCTTGGGTCACTTATTACTATGCATGCCATATTTCGTTTTTATGGTTCTCGCGATAACCATTTATACGAGTATGCCGATAAGGTTTCTTGACCCCAAGGATCCTTTAACTCTTCCCGTTAACCTCGTCATTAGTACATCGGATACATATGCGTTTATTATAAGAAGTCCAATGTATCATGTGTTTACTACTTACTTGGCCAAGGTAAGCAATCAACACATGGTACGCGTGACCTTATTATAACTAACACATTACCTCCCATGTAGGTAAATCCTCAGTTCATGTTCGTGTCTCCGATTTTATTTGGTAAAACCACTGTTTATTTTTATTTAACAATTATCAGTTTTACCCATTTTCGTCTCGAAACATATCGAATGTTTTCATTTTTTTAATTTTTTATGCAATCATATTCATCAATATGATCGTTACTTTCCTCAATATGGTCTTATTGAGAATATCTACTTGGATTCTCACTCTCATCCAAGTTTCTAAATCTGAACTCTTTTATACTTTTATTATTCACGATTGTGAATGATGTGTATTACCCATCCAGTTTCTCTTGGGAATGTCATCCTAGATAGCTATCCTATCCAGTTTTTCCCAAGCCTTAAATTCCGGTATGCAACAGTCATTCACCGTGTGAATGTTGCGTACCACTGTTCGTACTATAGTTAAAATGTGCACCTGGATGCCTGATGGGCTTTCATTGTCGTTTGACCTCTATATTGTATCACATCTTGATTTAGGTCCTTGTTAGCATGCTCTACTTGTCATACTTCTGACCTTTCCACCATCGCGCTGTTAGATCATTAGATTCCCGCCATCTTCAGATGCGGCCATCATATCACTGAAATATTCATGACAATTAGTAAAGTTAAAATTAATAAGAGCCCGTGCTATAATACAAGGCATTCTATAATACTTGTTAACACAAGTAGTTTGCTAACCATACCTGTTTTTGTCAACTCATTTGAGGGTAACGTGTGTGCACACAACAGTCCTATGTGTTGCTTACAACACTTTCAACAATGCTAGACTGTTAATATTCATAATAACTTACCGGACCATGCGACCAAGTCTTGAACCGAACACTTTAATTCCTTAAACCTTAAGCTATGAATACCATTTGTAACTCTCTGTCCCGTTTATACCGAATATCTAAAATATTCATAGGACTAGGTCCCATTTTTTTTTAACTTAGAGATTACGCATTTGGGTTAACCGATAACCCAGACGAACCAACTTAACGGGTTATTAAACAATTAAATCACAGTAAAAGACAATAAGGTTTTATACACAAAACTTTGTCACGGGTGATCATATTTTATCTTTTTGAGAAGATGTTCTCAAGGAGGTGGCAGTTTAAGAGTGTTTAGTTCTTCAAGTAGTTGATCGTCCGTCCGATACCAGCCCTTGTATAAACCTATCATAAACACCAAAAACAATTAGTGTTTGTATTTCTTTTGTGTTAACATGTACAAAAATGACAAAGAAAATGTTCTAAATGATTGGGATAACGTCGCATATCGCAACCGAAACGCTTTCAAACGTCACACGTTGTGACAGTTAATAAGTGCAATTCGCTAAACTGTGCACTATGCACTGACATGTGCACTTTGCAAAATCCACAAATTTTTAAAATAATTCACACATACAAGCAAGTATGATGATTATGAACATCAATTCATCATCCATTTCATCATATCATAAAACTCATTTGACATGAAAACTCATCATACACAATTTCATCACATACCTTAGGTTTAGATGTTGTTAGAGACTTGAAATCTTCCAACATGCAAGTCTATCACTTGATTCGCACTTTGATTTCAATAGATTTTCTTCAATTTAGCATTTGAGTGTTTCCCCCTTTTCTCCCTTTGTTTGGTCGACCAGAACACACACTAGTGTGTGTGTTTTTTTTAGTTTTAGCCTTTTTTATCTTCTTATTTCCCAATTGTCCAACTTTAGCCCCCTAGGTTTAGTTAGTTATTTTGTTTGGTTAAAACCCCATATAACACTTCTAGTAATTAAGCATTATCATAACTAAGTTTTAATGTTCCTAGTTAAATTACACAAACTTGGGGTTGTTACAACCCGATTCAATTTAAGTCCCAATCTCCCCGTGCCTTTTATAAACTTTATCTTATAAAACACTTATTCACTTTTTTATTTAACATTAGGTTTATTATTTAAGTAGTAATGTTTATCGGATTATTTTTTTACCACTAAATGTATTTTACCCGCTCATCCCTAGTTAATTTGGTTTAATTACCAAATCCAATTTTTGGGATGTTACAGTTCAGAATATCATTCATCTATAATAGATGAATATGAACACTATTCATAGCAATAACCTAACTTGTACATATGGTCTAACCACACATCTACCCATTATCTTACATATTAAAATTTCACATCATCATTTTTTCCCCGTCCAATTTTTTTAAGACCCTAAATAAAGAAATGTTATATAAAATTAGAAATAGTAACTTAATCGACCTTATATAAAGAAATGCTTTATAAAGTAGGAAATAGTAACTTATCATATTATAATATTATTAAAAAAAATTTTACCAACTTGTGACATAGTAAATTGATGTGAATGCAACATATAAATTACATCAATTGAGGCATGAAACTAACCCTTTTTAGTACTAATGTTGGAAAAAAGTGTGCTTTTGTCTTCCTTTTGTATTTTTAGGACTAAATGAGCATAAATGAACAAAAGGAACAAATATGCAGCAAAATCTAACATAAATACAAGAAAAGGAATAAACGTGGCATGCCCGACCCCTCGACAGCATCTTCCCAAGCAAAAACAAAGAAACAGAAGGCTGACCACGGCCCCGTGCTCAGCGGACACGGGGGTGTGGCCAATTGTCTGCAGAAAGGACAAAGCTATAGAAGCTTCTATTCCCAACACGGGGGCGTGCCCAACTCAACACGGGCAATGGTCAACGCTAAGATTCACAGAATCCAAGCAAATCTTGATAGTACATATACGCTTCTGCACACGAGGCCGTGTCCAGCGGACACGAGGGCGTGTGGAGCTAATGCAGATAAATTGTAATTAATGAAGAAAGAGAATAAGGATGGACACGGGGTCGTGTCCAGCGGACACGGGGCTGCGTCCAGCGGACACGGGGCCGTGTCCAGGCTTCTGTGCAGGCTATAAATAGAGGTGATTGGTTCACTTCAAAGGCATCCTTTGGCAAACCACCTCTCTCCCACTTCACCCACACTCCACCACCACTACAACCCACATCCACCACCATCATCCATCATCCATCTTAGAGTGTGTGTAGTAGTCTCGGGATCCAAGATTGATAGTAAGAGTTCTTGACAATCAAAGGCCATGTTTGCCTAAGTCTCTTACATCACTTGGTGAAGACAAGCATGTAGTGTAATACTTTTGATTTTTAATCTTTTCGCGCTTTTTATTTGGTTTTGTATTAATGACTTCAATAACTAGCTTCTTATGTTGAAGGTGAAACTTCCTTATCTCTATATAAAATAAAAGATTTACACCATTCATATCTCTACGGTCTATATAGAGATATGTTGGCTACCTGGTCGGGGGTTAAGAGAATGGTTTGGTAAGGTTCTTGCCTTTTTCAGTGTATAGATCCTGCAAGGACCTGGGTCAAGCTTACTAGGACCTCCTTCAATACCCACTGGTATTCGATGGCGGGGGTGCGAATGGCTTGATCCCCTCATATGGAAACTACTATTAATACATTAACCCGGCTACTTGGGATTGTATCCCTGCTGACTCAAACCACTTAGCCGAGGGTAACGTCACCTTCAAAAGAGGGGCCTACTACTATAACTAAGATAATCTCTTAAAAAGTGCAAAAGTGCGGAAATCATCAAAGGTTACACTAAAGGCGAGTCGGATCCAAGTGACTCATCTTGTCTATCTATTTTTATTTTATTTTTATTTTCAGCATTTTTAGTTTTTAATTTTCATGTTTAAAACCTTTTCTAAACTTTTGATTTGATTAGACATTGAGGATAAACCGGTATTAAAAGCTCTTGTGTCCTTGGACGACCTCGGTATCTTACCAACGCTATACTACGCTCACGATGGGTGCACTTGCCCATATGTGTGTTTAGTGTTAGTACAATATCATGTTTTATAAATTTAAAACTTGACTAAAGTGTTAAAAAGGGCTAAAAATCTAACTAAAAATATATAACGCACTACGCACACATCATAAATTAATAATTAATTATGAAATTATTTTATTTGGCATACCTCAACCGTCAACTTAAGTCATATTTTATAATAATTAATTATTAATTAAATTCGCATAACAACTATTAATAAGAATAACAAATCTAATCTAACGCATACCAATAAATTTATTTTCATTTACTTTAAGCAAAAGTAATATTTAGAGGATACCTAACAATAACAAAAATAATATTATTTATATACAATATTATATGTAATGTATATATTTATGTATTTTATACTTTTTTGTATTCAACCCGTGTAGTGCACGCGCTATTATAATATTTTACTGTTACTAAATAACATATATAGGCCGGTTTTTGTGATAGATTTAAGTTAGTTGTATGAATTGTCATATGATGATAAGATCATCAGTTTTAGAAAAGTTTTTTTACCGATTATATAATCAAATCATTTTTATGGTACAACACCGTTTTATACACGGGTCTACTGTAACCCTTGTGCAAAATTTCGGGCTTTCAAAAACTTTTTCTTTGAAAGCAATTCAATAACCGATGCTTAAACGTAATACGTTTAACGCAACGTACACACCAGGACGAGGACACGAGCTACACGTACCCAAAATACCCTTTACATAACTTAGAAATAAGCTTCGAAGGGTTAGGGACGACGAAAACATGTTTATACAAGTACTAGGACTATTTGCGATAAACTGTAAAAAGTCTGCCGATTCGCACAGCAACGTACACTCCGAAACAAGATCATAAGCCAAACATACCCTAAATACCCGTAACATAGCTTAGAAATAAGTTTTGAGGGGTTCGGTATGCAAAAATGCACTTATTTGATCTTAGGGACTAAAAGCGTCAAAACTGTGAAAGTTTGCAAATGCGTGCATATCTTGCCTTCTGACCATATCCAGACTTCCAAAAATTTTTGTAAACATTAAAATATTAAATTTTAGTTATGGGAATGAAAAAATACCTTTCGTTTCGCAATTTGGGTCGTTTTTGCGTTCGTTACGATTTCCGTCGTAATTAACCGAAAAACGCAATCGTACAGCCAAACGAACCGACTTCCGTGACATTTTTGAGCATAGTTAAAGTTAAATATACTTTAACTTCATCATGGAGCTTGAAAATGGGTTTAATGGGTGTTAGAAGTGCCAAAATGCGACAAATCAAGTTCAGGGGCCAAAGCTCTCAAAAATAAAACTTCAGCCCCTGCACCTGGCTTACGGATCGTATACACGGGACATTTACGGTCCGTAAGCAAATCCCAGATGTAGCAGGAGCTTCCAAACAGCTTCCCAGCTGTTGCAACCTGATTTCCTTCCATTGTTTTGTGATCTTGTGGGCTATTTGTGTATCCTCCAAGGCTTTGAAGATGGTCCAAACACTTGTAGGGCTAGGATATTTCCTTGAAGGCCACACAATCCACTTGTCATGATCTTGTGCACTTCAAACAACTATAAATAGCCATGTTCTTTCATTCAATCATTGCTCATTTCCTTGTTCTTTCACTCTTGCTCTGATTTGAGGCTACCAAACTTGTTGGAGGCCCCACACTTGAGCTTTCCTTAGTCATTTTTCCAGCCTAGAACACTTGTAAGTGTTCTTTCATCTCTTGTTTATTTATTTTAAGCAAGAGAGTCAACAGTGTTTGACTTTCAGCTTTGACCATGATTTGGTCAAGTTAAAGTTCATTTGAACTTTGTAACGTGAGCGTAATCATGATGGTTATAGTCCCTTGCGACTATACCAACTGATTACCACATTGACTAGTCGAAGTGACGAGTCAAAGTTTCGGTCAAAATGCACGATTATGTGCATTTTGCGACGAAACTATTTTCGGGTAGCAAAACACTTTGTTTTGATATCAAATCAGTTTTCTAACTTAGTTAAACATGTTTTAACATGTTTAACTCGTCACTTTTAGTTTAATGCTTGTTTAGGGTCGTAAGTCAAGCGGTCTTGACAACCGCTTAGACTTTCGAACCCGACCCATTTGGTCGATCATTAGGATCCGACCAAACACATTATGTGGCCACAGTTGTATACAGAATAACCTTTCGAGGTTATACCTTATGGTCACTTCGTTTAATTAGTGGTATGATAGGTAGATTATATGCCTTAGGAAAATGACCGAAATGCCCTTTTGCGCATAATTTCAATTTAAGCCTATGCAACCAAAATTTTGACACTTAAACTGATTTTGCAACTTTATTAAACATGTTAGGGCATATAATACTTATCATAGGGCTAGTTAGACCATTCAAATGCGCATTTGCGCAAATAACGCGTTAAAGTAGCATAAACTACCTTAACGGGTCATAACGGGTCAAAAGCACTTCGGATATGTTTCCAATCAGAATGTAGGCTTTGTTAAACCATATCATATGAGTTCCAACACTTATTTGGTTTACAATACCTCATTCCATCCGATTCCTCGTTTATGTCCCGTTACACTAACATAGTATCCGATAGACTAGGAACCACTTCAACACTTGAACTCTTGGTCATTTGAGCGTTGTTATACCATTTGAACAAGACCTATATGCAATCCCAAGTGAATACATAGTCTCCTCTTTTACCGCTTTCAAATGTTTTGGGGTGATTCATATGTGTAACCAATTTATTTTTCAATGTATGGCATATATGTGTTTACTAAGTGCTTTTATGTGTATCATTCCGATATGCAAACATGACTATTATCCAAATCCTCATAAGATCTATCTATCTTCATAGTTAGATTGTTATAGGATATTTGAAGTACACTCTTAGATCTTCCTATCTTTATAGTGAGATTTCTAAGAAGTACTTTACAAGACGATGGTTATGGTTATGTGTAGATATCATTGGTGATTTAGATAACGAAACTAGAGTAATACAATAAGGACATGGTGGATACGCCGCAGATACTTCCTATATGTAAGTGTGCTTATTTTATTATCCTTCGTGGCGTTATCCTGAATCACCATTAGGAATTCGGATGTTATGATTCAATGATTCAATGTGACAAAACCAAATCCTTATAGCATCTATCTATCTTCATAGATTGATTCTTGTAGAATGTTTAAGTTACAAACATTGAAGTCCTTGGTTGGATTTAATTGTGTACTTTAATGCGGATGTGACAAGATGATGTGACGAAAACCGGATTCCTGTAGTATCTATCTATCTTCATAGCTAGACAATCATGGGGTGTTTGAAGTAAAATTGATGTCCTTGTTTGGATTCATTGCGTACTTTAATGCGTGTTTACAAGTTGGTGACAAGTTGACGATTTATGTGTTTATGTGGTTAGTTGTGATTTAGATAACGAAACGAGTGTAATAAAATAAGGACATGGTGGATACGCCGATGATACTTCCTATATATAAGTTTTATTATTTTATTGCTCTTGTAGCGTTATCCAAATCACAATAGGATTTATGTGTTCAATTGATTCAATGTTCAAGTATCCAAATCCTTGTAGAATCTTCCATATCTTCATATGTTAGATTCTTAGAAGGATATCCAAAGTATTATTATAAATCATTGACTTGATTTTAATAATACTCACACAAGTTATGACAGATTTCAAAACAGTTATTACTAATCCTTGATTGGATTTCAAATAACACATTCACAAGTTTTATGATGATTTCAATGAGATTACAAAGTACAATTTCAATGGCATAAAAATTACTTAGTAATAATCATATTGCCATATACAAAACTCTTTGTCACAAGTTTTCACAATCAAGATAATGTATTGCAATACTAAACATTTGCCATTCTTTGGCTACAATATTTCATTTTCAATCGACAACTCTCGTAGTTGTCAAAGTTTAGCAATACCAAACTTTTTGCCATTTACTTGGCTAACAAAACCTATGTACTCGCCGGCATTTTTATGCTGACTATTTTTCACATATGTTTCAGGGTTTCAATTATTCGAGCATGCAACGCATAGGACTGCATCTGGGCCTTAGACTTCTTAAATCAAAAGACAATTACATGTATTCTTTGCTTGTTAAACAATGATAACAATAATGAAACAATTTAGTACCAGTAGTTGTGAGCAATTTGTAAAGTGACTCCCCGATATTTCCCTCGCGTGTTGTTGTGTTACGCGATTGGGGTGTTTCAGATTGGTATCAGAGCAGTGATTATAGGGAATTAGGTTATTAGCATGCCTTTAACCTAGTCTATAACATTCCTAGGACCCAAACATGAGTAGACTTAGGATCTCTATCCTAATCCTCATCCTTATTCGTGCCACAACTACTCTATAATTTACGAATCATCTAACCTTAGATGATTTATCCTAAAACCTTTAGGCTTTATGCCTTAAGGTATTCCTCAAAATGTTTTTCTCAAAACATTTTCATTGAAATATTTCTCAAAATGTTTTCTTAAACGTTTTCGTCAAAATATTTCACAACATGTCTAACTCAAACAATTTTTATCAAAAAATTTCTTAAAATGCTTTCCTCAAACATTTTTCATCGAAATCTTGGGTTTTAATAATGTGAACACATGCGATCTGGAAGGGTGGATGCCTGTACCCCGAGTTTTCTGTCTAAGGCTAGAGTACTCGTACAAATCAGCATTTTCGGACAAGTCACTCTTACCTAGGAATTCTTAGGGTGCGTGTCTACTTATAGGCTAAAGCATGTCTTCTCGAAACATTATAAAAACCTATCCACCTTGACCATATCGAACAACTTCTAAACACTACAACCTTTGTGACACTACTCATTCATATTACCCTCGGTAATATGTTTGCTATTCACAATAAACGAAACAAATTTCCCTTTACGATACTATTCCATCATATTACCTTCGGTGATACGTTTTATTCAAAATATTTGAAAATGCGCTTATTTGATCTTAGGGACTAAAAGCGTCAAAACTGCGAAAGTATGCAAATGCGTGCATATCTTGCGTTCTGACCATATCCGGACATCCAAAAAATTTTGTAAACATTAAGATATTATATTTTAGTTATGGGAATGAAAAAATACCTTTCGTGTCGCAATTTGGGTCGTTTTCGCGTTCGTTACGTTTTTCGTCGTAATTAACCGAAAAACGCAACCGTACAGCCAAACGAACCGACTTCCCTGACATTTTTTAGCCTAATTCAAATTAAATATACTTTAACTTCATCATGGAGGTTGAATATGGGTTTAACGGGTGTTAGTAGTGCCAAAACGCGACAAATCAAGTTAAGGGGCCAAAGCTATCAAAAACAAAACTTCAGCCCCTGCACCTGGCTTACGGACCGTATACATTGGACCCTTACGGTCCGTAAACAATCCTCAGATGCAGGAGGAGCTTCCAAACAGCTTCCCAACTGTTGCAACCTGATTTCCTTCCATTGTTTTGTAATCTTGTTAGCTATTTGTGTATCCTCCAAGGCTTTGAAGCTGGTCAAAACACTTGTAGGGCTAGGATCTTTCCTTGAAGGCCACACAATCAACTTGTCATGATCTTTTGCACTCCAAACAACTATAAATAGCTATGATCTTTCATTCAATCCCTGCTCATTTCCTTCTTCTTTCACTCTTGCTCTGATTTGAGGCTCCCATACTTGTTGGAGGCCTCATACTTGAGCTTTCCTTAGTCATTTTTCCAGGCTAGAACACTTGTAAGTATTCTTTCATCTCTGGTTTATTTATTTTAAGCAAGAAAGTCAAACAATGTTTGACTTTTAGCTTTGACCATGATTTGGTCAAGTCAAAGTTCAATTGAACTTTGCAACGTGAGCGTAATCACGATGGTTATAGTACCTTGTGACTATACCTACTGATTACCACGTTGACTAGTCGAAGTGACGAGTCAAAGTTTCGGTCAAAATGCATGATTATGTGCATTTTGCGACGAAACTATTTTCGGGTATCAAAACACTTTGTTTAGATATCAAATCAGTTTTCTAACTTAGTTAAACATGTTTAACTCGTCACTTTTAGTTTAATGCTTGTTTAGGGTCGTAAGTCAAGCGGTCTCGACAACCGCTTAGACTTTCGAACCCGACCCGTTTGGTCGATCATTAGGATCCGACCAAACACATTATGTGACCATAGTTGTATAGAGAATAAACTTTTGAGGTTATACCTTATGGTTACTTCGTTTAATTAGTGGTATGATAGGTAGATTATATACCTTAGGAAAATGACCGAAATACCCTTTTGCGCATAATTTCAATTTAAGCCTATGCAACCTAAATTTTGACACTTAAACTGATTTTGCAACTTTATTAAACATTTGAGGCATATAATACTTATCATAGGGCTAGTTAGACCATCCAAATGCGCATTTGCGCAAATGACGCGTTAAAGTAGCATAAATTACCTTAAACGGTCATAACGGGTCAAAATCACTTAGGATAGGTTTCAAATCAGAATGTAAGCTTTGTTAAACCATATTGTATGAGTTTCAACACTCATTTGATTTACAATACCTAATTCCATCCGATTCCTCGATTTATGTCCCGTTACACTAACATAGTATCCGATACACTAGGAACCACTTCAACACTTGAACTCTTGGTCCTTTGAGCGTTGTTATACCATTTGAAAAAGACCTATACGCAATCCCAAGTGAGTACATAGTCCTCTCTTTTACCGCTTTCAAATGTTTTGAGGTGATTCATATGTGTAACCAATTTATTTTTCAATGTATGGCATATATGTGTTTACTAAGTGCTTTTATGTGTATCATTCCATTTATGCAAACACGACGATTATCCAAATCCTCATAAGATCTATCTATCTTCATAATTAGATTCTTTTAGGATATTTGAAGTACACTCTTAGATCTTCCTATATTTATAGTGAGATTTCTAAGAAGTACTTTACAAGATGATGGTTATGGTTTATGTGTAGAGATCGTTGGTGATTTAGATAACGCAACTAGAGTAATACAATAAGGACATGGTGGATACGCCGCTGGTACTTTCTATATATAAGTGTGCTTATTGTATTACCCTTTCGTGGCGTTATCCCAAATCACCGTTAGGAATTAGGATGTTATGATTCAATGATTCAATGTGACAAAACCAAATCCTTATAGCATCTATCTATCTTCATAGATTGATTCTTGTAGGATGTTTAAGGTACTAATATTGAAGTCCTTGGTTGGATTTAATTGTGTACTTTAATGCGTAAGTGACAAGATGATGTGATGAAAACATGATTCTTGTAGTATCTATCTATCTGTAGTATCTATCTATCTATCTATCTATCTATCTATCTATCTATCTATCTATCTATCTATCTATCTATCTATCTATCTATCTATCTATCTATCTATCTATCTATCTAGACACTGATGGGATGTTTGAAGTACAATTGATGTCCTTGTCTGGATTCATTGGGTACTTTAATGCGTGTTTACAAGTTGGTGACAAGTTGACGATTTATGTGTTTATGTGGTTAGTTGTGATTTAGATAACGAAACGAGTGTAATAAAATAAGGACATGGTGAATACACCTCTGGTACTTCCTATATATAACTGTTCTTATTTTATTACTCTTGTAGCGTTATCCGAATCACACTAGGATTTATGTGTTCAATTGATTCAATGTTCAAGTATCCAAATCCTTGTAGAATCTTCCATATCTTCATATGTTAGATTCTTAGAAGGATATCCAAAGTATTATTATAAATCATTGACTTGAATTTAATAATACTTACACAAGTTATGACAGATTTTAAATCAGTTATTACTAATCCTTGATTGGATTTCAAATAACACATTCACAAGTTTTATGACGATTTCAACGAGATTACAAAGTACAATTTCAATGGCATAAAAATTACTTAGTAATAATCATATTGCCATATACAAAACTCTTTGTCACAAGTTTTCACAATCAAGATAATGTATTGCAATACTAAACATTTGCCATTCTTTGGCTACAAGATTTCATTTTCAATCGACAACTCTCGTAGTTTTCAAAGTATTGCAATACCAAACTTTTTGCCATTTACTTGGCTAACAAAACCTATGTACTCGCCGGCATTTTTATGCTAACTATTTTTCACATATGTTTCAGGGTTTCAATTATTCGAGCATGCAACGCATAGGACTGCATCCGAGCCTTAGACTTCTTAAATCAAAAGACAATTACATATATTCTTTGCTTGTAAAACAATGATAACAATAATGAAACAATTTAGTACCAGTAGTTGTGAGCAATTTGTAACGTGACTCCCCGATATTTCCGCCGCGTGTTGTTGTATTACGCGATTGGGTTCTTACAAATTGGTATCAGAGCACTGGTTATAGGGAATTAGGTTATTAGCATGCCTTTAACCTAGTTTATAACCTTCCTAGGACCCAAACATGAGTAGACTTAGGATCTCTATCCTAATCCTAATCCTAATCCTTAAGGTATTCCTTAAAATGTTTTTCTCAAAACATTTTCATTGAAATATTTCTCAAAATGTTTTCTTAAACGTTTTCGTCAAAATATTTCACAACATCTCTACCTCAAACAATTTAGATCAAAAAATTTCTTAAAATGTTTTCCTCAAACATTTTTCATCGAAATCTTGGGTTTTAATAATGTGAACACATGCAATCTGGAAGGGTGGATGCCTGTACCCCGAGTTTTCTGTCTAAGGCTAGAGTGTTCGTACAAATCCGCATTTTCGGACCGGTCACTCTTACTTGGGAATTTTTAGGGTGAGTGTCCACTTATAGGCTAAAGCATGTTTTCTCGAAACATTATAAAAACTTATCCACCCTGACCATATCTAACAACTTCTAAACACTACAACCTTTGTGACACTACTCATTCATATTACCCCGGTAATATGTTTGCTATTCACAATAAACAAAACAAATTTCCCTTTACGATACTATTCCATCATATTACCTTCGGTGATATGTTTTATTCAAAATATTTGAAATGAATTTCATTTCGTTTCGTGACACTATGTAATCCTATTTCATTTTCAAAACACTACCTTTTGTCTTCCAAAATTTTTAAAATTTTTACTATTTGGATGAGAATTTTCAAAATTTTAAACACAAAGTTTCTTTATTTTAAAAATTTTAATTTAAAACAATTTATCCTAAAAACAATAAATTTTTAAAAAGGTAAAGAATTTATAACACAAACCATTAACTTGGTTTGTATTCACTCATCCAAAAATATTACAAAAACTTATTTCTCAAACAATTCTTGTTTCAAAACAAAATCCACAACACCATATTTGACTTTTGAACAAGATTTTTACCAAAGTCGAGATTTTCAATTTACTATGATGATTCAAACTTATGACAATTTGATGGAATCTCACTTACTTAATTTTCAATATAGTTACTTCTTCAAAATGGCTCTTCACCGTGATGCCACTTGGAACGCTGAAATGGCAACAATAATTGCTAAGCATTTAGCTGCTGTACTCCCAAACATTGTGACCCAAGTTAACCAAATCCAGAACAATAACAACAACAATGTTATCACACCTGGCAACTATAAACAATTCATTTCAGCTAAACCACTCCAATTTAAATGGTCTGAAGGAGCAACTGGGCTCCTACAATGGATAATTTATTTAATTTTATATTATTTATATGGATAAACATTAAACCATATTGAATAATTAATAACACAGTATACCATTTAATTTCTCTTATTATAATGTAAAATTAACGTGTTCTTTTACTTCTTAAAGATAAAGAAATTATCAAATTATCAAATATTGTTAATAATAAGAAGAAATAACTTTATAATCGTAATGTAAATTTCTTTAAATTAAGAATAATATTATTGATATAAAATATAATATAATATAATATTATTAAATATAATAACATATATAAATATATGTTATTTTACTAATATATACGCCCCGCTTGCGATATATACATATATTGTATATATGTGTGGGCCATCGGGGGGTGAAGAAACACTAGATAAATGACCGGAATCAAATTCTCTAGGGGGTTTGGATCTGCATAAAGGGGGGTTGTTCTCTCTCGTTTGATTCGATTGCAACTGGTCTTCTTCTCCGGTAAACTCTGCAAAACAAGACACCGTTAGCCTCGTCAAGGGGAGAGGAGGGGTTCTCTCCTTGACCCGACTCCGGCGTGAGAATAAGTATGTGTTTATGAAGAAGAAGAGGTATTGACGAAGTGTGTGTAGCTTGCCTTCCATACCTGAATTGTTCTCATATTTATAGCCGAGAGTTTGGGCGGGAAAACCTGTTGATGAAATGTTAACGGAAGATGCTAACTCCGTAAGCGGTTACATTTCCTTCCGTCAATCTTCTCGATCCGACGTGAGTGCACACGGATCGCTGTTCAGATCTATGGCTGGGGATTTGCCACGTGGAAAGTGATCAAGTGGAGGTTCCTCTCCCATTCCATGCCATCATCGTGATTTCAGGGATGCCTGAGGTAATGACACGTGTTCAGACAATTATAACCGTCTAGTGGTGCAGGATTGAGTTCTTCTAGAAGATTATTGCCATAATCTGGTGTGACTCTTTATCGTGTGGCACCGGTTGAGTAAATAATATCCAAGTCTGAATATTATTTGAGCGGAAGTGTTTATCTTAGGATTTTTATCCTTTGTTTATGGAGGAAAGCGCAAGGATTCATGATTTCCCTTTGGCGCGCAAGTGTTGTCTGCTATCTTGTCTCCTAAGCCTTTTTTTTGTAGGACCAGTGCGCAGCCGCGCAAGGTTAAAAAAAGGCTGAAAGACAAGGTTGTGGTATGGTCCCAAGTACTTATTACGAGATTTTTGGGACCTTACCCCTTCAAGTCCCCCCCCCCCCCAGTCTAGTGTTGTTCTTACGCAAATAAGTAGAGCACTGGACTTATGAGAGAGAAATGCTTTTTGGCGCGAAAGTAAGGAATCTTCTGTGAGAAGATTTACTTTACTTTTTATGGGAATTTTGAAAATCTTTGACTTTAGGTAACTGAACAGTTTTTGAAAAAAGATTTTTGCACTTTTTATATTTTGATATGTTGGGATACGTATTTGACATTTTTCAGTCTTTATTTATTGGACATGACACTTGTTCCTGTAGCGCCGTTCAGAAAAGACGTCTGACAGTTGATCATGATTTTCCTCTTTCCCGGAGTTAGCTCTTCTATATATACGTTAGAGGGTTCTTATCCATTTGTTTGATCTGGTTATCCATTTGTTTGATCTGGAAAAATGAAGGCGAAACGTTCTTTTCGTACCCGGCGACTTTTGGATATTCTGAGGGTTTACGAGGCCGCTGAGGGTCTCTTGCTTCTTGCTGGTTCACCACCATTAGTAGCTGACGGGGACGGAGAGCCGTTCAACTCTGATTCTTTAATGGTTGTCGGTTCTTACTGTAAAGCTCTCCGGCAAAAGGGTGTTGTTGATGAAAAGGTCGGTGTACTATCTGCTGACGACCTGATGTCCCATTTTCCGATGATTCGGAAGGGTGGATGTCAACTGGTGTACTGTCGCCAGAAGAACCGCCGTGGTGATCAGGTGCCGATTGTTGATGATGGTCCTGCTGCTGATTAGGTTAAGTTTGGAGAACAGTGTATTCCCTTTTTTGATGTTTATAAATATGTTGGTCTTGCCATTGAAAAATTTTTGAAGATCACTGTCGTGATCTTTGTGGATGGTTGTTTATACTCCACTTGATGATATATATTTTTTTTGGTGCACTGTTGTGCATGTGAGCTTTCAGTTTGTGTTTGGATTACAATATGTTGCATATGTTTAATTGCTTTGAATAGGTAGAGCGAATGAGAATGGTATTGTGCTCATGTGTGAATGTTTCTCTAAAATACGCAAGGTTGTGCCCTTTTTAGACTGTTCATGAGGCATACAATGTTTATCATATTGTTTTCGCGTAAACCAAAATAATTATATGCAATTTGTAACAAACAGTAACATGTGTATGGATGATGCTTGCATTAATAGGGCGCAAGGCCAATAATACAAAGTGTAATAAAGAAATACATTGCCTGTATAATTTTATTTTTGCGGAATGGTTTAGCTTATATGTAACACCTGCGCAGCTGCTGCGCATTCCAGGTGCGAGGAACTAGTGTCCCATCAATTCTTTTCAGTGTGTATGCCCCTTTGCCTAGGACTTCATTGATGACGTATGGTCCTTCCCACTTTGGCGCTAATTTTCCTGGTTTTTCTGCGTTGGAAGCTGCATTGTCGCGCAAGACGAAATCACCAGGAACAAAGGTACATACGCTTACACGCGCGTTGTAGTATTTTTCGAGTTTGGATTTGTACCTTGCCTCTGTGATGGCGGCGTTCTCGCGCCTTTCTTCGAGAAGGTCTAAATCCAGTCGTCGCTCTTGCTCATTGTTTTGCTTCTGCATAGCAATCATGCGCGGTGATGGGAGGCCAATTTCGGCTGGGATTACTGCCTCAGATCCGTAGACGAGACTAAATAGGGTTTCTCCCGTGCTAGTCTTTGGCATGGTGCGATGGGCCCATAAGATGCTGGGGAGCTCATCAACCCATCCTCTGCGCGTTGTTCCGAGTCGCGCTTTAATGCTGTCGACTATCTGTTTGTTGACGCTCTCGACTTGGCCATTTGCCTGTGGGTATGCCACGGAAGCAAAGTTGTGTTCGATCTTCATTTCTTTGAACCATTTCTGAAGATCTTCCGAGGCAAAGTTGGTGCCGTTGTCGGAGATGATGCGCAATGATAATCCGAATCTGCAAATAATATGTTCCCATATAAATTTGCGAATTACCATTGATGTTGTTGAAGCTAGTGCTTTGGCTTCAACCCACTTTGTGAAATAGTCTACTGCTACGATAATGAATTTTACTGCGCCTGGTGCGTCAGGGAATGGGCCAACAAGATCGATGCCCCATTGTTGGAAGGGCCAAGTGGTCGTGACCGGTACTAGCGGATTCTTTAGCCGGAGTGTCTTTGGCGTGTGGTGTTGACACGCTGCGCATTTCCGTAGTATTTCTACCGCATCCACGTGCATTCCCGGCCAATAGTAGCCCGCGTTCATTATTTTTGCTACTACCATGCGCGGACTGGCATGTATCCCGCACAAGCCTTCATGGATTTCCCTGACTAAGTATTGCGCATCTGTTTTGTCAACACATCGCAGTAACGGCCCCATGAATGACTTTCTGTATAGAATTCCATCCGCCAATTCATAGTTAATTGCCTTATTCTGGATTTTCCTAGCTTCTGCCTTTTCTTCCGGGAGTTTCCCGTGTTGTAAATATTAGATGATCGGGGACATCCAGGACAGATTGCCAATCTCTATGATGTTGACTTGTTTGAGAGGAACAGAAGGATTGGATAGCACCTCGATGCGTACCTCTTTTGCTAAGTGCTTGAAGCTGGTAGCAACCAATTTGCTTAGTGCATCCGCATGCTTGTTCTCGCTTCTGTTTATATGATTAACCTTGAACATTTGGAATTGGCTGATCAACATCCGCGCTTGTTCCAGGTATAATGCCATAGCCTCTCCTTTTGCATCGTAGTGCCCATTAACTTGCTCGGCCACTAATTTTGAATCAACGTTAGCTTCGAGGTTCTTCGCCCCCATTTTAAGCGCTAAGCGAAGGCCTGCTAAGAACGCTTCATATTCTGCTTCGTTGTTCGTGCTTCGGAAATCTGGGTGTATAGCATATGTAAGTTCATGGTCATCTGGGCTGACCAATCGGAGGCCTGCGCCTGCTCCATCATCATTAGAGGCTCCATCTGTGTGCAGAGTCCAGACCCTATCGTCGAAAACAGGAACAGGGTTCTGAATTGCCTCGCATTCTTGGACTTTGTCGATGGGAACCTCTATGGCAAAATCTGCTAGAACTTGCCCCTTGATTGCTGGTCGCGGTCTGTATAGGATATTGTATCCTCCTAGCTCAATAGCCCACTTGGCCAATCTTCCCACAACGTCGGGTTTAGATAGGATTTGACCTAAGTGGTAAATAGTGAGAACTGTGATGACATGACCAGAGAAATACCGACGTAAGCGCCGTGATGCATGTACTAGTGCTAGGACCAGCTTTTGTATCATTGAGTAGCGCGTCTCTGGGCCAGTGAGCATTTTGCTTATATAATAAGTTGGAGTCTGAATATTTTCTCGCTCCACCATTAATATCGCGCCTACCGCTACTTTCGCCGCAGATAAATATAAGATCAGTGGTTCTTTTTCTCTCGGTGCGGTTAGCGTTGGCAACTGAATTAAACATTCCTTCATTTGCCTGAAGGTTGCTTCCGCTTCGGGTGTCCACTGGAAATGGGTTTTCTTGGCGCAGTTTCGTAGGGTGCTAATGAATGGATAAGACTTGGCCGCGTGATTTGCCAAGAATCTGTTCAAGGCTGCTAGACATCCGGCGAGTCTTTGCATTTCTTTTATTGTTGCAGGTGATGGAATTAGCTGGATGGCCTGCACTTTTTCTGGGTTTACTTTAAACCCATCTCTTGTTACTATGAAACCCAGAAATTTCCATTCCTCCATTCCGAAGGAACACTTTGTTGGATTGAGCTTTAAGTTGACGCTACGCAAAGAATCGAACGTGCGTTGGATATTTGCGAGCATTGAATCTTCCTCGTGGCTCATGATGACGAGGTCATCCATGTATACCTCGACTGTTTTGCCAATGTCTCCTCTGAAGACGGTATCCATTAGGCGCTGGTAAGTTGCGCCTGCGTTACGTAAGCCGAAGGGCATTTTTGTGTAACAGAAGATGCCCTTGTCTGTGCGGAATGCTGTCTTGTCCTCGTCTTCTTCTTTCATCTGGACCTAATGATAACCTTTGTAACAGTCAAGAAAGCACTTCCATCGAAATGATGCTAGAGAGTCAACTTTTTTGTCTATCTCAGGAAGCGCGTAGCAATCTTTTGGGCATGCTTTATTCAGGTCTTTGAAGTCGACGCACATTCTCCATCCACCACTATGCTTTTGGACCATTACTGGGTTGGCGACCGAGGTATGGTATTGGACCTCGTGCAAGATTCTGGCGTTAAGTAGCTCTGTTACTTGCTCATTCATGGCTTCTGCTTTCTCGGCGTTGAGGCTGCGCCTCCCCTGCGCAACAGGTTCTGCTGAGGGTCGGATGTTCAGACAATGTTGTGCTATATCGCGCGAAACCCCAGTCATGTCTGCTGGGCACCAAGCGAATATGTCTTTATTGTTAGACAACAATTCTTTTAACTGTATTCGTGTTGCTGGTGAAATGGCGTGTCCTAGCAGGATGGTCTGTTCTGGATATTCGTCGTTCAGAACCCATTTCTCCAGCTCGTTTGGTGCTGAGGGTTTGGCTACTTTTGCTGGTGGCTCATCATCTACGTACATGACTTCCTTTCTTGAGTATAGAATTGCTACTCCATTTTCTGTTGGAAACCCGCATGCAGCATGTTGAATAGAAGTGATCATGCTGAATTCCCTTTCTGACCTTCTTCCGAGCAAGACATCATGGCGTGATGTTGCCGGCATGACCATGAAGTTTACTGTGACTGTGCGCGAATGCTCGCCATCAGATAGAGTCACAGGAAATGCTATTTGCCCTAATGGGAATACAACTTCATTGCAAAATCCGGTGAGAGGAAAATCAACCTGTGACACCTGTGTCACTTCAACCATGAAACAAATGCCAAACTAATGAAATATTGTATTTCATACTTGGGATTTGTAAAAATATGTGTATCGTTTGCACATATCAACTCTTGTTCGATTTTAAGCTTTAAATCGCTTTCTGGAGGGTTATACGCGCTCTGATGCGTAAATATAACCAGTTTAATCCAACGAACACTATGGAATAGTGAAATAGGCTTAACATACCTTAAATAACCTTTACATAACTTAGAAATAAGTTTTAAAGGCTTTGGTATGGCAAAAACAAGTTAATTCGCTTACAGGGACTAAACTTGACAAACTGCGAAAGTATGCCAATTTGAACTGTAACAGACATTCTGGAACATGACCATAAGTTAAACACACCTTAAATATCCTTTATATAGCTTAGAAATAGGCTTTGAGGGGTTCGGTGTGCTAAAATAAACTTTTGGGTCATTCAGGGACTAAAAGTGTCAAAAAGTGCATAAGTTTGCATTTTCGCGCATAACTTACGTTCTGAATACATCCGGGCATCCAAAAATTTATGTAAGCACTAAAATATTTATTTTAGTGTTTGGCATAAGAAAAATCCATTCGTCACGCCATTTGGATCGTTTTTCGCGCTTATGCGCATTCCGTCGTAATTAACCGAACAACGCAATCGTACGGCCAAACGAACCGACATCCGAGATATTTTTGAGCACATTTTAAGTTCCCTATACTTTAACTTCATTTTAGAGCTTTGAAATGGGGTTAACGGGGCTTAAACGTGTCAAAAATGCATCAAATAGCAAGTTTGGAGCTTCAGGGGCCTGTTCTGCCATTTTTCAAACTTTCTGGTCTACAGGTCCTTGCGAACCTCAACACTCTGAGTGTTACAGTGCGCAATCAGGGGTCAGATAGTAGAAACTTGTTTAAACAGCTGTTAGCAGCCTTTCAACCCCCAAAGGCCAATGCCACATGTTGATCTCTTATGGTGAGGGACCAATTTGGGTTCCATAACCTTCCGACAAGTGTACGGGTGAGATCAAGGCACGATATTCAAGAAACGATCCTAATGGTGGTCCATTTACTATAAATACCCATCCATCCCCATTGCAAAACCCACTTGAAATCTGAGTTTTTCTCTAAGTGGTTGTGTTTATACACTTCCTACCTGAGATTACTTGGAAATCAATCTTGCGGGGACCCTTTGTAAGTGTTCCTTCGTTCTTTTATGCGTTTTAGCGTTAAAAGTCAAACTTTGTTTGACTTTCTGCATTGACCAGTTTATGGTCAATGCGAAGTTCGTTTGAACTTCATAACGTGAGCGTGATCACGATGGTTATAGTCCCTAGTGACTATACCTACTGATTACCACGTTATCTAGGCTCAGTGACGAGTCGTAGTTTCGGCCAAAATGCGTGTTATTGCGTATTTTGTAACCAAACTACTTTTAGGTATCAAAACCGTTTGTTTTGATACCAAACCTGTTTTCTAAACTTAGTTAAGCATGTTTTAGCATGCTTAGCTCGTCACTTTTAGTTTAGTGCTTATATAGGGTCGTAAGGTAAGCGATCTAAACAATCGCTTATACTTTCGAACCCGACCCATTTGGTCGATCATTAGGATCCGACCAAATACCTTAGGTGACCATAGTGTATAGGGAATAACCTTCCGAGGTTATACCTTATGGTCGCTTCGTTTAAGTAGTTGTATGATAGGTAGTTTATATGCCTTAGGTAAATTACCAAAATACCCCTTTGATGCCAAAATTCATTTTAAACATATGTAACCTATGACCTCTAAACTGATTTATCAACAATATTAAACATGTTAAGGCATATTTTACTTGTCATAGGACTAGTTAGGCGGTCCGAACGCGTTTCACGCGAACGACGCGTTAAAGTAGCATAAGCTACCTAAACGGGTCGTAATGGGTCGTAAGCACTTAGGTTAGGTTTCATTTAGTATGTAGGCTTTGTTAAGCCATATTACACGAGTCTCTATACTCGTTTGGTTTACGAACCCTCATTCTATCCAATCCTCCGATATTGGTTCGGTTTATTAACATAGTTACCCATATTAGGTGCCATTTGATATCCGTGATCTCTAGCATTGTTTGGTTGTTACTCAAGGACTAGTAAGCAATCTCAAGTGAGTACATAGTTCCCCTATTTTACTGTTTTTCCAAAATGTTTTGGGGTGAAGCATGTGTACCTATGTGTTATTTTCATGATTTCAAAGTATAATTGATTATACATGTTATTACTTATCTTTTGACAAACTAAATGACTATCTAGGGTTTAAACACTGATTTCTCAAAGAACATAAAATAAAAATGTTGAATTGTACTTATTTTATGTTCACCAGACCGATTGTTAGTATGATATAGCGTTATAGGATTAGACACCCCATTCCTGTTGTCATGGAATGTCTGAAACCAATTTGTTTCTCCATCCAAATAGGGATTACCTTTGTGGTATCCTTATAGTCTCAAAGGTGTAGTTTGATGCACTAGGTCTGAATGAATTCTTAAATTACACATTTAAAGTATATTTTGATATACTCCCAAAAGTATTGTTTAATATACTCTCATGTGTGGTATTGTACAGAACCAACATATATATTTTATCAACAAACCAAAACATATTTTTAATATGTTATTTATGAATCCAAAGTATACTTTTAATATGCTACTATAAGGTTATTCGTTTAACCTTACATTATTTTACAAAGCATAACTTTTGATTTATTCAAACACTTTGTTTTGTACATTTTTACTTGTGGTTTAAGAAATCTCATTTTACTCACCGTACATAACTTTTGTTTACACATTACATGGTTTACATTTAACTTGAGTTATACAATAACATTGGACTATTGGTTTAAACATGAACATTCTATATTGGTGGTTTAGTTTGAGTAAGTGACTTAAGTAACGAGGCGTGTGTAATATGATACAAGCATGGTGGATACGCCGCTGGTACTTCCTATATATAAGTGTTTGTATGGTATTACATATCGTAGCGTTATTTGAATCATTTCAATTTAAATCATATAACATTTTATACAAATAACATACTTTTCATAAGACATTGTTTTTCAACAACTTATCTTATACAAATTCATTTTTACTTGGTTATTCAATTAACCTTACATTACTCTTTTACGTATCATCTACTTTATCATCACTTTTCGAATGATTTATAAAACAAAACATCTTACAAGGATCATGACTGACTTTTGTTAAACAACTCTTTCTAAACTTATAAGTCATGAATCCTATATTCACAAAACCTATGTATCTCACAGGCATTTTTATGCTGACGTACCTATTTTTACATATGTTTCAGGTGCTGTCTTGAGATGATTGTTGATACATGCTACATTTAGGATGGACTCGTGCCTTAGCGACTTTAAAACTTGCAAGTTCATAGTTGTACTTATTTGATTGTATTAAAACAATGAGTTCATTTATTCAATAAAACAAAATTATTTATTCCATGGTTACGAAACAATGATTCTGTTACAACACTCCCCGACGTTTCCGCCACGTCTGGTTGTTCTACGTGGTCGGGGTGTGACGTCAAAGTTGGTATCAGAGCCAATTGTTATAGGGAATTAGGTTATTAGTAATGCTTTGACCTAGACTATAACCTTCCTAGGACCCTAACACAAGTTTTCTTGTGTTTAGTTTTAAAACAATACCGTCACTTATTCTTAGGTGACAACCACAATAAGAACACAAATTTCTATCCTGCTTTGAAAACTAATCATCTGCTCTAGGATGATTTATTATATGGTTTTGAACCCTCTAAGTTTTCAAATCCCGTCAAAGTTGGTCTAAATAATGTGAACACGTGCAAACTGGAAGGGTGGGTGCCTGTACCCTGAGTTTTCTATCTAAGGCTAGAGTGTTCGTACAAATCTACATAATCGGACCAGTCACTCTTACCTGGGAATTCTTGGGGTGAGTGTCCACTTATAGGCGAGCATGTCTTCGCGATACATTATTTTTTTGATCTATTTACTTTGATTAATCACCGGGGTCGTTTGTTGCTTTGTAGTAACAAACAAATGACCACTATCCTTGCTTTCATCAGATTTGTTTCATCTCATTCTTTTCGTCTAATTCTCTCACTAGTTTCCTTTCATGTTTCCTCTTTTAGAATGCCTCCTCGATGCGACAATCAGATGGCGAATGCCGAACTGGCGGAAATCATCGCGCAGCAAATGGCTGCTGCCTTCCCAAATCTTTATGCTCAAATGATTCAAGCCATCAACAACAACAATGCTCCATGCAATTTCAAGAATTTTAACTCGGCTAAACCGCTCAAGTTTAGTGGTTCTGAGGGAACAACTGGGCTTCTTCAATGGTTCGAGAGCATTGAGAATACTTTCCGTCATGTTCAGTGTCCTGAAAATCGCAAGGTCGAGTTTTCTTCGAGTGTATTTCAGAAGAAGGCTATTACGTGGTGGAACGGGGTTATGAGAGACCGCGGTGCTGAGGTTGCATTAGCACAGACTTGGGCTGAGCTTAGGGCTCTTATGATGAAGGAATTCTGTCCTCGTCATGAGGAATTGAGCCTATACTGACCGCTATGAGGAATTGATGATTTGAAGCAAGACAGTGGGGAACATCGAGCCTATACTGACCGCTATGAGGAATTGAGCTTGTTATGCCCTACTATGGTTACGCCTTTGGATAAGGCGATTGAGAAATACATTGATGGTCTTCCTAACGTAGTTCAGGATATCGTTACTGGAAGCAACCCTACTACTGTTAGACAAGCCATTGAATTGTCTGCCACTCTGACTGAATCCCATATCAGGAAGCGCAAGCTGTTTCGGAAGGGCGACTCAAGACCATCTGACATGACTGCTCAAGTGGAACCAAAGGAAGAACATGCTGAGGTGTCCAAGAAGAAGAAGCGCAAAGCCTCTCAAAACTGCGCCATAACTGCTCAAGACAAACAGGTTGCACCAAACCAGCCAGCACAACCTCACAAAAGGCAAAACTATGTTGGTACCGCACCTTTGTGCAACTAGTGCAACCGTCATCATTTAGAGCAAGAGCAGTGTCACAAATGTACCCACTGTGGGTGGTTGGGACATTTGATCAATGTTTGTCGTTATGCAAATCAAGCTGCTGCAAACCCTACTGCTGTTCAAGCACGGTTCCCTCCGGGTCATGTTATAACTGTGGTGACCTTACCCAATACAGGAACAATTGCCCAAGACTTGTTAACATACCTCCAGCGCGTGGACGAGTGTTTAACATCAATGAGTCAAACATGAACAATGATGCAGCAGTGAACAATTAGTGTTTTGTATTTCCTTGTTGTTATCTTTTGACACTTCAAGACTATTCGGTTGTTACATAAATAAAGATTTGTTGTTTTTATTTCTGCAAAATTTATGTGTTTGTGTGAATGCTTGATGCAACCTTATGATGTCAACCCAAAGACAAACTACTCGTGTGGTTCTGTCATTTTATGATCACTTGTGATCTCCCCAAGAACCTTAAAAACTCGTTTCTTTTAAGAAACAAAGCCAAACTCTTTTTGAAAATCCTTCTATCTTTATAGATGGATCCTTGAAAATGATTAAAGTGCCAAATAAAATCCACTGATTGGATTCCTGGTGTGCTTTAAATATCCATGCCCAAAGATAACGAATTAAAGAATCAAGTTAACTAAATTTGTGCTTATGTGTTTTTCTTACATGTTTTGTGGTTGTATGTGATCCATCCAAATCCTCATAGAATCTTCCATATCTCATACGAGAGATTCATAATAGGATATCCAAAGATACTATCTTAAATCCTTAATGGACTTCAACATTGTAGTTAAGTCCCTTGGGTTATAAAGTACTATTCTATAATTGGACCTCTTGAATGGTCTGGTTAAACAGATTGATTTTGAAAATCTGATTAGAAATATCATGTGATGATATAATTAAAAAGATCCCTTAAGTGGTCTATTTAAGGAGATCATATGACGATCTAGTTAAGAAGATCATGTGTTGATCTAGTTAAAAGGCTCGTTCGTTGATCTAATTGAAAGGACCCTTTGGTGGTCTGGTCTAGTCGAGTCGCTTCATGTTTATTCAATTGACTTTTCCGCTACGCATTATGAAATGAACTGTGCGGACTGTGCAAGGAATTTCGTAATTGTGGAGGCCTACATAATTATGGAATTCAGTGCACAGAAACCACATGAAACTTTGACATGTGTTAAGACCTATAGTGACAAGAATAATGATACGGGAGAAGTCTTGGACCTCGACCAATGTCATTTATTCTCACACTCCCCAATTCTGATCTCAATCACACACCAAGTTTCCTATGATAAGTCTTCATAAGAAACGTTCTTCTGTCCGTAGTTCAAAATTCCATGATTTACTATTACAAGGAATTCACTTTGAGGGTTAACAAATTCGCTAAGAGTCCTAACATGGCCCAGAGTTTTACTTAAGGGTTCAAGGGATCTATTAGAAGGCGAAACCGTCACAACTGTCTTCACAAGTTTCCTCTAGAATTAAATTTCGGGACGAAATTTCCTAAAGTAGGGGAGACTGTGACACATGTGTCACTTCAACCATCAAACAAATTCCAAACCAATGAAATATTGTATTTCATACTTGGGATTTGTAAAAATATGTGTATCGTTTGCACATATCAACTCTTGTTCGATTTTAAGCTTTAAATCGCTTTCTGGAGGGTTATACGCGCTCTGATGCGTAAATATAACCAGTTTAATCCAACGAACACTCCGTAATAGTGAAATAGGCTTAACATACCTTAAATAACCTTTACATAACTTAGAAATAAGTTTTAAAGGCTTTGGTATGGCAAAAACAAGTTAATTCGCTTACAGGGACTAAACTTGACAAACTACGAAAGTATGCCAATTTGAACTGTAACAGACATTCTGGAACATGACCATAAGTTAAACACACCTTAAATATCCTTTATATAGCTTAGAAATAGGCTTTGAGGGGTTCGGTGTGCTAAAATAAACTTTTGGGTCATTCAGGGACTAAAAGTGTCAAAAAGTGAGTTTGCATTTTCGCGCATAACTTATGTTCTGAATACATCCGGGCATCCAAAAATTTATGTAAGCACTAAAATATTTTATTTTAGTGTTTGGCATAAGAAAAATCCATTCGTCACACCATTTGGATCGTTTTTCGCGCTTATGCGCATTCCGTCGTAATTAACCGAACAACGCAATCGTACGGCCAAACGAACTGACATCCGAGATATTTTTTAGCACATTTTAAGTTCCCTATACTTTAACCTCATTTTAGAGATTTGAAATGGGGTTAACGGGGCTTAAACGTGTCAAAAATGCATCAAATAGCAAGTTTGGAGCTTCAGGGGCCTGTTCTGCAATTTTTATAACTTTCTGGTCTGCAGGTCCTTGCGCACCTCAACACTCTGAGTGTTACGGTGCACAAGCAGGGGCCAGATAGCAGAAAATTGTTTAAACAGCTGTTAGCAGCCTTTCAACCCCCAAAGGCCAATGCCACATGTTGATCTCTTATGGTGAGGGACCAATTTGGGTTCCATAACCTTCCGACAAGTGTACGGGTGAGATCAAGGCACGATATTCAAGAAACGATCCTAACGGTGGTCCATTTACTATAAATACCCATCCATCCCCATTGCAAAACCCACTTGAAATCTGAGTTTTTCTCTAAGTGGTTGTGTTTATACACTTCCTACCTGAGATTACTTGGAAATCAATCTTGCGGGGACCCTTTGTAAGTGTTCCTTCGTTCTTTTATGCGTTTTAGCGTTAAAAGTCAAACTTTGTTTGACTTTCTGCATTGACCAGTTTATGGTCAATGCGAAGTTCGTTTGAACTTCATAACGTGAGCGTGATCACGATGGTTATAGTCCCTAGTGACTATACCTACTGATTACCATGTTATCTAGGCTCAGTGACGAATCGTAGTTTCGGCCAAAATGCGTGTTATTGCGTATTTTGTAACCAAACTACTTTTAGGTATCAAAACCGTTTGTTTTGATACCAAACCTGTTTTCTAAACTTAGTTAAGCATGTTTTAGCATGCTTAGCTCGTCACTTTTAGTTTAGTGCTTATATAGGGTCGTAAGGTAAGCGATCTAAACAATCGCTTATACTTTCGAACCCGACCCATTTGGTCGATCATTAGGATCCGACCAAATACCTTAGGTGACCATAGTGTATAGGGAATAACCTTCCGAGGTTATACCTTATGGTCGCTTCGTTTAAGTAGTTGTATGATAGGTAGTTTATATGCCTTAGGTAAATTACCAAAATACCCCTTTGATGCCAAAATTCATTTTAAACATATGTAACCTATGACCTCTAAACTTATTTATCAACAATATTAAACATGTTAAGGCATATTCTACTTGTCATAGGACTAGTTAGGCGGTCCGAACGCGTTTCACGCGAACGACGCGTTAAAGTAGCATAAGCTACCTAAACGGGTCGTAATGGGTCGTAAGCACTTAGGTTAGGTTTCATTTAGTATATAGGCTTTGTTAAACCATATGACACGAGTCTCTATACTCGTTTGGTTTACGAACCCTCATTCTATCCAATCCTCCGATATAGGTCCGGTTTATTAACATAGTTACCCATATTAGGTGCCGTTTGATATCCGTGATCTCTACCATTGTTTGGTTGTTACTCAAGGACTACTAAGCAATCTCAAGTGAGTACATAGTTCCCCAATTTTACTGTTTTTCCAAACTGTTTTGGGGTGAAGCATGTGTACCTATGTGTTATTTTCATGATTTCAAAGTATAATTGATTATACATGTTATTACTTATCTTTTGACAAACTAAATGACTATCTAGGGTTTAAACACTGATTTCTCAAAGAACATAAAATAAAAATGTTGAATTGTACTTATTTTATGTTCACCAGACCGATTGTTAGTATGATATAGCGCTATAGGATTAGACACCCCATTCCTGTTGTCATGGAATGTCTGAAACCAATTTGTTTCTCCATCCAAATAGGGATTACCTTTGTGGTATCCTTATAGTCTCAAAGATGTAGTTTGATGCACTAGGTCTGAATGAATTCTTAAATCACACATTTAAAGTATATTTTGATATACTCCTAAAAGTATAGTTTGATATACTCTCATGTGTGGTATTGTACAGAACCAACATATATATTTTATCAACAAACCAAAACATATTTTTAATATGTTATTTACGAATCCAAAGTATACTTTTAATATGCTACTATAAGGTTATTCGTTTAACCTTACATTATTTTACAAAGCATAACTTTTGATTTATTCAAACACTTTGTTTTGTACGTTTTTACTTGTGGTTTAAGAAATCTCATTTTACTCACCATACATAACTTTTGTTTACACATTACATGGTTTACATTTAACTTGAGCTATACAATAACATTGGACTATTGGTTTAAACATGAACATTCTATATTGGTGGTTTGGTTTGAGTAAGTGACTTAAGTAACGAGGCGTGTGTAATATGATACAAGCATGGTGGATACGCCGCTGGTACTTCCTATATATAAGTGTTTGTATGGTATTACATATCGTAGCGTTATTTGAATCTTTTCAATTTAAGTCATATAACATTTTATACAAATAACATACTTTTCATAAGACATTGTTTTACAACAACTTATCTTATACAAATTCATTTTTACTTGGTTATTCAATTAACCTGACATTACTCTTTTACGTATCATCTACTTTATCATCACTTTTCGAATGATTTATAAAACAAAACATCTTACAAGGATCATGACTGACTTTTGTTAAACAACTCTTTCTAAACTTATAAGTCATGAATCCTATATTCACAAAACCTATGTATCTCACAGACATTTTTATGCTGACGTACCTATTTTTACACATGTTTCAGGTGCTGTCTTGAGATGATTGTTGATACATGCTACATTTAAGATGGACTCGTGCCTTAGCGACTTTAAAACTTGGAAGATCATAGTTGTACTTATTTGATTGTATTAAAACAATGAGTTCATTTATTCAATAAAACAAAATTATTTATTCCATGGTTACGAAACAATGATTCTGTTACAACACTCCCCGACGTTTCCGCCACGTCTGGTTGTTCTACGTGGTTGGGGTGTGACACAACCGGCTCTAATCGTGCTTTGTCTTCTGGATCAAGTTGTTTGAAGCACTGCTCGTATATGATATCCATCGAGCTTCCTGGATCTATAAACGTATAGTCAGTTCGGTAATGGCCGAAGATGCCAGTAATGATGACTGGTCGCTCTTCCTGAGGGCCTCCAGGAACAACAGGAAATACGACTTGCTGTTCCCTCCAATGTTGATCATGATGTCGTTTGTTTGGCCTTCGTGAAGGGCCTCCTTGCACCATGTATATTTGTATTGGTTCAGCTGTCCGACCATTGGTACCTTCTAGTTTTGGGATTATCCTGGCATGAATGTTAGATTGGATGTCCCACTGATAAGGCATTTGTGGGTCCAATACTACAGTATCAATCCTACCACTGCTTCCTTGCAGAGTATCAGATCTGATGTTTAGGGACTCAGATCTGTTAATTTGTGTGAAAATTTGGTTTAAAGCAATCTGGAATCTGCCGAACCAGTATTCTGGAACTCTCTCCATGAGTTGATCTGAGGAGTCCTTTTCGTTTGAGTGACTGTTACTTTTGTTGATTCCCATGATTCCGTCGATCTGAGTATTTGGGGTTGTAGAACCCTTGAATTCAGATCGAGGACCTGATGGGTGAGATGATGAATTTTCTGCCATGTGAAAACAGAGAATGATGGAAACTGAATCGAAACGAGACAAAACTGATAAAATAGAGGAATCGGTGGGCGCCAAAGAAGAAACACTAGATAAATGACCAGAATCAAATTATCTAGGGGCTTTGGATCTGCATAAAGGGGGGTTTTTCTCTCTCGTTTGATTCGATTGCAACTGGTCTTCTTCTCCGGTAAACTCTGCAAAACAAGACACCGTTAGCCTCGTCAAGGGGAGAGGAGGGGTTCTCTCCTTGACCCGACTCCGGCGTGAGAATAAGTATGTGTTTATGAAGAAGAAGATGTATTGACGAAGTGTGTGTAGCTTGCCTTCCATACCTGAATTGTTCTCATATTTATAGCCGAGAGTTTGGGCGGGAAAACCTGTTGATGAAATGTTAACGGAAGATGCTAACTCCGTAAGCGGTTACATTTCCTTCCGTCAATCTTCTCGATCCGACGTGAGTGCACACGGATCGCTGTTCAGATCTATGGCTGGGGATTTGCCACGTGGAAAGTGATCAAGTGGAGGTTCCTCTCCCATTCCATGCCATCATTGTGATTTCAGGGATGCCTGAGGTAATGACACGTGTTCAGACGATTATAACCGTCTAGTGGTGCACGATTGAGTTCTTCTAGAAGATTATTGCCATAATCTGGTGTGACTCTTTATCGTGTGGCACCGGTTGAGTAAATAATATCCAAGTCTGGATATTATTTGAGCGGAAGTGTTTATCTTAGGATTTTTATCCTTTGTTTATAGAGGAAAGCGCAAGGATTCATGATTTCCTTTTGGCGCGCAAGTGTTGTCTGCTATCTTGTCTCCTAAGCCTTTTTTTGTAGGACCAGTGCGCAGCCGCGCAAGGTTAAAAAAAGGCTGAAAGACAAGGTTGTGGTATGGTCCCAAGTACTTATTACGAGATTTTCAGACCCTATCTTTACTTTGCTATTGGTGAAATTTACTGAGTATGACGATGATGATGATGATGATATAAATATAAATTAATATATTTATCCTATTTAAGTTATCATTTTTGAAAATAATTATGACAATACGTAATTTCTTCGATTTCATATTACTCGACATTTATAAATTTAGCATTAATATCATATCTACATATCTTCAATAATCCAAATAATTATCATTGTCATCATCATTAGTAATAAAATAAAAAAAATTATGAACTGCTTATAAATTTAAAAGGTTAGTAATAAAATAAAAAAAATTATGAACTGCTTATAAATTTAAAAGGTATATTAATTAAAAGAATAATAGGAATAAGATAATGCTAAGTGATAATATATTAAATTAAAAGGTATATTAATTAAAATTAATATAAATAAAAATTATAAGATTAAAGAAAGAATGTCATGTAGCATTATTTAGAATCTTTTATTAGTATTGGATTGTATTATTTTAATGAAAAATATTACTCTTACTATAAATTACACTTTTGCCATGTTTGAACTTAGGACCTTCTCTAAGAGATATAACTATAAGCATCTACCAATTGGGTTAGTCCACATTATCAATATATATAACGTATGTTAAGATCATGTAAACATTAATAATCACAAATAGTACTGATTATGATAACACTTCATTACAAGTGCTTATATTGGTTTTTTTTTTTGGAAGGAGACTTTCTCTGTACAAGACCGAATTGGTCTCTGGGGTCATGTCAAAGACATTCCCCCGTCAGCCCCGCTCTTCCGGACGTGATGTTCGATCGGGCCCCGGCCGTTGCGCAAGCTGACTTCCGCCCAGAAACCATACTGCCCCCACACGAGAGACTCGCTGGGGTAACAGCTGGGTAAAACCGGGTTGCCCTCAGGATCGCACCATACCTCGGAAGGAACGATCCATCATTGGGACACCTACCCCCGTATGCCGCAGCCGGGAGTCGAACAGACGACCTCCAAGGAGGAAGCCGGCCCAACTTAACCAACATGGGAATGCCCAACTGGGCAATAAATGTATAAGAAATAATAAGGAAATAAAAAAAAAATTAATCCATGTTTAAAGATAATAAAAAATCAGTAGTGGAGACACAATGAGGAGTTTTCCCAGATTTATTGGGGTTACTCCTGAATTTGTGTATAGGCATTATTGCCTAGTGGAGATGGATATGATCGGGTGGTTCCGCTAGTGACACGGTAATACTTTAGTGGTTCGTCAGTAATCCAAATTTACCGGTAAAAAAAAAAAGTAGTGGAGACACAAAGTAAACCTCCGTACATAATCCCTTTGCTATGCACCAATCAGTCACCAATGCTTCCTTCGTTGGTTATCCCTTTCTCTCCCTTTTATCATTATTTAAATAGTTATATAAACATTATTTTTATAGGTGCTATTTGCTAAAACCGAATTATTATCTCACTATTATTTATCACAATGGCTTCCCTCTAAGTGTATAATTTGCTATTTGGTTTGGAATTTGGATCATGCCTCACTATTTCACTTTTTTTTTTAATCTTAAAATATTAGAGTATCCACAATGTTGAAATATTTAAGATTTTCATCAGCGGCCACCTTAACGTCACACTAGATTTCTGACTTATTTAATAAAACACCACTTTTTTTTTTCCAAAAGGTTTGATGGTTTTGAACCGCGCCTCTATTCACATAAGCCACATAACGCCCCCTACACTGTTGTAAAGGGGCCATGGAGAGCTTCCATTTAAGTGTAGTTTTGTTTATATGCTTTATTGAGTTGTATAATTTGATATTTGGTTTCGGATTTGGATCATGTCTCACTATTTTATTTTTTATCTTAAACTTTAGAGTTTAGTGAGTTTCTATTTTCGTTTTTTAAAGTAACTTTTACTTATGTACCTTTAAAATATTAGAGCATCCACAATGTTGAAATATTTAAGATTTTAATAAGTTGCCACCTTAGCGTCACATCAAATTTCAGACGTATTTAAAAACACCATTTTTTTCCAAAAGGTTGGATGGTGTCGAACCGTGCCTCTGTTCACATAAGCCGCATAGCGCCCCCACACTGTTGCAGAGGTGTCATGGGGGGCGCCATGGAAGGCATCGCAAAGGAGATAACGGGCGCCAACAAAATTCAAATAGCGTGCTGGTGAATCAACTCTCTCAATTTTTTTTGTTTAACAAATTCAAATAGTGCGCTAATGGACCGAGGAAGAGAACATCGTTTTGCCTACGAGTTGGGCACATGTCGCTTAGCAAGGGTAGCCTCCAGATTTTGTTACGGCCTGGAAAACAGTTTTGGCACACTTTTATCAACAAGTGGGTGCAAATAATCGTAATGTACATCACATTACTGGTAGGTTTACGATCATTCGAATAATGTGTGGGAGATTTGAGAGACTCTTTATCAATGCCTTGAACGGCGATGAGGGTTTAACTAAAGATGAAGTGATTGACACGGCCCGTATCGAGTTCCAACACCTACAAAACACTAGTTTTCATCATCTTTCGGCTTGGAGAATTTTGTGAGGCCCTTTTAAATTAAGACGTTTATTTTAATTAAGTAACTTTTTAAGTATTGTTTTTAATTAAGCTGGTTTGTAATTTTTTATTCTAGATTAATTGTACTTCTTATGTTTTATCTTAATTTTTTAAAAACTTTTGTGTTTTATATGTTTATGAATTTATAAATAAATCTAAAATAGAAAATCGATTGAGTAATGATGACAACGGTTTTATGGGTCTTTATCCCAATGCATGTCAGTTAGCAATAAATCCCCTGCTAACATGTCGTCTATGTGGCGTGATAAGCCCCTAGGAGCTTTATTCCGCATCATATAGCTTAATATACAAACCTCTATAAATTCTCTCCACATCATTACACACTTTTACTACATTTTATGTATCTCAACAACCATAAAATTCTACATAACATCTATAAAATGTATCTCAACAACCATAAAATTCTACATAACATCTATAAAAATGACTTATCAAGAAATAAAAAAATATTAACACATTTGAAAAATGATTAAAAAATATCAAATAAATAAAATAACAAGAGTCCTAGGTTTTGGTTCGGTTATTATGCCCAATCTACCATGGTTTCATTTTATGGTTGAAACATAGTTTCCATCTGGATTGTCGGCCAAGATACAAATCGGATCTGCACCATCCATTTTTTTCTTTCAAAATCATCACAGAGATTTATAGATCTAGACGGATTTGATAAATATCATCACTTTCTCGAACTAAGAAAAAGATGTCACATCCCGATCCGTAGCGGAATGGTAAGGGACATGACGATTGTCCATAGCTCATAACAACAAATATAAGTTTAATATTTAAAACATGATCCAATTTAAATTTGTCACACTTAATATGTAAATCACAAATAAATCATACAATATTCAAATTAACCAACATAAAATAAAAACCCAATTTATTAATCTAGGGCATGTCCTACGTGTCTTTGTCTTTAACTCTGTCTCATACTTTTATATCTGTATCACGCAATTTCAAGTGTAGTAAAAACATCCATATTATCTCACAATAACAACAATCACCACAATAACAACAAACACCCACATCAGCGAAAAATGAAACAATAGAAACAATGAGAGTCAAGCCCCGAAGAGCGAATCTAATAGTGGTGATACTAAGTTCAACCCATGGCCGTGGGGAACCTAGTCAGCCGTGGATCTACAATAGGAACATG
The DNA here is from genome assembly GCA_030545235.1 of Helianthus tuberosus. NCBI lineage: Eukaryota > Viridiplantae > Streptophyta > Magnoliopsida > Asterales > Asteraceae > Helianthus > Helianthus tuberosus. Next base: position 21,689,329 of record CM060377.1, on the reverse strand, counting down.
TGACACAAATCGAGTAAACTCATCGATACACGTACATGCAACAATAGATACTAGAACCAATAGAAACATGAAACAATAAAACTAGAAATTAGAAACTTAATTTTGAAACACATAGCGACACGTTGATTTTGCATGTTATTGATTTAATTAAAAACATAAGAAATAAGAAACATGACACACCCAAAAGATATTTAATAACAAAAAAAGGAACAAGTAAAAGATCTACTCACAAGTTGTAAAGAAGTAATCCATGAGAATTACCTCACGAGTATACGAGGTAAATCAAATGACCAAATCACCCTAAAATAGATTTAACACATATTCTAAATAAATGGAATGATAAAATGAGTCTAGTGATTCGGGTTACCTCTTACTTCTAGGGAGATTATCAGTCTCGTGGAAGTAAAAGAAACAATCGGCTGTGTCTCACTCGTTTGCTGAGGAAGAATATCAGGCCATGGTAACCACACTTAAATAAGTAATATGGATCATATGGATTGTCAAGGAGCTAGATGTTACTCAAAATGAGTCAACTCCTTTATTTTGTGATAACCAAGCTGCACGTCATATTGCAAAGAACCTCGTGTTTCATGAACTCACAAAACACATTGAAAAGGATTGTTACTTTGTACTAGAAATAGTGGAGTCACAGGAGATTCAACCTCTAAACATTCATTCCAAATCCCAAATTGCTGACCTATTCAAGAAGGCATTAGGGACCCAACAAATTCGATTTTTACTCGATAAATTGGGTGTTCAAGATCTTCACACTCCATCTTAAAGGGAAGTAATGATTTCCTTATTTTCCCTCCATATATAACATCCGCCGTATATTTTCTAATATTTCTTTCCTTTTTATCTTCCGCGTATCAAGGAGTAATTGTCTCCTCCTCTGTATATATTATTGAAGAAACACTGACCTTATGGGTAAAATCCAGCTAGGACTTCAACTCTTTGGCAATCCGAACAACTAACTGCAAAACCAAACACCGTTATGACTCGTTACATGAATTGGGGTTATTCCTGTAGCAACCCTCCGGCGTGAGAATAAGTCTTGGTTTGGGAGAAAGAAAGTATGAATGTAGAGAGAGAGAGAGAGAGAGAGAGAGAGTAAACGAGAGCAAGATGATTTGTACCTTTGATGTTTACCTCTATTTATAGTTTACCATTATGGTTTCCCCTAACTTAGGATGAGCTCCGATAAGTTAGGGATTTGCATGATCTTCCCAAAAGATTGGGGATTTGGTTAGGTGGTTTATCCATGTAGAATAGAACATTCTAGAATAAACATGTGTAATTAAATATTTATAATAAAATAATTGGTGATGACCGGGTCGGGTTAGCCGATCCAGGTTATACCTTGTCATGTCCCATCAGTCCGAAGTTATGAAATGAAATTCATGACATCGAACTAAAAAGGAAAAAGTCAAAATTCCCCTTTGAGTATTAGTTTCTCGAGTGGAGTATCGTTAATTCCCCTTTGAGTATTAGTTTCTCGAGTGGAGTATCGTTACTTTTTTGAAAAATGGCGGCGGTGGGAAAAGATGTGACAGTTAAGTCATCATTAGGATGACAGTTGTACCTCCCCTGTCTTGACATGTGTTCCTATCCGTTTGCCTTTTCGAATTCGAAAGGTTGTAATCCCTTATAAATAGGTTCCCCGTTTAGGGTTTGGGATTACATTTGCATCTTTGTTCACAACCACTTTCTTCAACTTCTTGATTCAAAAAATAGCTTCCAAAACCGGCGAGTCCTCTTCTTCTGCCCAAGCAGGTTCTGATGCCCTATATGTCAAACGGGGGCTTGTATCTTTCAACAATCTTGTTCAAGAGTACGGCATGAGGGCAGAGTGGAATCCGGTGCTGCCGTCAAAGACAGGCACAACATTTCCGTTGAAAGAGGGTAAAATCACTCTGTTTAGTGATTTTTTTAAATTCTGCAATTTCTGATTGCCGATCATCAAGTTTTGTAAGTTGGTTCTTGACCATTATCCGATTCACATTTCCCAACTGCATCCGTTAGGGTTGGTCAAACTTCGATAGTTTGAATTTGCTTGCATAGCCCTGGTTCATATCCCTGAACTTACCGTATTTAGGGCTTTTTTCGTTCTCGTTTGGAAATCCCTCTTTTTCACCTTTGATAGGTGAGACATCGATGTGTCTTGTTTGAGAGACATTCCTGCCAGTTCTAGGGATAAGGACTGGAAGAAGAAGTTCTTCTATATTGATGCTGATGTGATCCCTAGAGAAATGCAGTGGAGGGAGATGGGACCCAAGGACAAGGTTAAAGACGACGGTCCCCCAAAAGATGCTTATGTGGAAAACGCTCTTTTTAAGAGATTGTCTCAATGTCCCTCCGAGTGCACAGTGATCCCGGAGGGAGCCCTGGTGATGGCGGGGATGAGCCTGCTATGGCGTGATATCAGGTTGTACCCTTCCTTTTAAAGGGATGATGGAGGTACGTGGCTCTTTGCTTTGAATTTATCCCGTTAATTGTGTTTGACTTAACGTATGTAAATGTCAAACAGGTAAGTGGATTTTATTTGACTTTGTTAATCCTCCGCGGAATGCTGCTTTGAGGGCCGTGGATCGCGTGATTGGTGATCAAGAACCTGATGTACTAAAGATCCATCTTGAGGAGTTTTTGCTGCCTGCTGTGCCGGCGGATCCGTCTGCTTATATTTCCCAGCCTCCCCCTAGCGGGGGAAGTGGTGTTTCTGCTACAGAGGCGAAAAAACCAATCCGGGTGAAGGTCACTGGGAGGAAGTACATGGCCACGGGGGTCGTTACTTCCGTTGTTGAGGTTGGCGTTTCTGTGCCCGCTGGGGGTGTCGCCGTTACATCCGCTGCTGCTGAGTTGGTGAGTCCAACTCGAACGTTGAAAAAGCGCAAAGTTATTCCTCCCCTGACTGCTTTTCAAGCTATTCAAACCGCCTATGCCATGCCCCCTGGTGAGTAACTTTGTTTGCGGGTGTAAGTGTGGACTTTGTATTCTATGTTGCTGAACATCTGATTTGACACAGGTTCTAGCGCTGAGGTTCAAGTTGAGGGTGTGTCATCTGCACCCTTGACGTCTGTGGATGTTATGCTCTCCGCTACAAGCGGACCAAGTCTGTCAGAACTTATATCCCAGGCGAGTGCTTTCGCCGTTGTTAGTTCTTTAATACCGCCTCCTGTGTTCATAGCTGCTGTAGCTGTGACAACCAGTCCAGTTTCTACACCGCTGCCCTCAAGTGTCACCCCCACATCCTTGTTTGACTCTCCCCTTAGCATTTTTTCTGCATCTGAAAAGGAGATGCCTACAGTGTCCGCTGCTCACGAGGTAACCAGTGCCAGAGATACCGCCGTGAGCGATGCTGGGGGATCTAGCAGAGACATTATTGATGATGGGGCCCGTTTGGGTGATGATCTTTATTTGCCCACTATTAATTGGGATCTAAATGTGCAAGACAAGCGTTATCAGCCTAAGTGGTGGATAGCGGAGTCGTCGAGATTGATTTTCCCTCCGGTGGTACATCACTGGGTTGAGCGGGCATATCCCCCAGATGAGTCAGCCTATGTTGAGGGGTTAAATAATGAGAATTTGAAGACTGCCACAATGGTGGACTCCGTTAGTCAGCCCCGAAGGCTAGCAGAAATCCGACGCCGATGGATGCATGATAACAATGAGCTCCACCAAGCGCGGGTTGCTATTCAGGAGCGGAAGGATGAAAAGTACCGCTTGGAAAGTCAACTCCAAGCTGCTGGTTTGAGGGAGAGCAGGTTTATTTCTGAGAAAAAAACATGGCAGAGGATGACTTAAAGCGTGTGAGTGCCAACCTTGCCGAGGAGAGGATATTGTGGGCCCACGACATAGCGGAAAAAGACCGAGTCCTTGCCTATGCTAAGAATGTTCAAGAGGAGCTGGAGCGTAAAGCTGTTACTGAAGCTCAAAAGGTGAGGTCTGAGTTGTGTGCTAAGATTGAAAGGTTCTGTATTGACACTGATTTTGTGTCTCAGGTGCAGGAGCGATATCAGGCTCTGATTGTTGAAGTAGAAGCATCCAACGCCAAGGCTTAAGCCAAACAGGTTGAGTTGGAGGAGGGGGAGGATCAACTTAGGAAACTTCAGCAACAGTGTGACTCCCTTGTCTCTGAGAAGAATAAACTTGTTGAGTCTTCCGCCACCCACCAGGCACGCCGTAAAGAGGTATAAAGTGCATTGGAGCAATCAAACGTCGAGGTGGATAGCCTGACCAGCCAACTTGCTAGATTACGAGGTGACAGGAATTGGTTGATAACCAATGGCCCGGTTGGGGCGTTTGAGTACCTACGCCAATTAGAGTCTTTTACCACTTTGTTGGACCGCCTTTCTACTGCTTCTTATCAATCGGGTCACCATGATGGCGTTTACCATGGTTACTTTGAATGTCAACGGTCAGATAAGATTACTCCCGTGTTTCACACAAAAAGAGGCAAACTGCAGGGAGATATGGCGGATGCTCTTGAGGCGACTTGTAATGATCCGCTGCCCGCGTATGCGGATCTGATGGACAAAGTGACCGAAGACGGCGTGGACTCCTTACGCCTAATGTTGGACCCAGTGGAGGAGTCTGGAGAGGAATGAGTATTTTACTTTGTTTGTTATGTACACTATTCCTTAGATATTTTGTGTAAACACTGTTTTGTTTGGGCTACCTGCAAATACTTGATTTTCTGTCAGACATTTAATGCTATTATCATGATGAATTACGCCGCCGTTTGCCTAAGTGTGGCGATTTGACGTGTAATGATGACTTTTTATTAATTTTGCTATCGTCATTACTGTCAGACCCCCTTAGACTTGTATAAATTAAGTCATATTTTTCCGAATCTGGTAATTGAAAAAATGGGTCGAAAGTGCCATAAATAGAAAATATTTAATGTACTCCGACGTTTGGATGCAGCCGATGCTCTGGTTCATCTTCAGGTTCCGGTGACGGAGGAGATGATTAGAGGAAGGGAGGTGAACTCTGATGATACTGTACCCTGGGTTAGCCGGTCTTGCAGAAGTATCGAAGATGAGGATCCTTTAAGGGCATAACCAGGTGGGGTTCCTCTATCCGCTGATATTCTGATGCAAGCTTTTCCTCCTAATTATATTCAACGCTATAGACTGGTGTATGAACGACGCCGCAGTGGCCGTCGTGGTACAAGCTTGGTTGATGATCGGAGAGTGTTAGTTTTTCCCATAGATGAGGTTAATGTTGACGACCTGATCGTTGATCCCCATCCTTTGGAATATTATGGTGAAGCATTGTACACCCCTGCAGAGGTGAGGGCAATACTTTTCGATAATTAAATGTTTAGAACATGTTCGTTTTTTGGTTCTCGTATGTTGGTGTTTAGCAATAGGGACAAGTACTTTTTTTGTAAGATAGTTGTATGTATTTATTACCAAAATACATATATTTTTTTGTAGTGGTTAATGTATCTATTACCAAGATACCCACTCCTAGCGCTGTATAGTTTTAATCCTCTGACCTATGTATGAAAAATATTTCGTGTCAAGGATGTTTTTTTACCGTGATGTGCAGGTTAAATGCGATGGTAATTTTTTGTACCGTAAAGTGCAGTATGAATGCGATGGTAATTGATATCTTGAATGTAAGTAATGAGAGAGAATAAAAAAGAAAGAACTTTTATTAACTCAATACTTAAAGAAAAAGGACACATCGTTAAAGATGAATTACACTTGTTTGTAAAAGAAAAAACAACCAAACTCGCTGTTAGGGGCGGGGATTTACATGTAAATTTTTTTCAATTGAGCAGCGTTCCAGCTACGTGGAACCGCGGTGCCATCTAGCCTGGATAGGCGGTAAGCCCATTTGCCTAAGTCTTCTTGGATGATATAGGGACCTTCGCAGTTGGGTCCCAGTTTGCCTGAGGGCTCTGCTCTACTGGCCTCATTGTCGCGCATGACGTACTCGCCTTCCTTGAAAGTATGCTGAGCCACGCGCTGGTTGTAGTACTTTTCTAAAGTTTTGTTGTACTTTGCCTTACTGATGGCGGCTACCTCGCGCCGTTCTTCCAGTAGATCTAGGCCTTCCCTTAGGAGCCTATCATTATCATCATTAGTGGTAAGGCGTCTCAGCGATGGTAATCCAACTTCCGCAGGTATCATTGCATCAGCGCCGTAGGTTAGGCTGAAGGGGGTTTCATTGTTACTTGTCTTGGGCATTGTTCGATGTGCCCAGAGGACATTTGGCAACTCTTCTACCCTACTTCCCTCATAGCCCAACCTTCTTTTAATTCCATCAAGTAACTCCTATTTGACCACTTCACTTGGCCGTTTCCCTGGGGATGTGCTACCGACGTAAAGATTTGTTGAATCTAAAGCTCTGCACACCAATCTTGTAAGACCCTGTCTGTGAATTGTGTTCCATTGTCGCTCACCAGGTATAGCGGCAGTCCAAATCGGCACACTATGTGTTCCCACAGGAATTTCTTGACGTTTTCAGCAATTATTTTAGCCAAGGGTTTGGCTTCAACCCACTTGGTTAAATAGTCGATTGCCACAATTAGGTACTTTAGCTTTCCAGGGGCCAGCGGAAATGGCCCCACGATATCGACTGCCCACTTTTGAAAGGGTCAGACCGCCGTGACAGGAATTAAGTTGTTTTTAGGCCGAAGCGTTTGAGGAGCAAACTTTTGACAGCTGCAGCATTTTCTGAGTTCATCTACCATGTCTTCGTGCATCCCGGGCAAGTAGTATCCGGTGTTTTGGATTTTAGCAACGACTGCCTGGGGTCCGGCGTGAATACCGCATATACCAGCGTGTATTTCCTGGATCAGGTATTTTGCTTCCGCTGGGGATACACAACGCATGAGTGGTCCCGGGTACGATGTCCTGTATAGCACACTATTGTTCACCTCATACTTCAAAGCTTTGGTTTGTGTCTTCTGAGCTTCGCCTTGAGCGGAAGGTAATTCCCCCTTTGTGAGGAACTTTAGAATTGGAGTGTACCAACAGGGTTCTTCCACTGTGATAGCGGACACTTCCCGGGGTTCTACGGAAGACGCTTGTAATGTTTCCACCTTTACTTCCTTTTCCATACCAGAGGTAGCGAGCTTGCTCAGGGCGTCAGCTATTTGTTTTTTTCCCCGATGAACGTGATTAAGTGTGACGCTGTCGAAGGAAGCTATGAGCTCCTTAGTCTTAGCCAAATATTTTGCCATCGTTTTATCCTTGGATTCATAGGTTTCGTTCACCTGGTTATTGACTAGCAGAGTCAATGTATGCATCAACCCTTGTTGCTCCCATAGATTGGGCCATTCCCAAGCCCGCGAGTAGCGCTTCATATTTTGCTTCGTTGTTGGAGCACTCGAAGTCAAATCGCATGGCGTACATTAGCCTTATTTCATCTGGGATTATCAAGATGGGGCCCGCTACGGATCCTTTTCCACTGGAAGATCCGTCAGTATATAACTTCCAGGTTTACCTGGCTGTGCTGGACTCTGGTATATCTTGGACCGCGGAGTCTTGTATTACTTCTCCTTCGAGAATCTCGGCCAAGAAATCAGCGATCACTTGTCCCTTAATTGTTGTTCGCTTTCGATATTCAATATCTAGAGCTCCCAACTCAATCGCCCATTTGGCCAACCTTCCTGAGATTTCTGGCTTGTGCACAATTTGCTGTAGCGGATAATTTGTAAAGACTTGTACGTGGTGCCCTTGAAAATATCTTCTGAGACACCGGGTAGCGTGGACTAGTGCCAGCACCAACTTTTCAAGTGTTGGATATCGCGTTTCGGGTCCCGCTAGGACTCGGCTGATGTAGTATATTGGTGTTTGTTTTCCATCTCTTTCTACCATGAGTACCGTGCTTACAGCGTTGTGAGCTGCCGCCAGGTACATTTTTAAAGTTCTTCTGGGTATGGCGCTGTCAACATGGGTAGTTTTTCAATGAACCGCTTCATGTCTTGCAAAGCCACTTCTGCTTCACTGGTCCACTTGAAGTTTTTCTTGTTAAGACAATCTTTCAACGTCTTTATGAATGGCAGATATCTCTCAGCGTATCCCGCCAGGAATCTGTTTATGGCCACTAGACGCCCATTCAATGCTTGTGCCTTTTTTTAAAGTTCTGGGGGAGGGCATTCGTGTTATAGCGGCTACCTTTTCCGGGTTAGCTTTAAAACGTCCTGGGTGACCACCACCCCCAAAAACTTGCCTTCTTCTACCCCGAACGAACATTTCTTGGGGTTGAGCTTGATGTTGTATTCTCTCAGCTTTTGGAAGGTTTCTTCGATGTCTTCAAGCATTTGCTTTTCCTCTCTACTCTTGATCATTAAGTCGTCGAAATATACTTCCAAGTTTCTGCCGATTCATTTTTTGAATGCCTTATCCATGAGACGCTGGTAAGTGGCGCGTTTCATAGACCAAAAGGCATTTTGGTATAGCAGAAGATGCCCACGTCGGTGTGAAACGCCGTTTTTCTTTGTCTTTTCTTGACATTTTGATCTAGTGATAACCCTTATAGGCATCTAACAAACACTTGTACCTATAAGGGACCAGAGAGTCAACTTTGGGCAAGCCTTGTAAAAGAAAAAACAACCAAACTCGCTGTTAGGGGCGGGGATTTACATGTAAATTTTTTTCAATTGAGCAGCATTCCAGCTACGTGGAACCGCGGTGCAATCTAGCCTGGATAAGCGGTAAGCCCATTTGCCTAAGTCTTCTTGGATGATATAGGGACCTTCCCAGTTGGGTCCCAGTTTGCCTGAGGGCTCTGCTCTACTGGCCTCATTGTCGCGCATGACGTACTCACCTTCCTTGAAAGTATGCTGAGCCACGCGCTGGTTGTAGTACTTTTCTAAAGTTTTGTTGTACTTTGCCTTGCTGATGGCGGCTGCCTCGCACCGTTCTTCCAGTAGATCTAGGCCTTCCCTTAGGAGCCTATCATTATCATCATTAGTGGTAAGGCGTCTCAGCGATGGTAATCCAACTTTCGCGGGTATCATTGCCTCAGCGCTGTAGGTTAGGCTGAAGGGGGTTTCATTGTTACTTGTCTTAGGCATTGTTCGATGTGCCCAGAGGACATTTGGCAACTCTTCTACCCAAGAACTTCCCTCATAGCCCAACCTTCTTTTAATTCCATCAAGTAACTCCTATTTGACCGCTTCACTTGGCCGTTTCCCTGGGGATGTGCTACCGACGTAAAGATTTGTTGAATCTGAAGCTCTGCACACCAATCTTGTAAGACCCTGTCTGTGAATTGCGTTCCATTGTCGCTCACCAGATATAGCGGCAGTCCAAATCGGCACACTATGTGTTCCCACAAGAATTTCTTGACGTTTTCAGTAGTTATTTTAGCTAAGGGTTTGGCTTCAACCCACTTTTCGGCAGTTATTTTAGCCAAGGGTTTGGCTTCAACCCACTTGGTGAAATATCCGCCACATTTCAGGCAGCGGATAAGCATCTTTGATGCAAGGCTTGTTCAATTCTTTGAAGTCAATGCACATCCGCCATGTGCCATCTATTTTTAACCATCACGGGGTTTGATACCCATGTATGATATTTAGTTTCTCTGAGAATTATAGCTTCAACCAGCTTTCGTACTTCTTTCACAACCACTGCTTTTCGATCAGGAGCCATGCTACGCTTTCCCTGGGTGATTGGCTTAATGCCCGGGAGCGTTGCTAACTTGTGCTATGCCTTGTCCTGGGGTATCCCGATCATGTCAGAGTGTTTAAAAGCAAAGATATTGGCGTTCCTCCTCAGCAACTGTTTCAGGTTGTTTTTAACCTCAGGAGAAAGGCCATCTCCTATTGTCACTGTTCGCTCAGGATGGCGTGTGCTTAAAACCCACCTTTCCGGGCCGATGGCACCTGTAGGTCCTTGACGACACCTCTTGGTAACCAAAACTTCTCCCAGCTTATCCCGGTATACCGTTGCGATACCCCGCGGGGTGGGGAACTTCATGAACCCACGAGCCGTGGAGACTATGGCGTTAAGTTTTCCCCAGGTAAACCTTCCAATAATTACATTGTGGTAAGACTCAGCGCGTACCACAAGAAACGTGAGGAGTATGGTTCTTTCCCGAGGGGTTTGTCCGAATGTAACTAGGAAAGTAATTTGGCCGATTAGATCAACCTTTTCTCCGGTAAACCCTTTGATAGGGGCATGTACTGACTCGAGCAATTTTATGTCTTCTGGTTGCATTCTGTTAAAACAATGCCCATAGATGATGTCTTCAGAACTCCCGGTGTCTACCAGGATTCTCCTCATGTTGTAGTCGCATACCGCGGCGGATATGATTAGGGGGTCAGTGGTGAGGTGTAAATCCTCTACGCGTGGTTCGATTGTCATGGTTGCCAGCATCCAGGGTTCGAGTGTGGAGAAACTCCGTTTTGCTCCCTTTCCCTTGTCGGCGTATATCATATTCAGCTCCCGCTGTCTTTTGCCCGTTGTCAGCCTCTTCTTTGTTGGGTGGCGGGCCTTGCTTTATATCTCGAACCAGGTGAGCCAACTTACCCGCCTTCACAAAGTACTCAATTTACTTCTTCATCTGATAGAAATCATTGGTATCATGGCCGCTCCCCTTGTGATATTCACAGTATTTACTGGTGTCTTTATTGGGAGCGTCCTTCAATGGCTTGGGAGGATTGAACTTGAGGTTTTTGGAGGCCAGGATTTCTGTCGGCGTTTTACTTAAATTAGGGTAATCAGACTGCGACTTAGAGGAGGATTCGCTTCTTGAATTCCTGAATCTGTCATATCGTGAGTCTGATCTGTCGCTTTTTTGGTACCTGTCTCCTCTACCCTTGCCCTTAGAGTTCTGTTGCTCTCTATCGTCTTGATTTTTCTGGGCTTTTTTTTCCTGGTGGCTGCGTGACTGGCTGCCACAGTCTTCTCTTGTGTAACATACACCTTAGCTATCCTCAGGATTTCTTCTATGGTAGAGGGCACGCCATCCCTTCCATAGAGTGTTCTTAATAACTCATCATCGTTTACTCCTTGTAGGAAAGCACCACAGGCCAGATCGTTTGTGACACCTGGGATCGCCAGGCTCTCTTTGTTAAATCTAACGATAAAACTCTCCACTGTTTCATTGTTTCGTCGACGAATGTGAAGGAGTTCGTTTCGATCCTTTGTGTGTCTTCTCTGTTGACAGAATTGCAACGTGAATTTGGCTTCTAAGTCTTCAAAGATATCGATTTCTCAAATGGGTAGACTATCCCACCATACACGTGCTGCCCCTACCAGCGTTTGGACAAACATTTTGCACCAAAGGGGCATGGGCCAGCAGGCCACTTCCCCGGCGCTTTTGAACAGGTTGAGATGGTCATCAGGGTCACCTAGACCATCGTACTTACCCACTGTCTATGGCATCTTGGGTTTTTCCTTGATTGGGGCTTTAGCTATTCTCCTTGTGAACTTGGACTTGAAAGTGGCGTCCACAGGTTTATAAGGTCTGGTGAGATTGTCGTCTTCAACGTTAATGTGTTGTATTGGAGGGGTTGCTCCGCCCTGGCTGGTTCCCTGAGTGATAGGGGGTTGGGCCAAGGTGATGTTCAGTGTAGAGCTGGGACCCTCGTTTGAAGAAAAACGAGGCCTTGATGTGTTTCCTCTGTCATAAACAGGTTTCGCCATAGGCGGGGGTTGACTGTAAGCCGGTTGTGATGTTGGGAAAGTCCACCAGGGTGGCATATAGGCCGGTATGGTGACTGCTGAGCATAACTCTGTGCCGCCATTTGTGGAGTATACCTTTGAGTATTGTACGGGGGTAAATACCCGTAAGGGGGTGCATAGTAGTAACCTGGGAAGTAAGCTTGATTCCCAGGCGTGCCAGGGGCGTTCATTATCCCTGCAGGCATGATGACTGGCTGGTGTGGTGGAGTGGACAATGCTGTCGTTAGTGCTGCTGAGTATAAAGCCGGCATGGCATATGTAACCGAGGGCTGATAGAATTGAGCTGTGCTCATCTGCGGTGTAATAATACTTGGGCATGCGGATGTGATAACAGGCATAGTGCTATGACGTATAGTCTGTGCACTCATTGTTGATGCTCGGGTGGAGATATTGGTGTCTATTGTGGTTGGTACCATCGATCGCAACTGCCAGGAAGTGTATGAAAAAGGGTCTGCTGCTGTCATCCCAAAATAAGCAGTAGAGGTGCTTGCAAACACTGGTGGTGGTGCTTCTGCTTCGAATTCCAAGTCGAGAGACATGGTCACAGCAGGTGAAGCCGGCATGGTGGTGGCTACAGAACTCGTTTCCAACAATGGATTGCTGGTTGTCATTGCCTGACTTGGTGTTACTGTCGTGTTCTGATCGCTTGCCATTGGGTTTACTCTTGCTGTTGTTGCCGAAATGTCCCACGGATGGCGCCAATGAAGAAACACTGACCTTATGGGTAAGCTCTGGCTAGGACTTCAACTCTTTGGCGATCCGAACAGCTAACTGCAAAACCAAACACCGTTATGACTTGTTACAGGAATGGGGTTATTCCTGTAACCACCATCCGGCATGAGAATAAGTCTCGGTTTGGGAGAAAAAAAGTATGAATGTAGAGAGAGAGAGAGAGAGAGTAAACGAGAGCAAGATGATTCGTACCTTTGATGTTTACCTCTATTTATAGTTTACCATTAGGGTTTCCCCTAACTTAGGGTGGTCTCCGATAAGTTAGGGATTTGCATGATCTTCCCAAAAGATTGGGGATTTGGTTACGTGGTTTATCCATGCTATATAGAACATTCTAGAATAAACATGTGCAATTAAATATTTATAATAAAATAATAGGTGATGACCGGGTCGGGTTAGCCGATCCAAGTCATACCTCGTCAATTATTGATTGCACTCATTTGTATTTTGTATCACAATTTAGAACCAATAGAACACTCTCTGATTACCGATTGATAAACTTCTTTCAAGGGGGCGATGATAATTTTTGCCTGACTGTTTTACATCCCCCTCTTCAAGTAGGTCCATCAATAAGATTAGAGGCATGGTCGTCTCAATAATTTTGGGCACCCAAAACAAATTATAAAATTAGGATTAGGCCCCAGTTTAGCTTTATTCAGATATTCGTGAGCAAATAACAGGACACATTTAGATCCCAATTTCTTTTTTGGGATAACCTGAATTTTATTCTAGATCAACCACTAGACCTAATCGTAAAAAGAGTCTTGGATCCTATGTTTCCTATGTCATTTGTGTATAAAACACTAGTTTTCATCATCTTTCGGCTTGGAGAATTTTATGAGGCCCTTTTAAATTAAGACATTTATTTTAATTAAGTAACTTTTTAAGTATTGTTTTTAATTAAGCTGGTTTGTAATTTTTTATTCTAGATTAATTGTACTTCTTATGTTTTATCTTAATTTTTTAAAAACTTTTGTGTTTTATATGTTTATGAATTTATAAATAAATCTAAAATAGAAAATCGATTGAGTAATGATGACAACGGTTTTATGGGTCTTTATCCCAATGCATGTCAGTTAGCAATAAAGCCCCTGCTAACATGTCATCTACGTGACGTGATAAGACCCTAGGAGCTTTATTCCGCATCATATAGCTTAATATACAAACCTCAATAAACTCTCCCCACATTATTACACACTTTTACTACATTTTATGTATCCCAACAACCATAAAATTCTACATAACATCTATAAAATGTATCTCAACAACCATAAAATTCTACATAACATCTATAAAAATGACTTATCAAGAAATAAAAAAAATATTAACACATTTGAAAAATAATTAAAAAATATCAAATAAATAAAATAACAAGAGGCCTAGGTTTTGGTCGGGTTATTATGCCCAATCTACCATGGTTTCATTTTATGGTTGAAACGATAGTTTCCATCTGGATTGTCGGCCAAGATACAAATCGGATCTGCACCATCCATTTTTTTTTTCAAAATCATCACAGAGATTTATAGATCTAGACGGATTTGATAAATATCATCACTTTCTCGAACTAAGAAAAAGATGTCACATCCTGATCCGTAGCGGAATGATACGGGACATGACGATTGTCCATAGGTCATGACAACAAATATAAGTTTAATATTTAAAACACGATCCAATTTAAATTTGTCACACTTAATATGTAAATCATAAATAAATCATACAATATTCAAATTAACCAACATAAAATAAAAACCCAATTTATTAATCTAGGGCATGTCCTACATGTTTTTGTTTTTAACTCTATCTCATACTTTTATACCTATATCACGCAATTTCAAGTGTAGTAGAAACATCCATATTATCTCACAATAACAACAATCACCACAATAACAACAAAACCCACATCAGCGAAAAATGAAACAATAGAAACAATGAGAGTCAAGCCCCCGAAGAGAGAATCTAATGGTGACGATACTAAGTTCAACCTATGGCCGTGGGGAAGCTAGTCAGCCATGGATCTACAATAGGAACATGTGACACAAATCGAGTAAACTCATCGATACACGTACATGCAACAATAGATACTAGAACCAATAGAAACATGAAACAATAAAACTAGAAACTAGAAACTTAATTTTGAAACACATAGTGACACGTTGATTTTGCATGTTATTGATTTAATTAGAAACATAAGAAATAAGAAACACGACACACCCAAAAGATACTTAATAACAAAAAAAGGGATAAGTAAAAGATCTACTCACAAGTTGCAAAGAAGTAATCCATGAGAATTACCGCACGAGTATACGAGGTAAATCAAATGACCAAATCACCCTAAAATAGATTTAACACATATTCTAAATAAATGGAATGATAAAATGAGTCTAGTGATTCGGGTTACCTCTTACTTCTAGGGAGATCACCAGTCTCGTGGAAGTAAAAGAAACAATCGGCTGTGTCTCACTTGTTTGTGGAAGTAAAAGAAACAATCGGCTGTGTCTCACTTGTTTGCTAAAGAAGAATATCAGGCCATGGTAACCACACTTAGATAAGTAATATGGATGATATGGATTGTCAAGGAGCTAGATGTTACTCAAAATGAGTCAACTCCTTTATTTTGTGATAACCAAGCTGCACGTCATATAGCAAAGAACCCCGTGTTTCATGAACGCACAAAACACATTGAAAAGGATTATTACTTTGTACTAGAGATAGTGGAGTCACAGGAGATTCAACCTCTAAACATTCATACCAAATCCCAAATTGCTGACCTATTCACAAAGGCATTAGGGACACAACAAATTGAATTTTTACTCGACAAATTGGGTGTTCAAGATCTTCACACTCCATCTTAAAGGGAAGTAATGATTTCCTTATTTTCCCTCCATATATAAGATCCGCCGTATATTTTATAATATATCTTTCCTTTTTATCTTCCGCGTATCAAGGAGTAATTGCCTCCTCCTCTGTATATATTATTGATTGCACTCATTTGTATTTTGTATCAAAATTTAGAATCAATAGAACACTCTCTGATTACCGATTGATAACCTTTCAAGGGGGCGATCATATTTTTTACCTGACTTTTTTACATCCCCCTTTTCAAGTTGGCCCGTCAATAAGATTAGAGGCATGGTCGTCTCAATAATTTTGGGCACCCAAAACAAATTATAAAATTAGGATTAAGCCCCAATTTAGCTTTATTCAGATATTCGTGAGCAAATAACAGGATACATTTAGATCCCAATTTCTTTTTTTGGGATAAACTGAATTTTATTCTAGATCAGCCACTAGACCTAATCGTAAAAAGAGTCTTGGATCCTATGTTTCCTATGTCATTTGTGTATATGCATAATTATACATCATAAACCCATCACCAATAAGTTCAAAACCTAAATTATTTATATATAGTTTTTTATTTGAGTAAACTGCTAAAATGGTCCTTGAGGTTTAGTCACTTTAACCCAAAACTCAAAACTTTTGGATCTGAGTACTTGTGGTTTCAATTTTGTTGTCATTTGTATTCAAAAAGCAAAATCTGGTCAGATTTTTTAGTTAACATTCAATTTTTTTTGTCCTTTTTCTCCATTTTATTAAAGGGCAAAATTGTCAGTTTTTTTAATTTGTTATAATAAAATGTTAAAAGACCATTTTGCCCTTCATTAAAAGGTAGGAAAAAGACAAAAAAAACTGGATGTTAACTGAAAAATCTGACCAGATTTTCATTTTGGATGAAAATGTCAACAAAATTGAAACCATAGAGATCCAGATTCAAAAGATTTGAGTTTTGAACTAAAGTGACAAAAGTGTCCAAACCTTAAAGACCATTTTGACAGTTAATTCTTTTTATTATCGTAAAGTTTGAAGGCTCTAGACAACTGTGTAAGTTAGTGTTTCGACATTTCTAAAAAATAAAGAAAAATATTTCAGCATTTCTAAAAAATAAAGAAAAATATTTCAACATCATTTCGAAAATCTTCTAAAAAATAAAGAAAAACATTTCATCATCATTTCGAAAATCTTCTAAAAAATAAAGAAAAACATTTCAACATCATTTCGAAAATCTATCTTTATTCTAAAAATGGTAGGTGTGTCACTTAAAGATTTTTTTCTTTGAACGACTAACTAAATCACTGGATAAACATCCTAGAATGCTCTCAATCGAGCAAACGCATTCCTGTCCTCCTTCATAACGGTTAGAGTTCGATACATATCTGAGCCACCAAGCCACCAGTTCCCCCGGGAAAACCCTCCCGCCCGCCCAAATTCCTACTGTGGTAAAACCCGGTTTGGCTCGGTTTCGAACTGGCGACCTCCAGATAGGCCTAGTTATAAACTTCATTGCCACCACCCAGTGGCGGAACTAGAACATTAACTCAGGGGTATCCCAATTTTTTTTACCGTGCAATCATACAATATTAAAAAAAAAAACAACAATGAATAAATAAAGTAAAACAAATACCTAATAGATTTGTCTTCTTCTTTTTTTCATAGCTTGAAATCGTTCCATCATATCGTCGTCTTTTACTTCACATAAAAAATCATTTTCGACCGCACAAACCATAGCATTGTTTCAAAAATTCCGGGCCGATTCGATTGTGTAAATCCGTCTTGACAAGCTTCAATTTCGAAAAACATCTTTCAACGGTTACGGTTGCAACCGGTAAAAAGCAAAGTTAGCTTAACTACCCGATAATAATCAACTTACTTGCTTTATGCTCAACTGGTTACTTACTAATAAATCATCAATGGCTTGTTTAAGAGTTGTAGAAGCCGTGTCTTTCACATGAACAATCTAATGTATTACTATTGGGCTATTATTTGGGCTAATCTAATGTGCTATTATTTAGTTATTTGGGTTTGTATCATCATCACCAATTGGAATTATTATTGGTTTGTAAAACAAGTTTTGAGGGGTGTCCTTGTAGTTGTATATGGGTGTCCTTAGTATAAAAATTCAAAAAAAAAAAAAAAAAAAAAAACAAACAAAATTTACCCTACCAGAAAAAGTTGAGCCGTAGCCCGTGCTACGCTTGTACCTTCTTTAGGTCCGCCCCTGCCACCACCAATATCGTTTAACGTGATGCTAGTGGGAGTTGACTAACCACTAGACTAAGGGGCTGTTTGGCTAAGCTTTTCAAAACTACTTATTTGCTTATTTGTTTTTCAGAAAAGCAAATAAGCAAATAAGTATTTTTGAAAAGCTTAGCCAAACAAGCCCTAAGTTAACAGATAATCACTTAAAGAAAGTAATACTCAAAATAATCAACACTATTTTGAATATAGCTTTGGATCTAAAAAACAAAAAAAATAACTTGAAATATTCCACTACAATTTACTAAAAGTAAAAGCTTCTCCAATAGACAATCATTTAAAAGACCTAACGAAGACCCATAATTGACGAAGACGACGAGTCAATAATCAACGTACCTTTCCCACTCTTCTTCTTGCATTCTTCCACACTAAGTTTCTCTCTCACTTACACTTTATATATAGCGTCATTTGATATATCAAGCTCATCATGATCAGCAGTAAGCTGTTTGCTATACTTACAAATTGTGCATTTGCATTGTGTACTGTGTTTGTTCATCTGCAACTATGGCGTCCGCCAAGGAGCATGTGGAGGAGATACGGAGGACGAAGTTTTCAATCGGCGGAGAACTGAACCCGTTGGCAGAAGATCTTCATCAGGCAGTCAAGAATCTGTCCGCTGAACTTTACGCAAAGGATGTGCACGTTTTGATGGAGCTAATTCAGGTTTTCATTTCTTTTTATTATTGTTTCATTTCTTCACTTTGTTATCGAATATAGTTTAACGAACTTTACACTGTTCTTACAACGGGTTTCAGGAGTAATTTCATTTGAATTTGTTCATGGTGATTAATCGGTCGTTACCTTACCTTCTGTATTTCGAATCTGATAATCATCTGCAATACTTGCAAACGTTTTGAACATATAATGCTAAAGTATTCTGTTCGATTTTACGTATCATATACATTTTCGAGACATGTAATTTCTGTTTTTTTCTGTTTCGGGACTCCTAGCCACTGGCTGGCCCTTGTTCGTACTATTTTATGCGGTTGAATAAAATAGCAGCCGTTCCAAAAAAAAAAAACCTATGTGGCCAATGGTGCATAACCTATCACAGTTATTTTCTAACGTGATATTAATAAATAGGTAAGAACGATGTTCACAATCTTGTTCAAATTTAACATTTGGAGGAAGTTTTGTATGAAAAAGTTGTTTAATGACTTTTATGAGACAAAAAAAAAGTAACTTGGTTTTTATTATAAAAAAAAGTGGAAGGACTTTTATAGAAACAAATAAAAAGTATGTTGGTGTTTTAAGACATTTGCCACATTGAAACCATATTTGCCACATTGAAACCGTTTTTCTTTCATAAGTTTTTTTTAACGGCAAATTTCTTTTATTCACGTCGTCGGTGGGACTTGAACCCAAGACCTCTCCCTTTCAAGGATTAATTATTATATGGTGCCAATATGGTTTAGCCCAGTTGGTCAGGGGTTTTCCACTAAGTGGTTTCCTTCCGGGGAGATCTCAGGTTCGATTCCTACTAAGTGCAAAATTATGTAGATATGAGAGAACACCTCTGGGAGGGATTCGAACTTGGGGTGAGGGGTTTTAACAGCATATGTTGGCCTTTTGGAGTACGCTGGAAATCCAGTTGATCTACCGTTCAAAAAAAAATTATTATATGGTATTTGATTCTATTATAATTTGATTTTGTTATAACTTAATTACTGTATTTCTTATAATTACGTAGAAAAATATACATAAGTGACGCAACATGTGTACATGAATTTGAACTATTAGAATATTACTTAGAAAAATATAGATAAGTGACGCAACATGTTTACGTGTACATGAAATTGAACTATTAGAATATAAAATAATTGGTAAAATAAATACAACTTATGTTTTTCTTTAAAGAAACTTTTTACATATAAATACAACTTATTTATACTTGTGAATATTAATGAGATGGTAACTGAAAGTCAAGTATTGAAAATGATATACACCTGCACTTTTAGGAAAATCTGCAATCTTTTCATTATTTCTTTTAACGTTTATATATATTTTTTTGTTTCATCTTTAGTTGACTATTTTAATATGTATGTTTTTCGCACATTGAATCATGTAATATCAAAATGCTAGTTTATTATATAAAGAGTAAAATGCACGGATAGTCCCTGTGGTTTTGCAAAGTTTCAGCTATAGTCCCCAGATTTTGGAAATTACACTCATAGTCCCTGTGGTTTGACAGATTGTTACGCTGATAGTCCCTGGAGTGGATGTGGGTTAGTTTTCTCAGTTAAGTCCATGTGAAATTACAAAATTACCCTTGCTTTTATTATATTCATCAACATCATCATGAAGCAGACTCATTCATCAGTTCTACTCTCTCTCTCTCTCTCTCTCTCTCACTAAAAACCACCACCACCGTCACCTCCCCTGCCGCCATCACCACTCCCCACCACCGCCATCCCCTTCCACCACCACACCTCCGCCTCCTAAACCCATACCCGCCTCCACCATCAACCACCCATCCCCAAATCAACCACCCCTATCCCACGACGATGACGGTCAGAAACCCTAGCCATCACCTCGAGCGATGATCGCTACTGTCACTATCAACACCATGGCCACCAGCACCTCCACCCACCACTACCACCCACCTGCCGCCGCCACCTACCCCACGACGATGACGGTCAGAAACCCTAGCCATCGCCTCGAGCGATGATCGCTACCAACAGCGAGATCCAAAGGTCAGAAATCATAGCCATCGCCGGAGATATCAGATAAATAAACCGCGCTCTAATTTTTGGCAACCATTTCAACATCAATCAATAATCAGAAACTGAAAGTTTATAAATGGTACGGCTGCCAGAGGAAGAAAAGGTGTCTAGGAAAGAAAGAAGCGGGCCTTCGCCGGAGGCAGATCTGGAGCACCGATCTACCTTGTTGTTGTTCTCAATTACCTTGTTGCTGAGGTACTGTTTGAATGTAATTTGATTCAATGTCGTTTTTGCTTTCAGATCTTGTGGAATTTGAGAATTGATTTTGCTGTTATTTCGATTTTATTTGCCCCTGTGCTTGTTGATGATCATTGATAGATGAAGGATTGCTGAATGTTGTTGTTTGATCGAAGGATTGCTGAATGAATGAGTCTGCTTCATGATGATGTTGATGAATATAATAAAAGCAAGGGTAATTTTGTAATTTCACATGGACTTAACTGAGAAAACTAACCCACATCCACTCCAGGGACTATCAGCGTAACAAACTGTCAAACCACAGGGACTATGAGTGTAATTTCCAAAATCTGGGGACTATAGCTGAAACTTTACAAAACCACAGGGACTATCCGTGCATTTTACTCTTATATAAATTTGTTATATTTTTTAATTTTTAATGTTATTGTAAGTTTTAATCAACATAAATATTCAAAATGGGTTGCGACACAACTTGTTACCAGTTTACCTGCCATTTTCTTGTAATTGTTGTTTTGTCATTTTAATGAGAATTCCACAAATTACCTATTTATAATATCGACATAAAAATTACATACTAAAAAATATGAGCCAACAGGTCTAACCGGTCAGTATGGTTTAAAAAACATTGGTTATGGCTAGATTTCAAAACATGAAAACCTGTAGAACAACTTTGAATATATTAGATTCTCATTTTGCATTTGTAATGACATTTAACGTACTTTTATTGATTATATAAAACGAACTTTTTGCATAAATAGGGGGTATGGACAAGGAAAGTAATAGCCCTTGTATATTTAGCAGATAAATATTCTCTGTAAAAAAAGTTATCAATTAGTCAAGATTTAGCCCAAAAATAGATATTGTATATATATTCAATAAAATACACAGAGGAGAACGAATCCTATTCCTTTCATGGTATCAAGAGATTAGGGTTTCCTTCTTTTTTTTCTTTTCTTCGATCCAACTGCCTTCCGCCACTTCCTCTTCTGATTTTTTTTACCCTCTGCTTCTACAGTCATTCTCTACACATACTCACTCTCATGGATAATAAACTACATCCGACCACCACCGTCTCAAACATTCGCAGTCTCATCTCCATCACTCTGGAGATGGACACCGGCCACTATGCATTTTGGAGTGAATTATTCAAAATTCACTGTCGTGCATTCCAGGTTATTCAACATCTCTCACCCAGACCCACATCAGAATCTTCCTCTTCATCTGCTAAGGATGCTGATAAAGCCTCCAAACCCGCTGATGATTCATGGGATCGGCTCGATGCTATAGTCTTGCAGTGGATTTATGGCACAATTTCATCTGATCTACTTCACACCATTATCAAACCTAATACCTCTGCTTATGAAGCGTGAACGACTCTTGAAAATATTTTCAAGACAATAAAAGTGCACGTGCAATTCATCTCCTACATAAGTTATCTACTACCCGCCTTGACGGCTTCCCCAACGTGTCTGCATATTATCAGCAACTTAAGGTATTGGCTAACCAATTAGCAAATGTTGGTTCTCCTATTGACAACACCAAACTTGTTTTGCAACTTATCAGTGGCTTAAATGATCAGTATGAGGGCATCGTCACCATCAACCAAGACCCCTTGCCTACCTTTTATGAAGCCCGCTCTAAATTAGTTATGGTTGAAACACGTAAAGCGGAGCAAGCACTTCACGCATCTCAAGCGCCCGGCACTGCCCTGAATGCCAATTCTACAAAACCATCGGCCAATACACAACCTACTGACTACCGCTCCGATCAACAAAACTCCACTCGTAACAACTATAGTGGTCGGTCTCGTGGCAGGGGTAGGGGACGTGGGTCGTGGGGTAGGGGCAGAAATAATAACACAACCTACCAAGCCCAATCCCCATGGCTTACTTAGCCCAACTCACAGTGGGCCGCACAACAGCAATGGGCTGCGCCCCAACAGCAATGGGCCTCAGGATCCATGGCAGCAAACCTGGTCCGCCCCCCCCCCCCCCCCCCATACCCCTACCCTACCAGCTTGCCTAGGCCCAATAGCAGTGGAAACAGACTTTTAGGCCCACGCCCCAACCAAGCTCACTATATTGCTTATACGACTACTGACATTGAACAAGCCCTCTATACGTTGTCTCTGCAGCAACAGGATCCAACCCCTTACATGGACACAGGAGCCACTACCAACATGACCAATAATCAAGGTAATTTCCAGTCTTATTTTAATAATAGCATACCTTAACGAATTGTTGTTGGAGATGGCACGTCCATCCCGGTACTTGGACATGGCACACATACACTACCCGCCCCATTCCCACCCCTTATCCTAAAAAATGTTCTATATGCACCCAAACTCATAAAAATCTTATTTTCTGTTCGTCGGTTTACAACCGACAACTCTGTTTCTGTCGAGTTTGACCCTTTTGGTTTTCTTGTGAAGGACTACAAGACCCGGATCCCTATCCTTCGGTGCAACAACAACGGTGATCTGTACCCCCTGGTACTCGGATCCGAGAGCCACACTACACCATCTACCTTTGCAGCCATTTCGTCTCAGCTTTGGCATCAACATCTCGGTCATCCGGGACAACCTTTATTGAATTTTCTAAAACAATCTTGTTCTCTTAAGTTTGACAGTTTGAATAAACATGTTTGCCAGTCTTGTGTGTTTGGAAAAAAGTACTAGATTGCCATTTACTAGCTCTAATTCTCTAGTTTTTAGCCCTTTTGATATAATACATAGCGACTTGTGGACATCACCCGTACTAAGCTCGGGAAGTCATCGTTATTATCTACTGTTTTTAGATGACTTTACAAACTTCTTATGGACATACCCCATTTCTAAAAAATCACAAGTATACTCATTGTTTTGCACCTTTCATAAACATATTGAAACACAATTCGAAAGGAAAATAAAAACTTTCCAATGTGATAACGTTCGAGAGTATGTCAACTCCTCATTCCAACAATTTTTTAATCAACAGGGTATGGTCTTTCGCCTCTCATGTCCTCACACCTCCTCTCAAAAGGGCAAAGCCGAAAGAAAAATTAGAATCATTAACAATATGATCCGTACACTTCTGGCTCATGCTTCACTTCCCACTTATTTTTGGGATCATGCACTCGACACCGCTACCTACCTCCTAAACATCCTACCCAACAAACAACTAAATAATCAAACATCCACCGAACTTATCTACCATCGAACACCATCCTATTATCACCTACGCGTGTTCGGGTGCTTATGTTATCCATTTGTCCCATCCACCACCATACACAAACTTGAAAACCGCTCTTTCCCGTGTGTATTCCTTAGCTATCCACCCACACACCGGGGATACAAATGCTTCAACCTAAAAACGAGACAGGTGACTATTTGTTGTCATGTAGTGTTTGACGAGACAACTTTTCCATTCGCTAACTCACCACTAAGCCACCCTCCTATGACTTCCTCAACAGCCCTCTCTCACCTCTTCTCTGGCCCATGGTACAGGCCTAACCAGCCCAACCTACTACAACCCACCCCTACTTAACCAAATTTGTAACCATTCCACCCACCACCCATTCTGATTTGTTACCCTCCAGCCCAATACATTCAACCCAACCGAATCAATCCACTCCTACCTTATCTCCCCACTCCAGCCCAATTAACTCAGCCCCATAACCTTCTCCTTCATTCGTAACCCAGCCCACCCCGACCTGGGCTGCACCTAACGCAACCATCATGACCCAGCCCATCCCACACCGACAGCCATCCTCCACAACTCAACCCGCTCACCACATCCACCAAGATACCACACCCACATCGTCCGCTCACCCCACCCGTACTATGAGAACTAGAGCAATGGATGGCATAGTTAAACCTAAACGACATCTCAACTGTAACACCTCGAAAATTCACGTCCTATAATGTGTAGACACGTGTCATATGTTTGAACGTGTGAAAGAATGTTATAGAAGGACTAAAGTTGACAGTCATGGAAGGTATGTGAATATACGGGTTCTAAATGTCAACAGTGAATAAATATATTGTACATTAACCCTACATGATGTTTATAGCATCAAACGAATAAATCATGGATCATGCGAAGCTAAAAGTGAGAGATTACAAACTACAGGGGTTAAATGTGTCAACATGTTTAAGTTATACCTCTGAGTGACCTTTTGACAAACCCGAAGCTTTGTAACGGTTAATTATGCTCACTAGAATGCACGATATAAATTTCGTAAAGTTTCGTTATCGTATGAGAAAGTTATGATCAAATTCGTGTGCGAGGGGTTAAAGTGTTAACGTTGAAAGTTATGACTTTTTGGGTTAACCAGAAGTGTCCAGGGACTTGGCAAAGTGGGTACAAGTCCTAAGGCCCTTGTAGGTAAATAAGAAGGGGTCAAATTGCAAGTAATAAGCTTAATTGACCTTTCAGAAGGGCCAAGAGGTGAGATGCAACAACTTGAAAACGTTTTTGTCTGATCAGAGAGCCCAAGCGGGCCGCGTAAGATCAGCAACACCCTTACGCGAGCCGCGTCAGTTGCCCAGTAACAGAAAGTGAAGACAGCAGCCTGGAAACGCGCTCAATCGACCCTTAACAGATATTTTCACATTGTGGGGACCCCTAAACAGTCCTAGACACTTAGGGACACTTGTTGGTGATTTGTGGTAATGGTAGACTTGTGTGTCAACAAGTTATGGTGATTTGATCACTATATAAAGCCATGAAGTTGCAACTCATCCTTCACACCTTTCTCTTGCCTTCCTGATCATTTCTGGAGCTCAAGTCTTCTCTCAAGTGATCTCTGGTCGTTCATAGGACTCTTGTAAGTTTGCTTAACCCTTCTTAGTTAAGTTTTAGCTTAGTTTTAGCTTAAAAGTCAAACCGTCGTAATTAATGGTTGACTTTAAGATTAATCACTAATGGTCCAGTGATTAGTCGAATCAAAAGTAGTTATAAGTTGGTAATTATGTGGGTAATAAACCCTTAAAAGGGTTCCCCCTGATTCCCACTCTAACTAGGTCAAATGTCGGGTCAAACTTGTAAATAAAAAGTTAACATGATACTTAGTTTCTAATTTATGCATGATTAGCAATGTAGAACACATACAACCTGTTTGATCATTAATATAACTTGGTAATTAGTGTAAGAACATGACTAAACATGTTCAACCCGACAATTTCCTGTTTAGACCCGGTTCGGAACCGAAAGTCGCATAGTTTGACTTTTACTTTGACTTTCAGTTCTGACCCGTTTTGGTATGATTTAGAAATACCTAAGAGCTTCATTTGGACCAGGTTACATGCTAGTATAACCCTCTGTGATTATACACCATGGTTCAGTAGTTAACCGATTAATACGCATGATTCCGTTAATTGCCCATATGTT
This sequence comes from Helianthus tuberosus, assembly GCA_030545235.1. NCBI lineage: Eukaryota > Viridiplantae > Streptophyta > Magnoliopsida > Asterales > Asteraceae > Helianthus > Helianthus tuberosus. Next base: position 21,663,568 of record CM060377.1, on the reverse strand, counting down.
GACCATTATGCCCTTTTCGCCTTAAAACGTGATTTTTGGAAATGCAAAAGAGTAGAAACCTTACTTACTGATATTTAAACTTGCATACAAAATTTGACATCAGTTTGAGGTGTAGGTTAAGAGTTATGCTCGTTAGCGTAAAATGAAAGCTTTATGTTAATAAAACGGCGTAATTAGCATATAGCCTAGTTAAGCCTACTTTTTGGTATCAAACTTAATCCCCACTGATGTAACATATTATTTTTGGATTTTTGAATATTTTTAATTAATTTTAGGTGTGAGCATAACTCATAGTCGTAGGCTTAATCCGGTAATTGTCGGTTTTGCCCTTACGGGCCATAAAATGAGTTTCACATATCTAAACGACCCCAAACCTTTTGCTACTGATTCTAAATGAAAAATAAATTAGTTTAAACCCTCTGGAATTATAAAAATATCAGAGTTCTATATAGAACCCGGAAACGGCTTCTAATCGCCTTTATAAGCGTTTTTAACGCATAGTATGTGCTAAAACTATTTTAAACATACAAAGGGTGATACATACTGATATTTGAGGCAAATTATAATATTTTGATAGTAAGCAAAAGTTGTTAAACTCAGACTTCAGTTTTGAGCTTTTCGGCTTATGTGAAATTACCAAAATGCCCCTACGGTGCATAGTTTGGTTATAATTGATAAATTTCACATACATACATTACCCTACTGATATAACTTAGAAAATTGATTATCTTTGCTGATTACATCAGACCTGTAACTCAGGATATTACTTAAACTCTTTTATCACCTTATAAAATGACCAAACTACCCTACGGGGCATAGTTTGTGTTTAAATTCATTTCGGGCATAATAAATGATATCTTACTGATGTCACAACATATTTGGAGCATATTAACTTAGGAAACCTGTAAATGGCTCTCATTATTACCCGTTACGCTTACTACGCGTTCGGTTCGGTTTATGTAACTAGTTTACATAAATTAGCCGAAACGGGTCAAACCTTATCGGTTTTATCTCAAAATCCAGAATGTGTATGAATTACCCATATTAAACAAGTCTCTAAAATTTTCGGGTCTAAATCACATTCTATCCGGTCATCGCTTAATCGTGCGTACGAACCGTATCTTTGAAACTAACCGGTCTAAGCTTAAGCTTAATTAAAGACCGTTAGGATTCTAATAGGTTATTATAAACCTTCGTTCCAGATTAGGAGTACTAGTAAAAGATACTTGCATTTGCTTATTGTGATTATTACATTGCTCAGGTAAATACTTTTAACTTATTTTCCCTATACGGGCTTGGGTTACGGTATATAGAATACCGCTTGATCGGGCATCAAATCTTCCATCGTTGGGTGGTTAATTGAATAATTTGATCGGCTCGTTTAAACAGTCTTGTTTGCTTAAAGCCTTTGGGGGGTTAATGACCATGTCCCGGATATCCTTGGCATCATTTTACGAAATGGCCACGACTTAAGCGCGGGGGGTAGGCGTACACCCGTCAGTGCACAAAAGAATAATGTGGTGTGTCTATTGATCTTTAACCCGGACACGATCCGGGCTACTGAACGCACAAGGTACATGTAATTCGTTCACAAGATTATAATATTAAATAATTCTCCCAAGTTAAATAAAATGTGTATGCCACGTGCATCCAAATCAAATTTCAATCATTTTCCAAAATGAGTCAGTTGATTGTATTTACCAGTGTAAACTGACGTATTTCCCAAAAAGATTAAATGCAGGTACTAAGCGTAATTGGCTGGGATTTCTCCTTAGCATCAATAGAAGTCTCGCAAGCTTAAGATGCCTAAAGTCTGTTGAACTATTGTTTCCATTTTATTTTCGATCCGTCTGTGGATAAACTTCCGAATATTGTGACATTTGATATTACAATATTAAATTCGGTTGAAACTTATCTTTTATATTTGCTTCCGCTGTGCATATTAAATATTGTGTTGTTTGACTATTATGTTGCCCACCACGTCACGATACTCCCCACCGGGCCCACCGGTGACACGTTGGAAAACGGGGTGTGACAGGTTGGTATCAGAGCTAACATTGAGTGAATTAAACACTAGCCTTTTGTGTTTAATCTCAATAACACAATTGCACATATCTAAACTTTCGAGTCTAGACAATTAACATAGGACAAATTCTACCTTGTTTGGTTTTTGTTTTGTCCTTTAAATTTTTATATATTGTTGTTGTTATCTCATGCTATATTGACAAGATTAACAAAATGCCGCCAAGATTCTTTAGAAGAAGAGGACGTGGAAAGGGGCCAATCACCGCCCCCAATGACAACGAGGCAGGACCTTCGAATGTGCGAGCTCCTTCGACCACAGAGAGTGACGATCCCCGACAAAACCGGAGGAACCTCTTCGAGCCGGCTAGACGGTCGGTTTCGCACAGTTCAACACCTCCTGTCCATAACCCTTACGGGCCACAGCCGGAGTATGAGCCCAACAACCCTCAACCGTCCTACATACCCCTACAGCGATCTTTATCGCACAACTCTTTTGGGGACCCCACACCTGTCTTCAGGGGCCAGTTTAACCCGGCCAACTACATACCAGAACCAGCGGGTTTTAACCCATTGGGGCCGGAGGATCATTTCTCGGGAGATCAGGCGGATGATATGGACAAGGATACGGACCCCGTCGAACCTGCCAGTGGTACACCAAACCACCCGATAGAGATCTCTGACGGATCTTCTTTCCACGGATCAACCTACGGTGGTCCAGACAACTTCAAGCTATGTTTACCCGGCACGAATGGTATTATACACCTCCTCGCCATTCACCGCCTCAGCAGCAACAACATCAGCAGCAACAGGATCCCTCTGTGGATTCACGGTTTGTGGCAGTCACGCCACCGCCTCCACCGCCACCAGTTCAACCGGCACCTCCTCAACCACTGAGGCGTAGGAGGACAGGCGCACGTATGTCTGCGCGAGCGGGGGATTTCCATTTTAGCTCCCCACGTCAATCAAGTGGCAGCCATTACCCGCCACTTCAGGAGGACCCACAAATGGGTGGACCTTCACACCCAGTTGCACCGCAACCACCACCAATTGGTTTTGATAACCCAATTCCGGCATACACGGGTTCCATGGCGTATAACCCGTTTGAGCAGCCGGTGCACACCAACTACAACTACACCGAAGCAGACCCCTACTTGGTAGCGGCTAACTATAACCCCCAAGGACCGTATGGAGACCCATGGGGAGTAGGGTACCCAACTCATGGGTACCAGATACCGGCCAGACCTATCATTCGGACGCAATCGCAGCCGCCACGATTTTCTCCCCCGGAACGGGAGGAAATTCTTCAGAGACTGGATCAGCTTGAGCGGGAATTTCACCGTGACCGCAGGGAGAGACAAAGCTTCTTCCAAGGATTGACAAGCTTGATCAAAGGGAAGAGAAAGAAGGACCACTAAATCCTTCCAATTGTTGTTGAGCCCCTGCGTGGGCCAGTCTTGCTGTATAAACCCCTGCGTGGGTATGCTTGTTTGTTTTTGACCCCTGCGTGGGTCTATCTTTCTGTAAACCCCTACGAGGGTATGTTATTGTTAAGTCCCTGCGTGGACTATTATGTTATTTGTGTAAGTCCCTGCGTGGACTATTATGATGTTTATTGTTATGCCCCTGCGTGGGTAAATCTTTGTTTAAACCCCTGCGTGGGTAAGTTTGTTTATTAAAAAGTCCCGTTTAGGGCGACGTGTAATCTTTATATAAATTAATGGAATGTTATGTTTATAAATTTCATTTTTGCTATTATATGCATAAATATATTACATGAAATAAATAAATCAAAATCATTCCTTTTAATAAAAATCTGCCTATTTAAATATTGAATAAGAATCTTAAAGAGTGAAACCTAGCCTTCGGGTCATTATAAGACCAGGCCAAGATGGTAAGACCTGTTTAAAAGATTCAAATCCCTGTTAACATCTGTAAACATGTTAACACTCATGGCAGATGTGATTCATTAAAATCACACACGTCATTCTTATTAATGGATTCTTCAAAAGATCCCTAACCCAATTTAATGATCTCTGAATCATGGGTTTAGATCATCAATTAAGATGATCATATTTTGACCACACGTGGTAATATAGCACCTACGGGCCCTGCTCATTTTCATATGAGCCAAAAGACAGTGGTAGCAATGACTCCATGTCAGATAAAGGTAATGAACTAGGTTCAAACCTTCATGCTTTGATTCTCTGAAATCATAGCTTATAATTTGTAAATGTCCTTGTGACTAGGCCTATAGTGCCAGTATACCTTCATATTTTGATTCTCTGAAATCATAGCTTATAAATTAAGGTGCCCATGTGACTAGGCCTTTTGTGCCACAAATAAAACTGTTATTGTTTTATAATTAGGATAAATTATGATAAAAATCCTAAATAAATATGATTAATAAATTAACCGAATATGGTCTCTGTTTACCATGGTTAATGAATTACCCTAAGGGGTAATTCCATAATAAACTCCCAAATAAACTATTGTCCTTGTTTTCTGTAACAGTTCAATTAAAATGGCTAACTCAGACGAACTTAATAGCCATCCAGTGGAGAACATTGATAACGCCCGAGTTACTTTAACGGGTGCTGAATTGAAAGCGTTGGTTGACGACGCAGTTACTAAGGCATTGGAACGGCAGTACGAAGAGTATAGTGGGACTCGGAGTAGGACCCTATCTACGCCGCATGCAAAGCCTCCTTCCAAGAAGGAAGAACTGAAGAAAGATGATGATCGACACTCCTCAAATCATCACAGTGATCCGTCTCAACAGATCATACTGAATAAAGAACCCCGTGATAAGGGTTGCTCCTACAAGTACTTTGTGTCATGTAAACCCCGGGATTTCACTGGGGAGAAAGGAGCCATTGACTGTATGACGTGGTTAGACGAGATGGATACGGTTGTGGATATCAGCGGATGCGCTGAGAGGGATGTAGTCAAATTTGTGTCGCAATCTTTTAAGGGCGAAGCTTTAGCCTGGCGGAGATCACTGATTCAAGCCACTGGGAAAATCCCATTGTACAACATGTCGTGGGAACAATTTGTTGCCCTTATCAGGGAAAATTACTGCCCTCAGCATGAGGTGGAGAAGATAGAGTCTGATTTTCTATCATTGGTGATGACAAACCTTGACTGTCAAGCTTACCTCACGAGCTTCAACACGATGTCCCGGTTGGTTCCGTATCTGGTAACCCCGGAACCAAAAAGAATAGCTCGTTTTATCGGTGGTTTAGCCCCGGAAATCAAGGCAAGCGTGAAGGCTTCTCGGCCTGCTACTTTTAGATCTGTAGCTGACATATCCTTGTCCCTCACTTTGGATGCGGTCAGGCAAAGATCGCTGAGGAATAAGGAGGCTGAGAAGAGAAAACGTGAAGATGATAGTTCACGGAGGTCGAACAAGAAGCACCGTGGGAACGGTGACAATAAGAAAGGATCTGAGTCGAGGAAAGATGGGCATCATTCTGGTGAGAAGCCCAAGTGCAAAGTTTGCAAGAAACAACACTTTGGAAAGTGCAGACTTGAGTCGAACTCACAGACTCGGTCAAAAACCTATGCTTGTGGTATATGCAAGTCCAAGGACCACAAAACCTTGGAGTGCAAAAAGATGAAGGATGCAACTTGCTACAGTTGCAATGAGAAAGGGCACATTAAAACCAACTACCCTAAATAGGCTAAGAAGCCTGAAGAGGCCAAGAAGACAAATGCTAGAGTCTTCAGAATGGATGCGAAAGAAGCGGTTCTAGACGACAACGTTATTACAGGTACTTTCCTTGTAAATGATGTCTATGCAAGAGTACTTTTTGATTCAGGCGCTGATAAATCTTTCGTAGATAATAAGTTTTGTGAATTGTTGAAATTACATGTCAAAACCTTAAGTGTGAATTATGAAGTGGAGTTAGCAGATGGCATACTAGAAATCGTCTCAACTGTGTTAGATGGATGTGTTATATCCATTAAGAACCATTCTTTTCCTCTGTCTCTACTTCCCTTTAAGTTGGCTGGTTTTGACATAGTTTTGGGTATGGACTGGTTATCTAGTAACCAGGCCCAAATTGTCTGCAACAAGAAGCAGGTGGTGATTAAGACTCCGTCTGGTGAATCACTTACCATTTGGGGAGATACCCAATATGGACTGCCTGAGCAAGTGACTATGCTCAAGGCTTCCAAGTGTTTAAAGAAGGGTTGTGTCATCTACATGGCACAAGTGATTATTGATGAGCCTGAACCGAAGATAGAAGACATCCCCGTCATTTCTGAATACCCAGAAGTTTTTCCGGAAGAACTACCTGGTTTGCCACCAGATAGACAAGTGGAATTCAGGATTGATATCATCCCTGGAGCAGCTCCAGTTGCTAGAGCACCCTATAGGTTGGCGCCAACGAAAATGAAGGAATTAAGAACACAACTGGACGAATTGCTAGCTAAAGGTTTCATTAAACCTAGTTCGTCTCCATGGGGAGCACTAGTCTTGTTTGTCAAGAAGAAGGATGGATCGATGCATCTGCGCATCGATTATCGTGAGCTTAATAAAGTCACGATAAAGAATAGGTATCCTTTGCCCAGAATTGACGATTTGTTCGATCAATTGCAAGGGGCAAGTTATTTCTCGAAGATTGATTTAAGGTCAGGCTACCATCAACTGAAGGTTAGAGATGAAGACGTGCACAAAACTGCATTTAGTACTCGTTATGGTCATTACGAGTTTCTAGTGATGCCTTTTGGGCTCACAAATGAACCAGCTGCGTTCATGGATCTCATGAATCGCGTTTGCAAGCCTTACTTAGATAAATTCGTCATCGTGTTCATCGACGACATTCTTATCTACTCGAAGAATCAAGCTGACCATGAGAAACACCTTCGATGTATTCTCAAACTCCTGCATCATGAGAAACTCTACGCCAAATTTTCCAAGTGTGAATTTTGGCTTCGAGAAGTCCAATTCCTTGGACATGTGGTGAGTGAGCGTGGTATCCAAGTGGATCCCGCTAAGGTTGAAACAGTTATGAACTGGCAAGAGCCAAAGACGCCTACAGAGATTCGTAGCTTCCTGGGATTGGCAGGATATTACAGGCGTTTCATTGAAAATTTTTCAAGGATTGCTGCACCCCTAACTTCCTTGACTAAGAAGAAAGTAAAATTCGTTTGGGGCCCTAAACAGCAAGAATCCTTTGATATACTTAAACAGAAGTTGAGCAATGCTCCTGTATTGACGTTACCTGATGGAATCGAAGAATTCGCAGTTTACTGCGATGCATCTCACACTGGCATGGGGTGTGTGCTTATGCAGAAAGGCAAGGTTATTGCCTATGCATCACGACCGTTAAAAGTGCATGAAAAGAATTACACCACCCACGACTTGGAGTTGGGTGCCGTTGTATTTGCACTAAAACTGTGGAGGCATTATTTATATGGAATCAAGTGTGTGATCTATTCTGATCACAAGAGCCTCCAGCACTTGTTTAATCAGAAGGATTTAAACATGAGGCAACGCCGTTGGATGGAAACTTTAAACGATTATGATTGTGAAATCAGATACCATCCCGGCAAGGAGAATGTAGTCGCCGATGCCTTGAGTCGAAAGACGAGGGTGAAACCCATCCGAATCAATGCCAAACGCATGGAGATAAAGAACAGTTTGACTGAAAGGTTGTTAGCTGCACAGAAGGAAGCTGTGTTGGAAGCTAACTATCCTAATGAAAAGCTATGAGTAACTGAGGAGCAGTTATCTCTTGGCAAAGACGGAATTTTGAGATTGAATGGACGAATATGGGTTCCAATTTATGGAGGACTTCAAGATGTTATCCTCCAGGAAGCCTATAGTTCCAAATATTCCGTTCATCCTGGAGCTGATAAGATGTACCAGGATCTAAGGGCAAATTATTGGTGGATAGGCTTGAAAAAGTCTGTAGCCACCTATGTAGCTAAATGCTTGACATGTGCGCAAGTCAAAGCCGAGCATCAGAAACCGTCAGGTTTGCTACAACAGCCTGAACTTCCTACGTGGAAGTGGGAAATGGTAACTATGGATTTTATCACCAAGTTACCTAAGACAAGGAAAGGCAATGATACAATATGGGTTATAGTTGATAGACTAACTAAGTCAGCACATTTCTTACCCATCAAGAAGACTTATAGCTCCGACATGTTAGCCCAGTTATACGTTGATAAGCTTGTAGGCTTACATGGCATACCTGTGTCTATTATCTCTGACCGAGATACTAGATACACGTCACATTTTTGGAAGAGTTTCCAGCAATCTTTGGGCACGCGTTTGAATTTCAGTACGGCTTACCACCCTCAGACTGACGGACAGAGTGAGCGTACTATTCAAACTTTGGAAGACATGCTACGTGCGTGTGTAATTGATTTAGGTGGTAGTTGGGATAACCACCTACCCTTGATTGAGTTCTCCTACAACAATAGCTACCATACCAGCATTAAAGCTGCGTCTTTCGAGGCCTTATACGGTAGAAAGTGTAGAACGCCCGTCTGTTGGGCGGAAGTTGGAGATGTCCAATTATCAGGACCAGAGATAGTCTTTGAAACGACGGACAAGATTGTCCAGATTCGTGACCGTCTCAAAGCTGCCCGGGATAGGCAGAAGAGTTACGCAGATCCAAAGCGTAAAGCTTTTCACTTCGAAGTAGGTGACAAAGTGTTGCTTAAAGTATCACCCTGGAAAGGGGTAATGCGATTTGGTAAGAAAGGCAAGCTAAGCCCGAGGTACATAGGACCTTTCGAGGTTATCGAACGGGTCGGGTCAGTTGCTTAGAAGTTAAACTTACCTGAAGAGCTCAGTGGAATTCACAATGTGTTCCACATCTGCAATCTGAAGAAGTGTTTCGCTGACGAATCACTGGTTATACCACATACAGATGTGCATATAGATGAGAGCTTGAAGTTTGTGGAAAAACCATTGTCGATTGAGGATCGACAGGTTAAAAAGCTTCGAAGGAAGCATGTGCCTATTGTAAAGGTCAAATGGGATGCCCGTAGAGGACCCGAATATACGTGGGAGGTTGAATCCACGATGAAAGAAAAGTACCCTTATTTATTTCAGTAAATCTCGGGTCGAGATTTATTTTAAGGGGGTGAGGATGTAACACCTCGAAAATTCACGTCCTATAATGTGTAGACACGTGTCATATGTTTGAATGTGTGAAAGAATGTTATAGAAGGACTAAAGTTGACAGTCATGGAAGGTATGTGAATATACGGGTTCTAAATGTCAACAGTGAATAAATATATTGTACATTAACCCTACATGATGTTTATAGCATCAAACGAATAAATCATGGATCATGCGAAGCTAAAAGTGAGAGATTACAAACTACAGGGGTTAAATGTGTCAACATGTTTAAGTTATACCTCTGAGTGAGCTTTTGACAAACCCGAAGCTTTGTAACGGTTAATTATGCTGACTAGAATGCACGATATAAATTTCGTAAAGTTTCGTTATCGTATGGGAAAGTTATGATCAAATTCGTGTGCGAGGGGTTAAAGTGTTAACGTTGAAAGTTATGACTTTTCGGGTTAACCAGAAGTGTCCAGGGACTTGGCAAAGTGGGTACAAGTCCTAAGGCCCTTGTAGGTAAATAAGAAGGGGTCAAATTGCAAGTAATAAGCTTAATTGACCTTTCGGAAGGGCCAAGAGGTGAGATGCAACAACTTGAAAACGTTTTTGTCTGATCAGAGAGCCCAAGCGGGCCGCGTAAGATCAGCAACACCCTTACGCGGGCCGCGTCAGTTGCCCAGTAACAGAAAGTGAAGACAACAGCCTGGAAACGCGCTCAATCGACCCTTAACAGATATTTGCACATTGTGGGCGACCCCTAAACAGTCCTAGACACTTAGGGACACTTGTTGGTGATTTGTGGTCAATGGTAGACTTGTGTGTCAACAAGTTATGGTGATTTAATCACTATATAAAGCCATGAAGTTGCAACTCATCCTTCACACCTTTCTCTTGCCTTCCTGATCATTTCTGGAGCTCAAGTCTTCTCTCAAGTGATCTCTGGTCGTTCATAGGACTCTTGTAAGTTTGCTTAACCCTTCTTAGTTAAGTTTTAGCTTAGTTTTAGCTTAAAAGTCAACCCGTCGTAATTAATGGTTGACTTTAAGATTAATCACTAATGGTCCAGTGATTAGTCGAATCAAAAGTAGTTATAAGTTGGTAATTATGTGGGTAATAAACCCTTAAAAAGGTTCCCCCTGATTCCCACTCTAACTAGGTCAAATATCGGGTCAAACTTGTAAATAAAAAGTCAACAGGATACTTAGTTTCTAATTTATGCATGATTAGCAATGTAGAACACATACAACCTGTTTGATCATTAATATAACTTGGTAATTAGTGTAAGAACATGTCTAAACATGTTCAACCCGACAATTTCCTGTTTAGACCCGGTTCGGAACCGAAAGTCGCATAGTTTGACTTTTACTTTGACTTTCAGTTCTGACCCGTTTTGGTATGATTTTGAAATACCTAAGAGCTTCATTTGGAACAGGTTACATGCTAGTATAACCCTCTGTGATTATACACCATGGTTCATTAGTTAACCGATTAATACGCCTGATTCCGTTAATTGCCCATATGTTGACCATTACGCCCTTTTCACCTTAAAACGTGATTTTTGGAAATGTAAAAGAGTAGAAACCTTACTTACTGATATTTAAACTTGCATACAAAATTTGACATCAGTTTGAGGTGTAGGTTAAGAGTTATGCTCGTTAGCGTAAAATGAAAGCTTTATGTTAATAAAACAGCGTAATTAGCATATAGCCTAGTTAAGCCTACTTTTTGGTATCAAACTTAATCCCCACTGATGTAACATATTATTTTGGGATTTTTGAAGATTTTTAATTAATTTTAGGCTGAGCATAACTCATAGTCGTAGGCTTAATCCGGTAATTGTCGGTTTTGCCCTTACGGGCCATAAAATGAGTTTCACATATCTAAACGACCCCAAACCTTTTGCTACTGATTCTAAATGATAAATAAATTATTTTAAACCCTCTGGAATAATAAAAATATCAGATTTCTATATAGAACCCGGAAACGGCTTCTAATCGCCTTTATAAGCGTTTTTAACGCATAGTATGTACTAAAACTATTTTAAACATACAAAGGGTGATACCTACTGATATTTGAGGCAAATTATAATATTTTGACAGTAAGCAAAAGTTGTTAAACTCATACTTCAGTTTTGAGCTTTTCGGCTTATGTGAAATTACCAAAATGCCCCTACGGTGCATAGTTTGGTTATAATTGATAAATTTCACATACATACATTACCCTACTGATATAACTTAGAAAATTGATTATCTTTGCTGATTACATCAGACCTGTAACTCAGGATATTACTTAAACTCTTTTATCACCTTATAAAATGACCAAACTACCCTACGGGGCATAGTTTGTGTTTAAATTCATTTCGGGCATAATAAATGATATCTTACTGATGTCACAACATATTTGGAGCATATTAACTTAGGAAACCTGTAAATGGCTCTCATTATTACCCGTTACGCTTACTACGCGTTCGGTTCGGTTTATGTAACTAGTTTACATAAATTAGCCGAAACGGGTCAAACCTTATCGGTTTTATCTCAAAATCCAGAATGTGTATGAATTACCCATATTAAACAAGTCTCTGAACTTGTCGGGTCTAAATCACATTCTATCCGGTCATCGCTTAATCGTGCGTACGAACCGTATCTTTGAAACTAACCGGTCTAAGCTTAAGCTTAATTAAAGACCGTTAGGATTCTAATAGGTTATTATAAACCTTCGTTCCAGATTAGGAGTACCAGTAAAAGCTACTTGCATTTTCTTATTGTGATTATTACATTGCTCAGGTAAATACTTTTAACTTATTTTCCCTATACGGGCTTGGGTTACGGTATATAGAATACCGCTTGATCGGGCATCAAATCTTCCATCGTTGGGTGGTTAATTGAATAATTTGATCGGCTCGTTTAAACAGTCTTGTTTGCTTAAAGCCTTTGGGGGGTTAATGACCATGTCCCGGATATCCTTGGCATCATTTTACGAAATGGCCACGACTTAAGCGCGGGGGGTAGGCGTACACCCGTCAGTGCACAAAAGAATAATGTGGTGTGTCTATTGATCTTTAACCCGGACACGATCCGGGCTACTGAACGCACAAGGAACATGTAATTCATTCACAAGATTATAATATTAAATAATTCTCCCAAGTTAAATAAAATGTGTATGCCACGTGCATCCAAATCAAATTTCAATCATTTTCCAAAATGAGTCAGTTGATTGTATTTACCAGTGTAAACTGACGTATTTCCCAAAAAGATTAAATGCAGGTACTAAGCGTAATTGGCTAGGATTTCTCCTTAGCATCAATAGAAGTCTCGCAAGCTTAAGATGCCTAAAGTCTGTTGAACTATTGTTTCCATTTTATTTTCGATCCGTCTGTGGATAAACTTCCGAATATTGTGACATTTGATATTACAATATTAAATTCGGTTGAAACTTATCTTTTATATTTGCTTCCGCTGTGCATATTAAATATTGTGTTGTTTGACTATTATGTTGCCAACCACGTCACGATACTCCCCACCGGGCCCACCGGTGACACGTTGGAAAACGGGGTGTGACATCAACCTTCACACTTCCACTCACCCTACCATCATTCATATACCAAAAAACCCGGCCAATGCCTTGTCTATACCGGATTGGCACGATGCCATGACCAACGAATTCAATGCTCTTATTAAAAATGAAACTTGGGAATTGGTACTTCGAATGCCGCACATGAATGTAATCCGAAGCATGTGGTTATTCAAGCATAAATTCAAATCTGATGGCACGTTGGAATGATACAAAGCAAGGTTGGTTTGTGATGGTAGATTGCAATAAGTGGGCATAAACTGTGGGGATACGTTTAGTCTCGTGGTCAAACCAGCCACAATCCGTACTGTTTTAACCATTGCACTTTCTCAGTCTTGGGCAGTTCATCAATTAGATGTTACCAACGCTTTTCTTCATGGCTCCTTAAATGAAACAGTTTATATGTATCAGCCGATGGGCTTTCGCCATAAAGTGTTTCCAAATCATGTGTGCCGACTCAAAAAGTCTCTATATGGGTTAAAACAAGCCCCTCGGGTGTGGTACCAAAGGTTTAGACTATGTTCTTACTCTGGGTTTCCATCAAAGAAAATGTGATGCCTCATTGTTCACCCTTCATCGTGGTCGTGATGTAGCTCATCTTCTTCTATACGTGGATGACATCTTGCTTTTCACGTCTTCAGACCGTCTCCGTCACCAACTTATGGCTCATCTCACAAATGAATTTGCAATGAAAGATCTCAGTCCCCTAAGCTTCTTTCTTGGTATTTCCGTTACACGATACAATGACACCATGTTTCTATCTCAACAGTCTTATGCTAGTGGCATTATTGCACGAGCTGGACTGCAATCATGTAACCCTGTCACCACTCCAGTCGATACACTTGCTAAACTTAGTACCACATCCGGTGATGACTTTCATGACCCGACTCTATTTCGTACTTTGGCAGGGGCACTGCAATACCTAACTTTCACACGTCCCGACATCAGTTATGCAGTGCAACAAATATGTATACACATGCATGCTCCTAAGACGGATCACTGGAATGCTCTCAAAAGAATCATTCGATACATAAAGGGGACACCATCCTATGGCCTATCTCTTGGTCCGTCGCCTATTCCTTCTCTTATTGCCTATACTGATGCTGATTGGGCAGGATGTCCGGACACCCGTCGCTCCACAAGTGGATATTGTGTGTACTACGGGGGCAACCTCATATCGTGGTCGTAAAAAAGACAACCCACAATTTCACGTTCAAGTGCCGAGGCGGAATATTGTGGGGTCGCCAATGTCGTTGCAGAAATCTGTTGGTTACACAACCTGTTACTAGAATTACGTCATCCTCCATCACGTGCCACGTTGGTTTACTGTGACAATGCAAATGCCATTTATCTATCCGGTAACCTCGTCCAACATCAACACACAAAACACTTTGAACTAGACATTCACTTCGTGCGAGAACAGGTCCAGCGAGGCCAAGTTCGCGTGCTTCATGTCCCGTATCATTACCAAGTAGCCGACATCTTCACCAAAGGCTTACCAAGAGTTCTCTTTGAAGATTTTCGGTCCAGTCCGGTCCCCTCTCGTTTCGACTGCGGGGGTGTAATAGCCCTTGTATATTTAGTAGATAAATATTCTCTATAAAAAAGGCTATTAATTAGTCAAGATTTAGCCCAAAAATAGATATTGTAATATTGTATATATATTCAATAAAATACACAGAGGAGGATAACGAATCCTATTCCTTTCAGAAAGAGTGCCTTTAGGTGGGCTTGAAAAACCTTTTCAATTCTAGGTAGTTCGCTGTTTGAAACAACAAACTTCTACCAACATTCTGAAAAAGTTCTGAGAAAATCTGAAAAAGTTCCGCAACTTTAAGTTCGCTGTTTGATTTAGCAAACTTAAACAAGTTTGCTGTTTGATTTAAAGAACTTAAATAAGTTTGCTGTTTCAATTAGATAACTATGGAAGTTTGCTGTTTGAATTATATAACTTATGGAAGGTCGCTGTTTGATTTTGCAAACTTAACACATCACTATTTAATAAAGCATGCATGCATTCATACGCACAAAAGCATTTATATAAAACAAATATATATATATATATATATATGGCTTGGATCTGGACGAATATGATCGTATACAAATGAGTCGACGTCTACCGCATTTACGCCGATGAGAATGGAATACTTGAACAAAAACATGAACGTTAAGAAGCTAAAAGATATTGAATGAGTGATTAGCGTGCTAAGAAAAATAAAGATGGTGATGATGATTTGCTGATTAGATTTCTTAAGCAATGTTATTAAATCGTTATTAGTTTTGAGTTTAGGATGTTCATCAAATGATTAGGCTTTAATTTCATTCTTTTACTTAGTTGTATGTATATCATCGTTAATTTCTGTAAAGAGTATTTTAATTATTTGATCAACTTATTTATGGTTGTAAAGAGTATTTTTAATATTTGATCAAATTATTTATGGTTTGTAAATTGTAAATTTGTAATATATCCTATCGGCTATCGATCGTCCTTTTCACATATCTTTTGAAATCAACATTTGATATAAATTTGTAATACATATACATGCTCTTTTTGTTTAACGAGTTAACGTCAACCGGCACGTTGTGACATCATGTTGATTATATCACTATATAAGATGCGAAAATTCTTAAATTTGATTTTGTACGTCCGATCATTGTATGACACAATCAACGACTTTTTTAGATGTGTTGCAAATCTAATCATATGACAAATCATTATGTGACCCTTTTAGTTTTTGTCGCCAAATGTTGGATGATGTACTTAACGAAGAAACAAACAGGAACCTCATAATTGGGACGCCCAAATATAATTTTAATTTTGGATTCAATGTTTGTTACTTTCTTTTAACACTGAATGTAAAACATTATCAGCTTTTTTTAGTTGGTATTTAAGTTGTTTAAATCAAACAACAAACTTGTTTAAGTTTGCTAAATCAAACAACGACCTTCCATAAATAATTCAAACAACAAACTTCCATAGTGATCTAATTGAAATAGCGAACTTATTTAAGTTCTTTAAATCAAACAGCAAACTTGTTTAAGTTTGCTAAATCAAACAGCGAACTTGTTCAACTTATTTACTTTCAAATAACAAACTTGAAGTTGGCAGAACTTTTTCAGATTTTCACATAACTTTTTCAGAATGTTGGTAGAAGTTTGCTGTTTCAAACAACGAACTATCTAGAGTTGAAAAGGTTTTCCAAGCCCACCTAAAGGCACTATTTCTTGTTCAAACCCCCTAATTATGCAAAAAATTCATATAAAACTTAGTTCGATTATTTTTTTATATATGACGCAACCCAATCCGACTCAAACCGAACTGAAAAATATTATAATAAGGAATATAAGCTAGATATATTACATAGTCTAATTATGATTATTAAGTAACGTTATTATTGTTCATTATTATTATTATTATTATTTATTACATAGTCTAATTATGATTATTAAGTAACGTTATTATTGTTCATTATTATTATTTATTATAAGTATTGGCGGTTATGCAACAAACCAGCCGTGTATATATGTAACGTCTGTATCAACATTATAGTTTACCAATTCTAATAAAGAACATTATATCTCTTTATCTTCGAAACCCTAGTCTGCAGATTCTACAAAGTGGTATCAGAGCCACAACGATCCACGTTCATATTTTTCATTCAAATCACAAAATTCAATAAGTATCACAATGACGACAACGAATGGAGGAATTCAAACTCAAATTCCAAAATTACTGGGCAAAACTATTACCACTGGCACAAACAAATGAAAGTTTTACTAGAATCATAAAACGAACTCGCTGCCGGAGCATCAGAAAACGATCAGAATCTACATAAAGAAAAGATTAAAAAGGATAAGAAAGCATTGCATATCATCTTCCAGGCAGTAAATGAAATCGTCTTCGAACGAGTGGCAACAAGTAAAACTTCCAAAGAGGCATGGAACATCTTACACAAGGCATACAGAGGAGAGCACAGGGTTAAAACGGTAAAACTTCATACTTTAAGATGTGAATTTGATGCTCTACGAATGGAAGATAATGAATCAATAGAAGAATACATTAATAGAACGACGATCATAGTAAATCAATTACGATTAAATGAAGAAGATGTTGCAGAACAACGGATAGTTGAAAAAATTATTGGAAGCCTTAAACGCAAATATGAGTCTGTACACTACTAGAAAATTGTCAAGTTTGTGACAACCAAATTTGTAGCAAATTTGTTTGAAATTGGCCTTACCCACAAATTTCCTACAAAAAAATTCATAGGAAATAAACTTGTGGGTAACCGGATTAGCTACAAAAATACGACAAAATCTGCTACAAAATTCCTACAAAATCTCTCGTCGCAAAATTTGCTACAAAATATTGACAAATCGCTCTTCTTGCAAAATTCTGACAATTCTTCCACGTTTTTTCCATTTTTGTATATTATTTTATGATATTTTATTTTTAAAATTAATAACATTTTTAAAAAAATATTCATAATTTTTTATTTTCCCGACAAAATTCCTACAAATTATAAAACGTTATTGCGACAAAATTCCTAATACAAATTATAAAACGTTATTGCAACAAAATTCCTACATATTATAAAACTTTTCTGCGACAAAATTCCTACAAATTATAAAACTTTTCTGCGACAAAATTTCCTACAAATCATAAAACTTTTCACAAGTTTCCTACAAATTTATAAACTCTAAACAATTTGCTACGAATTATCTACAAAACTAACGGTTGCGACAAATTTCCTACAAATAAAAAATATATTTTTTAATGTAGCTACAAATTTCCTACAACTTAGAAATTAAGATTTGCGACAAACTTCTTACAATTTTTTGCGACAGATTTGTGACAAATTAACATTATTAGAGAATTTCAAAAACAATTTTTTGTATAAAAAATGCAGCAAAATATAAAATATTCCAAAAAAATTGCAGCAAGCAAAGTTATAAAACATTCCAAAACATTTGCAACAAGCAAGATTCTAAAACATTCCAAAAGTTCCAAAAGACACAAAAAATCCTAATTAAGAGCAAGTTTTTTGATTCAAAACTAATCCAACATTCCAATACTTAACAAAACGAGAACTCTGTTTACTTCTTTCCGATGTTTTTCACCATTTCTTCCATATATTTTCGCCATGCGTCTTGGTCGGCCCGCTCTTTTTCACGCTCTTGTTGAAATAGTTCGAAACGGGCTTCTATGTTTTGTCGGGCCTCACGTTCTCTTTCTAGTTCCGCCTGAACTTTTTGAAGCTGAAAATTATAAAACCGTAATCATCACATATCAACCCGAACAGGTCGATCAACACAACCTTACAAAAATCTAACTAACAACGTAAAAATCCCTTATAACAAAATACAAACACACATACATATTAAAAAAATGAAATATCATATTAAAATGTTGTTATTTATTTGTACTTAATTATTTTAATAAATTATTTAAAAGTATTATAAGTACGCAATTCGTTATGTTTCTTGCAATTTTACTTTTATTAAACATATTTATACATGAGTGGTAAAAATCATCTCGACTCGTGCTTATTTTGTAAAAACTCCTGACACAAACCAAATAAACCTTGAAAATGAACCCTTCTGACCCAAATCAAAATTCTAACCCGAATCAAATTAACCCTGTTTAAAAATAACCTATTCTGACCCGATCCATTTTGACCCGCACGGCTGAACCCATTCTGACCCGTGACCCAAACCCGCCCATAACAAACCTATTCAACTAGCAATGTACTCAATCAATCACAAACAAGCTACCTTAAATATCACCATATGAAACCCATATCAGCAAACTCATTCTTCCCATTTAAAGCCTAAACTATTACCTTCACTAACGGGACTATCTTAAAAATGTTTATACTATCTAAATAACAAGAATAAATAATGATACCTCTTGCGAGTGTCGGGCATCATCGTTAGAACCGCAAATTGTAGATGATTTTTTTCCGGTCACCAGAAAATCAGGATCAGAAGATCCTATCCCGAACATCTTGCGACCCTTACACTTAGGATGCAGACTTTTCCACAAGGCTAAATCATCGCAATCCACGTCCCCATACAAATCTTTAAGTTGTTGCGAGTACGCGACCTATAATTTTATCAAGTGAAAGTTATCAACCGATAAAAGAGACACCATAATTCATATATGTTATATTGTCACAAAGGATATCGAACTATTCCCTTACTCAGCTTTGATTTTTTACAGTCTTATTTTTAATTTTATTCAAATGAAAATGATTGAGACTATTATTAGATATTAACTCTTTGGTATGGTTTAAGAAAGCACCGAATTTAATAATAAATAATATATTAGAAGATCACCAATCCACCATTATAACTACCATTCTTCGATATAAACTTTTGAAAACTTAAAACTTTTTCGCAATTTAATGTGAGACAAGATAGCTATGTTTTGCCTTCTAAAAGAGAGCTCCTAGGTCAAAGTTGACTTAACGAATGTACAACTTTCAGTATTCGTTTATAGGTTTCGATTGATGTAAAATATGTATCAGTGTCTTTTTGAGAATTTTGGTTTTCTCTTCAGACAGTTATAGCAAGTGTCAGTACTATAAAGAATCAAACCGATATCAACCGAATACCCGCCGCGAAGCGCGAAGGAATTCCACTAGTTATAAATAAATGATAGAAGAGTGCTTACATATGAACGCTTTGCACGGTCGGTAACAAACTCCAATGACTCAAAATCATTTTCATTTATCTCCCCATCTTGTAACATTTTTTTGCACCTCTTAGTGGCGTGGGTCTGTAACAATACTTTCTTGTATCCAACTGTTTTACCCTCTTCTTTGTCCTACACAAAAAGGAGTATTGTAAATTATAAGTGTTAAATATAGAGATGGTTAATAATATTTAGCTTACCAAGTTGATACGATGTTGATCAAATCGTATTGACCCACCTGTATGACGGCACAAGTCATTTTTGCGGTTTGCTCTCCCGGCTATTGACTTTTTTTTGCCATTTTTCGGTGTTCCAATGCTATAATGATAAAAATTAGGGTGAGTCTGGAAAAAAATAATTTGCATCAAATCAAGTACCATATCACTCATTTTGACTCGCTACCATATCAAGGCCATGTGAAGTTTCACGCGTTCATAATATAAAATGTAAAACGTACCAATAAGACGTGTCACTTTGACACATTTTATTTGCTAATTCAGAATATATATATATATATATATATATATATATATATAATAGATAGATAGACAATTAAATTTAAAAAAAAATTATTAAATTCCATACCGCACACATTCTGTGCCATTTCTCAAGGGGAATCCCTTTAGGTGGAAATTCAAGTAGGATACCAATATCGTATCCTTCATCTGGGAGTTCACGATTTGCCTCCTTAGCCATCTGTTTAGATTATTCTCTCAAAGTTTTCATGTTATCTCTAAAGCGGTCTTTGATCAGGTCGATAAATGTGTCATATATGGCCTGCTCAGCTCGTGGATTCCATTTATACTTGGTCTGTAAAGTCAAGGTAAAAATGCCATAACTAAAACAATTAATCAAAACATAGACATATAATTAACTGATAAATACCCGAAAGCGATCAAACAAACACATCCTAACGTTTTGTGGGATCTTTTTAAATGTGACCCAATCTCCATCACAACATTGGTCAAATATATCCTTCACACGTTTTTTTACGGTTTTGTCTGTAAACCTACAATATTGAAAAAACCATATAAGTATATTACTCTATAATAACAAAGAACATCGATTCTTATCTACAGTAACCGCATATGAAATCTGGCAACCTGGGCGGCGACGATTAATAAGGTTTTTATGTCATGTTTGTTGGATTATTCGGGTTCGTTTACGGGTCATCCAGTTCAACATATGGGTCAGCGGGTCAGAAGCCGGTCAAACGGGTCATATGGGTTGTTGAAGACCTGGAGTAGATGACCGATTAAACTGAAAATGAACGATGGTTTGCTGATAATAAGAACAAGAGTTTAATCGTTCATTTCCAGTTTAATCGGTCATCTACTACCAGGTCTTCAACAACCCATATGACCCGTTTGACCGGCTTCTGACCCACTGACCCATATGCTGAACCGGATGACCCGTAAACGAACCCGAATAATCCAACAATGTTATCCCTCCCAAGCTCATAAGTATTCTATTTTCAGGGTGGTTGCAATGGAATTATCCAGATGAATTCCAGAGTTTAATGGTTTCAAAATTGAGATTACCTAGAGTTGAAAAGATTTTCCAAGCCCACCTAAAGGCACTATTTCCTTGTTCAAAACCCCCTAATTATGCAAAAAATTCATATAAAACTTAGTTCGATTATTTTTTTTATATATGACAAGACCCAATCCGACTCAAACCGAACTGAAAAATATTAGAATAAGGAATATAAGCTAGATATATTACATAGTATAATTATGATTATTAAGTAACGTTATTATTGTTCATTATTATTATTTATTATAAGTATTGGCGGTTATGCAACAAACCAGCCGTGTATATATGTAACTTCTGTATCAACATTATAGTTTACCAATTCTAATAAAGAACATTCTATCTCTTTATCTTCGAAACCCTAGTCTGCAGATTCTACAGGAAAAGTATTATATAGCAATCGACAAACGACCCCTAAAATAATCCCGTTGAAGAGAAAAATTCTTAGGTCCACCACCACAATAGAAATTTTTTGGGTCCGTCTGAATTTTGCGTTTTAGGCGTAATTTTAGTTGAACCTGTTTCTTGTTAAAGTTCATGATGCTTACTCGGTCGTTACCTTTGGTTTTTTGAACTTGATAGTGATTTGTAATACTTGAAAAAAAAAATTGATCTGTAAATTTGAGGATGATCATAAATTAATTAAATCTGTGGTCACTTATTGTTCATGCTGTATAGATATAAACGGTCGTTACCTTCTGGTTTTTGAACTTGATATTGATTTGTGATACTTGAAAAAAGTTTTGAGCATATAATGCGTGTGATTTGTAGTTTTAGCAATAAAAACTAGTTACATTGTGGCTTTACACTTAGCTCAGTAAATTTGAAGATGATCGGTTTTGCTTGGTGGCTAAATTTGTGTTAAGGTGATTTTTGGTTGAATGATTTTTCACAGAATGCCGAAGATAACGAGTATCCAGAAGGAGTGGATCCGTCACTAGAGTTTGTGATTACATCAAAGGACATAACAAACACTGGAGCTCCGGCGACTCTCTTAGTTTTCAACAATGAGATAGGGTTTTCATCGAAAAACGTTGAATCTATTTGTAGTTTTAGCAATAAAAACTAGTTACATTGTGGCTTTACACTTAGCTCAGTAAATTTGAAGATGATCGGTTTTGCTTGGTGGCTAAATTTGTGTTAAGGTGATTTTTGGTTGAATGATTTTTCACAGAATGCCGAAGATAACGAGTATCCAGAAGGAGTGGATCCGTCACTAGAGTTTGTGATTACATCAAAGGACATAACAAACACTGGAGCTCCGGCGACTCTCTTAGTTTTCAACAATGAGATAGGGTTTTCATCGAAAAACGTTGAATCTATTTGTAGTGTGGGACGGTCTACGAAGAAAGGTCTTCGTAAGCGTGGTTATATTGGCGAGAAAGGTACATGCCTTTTTTTATTTATCGCTTACTCATTATTTCGTATTATATAACCTGCTCTTCATATCCAAATTTCACGCGTTATGCTGAAAAGCTTGTATTTGTGATCGTTGATTGTTTACCGTCTTTTTTAATATGTGACTGTATTATTTTAGTTAATTTTTTTATAATGCGTTGACGAAAAAGTATATCAGAGAAAATCTACAAAAGATATATTCTCGCTTGGGACCGTGATAAAATTTTGTTTTAGTTGGAAATACATGTAATCTCTTTGTGTGTGTTGACCTGCTACTTGGTTGGGTTGGGTGGGTTATTGGTTAGTTGGGTGTTTAAACCACTTGATAACCAAACTGAATGTTGGTTAGGGATAATCTGAATGAGCTAAATTGCAGTTTTTTAAGATTAACTTAATCTGTCAAATAAGGTGCATGAATAAAATAAAGCTGTAGTTTTAAAGCAGTCAAATAAAAATAAACAGTGTTCATAAACACATTCTGGACACAGAATTCAAAACAAAAAAAAGAAAAAAAGAAAAGCAAAAACACACTTCAAAACTGATCTAACTGCCTTGAATTTGATCAAGAAACAGCCTGAAAAGTAAAATAAAAACACTCAGATTTAAACCAAAAGTCCATAACAAGCTTTTATCCAATAAATTTACTATATATTGTATTTGGGAGTTTTAGGCTTCTTTTCTTTTTTTTTTTCAAGTAGTTTTCTTAAATAGCTCTACAGTCACTTCTTCAAAGATGAAAATATTTTCTACTATTTTGTATTGTTATAAAATGCACATCTCATTGGTACTTTTTCTGATACATTGTATATATTTTCTACTATATCTTTATTAATATTATGCATATCATTTAGTACTGATATTGATACATTGTCTACTTTTTTTCAGGAATTGGGTTCAAAAGTGTTTTTCTGATAACATCTCAGCCTTACATCTTCAGTAACGGCTACAAGATAAGGTTTAATGAAAAACCATGCCAACAGTGTAATGTTGGTTATATTGTTCCTGAATGGGTCGAGGAGGATCCAACTCTATCTGACATTAAAAGCGTATATGGTTCGTCTACTGCTCTACCAACCACCACCCTGGTGTTACCATTAAAGGCAGAGAAGGTCAAGCCAGTGAAGGATCAGCTCTCAACTATCCACCCTGAAGTGCTTTTATTTCTTTCAAAGATAAAGCGGCTTTCAGTCAGGGAAGACAATGACGATCCCAAGCTAAACTCTGTGAGTGCAATATCAATATCAAGTGAGAAAAATTTTGTGACTTTGAAGATGTAGGTCCGGCTAGGGGAGGATCTAGTCGCCTAATCCTTGTTGTCAAACACACCCGGTTGTGCGGAATCCAACCGGAGATGCAAACCGAGATCGAGAGAAGGAGATGAACAAAAACACGAGATGGAGACCGGGACTCAACGATTAACACCAATGTATTAATACTTGAAAGACAATTACAAATCAATGTTTACAAGATAATCTTTGCAAACTCTCTATCAAATCTCTCGGTTCTCTCTTGTGCGATATGTTCGCTGCCTTCTCTCTGTCCGCTGCCTTGTCTCGTGTCCACTCCTCACCCTTCTCTCTTCTACCGAAATCACCTTTGATTTCGGTTTATATAAATGAGCTTGTGCGATTGGGTCCCTTGTGACCGGCCCAAAGTTGGTCAAAGGCCCAAAGTAATGGCCCATCAACCATTCTTTACGTAAACACATGCAGATTGTATGTTTAGACAAGTAGTGACATCATCATGACATCATCATGATGATGTCATGATGATGTGGCAGCGGGAACCGGCTCGCGGCGCTTCGTGCCTCGCGAGACGAACTCTGGGACGCACGACGGAGGAATGTCGTGACGTCGGGCTTGAGCCGAAGCTAACCGGGTCGAACCGAAACGAGTTGAACCGAACCAAGTCGCGTCCACAAAATATGTATCAACAAACTCCCCCTTGGACGCTACTCGTGAGGTTCAACTTCCATGTCTTCCACGTCGGAGGATCTTCAAAGTCTTCACGCGTTGTAAGTAGAAAGTGTATCAACAAACACCCTTTTCATTTAGGTAGTGTGTCAATAAACTCCCCCTTAAAATAAACTCTCCAATGAGTTATGCTCGTGAATCTTTTGACTTGTCAATTCTTCAGATCCTTGTGGTGTTGATGAAGGGTCAGCGGCAACTCGATCATTTTATCTTTTGAGTGCCTCCACTTCGTGTCTTCATTCCGAAGCTTGTCATCGACCATGTTCTCCTTGCCTTTAGAATCTGCACATGCACGAAATCTAAACGCGTAATGAGAACAACTGCTTGGAATATCGTAACATAAACAAATGACACATATGAGATCAAATCTCAATCAAACACCAACCGACAACAGTTTGAAAGTTTAGAAAATGATCAATGTTAATCCTTTAACTTTCAAAACTTGTTAACTTCGACTGTTTATGAAGATGCAATTGTTTTCCGGCTTACAATCAGGAATTTTGGGTAGGATAGACTCGAGTTCCAACATCAGTCAATCAAAAATAAATAGAAGCAAAATCTTTTTGGCTTTTATAAAGTTTATATTAAAACACACCTAAAATCTTTTTGGAATTTTTCATTTTTCAAATGTAAAGACGGAAAGCAATAAATAAATATATACAAAGATACAGAAACTGAAAGCAGTAAATAAATATTTACAGACATTCTTTTTGTGAGTTTCGAGGGTAAGAGAATCATATCAGTGTACGGTCATGCCAAAACGCTCTTTTTGTTCAAATAGTTAACATTAAGATAAGCATCCTATAACAATTATCAGTATTGTAGTCCACTTAAGCTCAACTTATCATTTGTAATCATGGCGAGGGGATATGTTAAGGTATGATTTATACTTACCGACCGGTGTTCATCCACATCACGACACATTCCCGTATCAAGGTATGCACGAGGGTTCATCTTACCGGTGAGTATACCGATTATCATCTGTTTGACCGTATATGATGTGAGAAACTCACTTATTTTGATTGAAAACAAGCCCTATGTGATAGAATCACTTATTGATGAGGAACTTGATTTTCGATGCATGAGGGCACAGGAGCAAGTCCGTGAACAGGTCAGTACTTTCGTACAGCAGAGAGACGAACTTGACTCCCGGATAAATGTGATATTTTATCACTTATTTTGAGGGACATGTGATTGTTTATCACTTATTGAGGTCGTATGCAGTATGCAGTATGTACACGTATGTATAGTATCATGGAAGATCTAGACTTGCGTCCCCGTTATTTTTCGGTAAAAGATACAACCATGATACCCAGATGATAAGCAGCATAAAGACCGAATATCTCAGAACCTCGGCAATCTCTCAAACGAAATTTCGGTACTAAGACCATATGCCAATGAATGGTTCCCACCCAGTCTTCAGTCGATTTTAAGTTTATATCACCCTGCACACTTTAAAATGATTGTGAGCCTACCGATACATCTTATATAGAGCTGCTTATCGCTTTTCATTTTGCATTTTAGTTTAAAGAGGATTCAACAGACCACTGATCTACTATCATTTTCTTTTTTTCTCGCCAGGAAACTCATTTTTGTTTTTCTATTGTTTTTGTGCTTTTGAAATTTTTCGATGTTTTTGGTTTTTCAAATTTGGATTTACTCCCCCTAAAATCAACAAACTAAGATAAAATTTAAAAACACAAAGGTATTTACAAAAATGACTTTCCGATGTTGGTTAACTCATGTTATACCTCAATGCCGTTTACCAAAATTAGTTTTTAATCTGAAAAGATTTCTTGAATTTTGGAAAAATCAGTTGGCATGTCGGTTAACGGTGCGGACCATGACCACATTGACGAGTTTCATAGTGAAACAATCACGTGTGAGGTGATATTCGAGGACAACGTGTCAGGCCAAAGAGTGCTACGAGAGGATAACAAATCACAAAGCAGCTTAAATATCGACAAGAAAAGGAGAGATTAGAATTTTAAAAACCGTATCCTGCAACTGCTTCATGCATTGCAAGGAATTTGAGTGCTCTCCCAAACTGGATATCCACCCGGTGTGGATTTCAAAGTCGATTCTTTGCAGCTACTGAAAAGTCTCTTGACAGCAACAAGATCATAAACCTTTGGGTCCGGCTGGTCTTCCACATTGCTCCAGCGAAGGTTTTTGTCTTTCTCTTTCAGAAGTAGTGTGCGGTTGTTCATCCCATGCCAAGGCATCCGCACACCCGGTTGGTTTGTTCAACAAACACATTTTCTTCAATCACACCGCGTAGAAATGTACACTGCACGTTCATCTTGTTGATTTTGAACCTCAAACGTGCTGCAGGTGCGTACATTTTGATTTGAATCTACCCTGGGGACCCGATCAAAGCTTGATTGTAAAAGGCTTTGCATTTTTGTCGAAGCTTTTCAAACTCTTTCAACAGACAATTCTGTTTTTCTTTTCCTTTTCTTTTCTTTTCTCCATCAAAGGCAACAATTTCTTCTGTCGCCTATTTTGTGCATGGACACTCCACTATCAACAATCTTACGACTATTGAAAGTTCCTCCTGGAATATCCTACACACTCATTCAAAGATTAGACGGAGAGGGGGACCCAAGCCTTTGTGGACTTGGGTCGTCCTTGATCATCAATAAAAGTGATTTCAATCACTTGATGATTAGGAAACAGAACCTGCGGTTCTCCCCCTGACTGAATTACCTGTTTGGGTTTCCAAGTTGTTTGTCCTTTACCAGTATTTGAATTTATTGCTTTAGCATTTACTGGTTTTACCGTTTTAGGTTTTGCTTGAACAGGTTTTTCTTCTTTGACCTCTGATTTTAAGGCCTTCTCAATTACCTTTTGATTCTTTTGTTTCAACTTCTTTTCCCTTTCTTTCAAGACACGCGGGTCTTGTTTCGGAGAAACTGATCGTTTTTGGTAATTGGTTTCTTGGGGAGCCTTCAACTTTTGCAGGTATGGGCAGTATCGTACAATATGCCCAATTGTGCCACACTCAAAACACATTCTCCGCTCTACAAACCTCGGAGAAACATGTTGATGACCAGACTGAGAACCAGACAATGAACTTTGTGATCTAGATGTACTTGGACCTAAATCACATCCGTTGGAGTGTTGGGTGTAATTATTCTGATCATTTCGTTTTAAAATTCTAACTTGTTTTATAAAATCAATGTTAGATTTATCCTGAAATGTTTCCAGTTTATCTGTACCCTTGGATCCAACAAAGTTCACTTTCGGTTCTCGCTTCTTAACAGGAGCTCTTTTGTTTTGCACCTTTTGCTGCTGAACTTTAGGTGCTTGAACATTCTTGTTCTGAGCCTTCTTTCCCTGTACCCTACCCTTTCCGGAGTTCACTTGTTGTTTTCGCTCAATTGGTTGTTTTTGGTTTCCGTATTGTTTTCTAATTTGTTCAGACGGAATTGGATCACATTGAGTGACGGTAACTTTGCCACTTTTGTTCCCCAAAAACTTATCAATACATCCTCCAAAAATTTGCTCAATTAAATCTTGATTTACATTTTTAATTGGAAAATCTTTGTTAGAGTAGATCTTTTCATCTCCTTTGAGCGTGTACAACAAGTTATTCCCTTCACTGCTAGAAACAAGGAACTCCATAGGTTTTGACATTTCAGTCTTACTCGGTTCCACTGGTGGATCACATAAGATGTGATTCTCAATTGGAATATCTGTTGTAACCGAGTTAGACTGTTGTTTCACAATCTCTACAGATTCATCATCCGATGAATCAGATTCATCATCCGAAGAATCAGTATCCTCAACAATGGGAGGACTCTGTTCCTTAACACACGATGAATCTGTCACATTCTCAGATTCAGATTGACCCGAGGATGATGTACCAGTTGTGAACCCGAGGCCTGCTGCAAAATCATCTAGATTGAGTGGCACAGTAGGTTCAAAACGGGGCATATCCTCGTCATCAGGCAATCTGGAGTAATTGTGATTCATTGGGGGAGGACATGATTTGAATCCATTACACTTCCTATCCCCCTTTTTCTTTTGAACATCAATAATGTGATCCAAAACATAGCGGGAATTGGAATAGCTTTCCAATTTCTGCTTAATTGTCTCACATTCACATCTAGCTGTTGCTAACTCTGCCATTTGCTTTTCAATTGTGTCAATTAAATCATTGTTAGCATGTTGTTTTCTCAAAACAGCCTTTTGTAATTCAGAAACATCATGTTTTAATGACGCAATTGTTGCTTTAAACTCCTTTTCATTTCTGGTTAAAAACAAGTTAGCTTCAGTTGCTTTAGAAAGATCAACAATCAATTCTTGATTGTGTTTGTGTGTGATTTCAAACTGACTTTCCTGTTCAGCATACTTAACCTTTAAACTATCACAATTTTCACAACTAACTACAGTGGGTTCATCGACACATACCTGACTTGATGAACTGTCGACATTAGCCGTAAAGGCTGAATGGAAAGAAAAAGATCCATCTTCAGAGAAAAACTTAGCAAGCTTCTCGGAAGTTCCAGCAGATTTCTGGCAGAGAATAGATCTCCTCTTGCATAATACTTCAGCTTCAGCCAAAAGTTCATCAACCTTCAAATCTAAAGCATCACTTGATAAATCACCAGCATCAAGTGATTCCCCATCCATGCTCCCACTATAACCCGAACTATCTTCATCTTCTGAAGATTCACCAGCAGACACGGGTTCTACTACCTTCTCAGTCACTTTAGCATAACATGCTGTTCCACCATTTCCTCCTTCTCCAAGCTGAAGCGACCAATCACAACCTTCATCTATTTGAACCACAAGTGCCTGGTTGGCATTTGATGGCCCTGTCTGGCTTTGGTTGTTGACAGGTATCAACGTACGAACATTGTTCCTGTTCTGGTTCTGCTGGTTGCCTTGATTTCTGAAGGGATTTTGGTTTCCATGCTGAGCTGGTCTTGTGCATTCCCTTTTGAAATGACCTCGTTCACCACAGTTAAAGCATGTTACAGCTTGCTTGTCGAACCCATACTTGGTGTCTTTCTTGCTTTCCAAGTTGGTTCTCCCCGTCCTTTCCATGAACTCTTTTGCTCTTCGAATTGCACTAGCAAGAGCCCATTTGATATCCATCATTTCAAACTCTTCTCTATCCACTTGCTGATAATCTTCATTGGTTAGATTGATATTTCCAATCTGACCTGCGATCAATCCACAATAAGCACTAACCAAGGTGTTCAACATCTCCATATGCTCCTTGGCTATTTCGACACTGACTTTGGAAAAGTTGAAGTGTCTAATCTGACTGTATTCGGATTGGAAGTGGCTTGAAAGTTTGAAGAGCTTCCATAAAACCCTTGCTGTTGCGGTTGTTGCTTCTGAGCTCTGCTTGGATCTAAGAAAGGCGGTGGTGTGAATTGCTGAGCTGTCGGTTGCACATACTGTTGTTGAGAAGAAGAATTTTGTCTTGGATACATCGAGTATGCTGAAGGATCAAACTGATCTGTTGTTGATGGTCCGGTGTTTGAGATGAAAGCTGTTTGAAGCTTCGCGTGTTGAGTAGCTGGTTTTTCTCCACTGATACCTCCTGCAATCCCAAAGTACATCTCTGGACTTTGAGGAGTTAGTGTTCTTTTTGCCTTAAGCTTTTCTTCCACATCCTTGTTCTCCAATTTTTGAATTAAATCATAAACGGTGATTGTGTCTAAAACACCATTTTCTTTGAGAATTTCAAGATAACTGCTCCACTTTGCTGGTAAGCTATCAGGAAATCTCTTCGTCATTTCTTGTGGAGTGGCATTGACTCTAAAGGCAAACATCTCGCTCAACAAGTGATGGAACCTTGTAGATAAATCTGCCAAAGTCTCATTCTCCATACACGTGAATCCCTCAAACTCTTTCTTCAGTAAATCTTGCTTGATCTTTCTAGATTGAGCATTTCCTTCACATCGTAACGTGAGCATATCCCACAAGCTTTTAGTAGTCGTGCAGTAAACAAACTGGTGGTAAATGTCTCTGTTAAGAGCTTGTGTGAGAATCATGAATGCTTTCTTTTCTAACTCAAACTTCTTCTTATCTTCATCAGACAGAGTGCTGTAAGTTTGTGGATTAGATCCTGCAACTTCCAACTCATTGTCAAATGGAGTGAAGAAACACATCCATAGATCTTGACCTTGCCCCTGAACATAAGTTCTCAGCCTTTCTTTCCACCATCCCCAATCATTGATGTGATTTAACTTTGGCGGTTTTGTGCTTGTACCAGTTTCACTGTCGTTCTGCATCATAGATTGAATGCTGCTGCTTTGATTTGTGACCAATGCCCATTGATTTGCAGTTATCATTGCAGCTTGAGGTGGAGCAATAGCTCTCATCCATGCAGTTTTGTCGAAATCTGGCTCAGGTTGCGTAGCTGACGATTGTGGAGTCAAAGTCCACGCGGTTGGATCCCACTGACCGTTTGTTCCCATTTTATAAAAATTAATATATTAAGTAAAAAAAATTGATTTAAAGAAAAATTAATTTTCACAAACTATGTTAATATCTCGAATGATAACAACCAGATTAACACACTTGATAAAAACAATTAAGATACTTATGTAAACCCCCCCCCCCCTTTTTTTTTTTAATTTCGCTGGACTTTCTGTTAATTTCGCTGCCTATTCTCGCTATTACGACGATCAGTTCGCCGAAAAACCGTAATAATCTCGCTGAGGACGATTACACGGTTACCAAAGTCGCCTTTGGATTTGAGTGCCGGGTCAAGCAAGTTCGCTGGTTACTGAAATAACAGGTCTCAAATTCGCTGAGTTATACTGTGAATCTGTTAAAATCGCCAAGAGCCAAATTCGCTGGTTTATTCTTGTACGATTGGTCAAGTCTTGTGCGTTTGAAACATATCTTGTTTGATAGGCTGGATGTCTTGTGCGAATATATATATTGACTTTTTACCAACTGACACAAAGAAGACCTCTTTTCAACTTCCACTTTCGGCTCACACTTACCAATTTACCAACCAAATGATGATGTCCTTTTTACAATAAACAAATCACAATTTTCAAAATACTAACAACTTTCACAAACACTTGACCAGATTAAAAAGGTGAAAGTATCAAGAACACTTGAAGGTTTCTTGAATATATGAAGAACACAGCCAAGAAATATGAATTTTCCGGCAAACCGACAACTTTCCGAAACCCGTTTTTGCTTGAAACTTCACTAAAAACCCACTTTTAACATGTGAAAATGATAAACAACAAGGTTTTTATAAGAACTAACAACAAAATACCAGAATTTTCGAAGTTTTTGAACTGATTTTCAGAAAAATATGAACTCTAAAAACCCGAAAAACAACCCGAAAACAACTCGGTTTTAACAAGGAGAAGAGCCAATGCTCTGATACCACTTGTAGGTCCGGCTAGGGGAGGATCTAGTCGCCTAATCCTTGTTGTCAAACACACCCGGTTGTGCGGAATCCAACCGGAGATGCAAACCGAGATCGAGAGAAGGAGATGAACAAAAACACGAGATGGAGACCGGGACTCAACGATTAACACCAATGTATTAATACTTGAAAGACAATTACAAATCAATGTTTACAAGATAATCTTTGCAAACTCTCTATCAAATCTCTCGGTTCTCTCTTGTGCGATATGTTCGCTGCCTTCTCTCTGTCCGCTGCCTTGTCTCGTGTCCACTCCTCACCCTTCTCTCTTCTACCGAAATCACCTTTGATTTCGGTTTATATAAATGAGCTTGTGCGATTAGGTCCCTTGTGACCGGCCCAAAGTTGGTCAAAGGCCCAAAGTAATGGCCCATCAACCATTCTTTACGTAAACACATGCAGATTGTATGTTTAGACAAGTAGTGACATCATCATGACATCATCATGATGATGTCATGATGATGTGGCAGCGGGAACCGGCTCGCGGCGCTTCGTGCCTCGCGAGACGAACTCTGGGACGCACGACGGAGGAATGTCGTGACGTCGGGCTTGAGCCGAAGCTAACCGGGTCGAACCGAAACGAGTTGAACCGAACCAAGTCGCGTCCACAAAATATGTATCAACAGAAGAGCATGGATGCCGAGTCATACACGCTTCATCTTAGTGCCGATGTTACTGGCAATCAAGATGACACAGAATGCGGCTACTACATGTGGAAACAAAGGTTTCCTGTGAAGCAACAAAACAAAGTCGATCTTCGATCAGAAGTCGAGGAGTGGGTGATTACATTAGCTTTCCCAAATGGGAAAAGACTCAATCGAGGTGCAAGCATGCCGGGCATCTATTCTTTTTTACCAACCGAGACGGTTACAAAATTTCCATTTATAATCCAAGCCGATTTTCTCTTAGCTTCATCAAGGGAAAATATTCTCTGGGACAACAAATGGAACGAAGGAATTCTTGATTGTGTGCCTGTTGCCTTTTTGAATTCATTTACCTCGTTGATCAAGTCTTCCGAAACTGCTCCTATTTCTAGTCTTCCTAATCAATTTAGGTTCCTACCTGTCAAAGAATCCTCTCACGCAAAACTGAATCATGTTCGGGATACAATTAAGGCTAAACTCATGAACGAGACTATTGTTCCATGTGAATCATACACGGGGCAAAAGTTGTTTCGTAAACCCAATGAAGTCGGTAGGCTGGAGCCTGCATTTTGGAGCATACTAAACCGTGCAAGAAGCCAAGGCGTTAGTTTCTCTAATATTTCATCTCATGGAGCCTATCTTCTTACTTCTTCTTTTGATCAAGAGGAGTACAATTCCATTCTAGAGTTCTTGGAAATTCGAGCGGTTGATAATGAATGGTATGCCAAATGCATTGCTGGTTCCAATCTTGTAATGGGTGTATCGGAGGAAATTTATTTGCAGCTTTTGGTGTTCGTAGAAGAAAATTGGGGGTCCTCGTTTTGCATGACCAACATCAAGAACATACCATTCATAAAGTATGTCGGGATGGATGGCAAAGTGTTGGTGCACTTGTGTCTGTACTTTGTCTGTATTTTGTCATGATGTAAAACGATGTCTTTGTTAGTCCTGTAAGTTTGACCAAGTCAACCATCCTCCGGTTTGACTTGGCCAAACAGTTTGAACATTGTTTGAAAGCTGTTTGCGTCGAAGGATAGATCATCGAAGGATTGCTTATATCCTTCGATGTGCTCGAAAGATAACCTTCGATGGATGGACCTCGAAAGATGTCATCCTTCGAGGTACATGTTGATCATTCGAGCTGTTTCTGGTCGATAGATGATCCTTCGATCATCTATCTGATCCTTCGACCAAGACCTGCTGTGTTCGGGTATATATACCCATGCATTGTGTTCACTTCTTAGTGAGACACTCAGACAGAAAGATAGACAGAATAGAGAAGTGAGAGCATTCTGTTCGGAACACACACACACGTTAGAGAGTTTGCAAAACTGATTTGTAAACATTGAGCTTGTAACAGACCTTTCATACGTATTAATACAAGAGGTGTTAATCGTTGAGTCTTGTGTGTTAATCATTGTCGTGTTCTATCTCGGTTTGCATGCTAGCTTGGATTCCGCACTTGCTAGTGTGTTAGATATAACAAGGAATAGGTTTAACCTCAACCTCCGAGGGACCTATAAGTGGTATCAGAGCCGTGGCTCTTTTCCTTGTTAAAACCGAGGTGTTCTTGCTGTTTTTCGGGCTTTAAAAGTTCATATTTTCTGGAAACACTTGTTTAAATCGGATTTAATCTTGTTATTTTGCCTTGTGTTTGACTAAAAACCTTGTTATTTTTCATGTTTACATGTTAGTCATGGGTTTTTGTTAAACATTTTAGCAAATATTGTGTTCGGAGAGTTTCGGTTCACCGGAATTCTTATTTTTCTGGGTGGTGTTCTTGAAATCTTCATTATGCTCTTCAAAAGTAACACTTTTTGATCCTTCAAAAATTGTTTGAAACTTGTTTGTTGTTGGAAGTTGTAAACTGATTAAAATATTCGAACCTTACCTGTTTTGGTGAAACCTGCATGTCATGAGTTGAAAGATATGGTCTGAACATACTTTTTGCCGAAAGTTTCTACCAACCCATCACCTTTTTCACCAACCTGTCATCCTTAGTCAACTGTGTCAGACCGGATCGAAGGATATCCTTCGAAGTCGAAAGTTCATCTTTCGATCATAGGAGGTTCGATAGATAATCATCTTTCGACCCATCCTTCGAAGTCAGAGGCTTATCCTTCGATCAAGGGAATCTATTCGAAGGATAGTTATTCGAAAGATAAGGATATATACTCGGAAGATAAGGATCTTTCAAATTGTGAATCTTTCGAGTTTGTGAATCTTTCGAAATCATTGTTCGAGATTCAACAGTGATCTTTCGAACACTGTTGATCCTTCGAACAAGTCTTGATCCTTCGATCATAATCTGTTTATGTTTAACAAGTTTGTGATTTTCAGGTATTCTTTTTCTTGATCAAAAATGAATTCGATGTGGGGTATTCCCTTACCTGCATCTCCTGCATGGGCCGAATCTCCCGTACCTGTATCTTCGCAAGCTAATGCTATATCTACCGGTCAATGGGCATTCGTATCAAATCAAACTCCAAGTGTTCAAAGCATTTTGTTAAGCGAGAGTGAAACGGGAAGTTTGAATAGGCCTCCAAAGTTGATGCACTTAAGTGAATATCCGGGATGGTTTGATAGATTTCATACATACGTCCTTGGTCAAAATACAGAATTGTGGTTGCGTTTCATCACAGATTTTGATCAAACAATAGAACTTGCCGCATCATCTGCTGCTACGTTTGTAGATCTTACGGAAGATCAGAAGAAGGTCTATGATTTGGAAAAGAAGGCATATGCCATTCTTACTCAGGCGTTAAGTAAAGATATTTATCATCAATTTGTCAGTTACAAGACAACGAAGACGTTGTGGGACGCATTGAAGATAAGGGGCGTGGGAAATGAAGCGACACGTCAATTGAGAAAAGACCTGCTAAAGAAAGAGTTTGATGGTTTTACTTGTATGGAGAATGAATCTTTAGGAGATTTGACAAGTCGATTCAATCATTTGCTGACTGAATTGGGAAATATTGGGGTTGTAACAACTTCAGCAGAGATAGTGAAGAAGTTTGCAGATGCACTGCCACCTCAATGGAATAATTTCTTAGAAATCATGAAGTACAATGGCACTTTGGATACAACAAACTTCAATGGCTTTGCTCAACTCCTGGAAAACAAGAATCAGGAAGAAACTCTCAAGGCAAAAAGAGTTCCAGTGCCACAAAATCCTGAAATGTATTATGGAGCTTCTAGCACTTCTACAAAACCTTCTTCACACGCTCCAATTCAAACAGCATTTGTGTCTAGCACTAGTTTGTATGGCATTCCTCCTCCAACAACAGACATGTATGGAAATCCGCTTAATCCAGTTCCTCAACCAGTGCCACAACAGCAAAGCCAACAACCTATCAGACCAACAGACATGTATGGGAATTCTCTTCCTCCTCAACAGCAAGCATGTTATGGAAGTACATCATCTGCTGATCAGCAGTCAAAGACAAATACAGTACGGCTCGACACCTCAAGCTTTTCTAAAGTTAGTGTGGAAGTAGCAAAGGAACACATGGAGCTGCTAAGCACTTTGGTGAGCGCATACTGTGGATTAGTGGAAGGTCAGATTGGCAACATTAATCTGACTCAAGAAGACTATCAGCAGATCGATAAAGAGGAGATGGAGATGATGGACATCAAGTGGGCCTTTGCCAGTGCTGTTAGGCGAGCAAAGGATTTCATGGAAAGAACTGGCAGAACTAGCTTGGAAAGCAAGAAAGACACCAAGTATGGGTTTGATAAGCAAGCTGTTAAATGCTTCAATTGTGGTGAACGTGGTCATTTCAAAAGGGAATTCACAAGACCAGCTCAACATGGAAACCAAAATCCTTTCAGAGGTCAAGGCAACAGGGCAAATCAGAACCAAGGAAGGAACAATGAGCGAACATTGGTGCCTGTCAACAACCAGAGTCAAGCAGGACCATCTAATGCCAACCAGGCACTTGTGGTTCAAGTAGATAAAGGATGTGATTGGTCAATCCAGTTGGGAAATGATGCTCCAGATGGAACAGCTTGCTTTGCTGAAATTGTCAAGGTTTTAAATCACGCCAGTGGTGGAGAATCTTCCGCCAATGGTGGTGACTCTTCTGAGGATGAAGACTCTTCTGGTTATAGTAGAAGTTCAGATGAAGAATCCTCGAGTTCAGGCGATGATCATGTGGATGAGACATCAAGTGCGTCAGTCGATGCTAATATTGATGAGCTATTGGGAGAAGCTGCAGCAGAAACTCAAAGAAGATCTATTTTGGTGGATCAAGCTACTTATTCTTCGTCTTCTCTCCATTCAGCCTTTATGGCTAATGTCGACAGTTCATCAAGTCAGGTATGTGTCGATGAACCCACTTTTGTTAGCTGTGATAACTGTGATAGTTTGCGTGTTAAATGTGCTGATTTAGAAGCAAACATGTCTGAGTTGCAAGGCAAACATGATGCTTTACAAGCTAGTTTGTTTGACTTGCAAGACAAACATGCTTCATTGAATGATAAGTGGTGTGAGTTGCAAAGCAAACACGAGGCTTTGCAAGAGAAATATGATGTGACATTCATCCACAATCAGAAGTTAACCGTGGATCTTTCTAAGTGCACAGAAGCCAACATGTTTTATGAAAACCATGAAAAGGAATTTAAATCGATGATTGAAAAATTAAAGAAAGATAAAACCGAGCTCACAAAAATGGTTTCCAGGAAACAAACTGACATAAATTTGTATATCACTCGCCTTGAGGTAATGCAAAAGGAAATGGCTTGTGTTAAAACTGAAAGTGAGGCGATCCGACTTAAGTTAGATAGTTATTTGAGCTCTAGTTATGTGTTGGATCACATCATTGACGTTCAGAAAGAGAAACGGGATGTCACATGCATAGGTTACAAGAAATGTCCACCACCCGTGAGAAATAATTATGATGCCATGCCTGATGAGGAATATAGAACTCACTTTGAACCATCTGTTCCTCTAGATGTTAATGAATTTGCAACAGGACTCGGATACAAGAAAGAAGTATCATCAGATTCGGATGTGTCAGCAGATACATTTGTAACTGCTGAACCGAATCAGACTCCTCCAGTTGTGATTGAGGATACTGATTCTTCTGATGATGAATCTGATGATACTGATTCGGAAAAGTCTGATGCGGTAGTCAAAGAAGAGGACATACCTCTTGAGAATCATATTCTATGTGATCCTCCCGCAAAACCTGCTAAGACTGTTCCAACCGAGTCCACATCTGCAAAAGAGTCGGAGAGTGTGGATTTGCTGTACACTCTGGTTGGTGATGATAAAGTTTATTCAGACAAAGATTTTCCTATTAAGAATGTTAATCAATCATTAATCAGTAAAGTCTTTGAAAATTCAACAAGTAAGTTTTTGGGAAAGACAGGATCACGTGTTACAGTAACACAGTGCCCTCCTATCCCAAAGGCCGAAGTTCGAAAACAATTTGGCAATCAAAAATTACCAACAGTGCAAAAACAGCAAAATCATGTCAAACCAAGAGGTAAAACACCGACTCAAACTCAAAGGAAGCCGAATCAAAAGAAGAAAAAGAATGTGAACTTTGTGAAATCTAAGGGAACAGACAAAATTGAAACATTTCAAAATCAATCTAACTTAGATTTTGTCAAGAAAGCAACAGTGATGAAAAGGAATGAACCAAGTAGTTCAAAACCTAGTACCTCGGGGTCACAAAGTTCATCATCGGCAAGACGATCACATGATTCTTCGGGGTTTGTTGAACGAAGATCGTGTTTTGAATGTGGTACAATCGGACACATAATTCAAAATTGTCCGTATCTTCATAAATTAAAAGCCAAAGAGGATGATCCCCGTGAACGAAATCACCAAAAGCGATCTGTTTCTGTAAAACAAGATCCCCGACTTGTAAGAGAAAGGGAAAAGAAACAGAAACGCCAACAAGTCAAGGTGATTGAAAAGGCACTTAAAACTGATGTGGTTCAAAAACAATCTGTTTCAGTTAAGCCAGAAAATTCAAAATTTTCAAAAACTTCAAACAATCACGAAGTTAAATTGTCAAACAATCAAACTGGTAAAACTCAACAGACATGGAAACCTAAAGTGACCACAAGTTCAGGGGGACCATCACAATTTTCAAATCATCAAAGAATAGAAGTTATTGTTGTTGATGAAAATGGAAGACCCAAGACCACAATGGCTTGGGTCCCCATCTCCAACTAATCATTTGAGTTCATGTGCAGGGTGTTCCAGGAGGAACTATCAGTAGTCATTGGATTGTTGATAGTGGGGCATCCAGGCACATGACAGGCGACATGAAGCTTCTCTACGACGTTAAATCTATTAGAGGAGGTTATGTTGCTTTTGCTAGAGATAAGGGCGGATATATTACGGGTGAAGGAATGATTTCCAACGGGGTTGTTCGCTTTGATAAGATCAACTTCGTACAACAACTTGATCACAATCTTCTTAGTGTTTCTCAAATTTGTGATAAGCAGTTCTCAGTACACTTTGATGCAAATAGATGTTATGTGCTGAAACCCGGCTTCAAAATTCCAAAAGAATGGATTCTCTTATCTGCTCCAAGGATAAATGATCTGTATGTCCTTGATATGAGCCAAGCTATTACTACGTCTGCACAAGCAACTTGTTTCGTTTCCAAAGCCACAGAAAAAGACACAATCTCTTGGCACAGACGAATGGGTCACATTCACCTACGCAAAATGAATCATTTGGTGTCAAATGAATTAGTGAATGGTGTTCCTCTTAAAAACTTTCATCTTCAAGACATCTGTGTCTCGTGCCAGAAAGGAAAACAAACGAAGAAGCGACATCCTTCAAAGAAAATCAACACGGTGGCTGTTCCTCTTGAACGTTTGCACATGGATTTGTTCGGTCCTGTCAAGCACAAAAGTATTAGGAATGATCAATACTGCCTTGTGATAACTGATGATTATTCAAGATTTTCTTGGGTGGCGTTCATGGCACATAAGAGTGAAACCTTCGGTATTATCAAAAACTTGATCATTCAGATTGAGAATCTATATAAGTTGAAGGTTAGGCGGATACGCAGCGACAATGGTACTGAATTCAAAAATCATGCCATGGCGGAGTTTTGCACTTCAAAAGGTATTCTTCACGAATTTAGTGCAGCTTATACTCCTCAACAGAATGGCGTCGCTGAACGTAAGAACCGCACATTGATCGAGACTGCTAGGACTATGTTGGTAGAGTCACAATTGCCGATTCCATTCTGGACTGAAGCTGTGGCCTCTGCATGTTACACGTTGAACCGAGTCCTTACAGTCAAACGGCACAACAAGACCTGTTTTGAGCTTATCAACAAACGGAAACCAGATTTATCATACCTTGAACCGTTTGGAGCTCCGTGCACACTAATCGATCCTAATGGAAAGTTTGGGGCTAAAGCTATTGAAGGATACTTTCTTGGGTATTCCACCCCAAACTTAAGAGTCTGGAATCTAGAGACTAAAAGGGTCGAGGAATGGTCTGAAGTCAGAGTACAAAGGCACACTTTACCAGTCAAATGTCCAGGTCAGCCTTGGATGTTTGAGTACGATGACTTTTTCAATTCGATCAATGTTGAAGCAGTTGAAGAAAATGCTGCAGCAAGGATGTTTTTCGAGAGTGACAACGCAACAGATTCACCGTTGGTTCGTCCAATTATAGTCAATCAAGAACCATCTTCAGTGAACAATAATGCTCTCGACAATGAGGATTTTCATGATGCAACCGAATTGAACGAATCTTCAGAGGATGATGAATTTCTCGATGCAGATCAAGAAGCTCCCATAACAGCAGTTCATGGTACTTCAGAGGGTACTCCTCCAGTGGGCGTCCCTGGAACAGCTGAAGCAACTGCATCATCCTCTTCGTCAATTCCGGGCATTGAATTAATTGTTGATCTCAATCTCAACAATCTGGGTACAAACATTCCAGTTCAAGATAATCCAGAAACAAGGATTCACAATACCCATCCTCAACAAAACATCATCGGAAATGTACAGAGTGGCGTTCAAACAAGAAACACGTTGCGAAACAACAACAATGCAGGCTTGTATGCGGCGATTAGAGAATCTGGTCAATAAAATGATTGGTCTTTCGCGTGTTATGTCTCACAGGAAGAGCCAAGAACTTGGAAAGAAGCTTTGAAAGATAACTCTTGGGTTGAAGCAATGCAAGAAGAACTGCAACAATTCCAGAAGCTTGGTGTCTGGAAACTCGTAGAGAAACCTGCTGGTTACAAGAAGATTGGTACCCGTTGGGTGTTTAAATGCAAAAAGGATGACCGTGGAATCGTTATTCGAAACAAAGCAAGGCTAGTCGTTCAAGGTTTTCGTCAAATAGAAGGAATCGACTACAACGAAGTGTATGCACCTGTTGCACGTCTAGAAGCAATTCGGATCTTTCTGGCTTATGCCTCATTCAAAGGTTTCAAGGTATACCAGATGGACGTGAAAAGTGCATTCTTACATGGTGTGGTGGAAGAAGAGGTGTACGTCGAACAGCCTCCAGGTTTTGAAGATCCTATCCATCCAGATCGGGTTTGGTTGCTCAACAAAGCTCTCTATGGTCTTCATCAAGCACCGCGAGCTTGGTACGCAACCTTATCTAATTATCTGCTGGAGAATGGATTTCGCAGAGGTCTTATCGATTGTACTCTTTTCGTCAAAGAACAAGATGGAGATCTTCTACTGGTACAGGTATACGTTGATGATATTATATTTGGTTCTACTAATGATGTTT
This sequence comes from Helianthus tuberosus, assembly GCA_030545235.1. Lineage (NCBI taxonomy): Eukaryota > Viridiplantae > Streptophyta > Magnoliopsida > Asterales > Asteraceae > Helianthus > Helianthus tuberosus. The sequence goes on along the minus strand of CM060377.1, from coordinate 21,622,499 downwards.
TGTGTAGGAATTTCGAGCGCATTATGCAGGATAAATTCGAGATGAGTGCTATGGGGGAAATGACTTTCTTTTTGGGCCTACAAGTACAACAAACCGAGTCTGGGATATTCATCCATCAGACTAAATATGTTGGTGACATCTTGAGCCGGTTCCAGATGTCTGATGCAACGCCCATCGGTACCCCATTGCCACAAAATCACGGAATTACTCCAGACTTGAAGGGTCAAGATGTTAGTCCCTCATACTACCGCGCGATGATCGGATCTCTTATGTACCTCACAGCATCAAGACCAGATATAATGTACCCAACGTGCCTGCTTGCCAGATATCAAGTCAACCCGAAGGCCTCACATCTTGCAGCTGTAAAAAGGATTTTTCGTTATTTGAAGGGTTACCCTGACACCGGTCTATGGTACCCTAGGGATAATAACTTTGACTTGATCGCATTCAGTGATTCTGATTTTGGCGGATGCAAAATCGACGGCAAATCCACAACGGCTGGATGTCAGTTTTTGGGAAATCGCCTAGTCACCTGGCAGTGCAAGAAGCAGACGTGCGTCGCTACATCAACATGCGAAGCTGAATACATTGCTGCCTCAAGTTGTTGCTCCCAAGTCCTATGGATCCAACAACAAATGCGCGACTACGGTTTTGAATTCCTAACTACTCCTATTTGCGTTGATAATTCTGCTGCCTTACAGATCACTAAAAATCCTGTGCAGCATTCAAAGACTAAGCACATCGATATTAAGTATCACTTCATACGTGATTGCTTTGAGAAAAGGCTAATCGATGTTGCTTACGTCCACACCGATGACCAACGTGCCGACCTTTTTACCAAAGCATTTGACAAATCAAGATTTGACTATTTATTATTGGTAAACGGCATCAAGGTCAAGCAAGAGTAATACCAACATCGGAAAATCATTTTTGTAAATACCTTTGTGTTTTAAATTTTATCTTAGTTTGTTGATTTTAGGGGGAGTAAATCCAAAATTTGAAAATCCAAAAACATCGAAAAATTTCAAAAACACAAAAACAATAGAAAAACAAAAATGAGTTTCCTGGCGAGCAAAAGAGAAAATGATAGTACATCGGTGGTCTGTCTAAACCTCTTTAAACCTTAAATGAAAAACGATAAGCAGCTCTATATAAGATGTATCGGTAGGCTCACAATCATTTTAAAGTGTGCAGGGTGATATAAACTTAAATCGACTGAAGACTGGGTGGGAACCATTCATTGGCATATGGTCTTGGTACCGAAATTTCGTTTGAGAGATTGCCGAGGTTCTGAGATATTCGGTCTTTATGCTGCTTATCATCTGGGTATCATGGTTGTATCTTTTACCGAAAAATAACGGGGACGCAAGTCTAGATCTTCCATGATACCATACATACGTGTACATATTGCATTCGACCTCAATAAGTGATCAACAATCACATGTCCCTCAAAATAAGTGATAAAATATCACATTTATCCGGGAGTCAAGTTCGTCTCTCTGCTGTACGAAAGTACTGACCTGTTCACGGACTTGCTCCTGTGCCCTCATGCATCGAAAATCAAGTTCCTCATCAATAAGTGATTATATCACATAGGGCTTGTTTTCAAATCTAAATAAGTGAGAATCTCACATCATATACGGTCAAACAGATGATAATCGGTATACTCACCGGTAAGATGAACCCTCGTGCATACCTTGATACGGGAATGTGTCGTGATGTGGATGAACACCGGTCGGTAAGTATAAATCATACCTTAACGTATCCCCTCGCCATGATTACAAATGATAAGTTGAGCTTATGTGGACAACAATACCGATAATTGTTATAGGATGTTTATCTTAATGTTAACTAAAAGAACAACAAGAGCGTTTTGACATGACCGTACACTGATATGATTCTCTTACCCTCGAAACTCGCAAAAAGAATGTTTGTATATATTTATTTACTGCTTTCAGTCGTTAAATTTAAAATATTCAAAAATTCCAAAAAGATTTTAGGAGTGTTTTAACATAAACTTTATAAAAGCCAAAAAGATTTTATTTCTATGTTATTTTCGATCGTACGATGTTGGAGCTCGAGTCTTCGTTACCTGAAACCTGAACGAAAACCGAAAACGACTAAATCTTCATAAACGGTCGAAATTTGCAAGTTTTTGAAAGTTAAAAACCTAAAATTGATAAATTTATTAAACTTTCAAACTGTCGGACGGTGTTTGATTGAACAATGGTCACATGTGTGTCGTTTGCTTATGATATTCCAAGCAGTTGTTCTCATTACGCGTTTAGATTTCTTGCATGTGCAGATTCTAAAGGCAAGGAGAACATGGTCGATGACAAAGCCTCGGAATGAAGACACGACGTGAAGGCGCTCAAGTGATGAAGATGATCGAGTTGCCGCTGGCCATCATCAATACCACAAGGATCTCACTTCATAACGAACAAGTATTTCACGAGCATAACTCAAGGGGGAGCTTATGTTAAGGGGGAGTTTGTCAACACACTTCCTACATGAAACGGGGAGTTTGTTGATACACTTTCTGCTTTCAAGACGTGAAGACTTTAAAGATCCTCCGACATTGAAGACTTGAAAGGACATCAAAGACTTGAAGACACAAAGTTCGAGACAAAGATCAAGTTATAAAATTCGAGACAAAGCTACAGCCAAGGGGGAGTTTGTTGGTGCACTTGTGTCTGTACTTTGTCTGTATTTTGTCATGATGTAAAACGATGTCTTTGTTAGTCCTGTAAGTTTGACCAAGTCAACCATCCTCCGGTTTGACTTGGCCAAACAGTTTGAACATTGTTTGAAAGCTGTTTGCGTCGAAGGATAGATCATCGAAGGATTGCTTATATCCTTCGATGTGCTCGAAAGATAACCTTCGATGGATGGACCTCGAAAGATGTCATCCTTCGAGGTACATGTTGATCATTCGAGCTGTTTCTGGTCGATAGATGATCCTTCGATCATCTATCTGATCCTTCGACCAAGACCTGCTGTGTTCGGGTATATATACCCATGCATTGTGTTCACTTCTTAGTTAGACACTCAGACATAAAGATAGACAGAATAGAGAAGTGAGAGCATTCTGTTCGGAACACACACACACGTTAGAGAGTTTGCAAAACTGATTTGTAAACATTGAGCTTGTAACAGACCTTTCATACGTATTAATACAAGAGGTGTTAATCGTTGAGTCTTGTGTGTTAATCATTGTCGTGTTCTATCTCGGTTTGCATGCTAGCTTGGATTCCGCACTTGCTAGTGTGTTAGATATAACAAGGAATAGGTTTAACCTCAACCTCCGAGGGACCTATACAAAGTGAACTTGTTCAAAATTAATGCTTGTGCAAACAAGCTACTTGCTGCTGAATCTAATTACATTTCTTGGTTGATTAACTGGAACACAGAGTTTCACTGTTCTAATGGTAAATTCTTTCTGCCTTCCGCCACACAAGAAGCTATAGCATCATGCTCGAAGAAGCACACTTTAAAAAAATGGCTTATGGAGGAGGTGAATGTTAAATTTGTCAGTGTTAGTGGATATGCAGATGAGCTGATTCCTTCACTTAAGTGCGACCGGAAGCTTGCTGTTACTTATGCACATTTTCTCTACCATTCCTTAAAAAAGACCGACTTGTGTGAGAGTGAAGTTCAAGGTATGTGTCGTAAAATGCCGATTGTTGATAAGTATGGGCAAGTAACGGTAAGCAGAGATGGCGTTCTTGTACCTGCTAACGGAAGTAGATGGGTAGAGCTGATTGGTTCTAATCCTTGGAGGCAACAAAGTTATGTTGAGCTAGGAGAAGATTACACCCGGTCTATGACCTATTTTGGTAATTATACATCCGGTGAAGACCTTGTTTCATTTATGAAAACTTATGTTGGAGCTTCTGATGTTCCTGATCTGTCTCCCCCGAATGCTGCGGTTCCTACGCTATCTTCTCCTTTGACCAAAACAAATGCATTCTTGCTACTACAATGGCTTTATAATTTGAGGATAATGGGAGTTTCTTTACCAAGAAGGTTTCGGTTATCTGTTAGAAAAGGCTCTTGGCTAAAAGTCACTTTAAGTGGTTCTCCTAGCTACAGGCCGCCTTCAGTGTCATTCATGCTTGAATCATCTAGCGGGAGTATTCTACAGAACGGATCAGTTCTTGTTGATATCCCGTTGGTTGATGTAAGATTCTATGGCGCCGAGATTAACAAATACAAAGAGGAGTTAAAAACAGTTGGTGTGCGCTTTGAGAATAAAGAAGCTTGCGAATTCATCGGTAAGCGTCTCATGTCCCTTGCAGCTTCTTCGGAACTTACCAGAGACAATGTTTTTTCGATACTGAAATTTATTCAGTATTTGGGAGCGCATTATATCCCTAGTACGGAACTTGTTAACCAAATCAAGCAAGGAAACTGGGTTAGAACTTCCCAAGGAGACATGACCGCAAACAACTCTGTTTTGTGGAGTTATGAATGGAATGCTGCTTCCCAAATAAGCAACATTCCATTCATCGATAAAGATTACTACGGAGAAGAGGTACTTTCTTTTAAGAAAGAATTAGAACTGCTGGGCGTGGTAGTAAAGTTTGACGAGAGTTGTTACCAGCTTGTGTCGGACAACCTCAAGTCCTCGTCTTCGTTGACTTCTTTGTCATCTGAAGCCATGTTACTGCTGTTAAGGTGCATCGAGAAATTAAGATCATCGGATAAGCTGGTGCATGCGGCTAAAAACAAGAAATGTGTTAAGACAAACTTGGGCTACAGATGCCCATCTGAATGCTTTTTGGTAACCTCAGAAACTGAGTGGAGCTGTCTTTTACGGGTCTTTGGGACATTCCCTATTCTTGATGCAAATTTCTACGGACGCTCAATCTTTTCAATGAAGAAAGAGCTAAAGAAAATGGGTGTTATGGTTGATTTTGAAGATGCTGTGAAAGAATTTACTCGCATTTTTAAGCAACAGGCTTCAGCATCATCCATCAGAAAAGAAAACGTTTTTTCGTTTCTGGAATGCTACAGAAAGCTGAAAAAGATAAAGTTGAAGTTTCCAGAAGAACTCAAGAAGTGCTTACGGGAAGTGAAATGGCTAAAAACTAAACTTGGTGACTACAAATCACCAAAAGAGTGCATTCTTTTTGGGAATCAATTACTCCCATAACAACCCTTCCTTTCATTGATGACGGATGTAATTTTTACGGCAGTGGGATCCATGATTATCAAGCGGAGTTTAAACAGTTGGGTGTAACTACCCAATTTGAAGATGGTGCCAAGTTTGTGGCTGCTGGACTTTACTTACCTGAGTGTTCAAGTAGCATTACTCCTGCAAGTGTTTATGCGTTGCTGGATTCTCTCAAGAGACTCAAAGAAAGGAAACTAGAGATCCCTGCTAAGTTTCTTGATAAGCTATCCCAGAAGAATTGGTTAAAAACCCATTTTGGATACAAACGCCCGAACGAGTGTTTGCTTTTCTATTCTGCCTGGGATTCTTTCTTGAAATGTGATGATGGTCCGTTCATTGATGAACAGTTTTACGGATCTCGTATTGAATCCTACAAGGAGGAGCTCACTTTTCTAGAGGTGATAACCGATATTAACAACGGATCCCAGGTGATTGCTAGTTACCTTGACTCTCAATCCAATTTTGAAAGAATCAATCGTTTCTACAAATATCTGTCTGATTTCAAATGGGAGCCTGCTGATGACGACGACAAAAAAATATGGCTACCACGAGGAACTGATAACGGAGAGTGGGTATCGCCTCAAGATTGCGTTCTTTATGACAAAAACAATCTGTTTGGTGGTCTGTTGTATGTGTTGGAGAAATACAAGTATGAGACGGAAATTCTTGGATTTTTTGCTGGTATTTTTAATGTGAAGTTCCATCCGTCTGTTGATGACTACTGCAATCTATGGAAGAAATGGGAAGCTTAAGGAAATCAGATAACATGTACCGAATGTTGTGCTTTTTGGGAGTTTGTGGTTAAAAACTGGAACCCGGTGACTGAGGAAACATTCAACAAAAGCTTATCAAAACTCCCTGTATCATCTCCTACTTCTGATGGTATTTTTCTGTTGGACAAGCGTGATGTTTTCATAGGTGATGATCTTTTTCTGACAGACCTCTTTAAAAGTTGTTCTCGTCCCATATTTGTTTGGTATCCTCAACAAAGCTCTAAAACTCTAACCCGAACGAAGCTTGTGGATATCTACAAAAAACTTGGTGTGCGTACCATATCAGAATCAGCACAGAAGAACTTATCAGATGTTGATCAAGTGAAACTAGAGCCTGTTAGTTCAAAAGAAAAGTTTATGAAAAAAGGTTTGGTTAAATTGATTTTGGGCTTTCTAGCTGATCCAAATCTTAATCTTGAGACTGAAAGAAGACATGAAGCCGTTAGCCGTATGTTGGGACTTGAAGCTTTTGAGACGGTTGAGCCAATGGTCGTGAAGTATAGTCTATCTTTATCATGTGGAGATGTTGTGACCGTTGAAGGTAAGAGGATGATTCGTTGGGAAAAACAAAACTCCAAACTGTTTATGCAGAAGAGGGAAGAAGGTGGTGGTAGGAAGAGTATAATAGAACATGCTTGTCATTTTGGTGAAGTGATAGCTGAAGCGATAGATTTCCTGATGGAGAATGAAGAGGTTGTGCCACAAATTTCTGAACTAATCAGGTTGGGTTATTTGGTGGAGTTTGATGAGGAAGCGATAGATTTCTTGATGAAGATGAAGAATCTTCAAATATTTGTGGAAGACCATCACTATCTTTCTTCCATATTATGGGTATGTCATCTTTAACTTCTTCCTTTTTTTATGTTAATTGGTTTTCTTTTAAATTTGTAAAATGGGTTTAGATCAAACGGGTCCAAACGGGTCAGCACCCTATACTGCCCGAACCAAATTATTACTTTTATAAAATAGCCTGTTTGACCTGTTACTCGACGGGACTGTCTGTTTTGCTAGACTTAGTTTTCTTCTACTAATTATGACAAAATTTATATGCAGAAGTGATCTGATGGTTATGGTGCTGGCCTGAAGTTGTTTCTATGTAATGTACTTTCTTTTATGATATTCTCTATGTTTTGTCTCATTCCGCGTTCATTATCTATTACAACTAATGTAATTGGAATGATATTTTTACCTTATAAATTATATGGTTTCCCATGGCCATCTATGGTTTTCGTTTTTAACTTTTTACCAATTAAATTTTGTATTAATAAAAGATTTAAAGTTATGCACATCAAAAGTTTGATTACCAGAAACTATTGAGTATTGTTTTTGTTAAAGAGCACAATTGTTGAGTTTTGGTTGCACATTTGATTTGTTTACAACCATTGTATTATGAGCATTTCGGTCAACAACTGGTCTTGGGTGTGGGTGAGTTGAAACATATATTAGTTCATAGATACAACTAGAGTTTGAGCCAAATGAAAAATCAAAGAATGTTACGTTACAAAGGATATAGAAACGAGAAGTAATATCTACTTTAGAGTTGACTACATGAATGGTTTTTAATGGTCTGTCTATATTGGCATATTGTGGTTTTGGTCTATAAGTATCACTAGTACATTTTTGGCTTCTTTTATTTGCTCGCAGGCAGCACAAATAGTCCTTAGGGTGGCGTACGTTAATTTTGTGTTTGTAAAATTGTATGTTTACCCTTAATGCTAAACGATAAAAAAAATAAAATAAATAACATAATTATTATAAAACCTCATTTGTAGTCTACTCCTTTTGTAATATATCCTCAACCCTGATCCAGATTGTAATATATATCCTCAACCCTGATCCAGATAACCCACTCTCTCGTCAACGCTTAAACTTGGTTTCAAGTAGTGTAGGTCCCGATACGGATCGTCGGACTATGCTGATTTCTTTTTTCGGATGCCGTAGCGAGTGCGGAATCCTCGTTATGACACAAACCGAGCGAGAGAGCAAACACAATACAAAGATTCAACGATTAACGCGTTCGTGTATTCAATTTGACAGAGTTTCGGTACAATATTCGACAAATACAAATCACTCCGATAACTCTCTCTCACTACACTCTCTCTCTAGCTCTTACAAGCTCTATACGAAACAGAGCCTCTGCTGGTATTTATAGTCCATACCAGCAGAGTTACATTGAAACAGACAGAGCAAAACGAAATACACTGAGTTAGAACAAATATAATCGAAATACAAATGGATACAAGCTCACATCGAAATAGAGTATTATATATATGTATCGAAATAGACTATAGCATGTTATGTAATCGAAATAGACTACTTTGTACAAGTCTATTTCGATTCCTTATCAATTTCGATCCAACAATTAAGTTCTATTTCAATGTGTATATTCTAATATCAATGTTTGTTGTATTTCGATGTGTATATGCTCAAAACAGAAACTTTCAAATTCAATATGCTATTTCAAACCAAGGTCATGATGACATCACGCTGATGTCATCAAAAAACTCTTTCGTTCGCATGTCGTCGTGTTTCGAGTGTCGTTCTTCTAGTCGCACGATGGAGGAATGTCGCGACGCCGCTCTTGACCAAACCGAGCCACATCCACACAAAAGTGCATCAACAAACTCCCCCTTGGATGTTGCTGGTGATGGTTCATTCTTCACGCTGTAGGATCTTCGAATGTCTTCACGTTTCACAATCAGGAGGTGCATCAACAAACTCCCCCTTGAATGTTACTCGTGAATCTTTGATCTTCAAAACTTCAGATCCTCATGGTGTTGATGAGTGGTCAACTGCAACTTGATCATCTGTTGGCCTCCATGTCATGTCGTCTGTAACACCTCGAAAAATCACGTCCAATGAAGTATTGACACGTGTAATAAACCCTAATGAAGTCAAACGTTGAATCTAAGGGACTAATTTTTCGAAAAATCGAAAACTTTGATTATGAAAGAACTGGAAGTATTATCATACCTAAAATAATTTTCTAAATAACCTTTTATGGTTTTATATTCACAAATGAGCCACTTGTTAATCAAGTGTAGCCGTTTATGTAATTAATTGAAAGTTTGCGCAGAAAAAGGATTAAAAGCGTCAACATGTTAATTCTTACCTCTGAGTGACCTTTTAACAAACCAGGAGCTTCATAATATTTAATTATAACTCTCGGAAATGCCAATTAATGGTCGTCTAAGGTTTTTATGCCTATAAGTAAAGTTACGCGCAACTTTGCAAGTTAGAGGGACTAAAAGTGTCAATATGTTTAATTATACCTCTGAATGACCTTTTAGAGAATCCGAAGCATCGTAATGTTTAATATTACTTTCAAGGATGCCTAATATGGATTAGATGAGGCTTCAATGCTAATAAATGATGAAATGCGCAAGTTTGCGCAATAGAGAGGCCTAAAGCGTCAACTTTTGAATCTACGTCATTCGGTGACCATTTAAGCAAACGGGAGCGTAGTAATATTTAAATATATGCTTGGGAATGATTATTATGGGCCATGGAAGGCTTAGATATCATTAAACGGCATTTCGCGCTACTTTGCGCAATTAAGGGACTAATTGTGTCAAACTGCAAAAGGAGGTCGAATCGTATGGTAACGGACCTTCCGGAATATGTCCATAAGTTAAACATACCCTATTTATCCTTTATATAGCTTAGATATAGGTTTAGAGGTGTTTGGTACGCAAAAATAAACTTTTATGTCATGCAGGGACTAAAAGTGTCAAAAAGTGCACAAGTTTGCACTTTTGCGCATATCTCGCATTCTGAATATCCCCGGACACCCAAAAATTTATGTAAGCACTAAAATATTTTATTTTAGTGTGTGGCATGATAAAATTCCACTCGTCGCGTAATTTGGACCGTTTTTAGCGTTCGTCCGTGTTTCGTCGTAATTCGACGCACTACGTGACCGTACGGCCAAAGGAACCGACATCCGACATGTTTTTGAACATGTTTCATGTTCCATATGTATAAACATCATAGTGGGGCCATAAAATGAGGTTAACGGGCCTTGAACGTGCCTAAAGTGACCATAAAAGCTCACAGGGGCCATTTCTGCCATATATGAAAGTGCTGTTTGCTGCTAAACAGTTGTAAACAGCCTGTTCCAGCAGTTTCTATCAATTGAAAATGGTTTTTTTGGAAACTAGGGGCTGCCCATTGTTTATAAAACCATGGGTAATATGTGTAGGGTTCAGATTCAATCACGGTTTACGAGGAACGATCCTAACGGTCCTCAAAAACCTATAAATACCCTTCCCCACTTCCTTCATAACCCACACTTGATCTTGAATTCTCTAAGTTGGGGACTTTGCTCCTCATACCTGAGAAATTAGGATCAACCCTCCTTGCTTGGACCCTTTGTAAGTCCCCTTTCGTGTTTAATTTAATTATTTAGCGGTTAAAGCCGAAAAGTCAAACGTTTCGATAAACGATTTGACTTTTAAACGGCTAAGCCATGGTTCACAACGAACATGGCTACATGACCGTAATTAGGTAGGTAATTAACCCTCAAAAGGGCGCCTCCTAATTACCACGTGTACTTAGTTTAATTGTCGAGTCAAATGAAAGTCAAACGGGTTAATTTTGAATAAAATGCATAACTATTAATTAAAAGTCATAAAATCGGTTTTGCCACATTAATAACTTGGTAAATATTAGTTGAACATGTCTAAGCATGTTCAACCCGACAACTCTAAGTATAGACTCGGTTCGGAACCGAAAGTCGCAGAAGTTGACTTTTGCTTTGACTTTCAGTTCTGACCCGATTTAGCTTAGTTTAGATATGCCTTAGGATTCCTTTAGGACCATATTATAGGTTAGTATAACCCTCCGTGGTTATACAACTTGGTTCCATAGAAATCCTAGTTCATGCGTGTTTCCGTTATATGCCTAAATGTTGACCGTTATGCCCTTTGGACCTTAAAACGATATTTTTGAAAATGTGAGAGGATAGAAACCGTCACTACTAAATTATAAACTTGTCCCTAAAATTTGACATCAGTTTGAGGTCTAGATTAGGAGTTATGCTCAATATCGTAATTAGAAAGTTTTTTATTAATTTAACGGCTTAATTAGCATAAAGCCTATCTAAACCCAATTTTTGAAACCAAACTTTTTACCTACTGATATAAAATAATATTTTGGGATTTTTGAAGATTTTTATTTATTTTTAGGCTGAGCATAACATAGGGTTCTAGCTATAATTCGGTAATTGCCGGTTTTTCTCCTTTTGGGCTATACAATGAGTTTTACAAATCCTTTTGATGCCAAACCTTTTTCTACTAATTTAATATGATAAATAAAATATTTTAAGCCTTCTGGAATAATAATAAAAACATCAGCTTTCCTTTGAAAACCCGGAAAATGGCTCCAAATCGCCTTTTTAAGCGTTTTTAACGCATAGTATGTATCAAAACTATTTTAAACGTATAAGGGTTGATGCCTACTGATATATTCAGTAAATTTTTATATTTTAACAGTAAGCAAAAGTTTTAAACTCAGATTTCCAGTTTTGGCCTTTTAAGCCTATGTGAAATTACCAAAATGCCCCTACGGTGCATAATATGGTTATAATTAATAAATTTCACATATGTATGATACCCCACTGTTATAACTTATTAAGTTAAGTATATTTACTAATTTAATCAGACCTGTAACTCAGATTAATATTTAATCTCTTTTATAACCATTAAAAATGACCGAAATACCCCTACGGGGCATAAATTGGTCCTTAATTCGTTTTGGGCATAATGGAAGGTATCTTACTGATATCACAACATATATAATGCATATTAACTTAGGAAACCTGTATATGACTCTTATGGTTACCCGTTACGCTTCTTACGCGTTCGGTTCGGTTTATGTAACTAGTTTGCATAAATTAGCCAAAACGGGTCAAACCTTATCATTTTTATCTCAAAATCCAGAATGTGTTTAGTTTACCCATATTATACAAGTCTTCAAACTTGTCGGGTCTAAATCACATTCTATTCCGGTCTTCGCTTAATCTATCGTAAGAACCGTGAACCGTTCCTTAAAAACTAACCGGTCTAAGTTACGACTTAAATAAGACCCGTTAGAAATCTAATAGGTTAATAAAACCTCCGTTCCAGATTAAGAGCCCCAGTAGAAGTACTTGTGCTTGCTGATTTGAATATACGGCTGAGTATAAATTGCATTGCTAGCTCAGGTAAATACTTTTAACTTATTTTTCCTTATACGGGCTTGGGATACGGTATTATAAAAATACCGCTTGGTCGGGTGTAGAAACCTTTTAATCGGAGATGATTAAATTGCATAATCCCGTTTTAATCTGTATTGATTGATAACAAATAACATTAGGGGTTAATGACCGTGTCCTGGATATCCTTGGCTCATTTAAAAAGTGAATGGCCATAACGTAAGCACAAGGTGTAGGCATAACACCTCCTGTTGCGTATGTAAAAGATACACTCACTCGTAAGGTGTCTTCTTGTGAGTTATATTTATGGTGTGTCGATTAATCTTGACCAGCTTGTATTATAGAATCACCGGCCCTAAATGTTGGACAAACATGTAAATCGGATACAAGATTTTTATTAATAAAATTGTCCCAAGTTATAAAAGATATTTTGTGCCTCGTGCATTCAAATCAATTTTCAAACTCTTTTTCCAAAATGAGTCAGTTAATTGTATTTACCAGTGTAAACTGACGTATTTTCCAAAAAGGTTAAGTGACAGGTACTGAACGTAATTGGCTGGAAGCTCAGGGCGTTAATAAGGAATCTTGCAAGTTCTAGGCGTCTAAAGTCTGTTGAACGATGTTTATGTTTTAAGATCCGCCTGTGGATCCTTTACTTTCCGTTGTAATACTTTGACATTACTTTATATTCGGAATGTAATATATTTATCTTTTGCTTCCGCTGTGCATTTATATATTGTGTTGTTTGACTATGATGATATCAACTACGTCACGATACTCCCCACCGGGCCCACCAGTAATACGTGGAAATATCGGGGTGTGACAGGTTGGTATCAGAGCCAACGCTGAGTGAATTAAACGCTAGCCTTTTTGTGTTTAATCTCAGTTACACAGTTGCACATTCTTGAGTCTAGACAAGAACATAGGACTAATCCTAATTCGTTTTATTTTGCCCTTATTTGGTTCCTTTGTTATTTTCCGATTAGCCCTTGCATGGGCAAGTAATTTTCTGTTAGATGTTCCGTTTAGGGCAACCATATACTTGTTTAAATTTTAAATGAACGATTATATTTAAAATATCATTCCTATATTATAAGATCTACCATTATAATAAAATGGCAAAATCTAAAAAGGACAAGACCTAGCCACGTGTTACTTTAAGACATGGCCAAGATGGTAAGACCTATTCAAGAGAATCAAATCCTTGTTAACACCTAAGAACATGTTAGCACTCTTGACAAATGTGATTCGAGAAAATCACAACAGTCATCCTTATATTGGATTCTTCCAATTTTCTTGTCTAGCCGATTGATTTAGAAATCATGGCTCAAATCATCAAATAAAGATGATCATATTGTTAACACCGAAGAACGTGTTAGCACTCTTGACAAAAGTGATCTGAGAAAATCACAATAGTCATCCCTATATTGGAATTTTTTTTTAATTTCCTGATTTGGCCTAATGATCTAGAAATCATGGCTTATATCATCCTATAAGATGATCATATTATAAACATCCAATAGTGATGAAGTGCCTACGGGCTAAACTTGTTGTCCGATAAGACAACGACAGTGGTGGTCTTTGACCTCCTGTCTAAAAATGTTGGACCATGTCCAAGCATAATAGTCGGTATAATCCAAACGATCTCGACTAATAGCATCTGAAAAGATGATCATATCATAAACATCCCTCAGAAGGGAAATGCCCACGGGCTATATCTATTGTCCTAAAAGACAAAAGGCAGTTGTAGCTTTCGACTCTCTGTCAAGAAAAGTAACCGACTATGCTCAAACCTTAAATGCCTCGATCCCAAACGATCATGGCTTATAAATTCAAAACTGTCCTCGTGACCAGGCTGCTGTGCCACTTTAATATCCTTGGTGTTTTTATATACTAGGATAAAATTATAATGAAAATACTAATAAAATTAACAAATTAACCCATATAGTTTATATTACCATGGTTAATAAATTATCAAAAATGATAATTTCATAATAACCTCTGAATAAATCATTGTCAATGTTTATGAAGCAATCAAGCTACATGGCTGGATTAGATGAAGTTAACAGCCACTTGAAGGAGAACAATGATACTACCAGAATTAATGTAACTGGAGCGGAACTGCAGGCAATAATAGATTATGCAGTTACTCGAGCTCTTGACAGACAGCATGATGAATCAAATGATACCCACTCTAAGACTCTATCTGTGGCTCGTAGTAAGCCCCCTCCCAAAACACATGAGTCAAGGGAGAACGATGTTCATCACTCGTCAAATCAGAGGAGTGTTCCGCCTAGACAGGTTGTGCTTCATCAAGAGGCACCAATTAAGACCTGCTCATATAAATATTTTGTCTCCTGCAAGCCCAGAGACTTTACAGGGGAAAAAGGGGCCATCGATTGCATGACATGGCTCGATGAGATGGACACTGTTGTTGACATCAGCGGTTGTACCGAACAAGATGTTGTGAAATTTGTTTCACAATCATTCAAAGGAGAAGCGTTGGCATGGTGGAGATCATTGCTCCAAGCCACGGGAAAGGTCCTACTCTACAACTTATCTTGGGATCAATTTGTTGCATTAATCAAGGAAAACTATTACCCTCAGCATGAGGTAGAAGAGATAGAATCAGACTTCTTGACTCTGGTCATGGAGAATTTGGATTGCCAGGCATATGTGACAAGTTTCAACACTATGTCCTGCCTAGTTCCTTACTTAGTCACCCCTGAACCTAAACGCATAGCGCGTTTTATTGGAGGCCTAGCACCAGAGATAAAGGGAAATGTTAAAGCATCTTGGCCTACCACATATAGGTCCGCGGTGGACTTATCCTTATCTCTCACCTTAGATGCAATCAGAAATAAGTCTGTTAAGGCTTCTGGCGAGGAAAAAAGGGAAAGAGAGGAGGAGAACTCTCATCGGTCTGACAAGAAGAAAAAGAGAGGTTTTAGGAACAAGGAAGACTCCGAATTTAGGAAAAACTCGAGTCAGTCTAATAACGGACCCAAATGCAGTAACTGCAGAAAGCAACATTCTGGGAAATGTACTATCGACCCACGTGCTAAATTGTGTGGAATTTGCAAGACCAAGGGTCACAAAACCTTAGATTGCAAGGAGTTGAAGAGCGCGACATGTTACAATTGTAACGAGGAAGGGCACATCAAAACCAACTGCCCAAAGCTTATAAAGAAGCCTGGAGAGGCCAGGAACACAAACGCATGAGTCTTCCAGAGGAACGCCCAGGAGATGGTGCAGAATGACGACTATATAGCAGGTACTTTTCCCTTATCAATAAGTTATGCAGAAATTTATTTGATGCTGGCACATATGATTCTATAATTAACGATAAATATTGAGAACTGTTGTCTCCGCCTGATTAGGACTCCGGTCATTTACTACGAAGTAGAAATTGGCCGATGATACTCTAGAGAGTGCTCCAACAAACCTTAGATGGATATTTTATATCTAATAGGAATCACTCTTTTCTGATATCCCTATGGCAAGCTTTCAAGCTACCTAAACTCTTCAATATAATAAAGACAAATGTGACGTTTTGATCCTCTGTCAGAAAAGTGATGGACTAGGTCCAAACCTTAAATGCCATTGATGGTCTTTAGCGACCTAGGCTAAGTAATATTAATATACATTTTAAATAACGTTCATTAAGAATGTTAGTGCTATATTAGCCTGTATAGGTTATTGATACCATGGTTAGTATATATTAAGGCCATCGGGATGAGGAATAGCAGTTGTTGGATTGCAACTAAGAAATTGTTTTATTGGTGTTTGGAAGCAATATCGAGTATGGCAAACTCAGATAAGACAGCCGTTGGTCGTGTTATGGATGATGTGACACATGCCAATGATGCTACAATTGTGAACCTTAGAATTTCCAGTGATGTTCTTCAAACTATGATAGACGCAGCTGTTGGTAAAGCTGTGAAGAAGGCCGTGAAAAAGTTCAAGGAGCCCGATGCTACTCGCTCCAAGTCTCATCCAAGACCACACGTCCTTACTCACAAGAAGGATCTCGTTCATACCTCTAATGCAAGGGATGAACTAAAAAGGAAAAGGGAGGAAGATAACTCCCAGAGTTCTACGAAAAAGAACAAACAAAAGTCCAACCAGAAACCTGTATGCAAGACCTGCAAGAAGCGCCATTATGGGAAGTGCAGGTTCGAACCAAAATCCCAATCACAACCGAGGGATTATGGTATCTGCAAATCAAGGGAACATAAGACGTTGGACTGCAAGGACATGAAGAATGCAGTCTACTTCGGCTGTAATGAGAAAGGCCACATCAAGACCACGTGCCCTAAATCTGTCAAAGGAAATGCGGCTAAGGAAGGAAAGCCTAAGAATGAAAGCGCCTAAAATGCCTGAGCTAGTTCATAAATAATGGCATCAGGTACATTCCTTAACACTTATCAGTGAATAAACGCTAAGAATTATGCTTTGATTCGGATACCAATCAATCCTTCATAAACTATAAGTATAGCAAACTTTTAAAATCTTTTATAAGAACCCTAGATGTTAAGTGTAAGGTAAAACTTACCAACAAAATCATAGGAACCATTTCTTCTGTTCCTGCTAGAAATCTTCAGTCATATAATTCGAGTACCCCCTCCCCAGATGAAGTACGTCAGAATATGAAGTTGATATCTCTTGATCTCTATCGATTAAGAATACCATATGGTATGACAAAAGCACCATATGAGGATTGGTGTATCTCAATAAGTTCCATAGATTGCTTCCATGCCTGATCAGTATGGAGGTTTAATGCATGGAACCACAAAGGTATTCCAATGGTCATACGGTATTAAAGTCAACTAATGGTATTCAAAGATGATATCCAGAATGGAATTGTCTAAGTAAGTGTCTCTGATTAAGAATTCTGTGGACTCGTAACATAAATGTGTCACTCATTTGACACCAGCAAGGATGGATGAACTGGAGCCTGAGATTTGGAAAATCTCTGTAACCTCCTTGTATCTTGATTATCTTCTCCTAAGACTACCATGTTTACCTCCCGAGAGGCAAGTAGAGTTAAAATTTATATCCCATTTAGGGCTGTATCATTATGAAATCTCCAAGACAGCTAGTACCATTAATGGAATAATCAAAACCCTGATTAAGTAAATTTTAAGATAGGAGATTCATATAGCCTAACTCAATATTCCGAGAGTTTGATATTGTTAAATAAGAAAGACGGTTCATTTTGCTTATGCATTGATTACCGCAACCCTATTTAGGCAACAATTAAGAATTGCCATCAGCTGCCCAGGATCGTCGATTTGTTCGACTAACTGTAAGGATTAGCTACTCCTTAAGATTAGTTTTGAGCAATGGTTGGAATAACCATCTCACCTTAAGATAAGCTTTTCTACAATAGTTGTTATATAAGTATCAAGGTGGCTCCTTTGGAGACCTTGTATGGATGAAATATCAAAACATCCGTAGGATGGACGAGACTTTGGGAAGTCCACCTATTAGGATCTGAAAGTTGCATTGGAAACAACAAATAAGATCATACAAATCCATAATCGATTGTAAGTTGCCAGTATACGGCAGGAAATCAAGGATTTATGAAAATAGCAACCCTCCTAAGTTCTGGTTAAAAGATAAGGTTCAACAAAAGATAACACCCTGGAAGGGTGTGCCGAGTTGTAATTTTCAGGTTAGTTAAGCTCGGAATCTACAAAGTCATTCGAAGGATTCGAATGTATCAAGACTAAATAGCTTACGAGCTAAGACCTAATATAGGAGCTTGGTGGAACGCGCAACGTGGCCCACACTAATGATTTAGCGACGTGTCACCAATAAGTCGAAAAGCACTATCACATAATGATATGCAGATCTATGATAGTAGGAGCAACCTATGTCGATTGAGAATCGACAGGTTAAGGAGCTCCAAAAGAAAGTATGCACCTATTGTATAGGTCAACTGGGATACCCTTGGAGGCCCAAATATACTATGGAAGTTAAATCCATGATACGACAGAAAATACTTCATTTACTTTAAGCAAATCTCGAGGTCGAGATTTCTTTTAAGGGGGTGAGGATGTAACACCTCGAAAAATCACGTCCAATGAAGTATTGACACGTGTAATAAACCCTAATGAAGTCAAACGTTGAATTTAAGGGACTAATTTTTCGAAAAATCAAAAACTTTGATTATGAAAGAACTGGAAGTATTATCATACCTAAAATAAGTTTCTAAATAACCTTTTATGGTTTTATATTCACAAATGAGCCACTTGTTAATCAAGTGTAGCCGTTTATGTAATTAATTGAAAGTTTCCGCAGAAAAAGGGTTAAAAGCGTCAACATGTTAATTCTTACCTCTGAGTGACCTTTTAACAAACCAGGAGCTTCATAATATTTAATTATAACT